>CM052709.1:55845145-56161419 GCA_028551405.1 Uromys caudimaculatus | reverse complement strand
TATGTTCATAGCAGTCATATTTATAATAGCCAGAAGCTGAGAACAACACAGATGTCCCTCAGCAGAGGAATGGATACAGAAAATGTGGTACATTTACACAATAGAATACTACTTGGTTATGGTGTTTCATCACAGCAGCAGTAAGTCTTAAAACTATCTGTTTATCTATCTATCTATCTATCTATCTATCTATCTATCTATCTATCTATCTATCTATTGTCCATAATATATGTGCATATATGTGATTTACATATACTTATGTTCACATATGCGTATTATGTATATAGGTAATTATGTTATTAGTAATCATACACTCGTTGTATATCTATCTTACTAGAATACTAGCTGATAAACTTGCATTTTATTAGCTTTTCAATAGAAATGTTTGCATGGCTTTAAGGAGTAGACATTTGTTTTTCTAAACATTGCTGAGGAGGAAGACATGGGATCTGTGTCTAGCTTTGGTCTGACCAGCAGCTTGTCCTTTCTCTTTTTATCTACTGATGGAACTTAGTCTTGTGGTGATGCTTGGCTTTGCATCTTTAATGTGACTGACCACTCTCTGTGCCAGGTGTTGGTGACACACCATAGCCAATCTGAATGGGAAACTCATTTTGTTTGCCACAACAATTGGTTTAGGAGGACATGCAGCTCAAACTGGGCCAATAAGACTCCCCATAGTTCTTTTGCTTTATTGGTCAGGAAACTGGTCAGTTATTATGGAATTTTCCAGCTGAAGGAGCAAGGTCAGGACAGGGCAGTGAATGGGGCCATCTCTTCTTGTTAAAGAGCTTGCCTATCACCAAGTCAACAAAGACTGTAGAGACAGATTTCTGATGCCATCATTTCATTATTCCTGGCAGCTAGCTGTGCCCTGAATTTCTGTCCCATGTTCCAGGAAAATCTCCCCTGACTCTTTTTTAGCTTCTATGTGTAAGGTGTTTGATGTGTGCTTTCTGATGGTTGCAGCAGAATTCTGACTGTTGGAAATTGAGCAGGAAACCAGTGTAGAGGTGAGAAAGGTCACTGTTGAAGAGGGGCCTGGAAGCAAGGCATACTGTTGAGACAAGAGACATGAGAAAGACATCTTAGCATGAAACAAAGAATACTGAAATAATCCCTCAGCAGGGCAATGGTGTTGTACTTGGCTGCAGTGCTCACATAGAAACGGTGGTAAAAGCATCTTGTTAGAGCTTCAACTGAGAGTCCAAAAATACACATTTCTAAACATCATACCTATAATACAAAAAGACATCAGCATGTAAATAATTTAACAGGATAATGCGGAGTTGTTTTAGGGCCAAACCTTGTGATCAACCCTTTAAACTTTAAGATTCTGTAATTGAGGGTACAGGTTGAACGTCTTAGTTAAAAAAATCTGAAATCTAATATTGCTCCAAAGTCTGTACTATATAAACGAAGCCATAAGTGTCGGGGTGTCAACATGACGGCTAGGTGAAATCCACTACCTCATGTGGTAGACCATGGTCAAAATCCAAGCACACTAAAATAATGTATAAAGTTATTTTCATGCAGGCTACATATAAAAAAATCATACATGCAACATGAGTGAGCTTCACATTTAAACTTGGTTCTGTACCTAACATATCTTATTATTTGTATGCAAGTATTCAAAAACCAGGGAAAATATAAAATTTGATACACTCTGGCCCCAACTATTTTGAACAGGGAGTACTCAACTTGTATGGACAAACGTGACTCCTATTCTTGTTCAGCTTTGCCTCCCTCATTTGAATGCTAGATGTTGCGAATGGCCATTCCTTTGACAGTTACATTTGGACTTAGAAAAAACAAGCAAGCAAGCAAACAAACCTCATGCTTTTACTGATGCATGAAAGAAGATGCTCTGAATGAACACAAGAGAGGGAATTAGCATTTCCTTAGGACAGTGTGGTAGGTACTACTTCAGAGGTGGGTACTTCTGAGAATAAAGAAGTAGATGGGAGATGGGCCTCAGCAAGAAACCCAGGCAGCAAGGTTTGAACTGATGTCAGAGAAAATGTGTCCCGGGGTTGGTGGAGGGGTGAAAGCATCTCAGACATCAGGAATAATGAAGTGAGAAATGTCAAGCAGCTCAGGATGGAGAAAGAAGGGAAGAGGGTGTGGGAAATGAGGGCAGAAAGGGATGTAGCTGGACCTGCTGGGGACTTTGTCAACTACCGTGTCCAGACTTGGAGCTGACCTTTGTGGGGTGGTATTGAAGGAGTTTTGAAAGAGATAGTGACTACTTAGTTGAGTCTTTCAATACACAGCTCCCAGCCCCCACATACATAAAGGCTTAACTGTACTTAAAATCAGCCATAATTGTATGGAAAATAAGAAAATGAGAAACTATTCATGTCTGTCAAGGTCCATGACCATAATAACACGGTGGGGTGTTATGGGGGAAGTCTTGACTATCTACAGGCCCTGATCAACAGATATCCTAAGGAGTGACTTGGTCATTGTTTTCATGGGCTTAAGCAAGGTCTGGAGCAAAAAGGGAGAAGGAGGCTTTGTACCAGAGGGCAGTTGCTGATTCAAATTCACGTCTGTTTAGTTCCTGCTGGGGCCTTGACATTGATCTTCTGTTCTCCTGGATCTGAAACAAATTCAGAACCACAGTCCCTTGGAATGAAAGCAAAATAAGGGTGGGAAAGAGGCGAAATACAGAAAAGAATTAGCCTTATTTCACCAAGAATTTCCCAGCAGGGCTTTTTTTTTTTTTTTTTTTTAAAGTAGAATGTATTCTTTTGTATTTCATTAATTTTGAAAAGGGGACCAGGAAATGACTTATCTGAGTAGCCCAAAGATTCAGATCCGCTAGTCAACTAATGGGAGCCAGGTCACCTTTTCCATGAATGATGCATGAGGTGGATGATAGATACAAAGAGCTTTGCTAAGTCTGCTGATGTTTAGTGTCTGAGAAATTGACGGGTTTCAGTCAAATGAATAAGGATTCTTCCAATGTAGTGATTTCCTGTGTTTTGGAAAATTAACTACTGCATGCTTTTTGCAAGTAATTTATTTTTCTGCTTTGACAAAGAGAAAAATAATAAAGTGAAAGAAAGGTTGTTATGTACACATAATAGGAAGATGAGGGTCTCTAAAGCGATGCCATTTTACTGTTTTTGAATGACCAACCCCTCCTCCTTTATGGAAAAGAGACCTGTGACCTCATTTGCATTTCAAATATTCCTGCAGTGGAATGGTGAAGATCAATGAATTGATTGTCAGAGAAACAGCATGAGTGACAAATTCCTTAGGAAAAGAAAGAAAGAAAGAAATACAAAGGAGGCAGACAGTGAAGTCTTCCTGATTCAGGAGTAATTGAACAAAAAAGGTCTCAGCCCTATTCTTGGTCTTGTTTTTTCTAAAATTGAAATAATCTGAGGATAAGGAAAAGGCTAACCTAAAAGTATGGTTAAACATGTCTGCAGTGCATCATGTGACAACTAAATGTCACCCTACATACATTTTTGTGATGGGTTCCATTTCCCCATCTCTGGGGATATTTTGAGAGCTAATGTGATATAATAAAAATAGATTATACTTGGAAGCAGAAAGCCCATGTTATTGACACTGGGCCTCAGCCATTCATGAGCAGCAAATGGGCTTATTTTCAAAGTAGTTAATGATATTTAGAGGATATTCCAGCCCATTGAAAGGATATAGTCCTGTATCTCCAACAAATTGGAGTATTTTTGGTCAGTTCTCAATGTATGGAAGTTCACTGAGGGGCACAGAGTTTGGGACTGGGTGACTGTTTATTTGACTAGCTACCTTAATCTAGCTGGGTGATGTTTTTATTTGTGAGTACATTAGAATACAGTTATTTAAAAATAAAAAATAAAATAATTTTTCTAAATATTAGTGTAGAAATATTAATATTTAGCAATGCTCAATGTATTAGAGTGTCTTGAATAGCATCCTACCTGGGACATAAGCTGTCCTGTATGTGTGGAGGGTCTGATCCTTTTTCTACTAACAATTCCTATCTCCCAGGAATAAGACTCTGGGTCAACCCTGAGGTTCTGTGCGAAGGCAGAAGGGTCTTTGAATGCGATCAGGGATCCATGATTATCACCTATTGACTTACACCCTCTCTGTTTTATTACAGTATTTCTGGTTGGATGAGACTTATTTTTATAGTTGAAATTTCTTTCTCCTTTTATTTTCCCCTACCCCCTGTTTGTACGAAAAAAATACTTAGCGGGAGGAGTCAGCATAGTTTTTGGTTTAGCAACTATAGAATATCAGAAATAGATTCTGATGGAAGACCTGAAACCTTGGGTCTTTGAGAGCTCCCACTGTTTGGGGTAACAAGGACACCTTATTCATGCTATGAGGGGTAGTTGGAGTGTGTAAGGTATAAATGTCTTAAAAAAGAAACTGCATGTGGCTGTGTGTCGATGCTAAACAGTTAAAAGTGGATTGTAGTGGACACTTATCAATTGTTTGGACACTCAGCATATGAAGTCTCTGGCGACATATGAGGTATTTATAACCCTATGAGCCTCGGAGGAAAGGACAGAATCTCAACACTCCCCCAGTCTTCCTGAGGAAGGACACAGACACATGACTTGGCCCTACCAGACTTATCCACTCAGAGCTGGAACCAGGCTAGGAGCATGAAGAAACGGGAGCCATAAGGACACCCTGTGACAGCAGCTGTCCACCCTTGAGAAGGAGGTTGGCAGAGCACTGCTATTTGTAGCTTTGGAGAGGGAAGCCACAGTGTCTGCATGCAACGGTGTCTTCTGAGGCCCAGCTCTGATGCCTGAGTTCTTGGCTGAGCTGCAGCCTGGCTGTTTGGTCCTTCTGGTTATTCTGTGAGTCACCCAAAAATATTAATAAATTATTTTTCTCTTTACATAAGCCCTAGTTGGAGCCCTTGGCTGCTGGAACTTAGTAGTACAGGCTCTTATTATCCTTTAAAAATCCACATTTTTATTTGATAACATCCCAAAGAACATGGGATGCAGGTAAGTTATAAAATATACTCATCCACTGAAAGACATTGTGCTCTTTCTTTCTACCCAGGAGATGGCTGCTTACACATTTTGAGTTCATTCCTTACTTGTTCCACCTTAAAAAAAAAAAAAAATCAATTTTTATCACATTACATATTCAGGCATTTCTGAACATTATTATCCATAGTTTTGTGTGCTTTTGAACTTTATCAAAACAGTGTAAGTTTTGAATGTAGTATTGGGATTGCCTGTGTGTGCGTGTGTGCGTGCATGCGCGTGCGTGTGCGTGTGCATGCGTGTGTCTGTGTGTGTGTGTGTGCGTGTGTGTGCGTGCATCACAGTGCTATGACAGGTGTGTGGAGGTCAAAGAAGAACTTGAGGAATTGGTTCTCTCTTTCTACCATGTAGGTCCCAGGGATTGAACTCAGATTGCCAGGGTTGCCAGCAAATGTCTTTGCCCACTGAACCATCTCAATGGCCCATGGTGTTTTAAATTAAGCAAATGTATAAATCTAAGTACCAAGAGAATGAATATATATATCTGAAACAGTTATTTATGTGTGTGTGTGTGTGTGTGTGTGTGTGTGTGTGTGTGTGTGTGTGTAAAATAGTATTAGGGCTGAGAATTTTATCTATTACAAATACCCTCCTAGGATTGCTTATGACAATGCTGACAGACCTGGAGAAGAGCTTCATGCTTCATCCTATTTTTCTATGAGCAGTAAAGGAAGAACTGTTAGGTTATTTGGGTGTTGAAAACAACTCTGATTGGCAGTTGTTAGTGACACTTGTCAAGGAGGGCCTGGGGTCAAGCATGGTAACAGTGTGGGAGGGCACTATATCAAGGAGAACAGAAGAAGGTGGTTCTTGGGTGGCCGTGTGTGTGTGTGTGTGTGTGTGTGTGTGTGTATGTGTGTGTGTGTGTGTGTGTGTGTATGTACATACAAACTTGTGTGTAGAGATTTGATAGAACATAGGTGCAGTACTTCCAGGGAAGAGGAAAAAGCATTAGAAGAAAGTGTTTTTGAGTCACATGTTTAACTTTCTCTAATACTCTTCAGATAGTGAAAGCAAAATTTGGGCTTTTTAAAATTAATTCTATATATTTATTTACTGTGTGTATGGCACATATACACGAAGTGTATGTACACACGCATGTGCATTCTTGTATGTGAATGTGGATACGCATGTGCCATGGTATGCATGCATGTAGAGGACAGAGACCAACCTTAGGTATGTCAGTCTTTGTTTTCTACTTTGCCTGTGACAGCACCTTTCTTGTTTGTCTGCTGTGCAAGCCAGCCTAGTAGCCGGTGGGTCTCTGTCTCTGCCTTCCATCTCCCCTGATGGAGCAGTGGGATAAAAATACTGATGCTATGAACATTACATGGGTCCCAGGGATTCACAATCAGGCCCCACATTTCCATGGCAGGTACCTTCTCTCCCAAGCCTCAAAAGACTGTTTTTCACATTAGCTTTGGATTTACAGTATAATGAGAAATCAGTTCCCTGTCTCTAGTCTCCAGTTACCGATGTCTCTGTCTTTAGCACTTTACCATTAGTGTGGTGCATTTGTTACCATTACTGGAGCAAATCTGTGTATTATTAACACTCAGTTATTCAGACTTCCCTAGTTTCTGTTTCAGATCTTCCTTGTATTCTAGGCTCCTGTCCTGGGGACTTGCAAGTCTCTGTTACAGTTGCTCTCATAGCTCTGGTTTCTGGTTGGCTGGGGCAGTTTTTCAGGCTTTCCTTATTTTTTGTGACCCTGCCAATTTTAAGGGCACTGGTGAGATACTTTGTAGGATAATCTTCCATGGAAAGTCAATGTTTTTCTTACGATTAACCTGGGTTTGTATGGTTGGCGGAAGAACACTACAGGAAGTATAGATTTTCAGCATATCATCATCAGTGGTATAGATCAAGGAATTGTCCTTTAAAGACGTTTATTTGTTTATTGGTCTGAAGTGTAACTCTGCTACAACTGAATGTGAGAAGTGAAAGGCAGCAGGGTTTATTCTAATCACGATGTACATAAAGGAAGTACTTGAAATGTTATTGTTGCCTTTGATGGGAACTGTCTATAAAGCTAGCTGGACATCCCCCTACATTTCCTGGCCCAGCCCTCTCCTTTGGGCTTCTATTAGAGTTTAAAGCCCATTCGTTACATACGGTCTTAATTCCCATAATAAATATGTGATTCCCATAATAAACAATGCATTTTTGTTCTCATTTTAAGGAAATAAATGGTCATAAGTTTAAATAACGTGCCTAAGATTACTCAATCAGCAAATGTTGAGGTTAGAGCTTCCCACATGCCTACTAGGGTTGTCATGATAAAACCCACAAAGAAAATGGCCTAAGCCACCAGGAGTCTTTCTCTCTGAAGTCTGAAGTCCAGAAGTCTCAGATCAAGTGATCAGCCAGGTTGTTCTTCCTCTGGACAGCCTGAGAAGGGCTCTGCTGAAGGCCTTGCTCTTGGATTGAGAATTTCTTGGCCCTGGCTGTATGGCCCCATCCTCACGTGGAGTCCTCCATACTTGTCTCTCTTCTGTGATCCTCGTTTTAATGCTTAGGGCTTTCAAAAATGCCCCTCAAGTTTCTCCTTAGCATTTCTCTGGTTTCTCTCAGAGGCCTATTTCAGGATACATATGAGCACGAGCACCCCCAATTTCAGGATCTCAAGTCCATGTCTTCTCTGCACCTAGCATTCTGCAAAGAAAGATTCAATCGCTCTGAATTGCTCCGCTGGCTGACTTCCTTTAAAATGGCAGAACCATTAACTCCGGTAAATTTGTTCTACTTGGGAAGGGCGGGCTGCAATCAGCTGGAGTAAAAGCTATGCCGCTTATTGGTTTCAAAAGGTGTTTAGCAGCTACAAACAAATCCTGGAATAATGGGATCAGCAGTCCTTGTCTCCAGATGTAAAGGGGCCATTTTATTCAGCATCCATTCATTTAATCAACCAGCCATGACTGGGTAGTGGAGCTAGTTCTGAAACGGAGGCTGCTGTCCTTCCTCTTAAGGCTTCCTTTAATAATTATTCTGTTATTGACACATCACTGACCCGGGCATGACTAATGGTTTAGTATTACCGAGAGACTCGGCTAAAGGCCACCTGGGAGGGGCCGTGGAGGGGAGCTGCGCTGACATTTCCACTGTACAATGGTAAAGCAAATGGAAATTTTAAGGGGGCAGACCCCACTCCATCTTCACTGTAGACTCGAGTGCCATTACAATGCTGTGTAATCAAATTTCCTCCTTTTCTGAAATCTTCGTTCTGCTTATTAATTAAGTGAAATGACACAACAGGGCAAGCGAGGGAGGTCTGTGGCCCACTTAAGCGCATTGTTAGAGTGGCGGCACAGGCTTGATTACAGTCAGCTCGCACAGGAGCAGGTAACTTATTGGGTAATAATGCAGACCCAAGAGTGTCTTTGTGAGAGTCGAAAGAGAATTTTCAGATAAAAGAGGAAAAAAAGTTTTTAAATGAAATTTAGAAAATGGGGTCAGAGTATAATTTATGGACGATGCCTTGCCTTCCAGTGTCTGCAGAGCAGCTATGGAGGAGAGAGTTCACAGCTCTAGGACTTTCTTCATTAACTAGCGCACTCCTTCCCCCGTCCATCTTTCACCTTCGTCAGTGATTGCCTGTCTTTCTAGGCAAGGTCTCTTACCAGTTCCTGAGATACCTTTGTTTTTGCAAATGCAGGAGAGCTTGCCTGTATAGAACGCCAGTCAGCTCTTTCTCATTATTGTCCATTTTCTTCTCTGTGAGATGGGAAGGCACGTTCTTATTTTAATGTTTTTGGTTAGTGTGTTACTATTTTTTTCTATTGCTGTGATAAAACAGTATGAGCAAGGCAACTTATAGAAGGAAGGGTTTGTCTGAGGTTTATGTTTCCAGGATTGGGAGGTGGGGCGGGAGTCTACTAGCTTCATGTCAGGGAGCATGCAGCATGCAAGCAGACATGAGCCAGAGTAGCAGCTGAGAGCTCACATCCCAGTCCACAAAGTCTTTTGAAACCTCAAAGCCTGCCTCCAGTGACACACCTCCTCCAACAAGACCACACCTCCTAATTCTTCCTAAACCGTTCAGCCAATTGGGCACCAAGTATTCACACATATGAGCCTATGAGAGCCATCCTTATTCAAACAACCACAGTTAGCCTACAATAAATGGATATACATGTATTTTTTTGCCTTCCTCTCCTCTCATCATGTTTCTCCCCTTCTTGTGTGTCCCCTTCCTTCCCTGCAGAACAGTTCTCTCTTCTGCTTTTATCTCACATATATTTCATTGTACTTACTTGTTCATATATATATATATATATATATATATATATATATATATATATATATACACACACACACACACACACACATATACATATATATACACACACACACACATATACATATATATACACACACATATATATATTCTGCATGAGTCTGACATATACATAAAGATATACCTACATACATATATCACTTTCCTGTGAATGTTATAATTTCCACTCCTTTTTTCAGCTATATAAAACCCTTTGTACTTGTGTAACACATTTTCTTTATCTATTTGCTTGACTGATTCCATGTCTTAGCTATTGTGAACAGTGAAGGGACGGACACGGATGTGCAAGTGTCTCTCTGGTGTGTGGACCAGAGACTTTGGGTGTGTGCCTAGGACTGGGATAGCTGAATCACATGGTTGTTCTAATTTTAGCTTTGTGTGTGGAACTTCTAGGTAGCTCTTCATAGAGGCTGCATCAAGTTTGCATTCCCACCAGCCATGAACAAGTAAGTGTTCTTCCCCCAAAGCCTTATCAGAATTTGCTGTCATTTGTTGTGTTGAGGATGGCCTTCTGACTAAGGTAAGACAGAGGTCTCAAAACTCTTTATGATTCTGAAAATTTGCTGGAACCACACATCAATGTCATACCTGTTAAAACCAAACAATACATATTTCTTGAATGAATGCATAAACCCAGTTGATTTCCTGTTTGCTCTCTGTGGTGGCCATGGAGATGTGCTGCTCAGCATCGTGCAGTGGTTTGCATATGGTCTTCCCCTCTGGAACTTGGTTGATGTGTCACTGCTGTCATAGTGGTGTTGGGAAGTGGGCCCTTTAAGAGGTGGTTGGGTTGTTGCAATGAAGGAAGGAAGGCTTTGCTTGTGAGAACATGGTATTTAAAAAGGGCGTTTCTTTTGGAACTTGAGCTGCAACATTTCCAGTTACATAGGTGTCATGAATTGTGTCCTAAATACAGAAGAGATTTGGGCACTGATGGCCAAGAGGGTGCCACTCAGTGACTGCCAAGAGAACACTTGCTGGTGACTACTACTCTTCCATGGCATTTGTGGGCTGAATTGCAATCTGCCAGCATCCTATCTCTGCCTCTTTAATCTGGGACCTAATGGCCACAGTTCCCTTGGAACCAAACTCTGAATTCTCTCTTTAAGACTGCAACATGCTGGAACAATCTTTACTGGGAATACAACTACATTATGCAGTGGGTGTTTCTGGAGAATGGGCACATGAACTCGATGGGGAGAGGTGGCTGGCTGCATTTTGAAGAGAGCAGTGGGTCTATTAAAACATGCAGTAAGGACCAGAGTCTGTTGCCATACACACTCACACACACAAACACACACACACACAGAGACATACCCATACACACACACACACACACACACACACACAGACATACACACACACAGACACACACAGACATACACACAGACATACACACACACACACACAGAGACACACAGACACAGACACACATACACAGACATACACACACAGATAGAGACACACACAAACACATACACACAGAGACATACACACAGACACACACACACAAACAGACATACACACAGACCTACACACACACAGACACACAGACATATACACACACAGAGACACCCACACAGAGACACCCACACAGAGACACACACACACACATACATATACACACACACAGACACACACACAGAGATACCCACACGGAGACACACACACACACACACAGACACATAGCATTTCTGACAGTGCCATTTACATATCTATCTATCTATCTATCTATCTATCTATCTATCTATCTATCTACCTATCTATCTATCTATCTATCTATTTTCTTTTTCTTTTTTCTTTTCTCAAAACTGAGGATATGATGCCGATCCCCCCCCCCCCCCCGCATCCTAGATCTGCTCATTTGCCTCAGCCTTTGCTGTGGCTCTCACATTAAGGGAGGGGCATGTAGGAGAAGAAAACTCATGCTCCCCAGAGACTTTTCTAATTAACTGTTTGAAAGAGACTTTTAAAAACTGCCTAAGTGTGAGGTTATTTGTATGGCTAATTTCGTTTTTATGTTACACTTACTTTTAAGTGTGATTTATCAAGGCTTAACACATGTATTCTTTCAGGGGCCTCACAAAGAGCACTGCACATTTATTACAGCCCCTTAAGAGGCTGTGTTTTCCTTCCACACACTCTGAAATGATTATTGAGTGGACTTGGTGCTTTTCCTGTAGTTAAAATGTGCTTTCTTATCGTACATAAATGGTAAATAATTGATACCTGTCATGTGCTTCCCCCCTTGCCAGGTTCCCCCTCTTTTTCCCTCTTCACTCTCTTCCCTTCTGTCTTTCTATTGGCTGCTCCATTGTCTTGCTCTCCATCCATTTCTTTCCTCTCTCTGCAGGCCTCCATTGCTTTTAACACCATTTGCATGGCCTCTCAATGTGCTCATCTGAGAAGGGGTTTGTATGGGTTCTTGAGACCATTGCATTACTCAGCAGGGGTCAAGCGGAGGGCTTATGCTTGGATCAAGAATTTTAAAGGAAAGTGGTTTTAACAAACCCCCTTTCAAAATGATCTTTTTTTTTAGACTGCTGACACGATGGTAGATTAATTCTTGCTCATTGTCTCTCCTCGTGCTAACCAACAGCAACCCCAAGAAGTCTGAAATTAAGGAAATTATGGCTAAAGATCTAAGATCACTCTGAGCGAACGGGGCTTCCCAGGCCAGTCAGTGTTGAAGGAGCTCTCAGTAACAGCAGAGCAAGACAAACAGTGAACCAAGTAAGGGGGAATTGAAAGCTGTTCTGTCTTTGGTAAACTAAAGCTGTTCTGTCTTTGGTAAACTTAGTTTTAGGAACTTTCCATTGCATCATGGATGTAGAACCATAGAAATTTAGATGGATTTGTTTTAAATCTCTAGGAGGCAAAAAAACCAAAAGCCATTTCTCCATGGTACATGGCAGCAATACTATACAGAATAGCTTTCTTTTGAGGCATAAAAGTTTAAAATTGATATGGGGATGCAAAAGACTCTGAATAACCAAAAGAATGTTGACAAAGGAAACAAAGCCAGAGGACTCACATTTCTCAAACCAAAACTTCCTAGAAAGCAGCAGTAGTTGTTAAGGCAGTATGGCACTGGATCAAAGATCAGATGGGGGAGGGAGGGAGGGATGGGGGTGGGAGAAGGGAGTGCCAGTCTATGGTCAAGTGACTTCAACAAAGCCATTGCAATCATTAAATGGAGAAAGAATAATCTTTTCCATAAACGGAACTGGGTTATACAAAGAAAGAAATTAGAACCTTATTTTGTAATATACACAATTAGCTCAACATTGATTGAAATTCTAAACTATAAAACTCTTAGAAGAGAATCAAGAGTTTATCTTTGTGCTTGGATTTGAAAAGAAATGTGTAGGTATAAAATCAAAAGCACATATAATAAAAGGATTAAAAGAAGATAGATTAGACTTCTTTAACATAAAACCTTTTGTTTAAACCTGTAAGAAAATGAAATGACTGGTGACATATGAAGAAAGTCTCCCCAACCCCCAAATCTGATATGGGACTTTTATATAAAGAACTCTTACAATGTGATAACAGACAATCAGATTTTAAAGCAAGCAAAATCATGCTAAGAAACTCTCCCAAATAGATGCTAACATTCTGATGGACACAAGACAAGATACTTGACATCACCACCATCAGGACAAAGTTACACGTAAAATGTTCATAGTATCATTATCCATAATAGTTAAATGGTAAAAACCAACCAAGGGCCTATCAGCTAATGGATGGATAAATGAAATGTGGCATATCCCTTTGGCTATGGCAAAGAACAAAGACTGATACATACTATAACATGGGTGCATTTTGGAAATACTGCTAAGTAAAAGAAATCAGTCACAAATATCCACATATTGTACAACTCCAGAATAAGCATGAGGAAGAGATAAGAAGTAAATTGGGGTTGTCCAGTGCTGAGAGAAAAGGAATAGAGTAACAAGTGATGAGCAGGTAAAACGTGTTTCCCTAGGCTGAGACAATGGCCTCGTTGCTTATGGTGGTGATGGACACACTGCACTATGGATACACTGAAGCCCATTGCATAGTGTACTTTAAATGGCAGAACTGTATGTCAGGTGAATTGGCTTGAATGTTAAATGTCTCCCCAGGCTCAAGAGTTTGATTCTTAGCTGGTGGTGCCTCTTTCATGGGGTTGGGGAGAGGTGGGGGATGGGCAGGGGTTCAAGGACCTTTAAGAGGAAGTAGGTCTGGAGGGTGGAAGTTGTTCTCTGTGGTTAGTCCTTTGAAGGCTCCGGATCTGGCCTGAGCATCCTGTTTCTTGTCTACCACGTGATCTCATGAGCCCGGCCCCTCCTTGACAGTCAGCAGTCTTCTGAAAACATGAGTCAAACTAAAATCTTCCTTCCTGAGTTGCTCTGTTAGGTATTTAGACACAGAGATGAGGGAAATATTTAATACGTGAATTATGTAGTGGTTTGAAAAGGTTTGTCCCCACATAGACTCATGTGTTTGAATCCTTGGCCAACGGGAAGTGGCACTATTAGGAGGTATGACCTTGTTGGAGTAGGTGTGACCTTGTTGGAGGAAATGAGTCACTGTAGGGGTGGGCCTTGGAGGTCTTCTCCTATGCTCAAGCTCTGCCCAGGGAGGAAGAGACCCTCCTGTCTGCCTGATGAAGACAATCTCCTTCTGCCTTCTCTTGGATCAAGATGTAGAACTCTCAGCTCCTTCTCCAGCACCATGTCTGCCTGGATGCTTACCACCCTGATGATAATGGACTGAACCTCTGGAACTGTAAGCCAGCCCCAACTAAATGTTTGCCTTTATAAGAGTTGCCATAGTCATGGTGTTTATTCATAGCAATGAAATCCTAAGACAAATTATATTTCAATAAAATCCTTAAGTCCCTCCAAATAGTTACCAGTAATCTTTCCCAACACGAGCTCAGTTTATTTCAATAATAACATCCAAAGCTCAAATAAATAAATAAAACATCCTCCCCAAACAAAAACAAAACAAAACAAACAACAACAAAAACCCAACAAAACACACATGTGGCTGTAAGTAGTAGTCATTTCTGCTTTACAGACACAACAGTTGAAACTCAGAGGGTGAGATGAGTTTCATGGCCGTGTACAGATAATTAGACGTAGTGATAGAGACTATGTGTAGAAGTAACTTTTATTTGCCAGATGCAATTGTCATCTCAGAGGCCTGCTGCTGAATAAACTCACCCTTTCTAGTTCTTTCTGAATTCTGACTGGCTAGTTCAACTCAGCTGTTCTGGCTCAAACTCTTCTCCAAGCTAACTGATTCAAACTGCCTTCTCTTAGCTTCTAACTGGATTGCTCTGCTTGCCCTCAAACTGACTCTGGAAATTTGTTCTAATCTTCTGGCTCCTTCTTATTCTCTGGCTTCAACTGCCTCAGCTGCCCTGCACGGCACAAACTGCACAAACTAAACAGAACTCATGAGCGAACTCATCTGAATTCACTGTGTGAACTGCAATGACTGAACTTATTCAACTCTGCTCTCCCTCTCTCTATGTCGCTCTTAGGTAGCCTGTCTTTCCTATGCTGTTCTTGTGAGAGTTGGGCATATCCTGTCTCTGAGTCATTCTGTTAAATCTCTGGTTCATAAGTTTTATGTCCCTTAATTAGATGTCATTTTCAAACATGGCTGCTTTCTTCTACAAACCAACTTTACCCTTATTGTTTGGGATTTAAAGGTGTGAACCAAGGGCGGGTCTGTATTCCAGCCAGATCACATAGACCTAGAAGGCTTTTGGGTTTGATCCCTTGCTAGAGCAGCCATGTTGCTGCTGGATTAAAATTCCTCTACAACTATGGATATCCATTTTAGCCTCTTAGTGAAGGGCTATGCAATTTAACCAGCTCCATTTGACGTTTTCTTCTGAGATCTTTGCTGATAGCCGACATATGAATCAATGCCACCTCTGTTTATTTTCTAGACTGTCATTATGATCCAACCTAGACCCATTTTTTAAATGCAAAGTTCTTAAGTCTGCTTTGGTAACCATTGAAGAAGTGGGAAATGTGTGAGGGTCAGCTACCTCCTCATAAACTTCTAACCGGGCTGAAGTGATGGATCTCAGGTCATACTCCTCCTCACATGGAAACATTCATTAAAAAGTCATATACATATGCACAGATGCAAAATAGCTCAGAAAATCTGCCTTGCAAAGATGATATTACAGGCCTCTTGTATGTGTTTATCTCTACTTGGATGTAGGTCCTCTTGGCAAAGAGATAGTACAGAGTTGTGAGTTTGGTCTATTTCAGTTCAGGCAACCTCAAATCCTTGAGGTTCATCATGGCTGGATCTGGACCTTTCTGAGGTCAAGCTTTAAGCATGAGCTTACAGAGTCACAATACAGGCCTATGTAGCTCCTGATATCCCAGCCAAGGAAGATGTGGGAGTCTTCAAAATGGTAGCTAATCTATGCCCCATGAACACAATTTACCAGCAATGTCTATGTCTAAGCTTTTGAACTTCTACTTCCACTACTATAAAAGGAGATATCTGAGGAGTGGTGTAAATGTATGAAAATCTATGAAATGGCAATTAGAAGCTATGGATTAATTTTATAAGATTATTTTAGTATATCTAAAATACAAAGCTAATTAGTAAAGCCTTGAGTGTTGGTGGAGATTCAGAAAGTGAAGGACACAGAGGACCTGCTTTGGCAGCAGCATTGCCCAGGAATACAAAGCAAACTGATGCCCCACCAAGGCATCTGATAGCCCCTGGCAAAGCCTAACCCAGCATAGACTGAAGAATTTCAAATAAAGTTACAGGCATAATACACATGCAACAAGACTCCAAGTGCTATACGAAGTCTGCCATGTACTTACATACTTTAATTATGTATTGTATGCTTAAAACCTTGGGATTGTTAGCAAATGATAGATATTTCAGATCAGATAAGAGAAACTAGAGGAAGACACAGAAAGAAAATATGGAGAGTAGCCAAAAACAAACAACAGAGAAATGGGGGGGGGGGGCAAGATCTGGAAAATTAGACCCAAAGAGTCACAAAAACAATGAGACATGAGAGCCAACCTGGTCATGCATCTTCAAGTTGCTCAGCTTTCTAATGTCTAATGTAGTTCCTTCAAAGACCTTCTCTCCACCTTTCTCTTCCAAGATGTTCCTGATCAGACCAAAGGAACCAACAAAAATCAATTAATATGGCTCAGAGAACGAAGCTAAACTTACTGTTTCTGTTTGGGTTGGGCAGGTCTCTGCTGTGTGACTAGGTACATGGAAAGTATACTTCACAGGGGAACCTAAGCTCTCTGCCATTGCAGACAAGCTGGGCCTTCATGCCAGTGGGGTGAAGATTGACTGTGGGCAAGGATATGGTGGGTCCCAGCACAGACCCTCCTATCTCTCCTCTTGTACTCATTGCCTGGCTTGGCCTTGCCTCCTGGAGTGAGCTCAGGCTATATCCATCTAGATTTCAGATTCTGCTTTGATATAAAATGAGTATATGGAAGCTTGATGTTTTAAGTATCGAGAGATTCCTATAAATACTTCTTTCTTTCTTTCTTTTGTTTTTTTCTTACTTCATTTTTATTTTTGTTAATAGATAGTTTTGTTTCCCAGTAAATTTAATCTGTTAAAATGCCACATTAAATCTTTTTCAAATACCCACAGAAGTGACCCTAAGGAAGGCGAAAAACACATTTGGACTTTTGAGCTGCCAGCTCAAAATGCATTTGAAAATTTAAGTTTTATCAAGTCCATGAATTTTGCATTTTACTCTAGTTCAGAATGCTGCATCATCATCATCATCATCATCATCATCATCATCATCATCTTCCTCACGAGTTTTCCTCTATTGTTAACACTGTGGCTTCCCTTCCTCTTGACTCCTAAGCTAGTACTTCTCAGCAAAGCTGGTCCCTACTAGTGCACTGGTAAAGGACCTGTAAGGGAAATGTGATTGGGCAAAGATAACTCTAGCTTTGTCTTGGACACCTTGGGTCTGGGATGCACATCTAAGCATCTTTAAAACTCAAAATTGTGTTGATTTCATTTCCAAAGAGAGGCCAAAAGGCAGCGAGAGAAGTGGCTCACGGACTAACTTAGGAGTTTTCTAGTGCTCTCAGCCTCCCGGGCGCTGAGATTTATGTCTGAATTCTTGGCCAGGTTAGATTTATCAAGGAATTCCATTTCCCTGAAGGAGTATCTTCATTCAACCACATCACGGTGAACCAACTGAGATATTCAAACTTGAAACCGGTACTTGAGTCCACGGCACTCTGTCAGGAAATATAGACAGTGCTTGGGCACCTGCAGTTCTCTGGGATACCTCATCCCAAGGTAGAGCTGTTACTCTAAGATGGCCATCCCACACAAAAGGGCGTCATCTATTCTTCAGAGGACATTAAATTCAGGATCTAGCTGTCATTAAGAGGCATGAAGAGGTTAAACATTTCTTGGAAGAAGGTCTTTTTACAGTCATCTCTCAACAAGCCATCATATGTGGCACAGATTGTCTCCATCATTGCTAACAGATGCATCCATGGCAAAAGACAAGTTTGCAAGCCCAGGCAGAAAAGGACGTGTGCTTTTCTGCAATCTTTCCCCCGGCTCACATGAAAGCTGGCCAGGAGAAGAAACATAGCAAAGTTTATTAGGGACAGCTCTCTGGGCGGAGGGGGGTTAATAATGGGAATAAATTGACAGATATGTCTAAGACATCCAGGGGCTTCTGAAGTAAGCAGACTAGTCTGGGGAAATAGCTCTGTGGAGAAATGGCTTTGCTATGAGTAGTTCTATATGATACATCCTGTTAAGTTGTATCCAGGCACATTTGAAATTTCCTAAAGAGTCTCTGGTCAGCTTTAAAAGCATTATCACCAGAAAAAGCCAACAGAATAACAATCAGGACAGCCTTACTGATGGAGATCGGGGTAACAAAGTAGTTCTCCCTGTATGTTACATGGCCAGACAAAGTGCTGCTCCTGTCTGGAGCCAGAGAGGCTTTCAGGGATAGGAAGAAGGTTCCCATCGCCTCTTCAAGCTTGGTTCTTTTTAAGAAGGAAGAGTGAAGACTCATGGGAAGGGTATTGGGGCACCTAACTTAGTATGGAAACGAAATCTATTATAATTCAAATGGAGAACACATGTGTGTACGAGAGAGACAGGGGAGGGGTGAGACAGAAATAGACAGAATTCTTTGTGAGTGATGGGCTTGTGGATCTCTGTATCAACAGGAAGTGAATCAGTTCAGAGGAACGCTTACAGTTGCTTCTATCACATGGTCTGTGGATACACATCTGTAGATCTCACTTTTCAGCTGGTACATTCAAATAACCACCCAGAGTGGAACAGTGAGGCTGGTCAGACCACAGCTGCCTGGCATTTGGTAAGGCTCTGCCCAGTTCTTCAGAGGTAGGTGTGTATTTTCTGCCTGGTTTGAATGAATAGAATTGGACATGTTTATACATCCCTGAGCGGAAGAAGTAGATTAAGTTCAAGGCGAAGTGGAGATCCACACCCAGTTGGCCTTCAGCATTCACTTTGGTTTTCTGCATAATTTTCTCATCGGTGTGGAGAGCATCTTTTTCTTAAAGGGCTCCTTTTCTAGCTTTGCCCTTCCCTCCATCAAATTATGCTTCAGCAAAAGATTTGACATGAGTCATTATATTTAATATGGGATTTAAGATATCACATTACTTCTATTATATGTAATTTTCCTTTACCTCAGGTATGTGTGGCAGTTAAAGTCATCCCTTCTGTGGCATTGACATGGCCCCTGTGTTTGTTGCAGGAGGAAGCAACTTTGGTGGAATTGTTGTAGGCTTTGGTACTGTGCCCCACACAGTCTCTGCAGCAGAAGGAGCTTTTATGCAGGAATCACACTTTGATTAAAGATGTACATCTGTATTTGAAGCAAAGCAAGAAAGACATTCTATGCCAAAGTGAATTTAAAAGCAAAGGAGGGAGAACAAGAAAGAAGAAAGGAAAAGTAAGGAAGAAGTAAACAAAGAGAAATGGAGAACCCATCTAAGTCCCCAATAAACAACACAGTTGATAGTACGGGATTGTCTTAGTCAGGGTTTCTATTCCTGCACAAACATCATGACCAAGAAGCAAGTTGGGGAGGAAAGGGCTTATTCAGCTTACACTTCCATGCTGCTGTTCATCACCAAAGGAAGTCAGGACTGGAACTCAAGCAGGGTAGGAAGCAGGAGCTGATGCAGAGGCCGTGGAGGGATGTTTCTTACTGGCTTGCTTGCTTCTCCTGGCTTGCTCAGCTGGCTTTCTTATAGAGCCCAAGGCTACCAGCCCACAGATGGTACCACCCACAAGGGGCCCTCCCCCTTGATCACTAATTAAGGAAATGCCTTACACCTGAATCTCACAGAGGCATTTTCTCAACTGAAGCTCCTTTCTCTGTGATAACTCCAGCTTGTGTCAAGTTGACACAAAACCAGTCGGTACAGGGCTGCAAGGAATCTGCTGGTTAGAGCTTGCTGTGTGGACAGGTGTCAGAGGGCCCAGGAATCTTCACAGTGCCCTTTCCCTTCATTTTACAAATCTTTGCCTTATGAAAAGACTTCAGAAGAAACTATCTTCTTTCTTATCTTGTTTTTTGGCTAAAGTTTTTCTTGCTTAAATAACATCCCCCATGGACGTGAACACACATGAATGTACATGTGCATATGTGTGCGCGTGCACACACACAGACACAGTCAGATACACAGACACACACACAGACAGACACACACACACAGAGATTCTATATAGGACCTTTCTAAGATTTTACAATCTTAAATCCTTTTTCCCATGCTGCCTTTTGCCTAGAACTTTCTCTTGCTAATTGATTCATTTAAAACTGCTAACAGTTCATGGTTAGTTTATTGCTACTTTTAAAAGTATGTGTTAAAAAACAGAACAAAGAATCAACTGAGGAACTAGCCAGTTCTGTGCAGTACCCAGAAGTTGTTCCAAATTCGACTTCTAGGACTCAGGACTTAAAAGTTTGCTTTTGAATAAAGATAAAGGAAGAAGAAGGAGGAGGAGGAGGAGGAGGAGGAGGAGGAGGAGGAGGAGGAGGAGGAGGAGGAGGAGGAGGAGGAGGAGAAGGAGAAGAAGAGGAAGAAGAAGGAGAAGAAGAGGAAGAAGAAGAAGAAGAAGAAGAAGAACCATCATTAAAGCAAGAGAAAGAAGTTTGAAAATGCAAAAAAAAAAAAAATCTTAGTTTTAAAAACACAAAGGGCATATTGAAAATGATGTATCAGCTTGAAATGTTTTTCTTAAAAAAAAAAAAAATAAAGCTCTTTTGTACTAATAACGCCAAACTAAAGTTATTTTCAATGAGTGGGAATGTGTAGCTAGAGGGAACTGGATGCCTGGAGTATAGGTTAAAATTAAATTTTTTATGACACAATGACTTTTCAGTTGGAGGACAGTGGTGGTGGATCTCATGGGTTCTAACAAAGTTGTCCAAAGAATGGTTTAACTTTTGCTGTGCCATCTCTTTAAGAGAAGAAAGAATTGGGATTTTTATCAAGGAAAATGTGGGTCCCCAGGGCTCCATCTGGTTGTCACTCTCTCCAACCACATTGGTGGTAACTTTCTCCTTTGCCAAGTCCTTGAATAATCAGGAGAATATAACCATTTCAGTGTGTGTGTGTGTGTGTGTGTGTGTGTGTGTGTGTGTGTGTGTGTGTGTATAAGAGAGAGCGTGTGTGTTCATGTGTGTGTGCAGGTGTGTGTGTGTGTGTGGTTTTACTGTAAACCAGAGGTCAAATTCAGTTGTCTTTCTTTGAAAGATGCCCACCTAGCTGTTTTCGGAGACAGAGCATATCCATGGGTCTTGGGGTTCAGCAGTTGACTAGGCTTCTACTAAGTGAGCCCCCATGAATCCTTCTGTCTCCAGTTTCTCAGTGCATCTCTTTTCACATGGTGCTGGATGTATTTCAGGTCCTCATGCTTGCATGGTGAACACTTTACTGAATGAAGTTAGCTAATCCTAACCCAGAGAATGTAAATGACATACAACCTTTCCTTGTTAATGAGAAGAAAGACTTTAAAACCATGTAATAGAAGGTATCTGTGGCCCACTTAACTATGTGCCAAGCACTGAACTAATATTTTGTATTATTCTTCACTATCTATAAACCTCACAGGTCACCCACATCTTTAACCTCAGTGTCAATCTGTGGAACAGGAAAACTTCTTATTGATGGCCCAGGCTCATCTTTTCCCTATTTACAGGCTTTCCCCTCTGTTAGAGAATGTGTTCACTCCCAGACAGGCTGCTAACAGGATGACAGGACGGGTTGGGGATGAAGGGCTGTACCTCCCTTCCAACTTGAGTATTAGAATTCTGAAAAGCGGCGACCAGGCATATTTGGGTCACATGACCAGTTCCAAACAATGCAAAACGCCTGCTGCTGATAGAGTAGACCCAGTCTAAGAGTTGATCCCCTGTCTTCTGCTTAAGCTTTCTGTCTAGAAGGCCAATGGAGAGCAGAGAATTTTTGTCCTCTTACAGGTGACCTCCTTATGAACATTTTTACTTAGTTTTTGTCCAGGGTCGTGTCTGTATTATTGGTCACTGTGAGTCGAACATCATAGTGTTCTCTGTAATGATGCCTGGGGTCGAATTTCAGCTTGACTACTGTGAATCATGTGACCTTGAGCATATTGCTTAGCTTTCTCAAAGCCTCTTGTTCAAACTGAGGCTTGATGACTGCGCTGGAAACATGCTGTGTGGTGCCTAGCACTTGGTAAGCCTTCTGGAAAGCTGCTGGTAAGACTCTTCTGGTCATGAGACCAGGAGTGTGCATGGGGCCTGTGGGATAGGGATTACAGGTTATTAGTTTGCTACCATGCTGGAAGCATGATTTCACCACTGTATCCTTTGTCTTTAATTTCGAATACTATTTAATATTCTCCTAAGGGATTGGTTGTTAGAAAACCTGCTTACTTGCAGTGGGTCACATGGCCCTTATTCCACAGGGTTCCTGTCTCATAGCTGGTGAGAAGAAATGCTGGACACAAAGGCCAGGAAGAATCTGAATGCACAAGCCTTGCTTGGCCTGCTGTGAGTTTTACCCCCATCTGTCACACTCCTACGTTTCTCCACAGCTTTCTGCTTCTTTCAGCAGACTTAGCATTAAATAAAGTTTTCCTCAGGTCTCTGAGTCTTCCCAAGTTCCTATATTATACAAAAAATTGATAATTTATTTTTTTAATTAAAAAATTACTTTTTATTTTTTGTGTATGTGTTGTACAAAAATGTCTGAGTGTGAGTTTGTGCACTTGTGTGGGTATGCAGAGCTGAAAGGAAGAAATTGGGTATCTCTACCTCATTCCTTTGAAATAAGGTTCTCACTGAACCTGGAGTTAGGCTGGTGGCCAGAAACCCCAGCAATCCTCCCGACTGACTTCCTCTTATAGCTCTGGGGCTACAGGTGCATGTGGCCACGGGTGCTAAATATACTCACTATGTTTTTGTTATAGAAATATTGGCCATAGTCCCTATAATAAATAGAGAAAAATATCTTTTCACCCTTACAGTGTTAAATAAAAAGAGAAATATGCATTCAGAAACATGACACAGATCTCTGTCCTCTCTCCCTGCACCCCTCTCACACACATCTATACTGAAAAATATGTTTAACTGATCATTTTAAATCAAGAAACCTAATATATAACTTAGTGTAAATATCCTTAGCGCGCGCGCATGCGCACGCACGCGCGCGCACACACACACACACCCCAAAACAAACTGAACCCCTTCTTGGTATCATTCCTATTGCTGACAACCTCTGTTCTGGTTACTGAATTTGACAGGACTATTTCTGAGATCCCACTACATCTAGAGATGTGGCTTCCTCTTGAAAATATGTCAGCTTTTCCTCCGAGCTGGTTCAGTTACTGTGAGGCCCATTTGTCTTTTGCTGGGGTAATTTAAACACAGATTTGTTGTCACGGAGAAAGAGCTTTCTCTCAGCCCTTTTTAGACATAGTGTTTTTTTCTGTTGAGGGGTTGTTTCTTACCACAGGAAGTCTAGATTTTTGTAAAGAACTTCTAAGTCTGTAAGGACATGTTTAAATCTATATCATGTTCTATGCAGATATCAGTTTGACTTTTCTCTGTTTTGCATATCATAATTTATAGATCATCAGAAGAAACAGATTGAAGGCTGATCAAGTGAGAGGTACACCATGTGTTATATTTATTGGTAGTGGTATGGTTTTATCTGCTTGAAAAGCATCCATTTTCAAAAACCAATCCAATGTTTTAAATTGGGAAAAGGAAAAGCCTGTTAATAGCAGCCTCTGTGAACTCATCCTATACATTAAAATGAAATTTCTACTGAGTGTGGACCTTGTTTTTGTTGAAACCACCACACAAATGTCCTTACAGAGACTATACACTGCTTATCACATATTGTTGGGCACAAAACCAAAGCTGCTGCTCTGAATTAAATAAAGGGCTAAGGCTTAGACACAAAAGCTCAAGCTACCTGCAGACAGTGCTTCACAGCATCACCTCCTGACTGAGAACAGGAGAGGAAAAGCTGGCTGGGAATTTACAGCAGGGACCTTGAAAATGAGTGGCTATGTTCCTTGTCCTTGATAACTAGATCTGTCTTGATCCAGAGCCAGAAAATGTCCTTGATTCTGTCAGCAATTCTGTCCTGGGTGAACTAGTGTCAGGAAGGCAGAAATGCCATAGATGCTCATGGGCACTGGTTAGAGTTCTGGGTTCTTGTTATCTTTTATGTTCTACTGCATAACAACATAATGAGCATGGCTCTTGGAAGCTATGTGTAATTGGATACTTCACACATAGTGAGGCCCTTGAGGGTGTGCCTAAAACTCCACTCCAGCCACGAGATGGAGAGGCACATGAACATTTCTTGCTGGGCTCACTGGGCTGAGTAGCTCACCTCCTATACCTCAACTCTGTAAAGCCTTATTAAGCCCTAGACAGAGACCCTCAATGGTGGCCCTTTCTTGGGACCCATCCTACCATTTAAGAACTCTACTTGCTTCTTGTCTTTTAAACTATCTTCTTCATCTTTAAACTCATCCCTCATCTTTGAAGGTACCTCTGTTCCCTGTAGGCACTTTCTGTAACCATGACCAATCCCATGGTGTTTTTTGACATTGAGTTTGATGACAAGCCCCTGGGTCATGCCTCTTTTGAGCTGTTTGCAGACCAAGTTCCAAGGACAGCAGAAAACTTTCATATTTGGAGCATTTTCATTGGGTTCTTTGGGTCCCATGTTTTCTTATTCCCCTCTAAATCTGGCTGTATTCCAGAGTTATATTTGTGATTATGAATACAAACTACACAATAAGGAAGTTCTACTCATTTTGTCCACAAAATCTATTCTTTAAGTTCATGAGACAAAGAGCCTGGAATCTACTGGCCTAGGGTGGCTTTGGTGGCAGTAGCTTGTTTGGGGGACGTTAGCCACTTGAGACAATCTCACTTAAGAATCCTCCTCTCCCATCTCATTGAAATGTCAAATCTCAGAAGGCCTCATAAATGGCAGCTGCTTGGTCCTTGGAACTGCCTTTTTTTTTTTTTTTTTCCAACATCTTATTTTAAAATATGTTGCATAGATAGATAGATAGATAGATAGATAGATAGATAGATAGATAGATAGATAGAGTCTTAGTTAGGGCTTCTATTGCTGTGAGAAAGCACAATGACCAAAAACCAAGTTGGAAGGAAAGGGTTTATTTGTCTTAGACTTCCATATTACTGTCATCATTGAAGGAAATCAAGACAGGAACCTGGAGGCTGGAGCTGACGCAGAGGCCATGAAGAGGTTACTATTTACTGACTTGCTTCTCATGACTAGATCAACCTGTTTCTTATAGAACCCAGGCCTACTAGTTCAGGGATGGTACTACCCACAGTGGGCTGGGCCCTCCCCCATCAATCACTATTTAGGAGAATGCTCTATGGGCTGGCCCACAGCCCAATCTTATGGAGGCATTTTTTTCAGTTGAGGTCCCTCCTCTCAGATGACTATAGTTTGTGTCAGGTTGACATAAATCTAGTCAGCATAGATAGATAGATAGATAGATAGATAGATAGATAGATGATGGATAGGTTTATAGATAGATAGACAGCTACATAGACAGATAGTTGGAGGAAAAGAAGGAAAGCTGTCTTTACCAGACATAACTGTTTTATGATTTTGCCCCCTTTATGGTCCATTGCCTTGCATCCTGGGAGACCTCCATTATCTCTCTTTTCAATCAGGATTCTTCTGAGTTTTCTCTCATGGTAGTAGTCAGCTTAACATTTCTAGCAAAAGTTGAAATGTTTGAGTCTATAACCCAATGAGCAATTCTCCTATCCTATTAAAGTAGAGAATTTGGGTTGAGTGATCTCAGGTAACATGGTTGCTATTAAAGTAGAGAATTTGGGTTGAGTGATCTCAGGTAACAGGGTGTTCAGGGATTGCATGTGGGAGAGAGAAGGGCCTAGAGAAAGAGTGCCCCTCCCCCACACTTCAAGACAAATGGTGCATTTTAATATTTAAAGATTCCCCGACTAATGCCTGCATAACATTCGCTTCCTTTCAAACGTCTCCAAGCAAAACACTCAGCATTGGCCCCTCATCTACTCTCAACCCAGAGGCTTGCCTCCCAACAATTTGTTTTCTCTTTAAGGGAAAAACTTATATCCAGTGTGACAAATAAAAAGGCTCAAGAGAGAAAATCATTAATTTGCCCAGCATGGTTAAGGCAGTTCAAAACTTGGTTTTATTGTAAACCATGGTTCTCCCTGTGAAGGGGCAGAGGGAGGAATTTTTAGGAAGAGCGGGGTTGAGAAGAGCTGCGAAGTTGGTATCTTAAGAAACTGCAACTAGGACCTCTGAGAGGTTGGGACAAACAGAAGGGGCAACCTACCTGCGGCCCTGCCTCCATCTCCCTCCAGCCTCCCCCAGCCACGCTGGTAAGGAATATGTTCTCCTTAAAACAAAGCCAGGAAAGGAAACCACAGAAAAGCTAATCCACAACTTTGTAATCCTTCCCAGAATTATCTAGTTCTAAACCTCTGTGTACTGGAGCATGTTCTTTCTGTGGAAAAGATGTCAGAAGGTTGATTTATAGAATACTGCTGTCCCTCCATATTCAAGGGCTCAGTGTCTAAAAAAATCAGCCAACTGCTCACTGGTAAATATTTGCAAAACCCGCATCTGTCCTGAAAGCATACAGACTTCCTCTGTGCTTGTCATTTCTTCCTGAGCAAGGGAGTAGAACAACTACTTCCACAGCATTTACACCCTGTTAGATATTACAAGCCGTCTAGGGAAAGACTCGTACTGTACCGAAGGATGCCTACAGGTTATATGCAAATCCTATGTCTTGTTACAGAAGAGACTTGAGCAGCTGCAGATTTTGATAGGAGAAGGGGTCCTGTAACCAGTCCACAGAGGAGATCAAGGAAGAATGGGGGTCCTGAACTCACTCGCTAGATTTAGTGTGGTTCTAAAGTGAGCCTATGGGCTGTGTTTATCAGATGGCTCTCCATTCGGCAGAATCCTCTCTCTGGGCAGGTGGCAGAGGCAGCTGGGAAACAGAGTCCATTCCATAGTGGCCTCACGGCAAAGACTCAGTTCCTGACTTTTTGTTGAGCTTGGTGGCTTCTTGAAGGTCAAGGCCTGAGTTCACCGAACTAGTGGCTGTGAATTAATTTTTACTCATATAATTTCCAGCCTCATCTCCTTTAGTTTCCACCAGCAGGTGCTTCAAACTTAAGAGCTAAAAAACTCAACCTCAAGTCGTTCCTGGTCCATGTTGGTGAGAAGTGAACTGAGCTACATCCCCTTACGGCAATCCTTATCAGTAACTGAGAAACATCTGCCCCCACAAAAAGTCAAGGGCAAAGGTCATCTTGAATTCCAAGGGAACTCTCCAGCAGGGAGCCTTCTAATTGGCTGGTATTGATCTGCAAATCGTGTCCCTGCTGTGATTAATTCCAGGCCCCCCCTCAAACTCCCACAGCTTGAGGGAGATAGGTCAAGGTTTGAGGCCTCTAAGCATCCTTTACAAATGGTCCTCAGGTCCTTAAAGGTGCTAGTGAAGGATTGTAGCTTGTTAACTCTCCCCCGGTAGCTAGTGCTAACCCAGGAAGCCGGTTTCCCTGTTTCTTGTTATCACTAATAGCAGCTTAATGGGATGCTAATGTGAGGACCAGACATTATCAGATGGCGTGTGCAATTTATGATGGATTTATTGCCACTCTGAGCTCCCTTGATGTTGAGTGCATCTTTCTCCACCCATTCCCTTCATTGGCTGTAGCAAATGCTTTCATAATTAATTAATTTTTTCCTGAAGGGGGTTAAATTATTTGTGCCCTGCTGTTTTTCCTCTGTATTTAATGCCCAATGGAGGCTTCTTCTCTGCAAGCCTAACCAAAGACAGAATCTATTTATTCACAGCTGCTTCTTCCACAGGTTCTACTTCCCACCTTTCCTACCTGCTCCTCCCCACACCTCTTTCTGGATTAGAGGTTCTCAGTCTTGGATGTTCACTGCAGTTGCCTGGGAGAACTCTCAGACATTTTTGTCTGAGTCCCATCTCCGGAGTCTGGTTAAATTGATCCTGGGGTACTCAGGATCAGAAGCTTGAAAAGCTTTCCTGGTGACTACCATGTGCTATTGGGGCTCAAAACCATTAGAGTAGAAGGAGCTAGACCACCCCATGCTAACTTTCCTATGATACTTTTGTTGGTTTCACAATGGACACAATCTTCATTCCTTGGTCCTATGTAACATTTTATGTGTATATTTGTTACCCATATAGAACTCTGCCTATTTCTCTTGGCAGCTGCACTTTAGTTAACCTATCTGTAAACTTGTGTCATAGTTACAATTGGGCTGTAGGCTCCTTGTGGGCAAGCACAATCCTAGAGATACCTTTGTGCCCCTACAGTGCCTGGCACACAGCAGGAGCTCAATAAAGATTCTTGATCTGCTCTGAGTGTTCTCAGTGACCACACTTCTCAAGAAATGTGTCCTCAGCCTCAAGCCTTCAGACATCCCTGGCAGCCGGAGTAGGTTCTGTTTCAGAGTCAAGAGGGCTTTGCTAGCCTGTGTCCCTAGCCCTATCACTTCTTATCTGGTGAGACATACATCCTAGTCTGCTGGGAACAACCACTATGTATGCTTTTCATCCCAGCATCATTACAGACAGCATGCCTTTAGTGTCAAGGTGTCTTGGATTGGATGACACATACAATCAACCTAGAAAGACAAACTTCTGTTGGGACCAGACTGTATATATGGTAGCCCGAGTAAGCTTCAGAAAGATCTATCTGTACCAATACTGAGCGTGTATGTGTGTGTGTGTGTGAATATATATATATGTCTCAAAGAGCCAAAATACTCTGCAGTGTCAGGACTGTGGTTTGCTTTGGAAGTTGGAAGTTGGTGGGTCGAGAATGGGACTTGAATTACACTCTAGGGTGCTGGAGAATTCTTTCCCCATCTGAATGGGAGACACATAGCTATGTTCACTTCATGAAAATTCCTTTATCTGTAGTATTTATCCTTTTTCTGCAAATCATTCATCCATAAAATATTTTTAAGAGAGCCCAATTATAGTCAGTACAAAAGTTAATACAGCTCCTGATAATGAAGGCAATCACTGTGACAGATGAATTCTTGTCAACATGGGAGCATGTTGTGAGTATTGACATCTTTGAACACACAAAAAGATTAGTGCTTATCTTGTAGTTGTGTGCTTTTATTGTTTTATTAGTACGTGCTTGTCGACAGTCACAAAATACATTGCTTTCTTGTTTATTGTAGCATTCCTCTCATTATCTTGTGAACTAAGGAAAATGCTTTCTCAAATTATGAATGGGAAGTCATCATAAAGCTGAAGTGGACCAAATCTACATAAGGGCTAAACTTACACCATATATACATACATACACATATACATACACATACATACATATTCATTAATATACATTCACACACACATATGTATACATTCATATATACACACACATATACATACATATACATTCATATATACACACATATACATTCATATATACATACACATACATATATACCTACATATACATTCATATACATTCATATATACATACACACACACACACACACAAACATAGACACACACACATAATCAGTGGGGCTTGGCTGTCTCAAAGAGGGTCAGATTAAATGTATGGTCAACTTCATTGATTGGACAGATATCAACCAAGAACACTTAAAATGAAACAATTCTAAAGTACGACTGAAAAATAAATAGCCAATGTTGTAGCTTTAAGTAGAAAAGACCAGAATACCAATAGCTGAATTAAAGCTAGGAATAAATAGTTTCCAAGTTTCCAGAAAACATCAAATTCCAGATGACACTATGGACTCAGACTGGAATTGAGAAAATCCCCTGAGGGTACAGCAGGAATCCTGCCATGTTTGGGGGTTGTTCTCCAAGCCCAAGGTGGGGAGATTTACCAGGATGGAGTCATAACCAGGGAATTTTCTTTTTTTTTTTTTTTTTTTTTTTTTTTTGGTTTTTTGAGACAAGGTTTCTCTGTGTAGCTCTGGCTGTCCTGGAACTCCCTCTGTAGACCAGGCTGGCCTCGAACTCAGAAATCCGCCTGCCTCTGCCTCCTGAGTGCTGGGATTAAAGGCGTGCGCCACCACTTCCTGGCTACCAGGGGATTATTAATGGCGGTCTCTATCTCCTTTGCATCCTGCTCCATTTATGCAGGGCCAGGAAAGACAAGTCATCCCTTTTAATCTGTAGTTAATTTGGGAAGATAAAATGAATTATTCTTGATGACTACTAATAACAGCTAAATCTTATATCAAAATAAGTATTGTATGTAATCATGAAATAAAAATATGTAACTTAAGGCAGGTCAAATTTGGTAAAATAAAACAAAACCCAAAGATATCCAAAGCAGAGAAAATCTGACAGTTCATTCTTTAAACAAAAAAAATAATAATAAAAAAGTCCCAGGGGCCATATATGATGTCCTGAAGTGTATTTAAGCTGCACATGCTATTTTAACTGTTGACAAAATGTCACTGAGCTTAAAATAAAATAAGTCTGTAGTCCTAGATAATACTCTACAAGATCAAATACTATTAGGCCACTGTCTGCCAACACATGAGGAAATAACTCAGAGCAATGTACCAATATGTCAAGAATTTTCACGAGTGGCTGTATGAAAATAGCTGGATGGTGCCGGGCTCCTTTAAGGCTCATTTGCCCCCCGTAGCTGCTGTCCTTTCACCCTGGCCTGACATATATCCCGTCTCTTGTCAAAGCCCTGGTTTAATAGTGCTGGTCTGTCAACGGAGATGTGTTAAATGTTAAGATGGCAAAGTTTCCTGCCCAAAGGGAAAACCAGGCAAGTAAAGCCAGCTGAAGTCATGCAGTACCAGGTGACAGTGCAGCCATGACATCTGATGACCTGTGTCCCTGAAGTACCCAATGAACTTTATGTAGGCTTTTCCCCCTCTCTGTCATATTCTGACATGTGTGGGGGAGGGAAGATATTTCCATTCAATACATAGGCATGCTTACGTTCAAAGAAATCAAACAAATTGCCCTAGACCACTTTTGATTTGGGGTATTGGCTAGTTTCCATAAACAGTTGCCAGGCTTCCTTTAAAATAGACACCCATGCACGCACACACGCACGCACGCACGCACGCACGCACAACACTACGACACGCTTCCCTCTAGCACTCTGCTGCTCCACGAGTTAGGAGGAAGTGTGGTGGGAGGGAGGAAAGGAGTGTTGTGAAGTGACTGGAAAAACCCACAACTTCCTGCCTTGTGAAAAGCTCCCACAGAATCCCACTCTGGTTCAAAACAGCAAGGAGGTTCAACCTGTCCAGAGCTCTTCTTTTCTGCTTGCAGAGATTCCAGGTTTACAAAAAACCCAGATCACAAGGCACTTGTCCCAGGACCGTGCAGTTGTAGGATGACTGCGTACTTTCAAACTTTGGAGTCTCTAAGTATGTATTTCAGGTTTGTTGTCCTCGGAGGGTTCCACCTGCCGCTGCCTTCGCAGCTGGTGGCTAAGTTGAGCAACCTCTGATTTCTTATCTACAGTATTTAGGACCACTTCATGGATTTTCTAACACAGGAGCCATCAGATTCAGCCCTGCCTGCTGCCTGTTCATGGAAGTCAAGTTTTATTGGCACACAGTCAAACACATTCATTGAAAACAATCATTCCTGTTTACTGCTACTGTCTACAGTATGACCAGTTTCTACGATGTTACTGTTGAGCCGTTGTGCCATGTAATAGCACAGACTTTGTACTGGCTGCCTAGTTCCTGCTGTTTTAGTTTAGTTTTATACAATTGTACTCTTACTCACTCACACTCTGATTGTCCTCTTCTTCCCTGGAAATCGACCGACTACATATTCTTCAAGAGGCATTTCTAAAAAGCCGGAAGTTCGCTTTAGGATTGCTATGTCTTTAGCAGGGCTAGAGGAAGAGGAGTGAGCAGGGACGACCATAGCTCCTTGATGAGTGAGCAGGTTCAGGGGGCAAGTCACAGATTAGACAGTCGCCTGTAGCTGTGTCATGTATCTTTTCTAGAGTTTCTGCAATTTGATTTTCAGTGTTGAGTCTTTAAACAATTACAGTTTTTTGCTTGTTTACTTAAGTAAGTGGGGCTATTTGGTGTAAGAGGGAAGTCTAAATCCCTCCCAAATTTCAGCATTTAAAAAAAAAAATCCATTCATTGTTGTTTTGTGAGAACAATAAAATGGAAAGGTGTGGTTTGGGAAGTCAGAAAAATCGAGATCCAGTTTTTTATTTCTTTAGTTTTATCACACCCCTGAAGTCACTGAGTTTCGATAATTTCCTCAAACGGAGATAAGACTGTTTTGTAGCACTGTTCTCCAGCGCACACCATAAGAGGTGGAACATGTCACCAGCTATAAGACTATCTATAGAATGTGGCACACATGCTTTTTAAGAGAGCCTGCTCTAAGGTATTTACTATTTACCTTTGATTTATGTTTTACATTTACATTAAATGCACACTTCCAGTTTCTGTAATAGGTTCTGCTATTTGATAAAAACAATTCCTACAACTATTCTTTGGGCTGGTTCTTCCTGCTCATAGTTTACTCTTTTGTTAGAAGAGAAGCAACAGGCTCTGCCAGTAGTTGATGCTGATTCCAGTAAAAGGAATCTGAGAAATCTTTGCCCTTTCATGTTGAATTCCCCCATTTAATTAAAATATAACTATCCTAATTATTCAACTTGCATCTCTCAACAAGTGTTTTTAATCTTTTAATACATTTGTCATTCCTTTGTATCTATTTTTGCTTTTTAGTACTTCTAATTAGCTTTTCTTTGTCATTTTATTATCTACCTGGGCTTTGCTGTAATATACAAATACTATTGTTTTTTATGTATTTTTCTTATTTCAAGCCACTTTATCACTTTGCTAGTAAAATGTTTTAGTTCATAATTTTAGTTTTCTCAGAGGTATACTTATGTGATTTTCAAGTACTTAAGTATTTTTGTTCACAAAGTTTATCCCCTGTGCTTCTCAGCTTACTGATTCATACAGGGAATCTAGAGCAATAACAGTCCATAACGACTTTTTTGTTTGATTCCTACTCTTTAGCCATTAAGCCAAGTCTTCATTTTTTAAAATCCATCTTTATCATAATGAGTGGGCATCTTTCAATAACTAGTGAAACATTCTCTATATAGCTAGGGAACAATGTTGATTTCTTCAGGTATTGTCTCTGTGACCATCACAGAGGCCCATGATTGTCAAATCAGTGAATACTTTATGATTGTTTTCTCTTTGGAAGTCAGTCTGTGACACTGTACGTTCTAACACCCGAGGGCCAAGATAGTGGGTCAACGAAGAAACAGTTGTAAGAGCGGAAATCCCTTTGGATTTCTCATATTCTCCTGTAAAGCTTTGAACCACCATTTAAGGTAATCGTAGCTGATATACTAGTTGCTAAAATATGGATAGAAGACATTGAAGATGGCAGCATGGTATATAGGAGTAAAAATCAGTGCCTTGCTCTGAAAAGAAGTTAGAAAGTTGTCGAAGATGGTGGGTTTCTATGGTCACCTCCTGACTCTCAATCTCCACCTCCCAGGTTCCCTCCCACTCAGAGCCTGCCCAGAAAAACCCACCTTTGGACCAAAGACAGTGAAATTTCAAGGTCGTGTAACTTGCATTTTAAGATAACAAACCTAGAAATATCCTGTAAAATGCAGCGGGATGAACTGCAGAACACCAGTGTCTACATCAGGGGCTTGCTGCCTTGCAGCTGCCTCTGTGACCTTTCACCTGGGTGTTTAAAAGGAAAAAAAAAAAAAAAGAGCAGCGCTTTCCTCTTCCTCAGGCAGCTCAGAATAGCTGCTTCCTTTCGTATAAACAAGTCATATCTCTGGGAATTTCTGAAGCTGAATACTGTCTGCTCAGAAGCCATGACTCATGACTCACACGCTGTTTCCTGGCAGGCTTCACAAATGCAAAAACACCTCTCAAGCAAAGAATCCCAGACAAGAGTGGTCATAGAAAGCCGCAGAGTCCCTCATTTTAAACACAGGAAGCCCAGAAGGAAACTGCCAGTACTCATCTTGGGAAGCAGGCCTCATCAGTCAGCAAGTTCCCCATTGGCTCAGCTGGCGTCTGTGGCTGTCTCCCTATTGGCTCAGTTGGTCTGTGGCTGTCAGGCAGGCCCACTTGGAAGCTTGTCCAGGCTTGTGGCTTTAGACTCTCCATCACAGTCCACCCTCTATGTTTGGAACTTACCTAGCTCAGCTTCCTCTTGATTCTAAGGGTTAAAAGTTGTCTGAGGTGGGACTCCCCAAGGAAATTACCAAGGGGTCACAGTGCTGGACCTTGGGACCTTCTTATTTGCTTTTGGCAGGAACTCTGAAGCAAAACAGCCTTCTTGCCGCAATATCTCTTCCTCTAGGTTTCTCCTCCCAGATCCCACCTGGTGCCCTCTTTAAGGCCACTTAACTTTTCTCCTATTTCCAAACAATCAAGAAACAAAGGAGAAAAGTGCTTATTAGCTTCTCTTAGTTAAAGAGTATAACAACCTTTGTGTGTGTGTGTGTTTTGAGGGGTCTCTGTTTGTGTGTTTATATGGTCTGTGTGCATGGTTTCTCTCTTTATGTTCTCTCTCTGTCTCTCTCTCTCTCTGTCTCTCTCTCTGTCTCTCTCTCTGTCTCTCTCTCTGTCTCTCTCTCTCTCTCTCTCTCTCACACACACACACACACACACACACACACACTGTAGTTTCTATGCTTAAGAATTGATGTGGTCCGTGTGTATGCATTTTCTCTATTTGTGTATGCGTTTATAAGGTCCCCCACACCTGTGTGTAATTGAGTATATGAACAACAGGGCAAAGTCTCTGCTTTCATGTTGAAAGAAAAAGATTGAAAACCTATAGGCAAACAAGGAGATGGCTTTATTTACACCTATCTCTTAGCTTTCTACTGATCAAAGTACAGAAGACTGGTTTGCATACAGCTCTGTGGTTGGAGTGTGGTTTAACCCCTTGGACCACATTGAAGTTGGGTATCAGTTCTATGAGAATCAGAACACTAGCACCAACAATCCTGGAGATAATGGGACTTGATACTTACAAAGGGGGGGCGTAAGTTTCAGGCCAACTGATAAATATTTCACATACATTTTCCCAGTCATTACAACCTGATAGTTTTCAGCATTGGGTTGCAAGAGTGGAGAAGTAGACTCCGTTGTTCACAACAAAACAGTCACACAAAGCTGGAACTATGACTGGGATCGGGTTGGAACCAAGTCTTGTTCTTGGTTGACTGTGCCAGAGAGTCGACTGTGCAAGAGAACTGCTCTAGGGGAGGAGGTCAGGACACAAAGGGGACAGGAGAGGACAGAGCTTGCGGAGGACACTGAGCTTATTGCACTGACAGGATTTACTGGTTTCATTTTGCCCTCAGATCACTATGGTGACCAGCTTTTCCAGGCCCACTGGAGACTTTGAGTTTAACACTGAAAATTTTCATTGCAAGAGTTTCATCTGTCCTGAGCAGACCCGGACAGTTGGTTATTCCTTTGGTGACTGTCGGGATGTAGGGGTGGTGATCTCTGTTACAGATCACATGGTTTAGAAGATGAAGGCAGTCCCTTTGTGACTTAGAAAAGGCCAGGTCATGTTGAAATACCTGTCACAGGGCTGTCTGCACATCATGTGTATTCTGTCTGCACACTTCTCACAAAGCCTGTGCAACTGGGGTGAATAAACACTATGGAATAGTTGTTGATTTGATTTATAAAGAGCGAAGATGGGTTACTTGTCAACATCCAGGGGATGGGCACAATCTCAAGTAGTATGACTTTAGATAAACTTTATTCCATAAGTAGTTTTCTTATAAAATAAAGCCATCTTCCTATGTAAATGTGCAATTTCATCATATTGCATATTTTACATCTTTTTTTATGTTTGTGTTCAGAGTATTCACTTTTTATAACTATACTCCCTCTATGAAAAAAATAGATTTTCACAAATCATTTTTTTTTTAATTTTGTTTGTTTGTTTTTCTTCGAGACAGGGTTTCTCTGTGTAGTCCTGGCTGTCCTGGAACTCTGTAGACCAGGCTGGCTTCAAACTCACAGAAATCCACCTGCTTTTACCTCCCTAGAGCTGGGACTAAAGACATGAACCACCACCCATAAATTACATTTTCAATGCCTTAGGGAAGTGGATTCCTTTGTGAAGCTAAGCCCCTTTATCTGGCTGGGTTTCCAAATGTCAATTTAGATACCAGTCAACAGGCAAACAGGCAAACAAAGCGAGAAGTGCTCCCGGAGAAAAAACTCGCCCCAGAGACAATAGCTTGCTAGTAACCCTGGCTTGGGTCCCAGTTCTGCACCGAGTTTAGTATTTAACTATGCAGTTTCCCCTTTTCTCCGGAAATAGAAAGAACCAACTTCCTTTTCCCCTGTGGCTGCTCCTTTGTCCCATTCTTAAAACTCCCTTGTTCAGACACCTGCTTCCTCAGAATTCTCAGTGCTTTATCTCTCTGGTGAGTTTTTTCTGGCTTTCTGGTTCTGTTACAGCTTTCAAAGAACTCAGAAGTCGGTGCTGAGGAGCACAGCCGGAAGCCGGCAACTCTAGGGAGTTTATCCTTCAGTAATGCTTTGGGGAAGACCTACATAGCATCAGACCCAGCAAACTCTGTCCTGTGATCAAAATCTTTAACTTTAACTCAGCTCAGCTCACTTTCTCTACCAACTAGATGGGAGTTTGTTTTCTTCATCTGAAGTTTACAATCAGTACAATAGAAAAAAGAAACCAATTGAATTAAAAAGTTTGAGACAATCCCTCTCCTCCCATCTTGCCGAAGGCAAAAACTAGAGACCTGGCAGATGCTAGCTATTGCTTGAGCTGAAGAACTTACCGATCTCTCTCAAGGGCACTTTCTTGCCTCCCTGGCACAAAATCTTGCAATTATTTTCCTTTTAATTTTTAAAAATTTACATTTATTTAAAAAACAAGGTATGCTTGTTCATCAACAATGATACAATTTAGAATTTTATTCAGGGAAAACAAACAAACAAAAACAAACAAACAAGTTTCTCAGTGTTGCAAATGTCCAGCATGTTACTTCTCGGGGTTCCTTGAGGGCTAATAAATCAGTATGCCAGGTATCCTTATAGCTTTGAAAATTATGATGTTTTAAAAGTACTTCTAACAATCTCCACATTCAATAATGGGAATAACTAAAATTCTTGTTTAAAGACTACAATATACTAAGTGTGGCCGTACTTACAGACCTGTGGTTGTTTGTAGTCTCCTTTGGTTTAGATCAGTTGATTCAAAAATGGGAAAGATTATCTTTCTTTGTCATCTTTCCTTTAGGTGAAAAATGAGGCTGACATATTTATGGATTTTTGTGACTTTTTAAATAAATGACTTCCTGGGGTGTGATTCCAGGAAAAAGATGCTTTAAGAGATAGTGTTTCAGAGAAGGCAGTGACTGGTGGCATTATCCCTATGGCAAGGGACCCTCCACGTTGGGCCAGGGTTATCAGAGACATCCTGTTGATTCGGTTTCACTCCCACGTGGTCATATGTTGATAAAATGCCCTTCACGTGTGTTTTGCAGAACCTAAGGATGAAGGAGGCCCTGGCTTTCCCCCCACTGTGTGTGCTGGCTTGTTTCAAGTGGATCGAGGCGTGCTGAAAAACACTGAGGGCTTGTCAGAGTTCCTTGAGAATATGAAAATCTTTTGGAGAAGAAATTCCTTCCACGACCTTTAAAAGACTATTCATGCCTCCCAGGGGTGCAGGGGATAATGTCTGTCATTGTTCTGTGGGGTGTCAGAGGAGGAAGCCGTCTTCCTGATGTGGTAATAGAATTTCCTTATATTTTGGAAATGAGGAAACAAGGCCCAGAAAAGGGAAGCTCCCCTCCATTCCACAGAGAGTCTGTGTGCTTGGTCCAGGACAAAGCTCAGTTTTCCTTTCAGACGCCCTAACATTGTCACCTAAAAACAACCTCGAGAAGACCAGGATGACTCCCCGAAGCCCTGGGAACCCAATGCATTACTTCTCCTGGGTGCTGTGCTCATGGCCCACCTGGCCTTTGTTCTAGGTCAGTTCTTATTCAGACTGTTCCCAAGCTGGACTTTGCTCCTGAGGGAGAGATAGTCATGGCCTCTTGCCTCGAGGACCCTGACTCATTTCTAGCTAGGATTGCATCAGTATATATTCGGTCTCTGTGACTGATATGGTTCAGTGTCACGTATGTGGGAGTTTACCACAGCCGTAACTTCCCACATTCTCTTCTGCAGTGACTACAGCCTAAAGCAAAAAGAGACAGACGCTTTGGGGTTTCTTACTTACTAGAGATGCTGCTGAATGAGACATTAAAAATTAAAATCCGATCTCATCAGGTACTTGCTTTATTTCCCCCCAGTCCTTCCTCACACTTTGAACTAGTGAACCAAGCAACTGAAGGCAGCATTTTAACTGAGTCTTTGCAAAAGTGGAGGGCAGGGTGTTTATGTTTGTTGGGAAAGCACATTGAGATATTTTGATAAAAGGTTTTATATGAGGGAAAGATTACAGTTATTATTTTGAACTCTGAGAGTGGTTTTATTTCTGCATATTTAGGATATTAATACTATCTTAATAGAAGCCTTAATGTGCAAGTTGCTAAGCTCATTGCTGTGTTGGAAAAAAGATTACACAACTACTGCAATGATAAGGCAGTTTTCTGCTACATTTAATTATCTCTTTCTTAAATAGAAAGACTTGAAGAAATCTTACAGGTAAGCTGGAGAAGTTTCAAGAGTGAAATAGTTTAATTTTGGAATTGATGTTTCAAGCAAAGACCAAATATATTGGCCTTTACCAAATGTAAAATAAGGTGAGAGGAAAAATTTTCATAATCGTATGATATCTGTTACTACCAGAGAAATTGGATGTTGAAATGGACAAGACTGAAAACTGAAATAGATATGTTTCTCAAACAGTGTGTGCAGCAGCAAAGGATTTGAAGGTCTTTAGTGAAATAAACCCAAAGTTGACCTAAACCGATTGTAGCATTAGGCTTTGATACGGTTCTGCACTGTATAACTTGTGTGGGTGAGAGCCAGCGCCACTCCTAAATATTGAGAGCTTACTTGTCCCAGTAGATCATGCTTTATCGGTTCTTAAGAAATAAATCTGGGGCCCATCACGTCATTGGATTGAAATAATATAAGCTGTTTTCGGCTATCCAAATAGATTACCCAGCCACGTGGATTGGTTCAGCTAATTATTTATAACCTACAGCATTCTCTGGGTTTTTATTGCAGTCTTTAGCCCTCTGTGTTTCCCCCCAAGAGTATTAAGCTTTTTAAGCATCCTCACTTTGAATAATTTCCCACTTGTCTTATAACACTTGCTTAACTGGGAGCAGTTGAGCCTAGTCAGCAGGGAGGCTTTCATCTTAGTAGACACCTCTCACCCTCCTTCTTTCCTGTCCAGCACCTCCTGCCTTTGCCCAGACCCTGCCCTCTACAGTGCTAAGGCTGAAGGCTTGTGGACTCCCATCTCTTCAGGAGGTTCCCTCGGTCACCTCTGCTTGGGCCAAGTGCTTTCAAATTCTTCTTTTCTATTAGTTTTTTTGTTTTTAGCACACAGGTACACTTGATTCCCTTCCATCTTTATGTCTCCCAACACACACACACACACACACACACACACACACACACACACACACACACACACACACACTCGTGTAACCTTTCCTTGACCCAGAATCCCCCAGTGACCGTCCAGTTCTCTTTCCATCTACACACAAGTATCATTTACACTCATTACTTTTAGTTAATTATCTTTCACTTATTACTCAACCTATTCAGTTCTGTCTTCCTTGCACCCCATCTCTTCCTGGGAAATGCTCTCACCAAGAGCATACAGCATCCTTTAAACTCTAAATCCAATTGCCTTTTAGTTTGGCCTCAGACAACTTGGCATTAGAGTTATACTTCCATCATCCTTGACTCCTCTCTTTCTGGTCCCCCAGAAAATTATGTCATCACTTTTCCCAAGACAACTAGAGTTTACTTCTCCTGTTCTGCTGCCATCTGGTCTAAGGCCCTGTCGGCTCCCGTGTGGATTTTCACAATGGTTTCATAACTGGTCACCCTGCATCTGCCCTCACTCTCCTCTGCCCTATTGTCAACCTACAGCCAAAGGTTAGTGCTTCGGTTGGGTCATGCTTTTTCTCCTTTGCAGCATACTCTAAGGACTTAATCTCATTTAGATGAAACGCCAGAGTTCTTAGTGTAACCAGAAGGCCCTTTGTGAGCCTCTTCTTGCACCTGTCTTAGCTCCCACTATTCCTGCACCTGCTGAGAGTGAGGAGTAGCCTGAGGCAAGAGAAGCACCCAGAGTGAAAGATTAAAAAAAAAGAACAACTCACCCTCTGGGTCAGATGGCACTATTGATTGACAGCTTCTTAAAACCTTGCCTCCCACTGCTCTGGACTCATCCCCTCCCCCTCTTGATGCTTCCCTCAATCCCTCAACAGCCCCCATACTCCGCAAGTGCAGCTAGGTGTGGCCCCAGTTTTGCTGTTATGTAGTTCGATTGTTTGAGCTCAATTTCTCCTTTAAAAAAAATCATGAAGTCACAGACAAGTTACTTCTTAAATCTCAATTTCCTAATTCAGATAATTAAAAATTAAAAGAACCCTACACCACAGTGTATGTAGATGGAAATAAGCCGCCTAAGCAGTTAGCACGTCGCTTACCATACAATGAGCGTGCAATAAGCAGTAACTGCCATTCCTAGTGTTGTAAGCTTGCCACACTCTCCATGGCTCCTGAAGGTTCATCGCCATCTTTTAAACCAACGCTTAATAATAATTCCTGGTACAAAAGTGAACAAGACTTTCTCTAAAAGCAAAGAAGAGAATGGGGTAGTTCTTCCCTTCTAGGAATTATTGTTATAGGGTCACATGTGTTCTTAAGCAGCTTTAGGAAATAAGCTAATGAAAATATTGTCCGTGTAAAAATGAAAGCAAGGAGCAGGGCATTAATAAACTTTCTTTATTAACCACATATTGAAATCATATGAGATCAGTGATGAGGAAGACTGAGGGGAAATTATAACCCTATGTGTGGAGGCTGGTGGGATAGTTTCCCTTGCATATCTGTGGCTTGTGTATTAGCAGATGCATCTTACCTGTGTGGATGAAGTACTCAGTGGCTCTAATTATGTGCTACTCTGAGAGGCGATGCTGTTTAGTTGACAGTTCCTTCCTGACTCATACTGTGAGATGTGGTTGGATGGACACTGGTAGAAGAGTAGCTCTGGGCTCAGCGAGGGAGTGGGGCGTGGAATTCCTTCTGTGTGGAGTCCTCTGCACGCTTAGGTTTCATGGCTGTGATTATCTTCCCACCAGTTTCTAGATCTCTCTGAACTTCAGTTTTCTAAGTTCATCAGCTTTCTATTCTGTAACAAATACCCGAATAATCAACTTATAAAGAGAAATCAACTCACTTTGTTTCATGGTAGTAGATGCCTTGATCCACGTTTGGTTCTTGTTTTGAACCTAGGTTGGAGCACTTCATTGTGGCACAAAGTATGTGGCAGAAAGAATGGTGTCATGCCTTAGATTTTTCTTGATGTTAACAGTTTCAAGACTAGAGAGAACAGGTGGAGTATCTTATAAGATCCTCCTCTACTGGGCTTTGTAAGATATTCCTCTGTTAGGATTTGCCTAATGTTTTCCCATTATGACAGCAGTATTCCAGCAAGCTAGAGGAAACCACAGAGGTGAACGCCATCTTTGCCATATCATATGAAGGGCAGCATCGACAGTTGATCACTCTGGATCTCAGCCTTGATGACTTGGCTGAGGTAGCGCTTGCTAGGTTTCCATCATTAACCTGCCCTCCCCAGTAAGTAAGACTGAGAAGGCTAGGCAGATTCTATGACAGGCTTCACATCGGCAGTTAAGGAGACTAGGCCTAGATCTTTGTTTCCAAGAACTGGACAATTCCAGGCAAGTCCAGGCCTCATAATCTGCCCTGCCACCTGGCCTAAGGCAAGGACAATGGGACAGCAGCAGTTTCCAGACCTCCCTACCAAGCCCCCACACCCTGGTAATAGAATGTCCACAGAGATGGACTCAACAGATTTACATAGAGGTCACCTACCCCAGCATTCCCTAATGTGCCTTAAATCAGGCCTGCACGCTCACTTGGTGGTCTCTCTATTCTGGTAATAGGAGACCTCAGCATGCTGGACTTCTGCAGAATAAAACACTCTTTGAGTTTACATACTATTTGAGTCCAGGGTATCATTCTTCAGTGAATCATAGACCCTTACAAGTCATTACGAGAAGTCCTTAGTTAAGGGATGAGGACTAATGCTCTCCTTACTAAGGACAGAGTATGTATATAATTTAAAAAATCATTCTCCTCCCAAGAGATTTATTTTATATCAATATAGACTCATGGGTGTTTATTTTATGCTGTGGTTTTTAAGTCACGTCTACGTTATTTTGTTGCTCACTTTACATAGCTTGCTGAATGCTCTTTCAGTTGCTTCCACTATGGATACCAGGGTTTTTGCTTTTCTTTTACTTCTTTACACTTTAGCACCTTAAGATCCTTCAGACTCGCCTTGTGTAGTGCCTATTTTTAGAATCAGTAATGTCACCAAGAGACATTACCTCTTTCTTTTAGAGAATAGTATTAGAAACCAAGATATGGGGCTAAGTGTCTCCCCTCTGTGTTTTGATTGGCAGCAGGCATTCTGATAGGCTGTCAACAGACACTCCAGTTATCCATTCCCTCCCTCATCTCTCCTCTTGGATTGGTGGCACCCACCCTTTACTTTGTCAACTTTTGTTTCCTCAGTTGGCTGAGACCTGCCATGTCTGTTTCTCTCACAGTATGCATCTTTTGGATGGTGACTCTTAGAATATCCCCCTTATTATTATTTCCTGGCCTAGAACAGAACCCGAGGAAGCCTTAAGACAGGATCTGCACCAGTGGCTTAGTTTGTAGGTTGTCTCTCTGGTTACTCCCAAGAAGAACTCTGGGTATGTCCATTATTTTCCGGTTTTCCTGAGTGAGTATGATAATATTTTTAATCTTAGCTTCCTAGGATTCACTCTTGGGTCCTGATAGCTTATTGCTCAAGTCAGTGTTTGGTCAGAGGTTGTATTTAAACTCCAGTGAGTGAGGATTGTACCCCATGTGGACCCTTACCCCAGGAGGCCTTTTTTTCTGACCATTCTTGCCTTAGTTTCTGTCTGTTTAAATTCTGGCTTTTCTGCTGTTTTGCTTGTGTGCTGGAGCTACCAGGCTCTTTTAATTACTCTCTGCTGAGATCTCTTTTGTTTCCATAATGTCGTCCGGCATGGAGTGCTCTACTCTCTGGCAGTCAGTCCATCAGGCAGAACTATTGGGTTCTTCCCTTTAGGGTCACCTCGTCATAGGACAGAACCACCACATCTGTTTTTAACCTGGACTTACACTCCAGCTTAATTTGCTGCGGTAGCCTATATGTTGTTCTTCTCACAGAGGAACCTGCCCTGTGATTCAGGAACAGGATTCTAGAGAAGAGTTCCTCACCCTTAAGGCTATAGCACCCTGGAATAGAGAGAGCTCTCACAGTCAAGGGGGTGAGGAGTGAGCAATGTGGCTAATAGCCTGTCTCTTCCAGAGGAAGTTATAACGCCAGACTCAGTGCCTTGGGAACAGCTCCAGCTGCTTCCTTCTGCTCAGTCTCTGGGTTCAGTTTCTGTAACACAGAACAGGGAAGGAGGAAGAGGGAATTTAAAAAGTAGATGTGGCTGAAAAGCCACACAGACTCACTGTTCTTAGGAAGTTTGGTGGATTACATCGAAGGGGTGGTTCTCCAATTGCTCTGTGCCCTAGGGCAATTTCCAGAGAGCTTAAATAATTTATTTTACTTTTACAGTTCTCAGCAGTGCAGTTGTTGTTTTGCTTGGGGACAGAGTCCACCGGAAGTCCCGCCCATCCAATTTAATATCCTTTTATATCACTGCTATGTTCCTACCATGTGTGTTGGAGGTGGTCTTCCAGGATACCAACTTTGTTGATGCCACAGACTGTTCCGAAGGCCCTTCAGATGGACTGAGGACAAGACTGGTGTGACCATTATTTCCTTCTCTATAATTTGGGTAGATGATAGTCACCCGGGCTTCATCCTACATCCATTCTAATATTCTGGCGATCATGATACGGCCAACTGATGCTTTATCAGGTACCTGAACTGATGATGCTCACATCAAACATCTGTTTGCTGTGAGAGAGAAGGTGCTTTCACTGTGGCAGACAGAATTTGGGCTAAATGTGGAGCCTCTGAGCTGGGAGATCTTATTCAAGTGGAAATGCTGTCACAGCCCTTTCTTGCTTCAGGCTGGCTAATAAATTTGAGTCCAGTCTGTTCAGTAAGGTTTGCATGTCGTCGGACTCACTGATGATACTCACTCACCACGCTGGCTTACTTCCTGCCTTCCAGCCCCAGCAGGCTCATGTCTGCCCTCCAGGACCTTTGTGTCAACATCTATTGGAAAGCCCTGTTCAGTCTTCCTTCTTCCCTCCCATTGACTCTGCTCAATGCTTTCAATCACTCAGTTTCTTAGAGAGCCATTCTGGACCATCCAGTCTAAGGTGGTAAGGTGGGTCTCTTTCATTCTCTCTCTCTCTCTCTGTCTCTCTCTCTCTTCCTTTTATTCTCTGTTTACAGTTAAGCTGTCTTTCACATTCAATTAGAATGCAGTTTCCATGAAGCAGGTTTCTTGAGCCTTAAAGTCTTATCTGTTGTTGGTGTTTTTTTTTTCTAGATACCTAGAGCAGTGCTTGTCATCCAGTGGGAAGGAAATTTAACAAATCCAAAATAATAAAAGAAAGAATGAGAACGTGGATGGAGCCTACCTGTAGTTTTCCATTTAGGTCTTAAAGAGACGCTTTCTCTGTGAGGTGCTTCAGGAGCAGGGGTCTGGATGAGATTGTGTGCTGCTCTGTGCAGTGCAATAATTCATTATGCTAACCCGTGACTCCTTATCAAAACTGGCTGACTAAAATGTTTTCCAGAGGAATAAACCCTCCAAACAAAAGCAATTGAAAACACAGTCAGCTGCACAGGTTCTGTGTTTTAGGGCTACCTTGACCCATGACTGTGAGTAGCTTCATGTATATTTATGCTGCATTCCGGTTATGATACCCAGAGAGAGGCATAATAAAAACCGAGAACACCGTGGATGACCTCATATATTTGTGATTGCAACATCAACTGGAGACTGTGACTGGAAGAAGATGAGGGAACTCTAAGTGACTCTGACTTTGTCACTCTGAACAGATCCCAACCTCTCTCTTTTTCACCCGTTAAATGAATGTCCCCTCTTCCACTTCATGCTTTTGGTGCCAAGATGTATTTTCTTTTCCAATTATTGGGCTGATCAATTCTATCATCTCAGACTCAGAGATCAATCTTCTGAGACACACAGGAAGATGACCCCAGTTGCAACAGACATCTAGGACTCCACATCTGTGTTATCGAGGTCATAGACACATAGCATCTGATTATCAGGGGTGAGGGATACTTGCAGAGGGCTGGTCTAGTAAACAGCGAGCTAGCTGATCTTGTATACTGTGCATCATCAGACACTTCACATGAACAGTAATGACCACAGACTTCTCCTCACCGTGAAGCCTGGAAGTGCAGAGATGCCCATCTCACAGTGCTGGGCGTAGGCACCGAGGCCATGTTACCCCAAACAGAAGGTTTAAGACATTCCCTTCTTCCTCCCACCAATTCTGTGTTTATGTTATAGAAACATGAGCTCCAGTTCCCCAAATTGTGTTGAATTTCAGAAGGTCACACAGGAAGATCCACTTGTCAAAGGAACCTCGTCAGGAACAGCAGAAAATTGCTCCTTCATTTACTCATTTACTAACCACCTTGATACAGCAATAGTTAACAGCTTAGTTATTACCTCCATGTGGCACTTCAGATTTAAATATTTCAGTGTGCATCTTATGCATATATGATTCTTGACTATACTCCTATCCAGGGCCACTAATAACAATTCTCAGGTATCACTTATTTTATATCAATTTCTGTAATTGGTTAAAATATATATTTTATATATTGTCATTTTAAAGTCAGAGTTATTCACTGTTATGCACCGTACTTGGTGTTTCTAGAAGTGTTTGAAGTCCAGGATAGATCACATTGCCCTTCTTGTAAGATTAAGCCATGTTTCTTATTTTGTCATGGCCCCATTGAAAAGTTTTCTGAATCTTCTAGGGTTGGTTGACTTTACAGTTACAGTTACAGTGGGATACACACGACGCCTCAAGATCTCTATCAGTTACAATGATCCGCTATGCATGATGCTGTTTCTAGAATGATCCCCTAGGGGTGATGTTGGTTTCCAAAGTTCTTTAACTTAAGGCATCCATGATTTATATTTTGGAAAGTAGAAGCTATTTTGCATATGATTAAGATGATCTGCAGGATAGCAGAAAGTCATATGCATCACTTGGCAGGAATAATCTAAACCAATGACTTATTAGCCATTACTCTGCTGTTGATAGGAGACACAACTAGATACCCGGTAAACATAAGAGCTAGCTAAGAATGAATTGTCAACCATCAGGATGGGCAGATTCCTACCTTCCCAGAGCCTGGCTGTATGTATTTGCAGACATGGGTTTTGAGCCTGGCTGACAACATGCAAGATGGCTTAGGACAGTAGTGCTGAAGTGCCACTCCATCTCTCCCAAACTGTTAGGCAAGCCCTAGACTATCATGGAAATAGTTAAATAGCAATATGGGAAGATTTTAGCCCTATTGCCTATGCTGCTGCTATTTTAACTGTGGCAGCTATCCATTTATCTATTTGATTTAAAAAATTGGTCTTTGCTTTCAAAAGCCTTTGGGCACAAGAACAGTAAAATTGTTCAACAAATTACTCAAATCAATTGACACTAGCATGTTTAAAAATACAGTGTGTCATGGAGTGTCAAAAAGCAAATGTCATTCCTAGTATGAGATTTCCTTTAGCTGTGTTAAGTTTTAAAGGCACGTTTTTAGAGGACACTTTATACTTGTGTGTATCTGGGTCTGGTGAACCAGGGAAAGCACATGATGTGAGCAGCAAAGGAGACCCTTTGCGGGGTTTGGATAGCTGGGCACTAGCATGCTCAACTAGTCTTTATCTCCTGCTTACTGCTGAGTGAAGAGACCATAGTGTAGGCAGTATTTAAGTCCCAGAAGAGGCCTGTGAGGTCATATTATCTCCACTCACACAGGAAAACATGAATGAGTGAGTGGAATGGAGAGCCAAAGTCAACTGTCCCGTCTCACGCTAGCTAGCATATGATAAAGTCGGTCGTTGAGCACTTCAGCTCCACAGCCTGCAATTAAACTTTTAATTCCTCCTTAGATCCAACTTTAAGCAGACTATATTTAGTCAGTCACTTAATATACTATACATATGGTGTGTGGGGGGGGGAGGAAGAGTGGGAGAGAGGGGGGGACGTAGGGGGGACTATCAAGTATTGGGCATTTTATTTGGCTGGTCTCTAGAATGCAATCAAAATCTAAATCCTGAGGTCTCTTGATTCAGGCTGACCCCATTTCAGGTGACCCCAATTTGGACTGACCCCAGCAGTACAGGTCTTGATCTGTACATAAAGGGCAAGGGTCTGCATGTCAACAAGCTTGTGTTGGCTTTGAGGTGGGCAATCTGTGCTGGCTGCTCTGCAGACTCCATGGTAATAACCGTTAATGGCTCATTGGAGGTGTGTTAAAACTGGTCGCTGGGTAGACAGTTTATAAACAGAGTCCAGGAGGGTGGTTCTGTGGGAATGAATGACAGAAGGAGACCTGGGAAGCAAGGGGTTAACTTGAACAGAATTTCCTGTGGGGACAGTACGTGTGTCATGCTTCCTTTCAGGAATGTAAACCAAACACAGGAAGAAAAAAAAAAATCCACTGTAACAAAACACATCTAAGTTTCCAATTTGGGGTAGAAGGGTTTTCACGGGGCGAGAACGTGGCTTATTTCTAAGGGATGACAGTCGGAAACAGGGAGAATCTCTTTCTATTGGCTCATTAGTTGAAAACTTACCCTACTTATAAAAATACAAGAGAGTATGATATAGAAAGGCTCTTGACTTCAGTGTGACCAATAACATGCTACAACAGCGTCGCTCCTGCTGCCCGGGCCGTCACCGTGGCCACATTGCTTTCCTGTATCACATTCTCCCTCCTCTTGGGATTCTCCACCTTCCGGAGTCTCTCATACTTTCTCAGCCCTGACATGGACCTGCTTGAGCTGAAGAACTTTATTCAGATGTGTCGTGGTTCATAGTCAACCTGCTGCGGGGCCTGCAGACTGGCTTCAATGGCTGCTCCGGGCTTATGTGAAGTGCCACCCAAGCTTTATAATGGCGTCTCATAATATAAGGCCCTTAGGTAATGTGACACTGTCTCCAAGTACACTATCTCCCCAGACAGAATGTGGGGCCTTTGTTGTTTCATCTATAGATAGGACATGACTTAACCTGTCCTCTAGATTGGGGTAGTTAGGCAGAGCTGAAGGGTCTTCAGCTCCAAGAAGGATATGACTGCTGGGCTTCTGAATTTCACTGTGGATCAAATCAGTCTGAATGCTCCAGCCACTGTATCAGCCCCACCTGCCCTGTCATTTAAGAAATGAAATGTATGACTTGTGCTGTGTGCTGTAAGCTGGTGTGTGCCGCACTATCAAGGGAGAGGGGAGTCAGATGTGCTCACGGCTCTGAAAAGTTCTGAGAGCACAGTGGGTCAGCACACCCAGCCAGAAAGTTATTTATTTATTGTTTTTGTAAGTAGTTGATTTATTTCCCCAAATGAGAGGACTTTGAAAAAGGAAAAAAAAAAAAAAAAAAAAAAAAAAAGGTGCCACAGTCTTCTATGAAGGGGCACGTCACTGAGAATTTTGGGGTTCCTGAAGAAGATTGAGGTTTTCCAGGGGCCTAAGGCTTTGATCTCTTCACCTGTAACTTTCATACCATCAAAAGAGTGTGCCAGACTGAGGACCCAGATCCCTCTTTCTTTGGGGGGGCCTGGGTTGTGGAGCAGGCAATTGGCCAGGCCACAAGTAGTTCACAAGTTTGTTCTTTTGAACCAGGAGCATAGCAATCCCCAGTACTATGCAAAACTCCCTTCAGCCCTGGCAGGTCTCCCAGAACAGAAACTCATTTCTATCCAATGGGCTGCCCTGAGGACAGCCACTGCCCACTGAGGCAGCTGACTACTAAGTCATATTTTAATATCACTAATTCATTCGTCTGTGCTCCTGGTCTGACTTTCTCTGTCTTCATAGAAATGAGGGAGGGGAAGGAAACGGGCGATGCTGATGCAGGTGGGGATGCTGGGGACTCAAAGCAGAGTTGGTGAGCAGTTACATTTGAGCAACAGTCACACCTTGTCCTACCTGTCTCCCCAGCCTGCCCCCATCCCACCGGCAGTGCCTCTTCACAGTTCCCCAGTTTGACAGCTTGCTACCTGCCTGGCTCTGGCGGCTCAGCTCCCAGCTGCTCCCCTGGGCCTCTGTCTGGCTTGTCAGTGGGCTGCGTCAGCATCACGCCACACTATCTCCCGTTGGCCCAGCGCTCAACGCCTGACAGGCCAGCCCTCTCTCCCTTCTCTGCTGGGGCCAATGGGAGTCCAGGGAAGGTTTTGGTTACAAAGGAAAATAAAATAAATAAGTCATACTCCTGCACTCAGGAGCCAGGGAGAAGCATCTTCACGGCCTCGTAAATCTTTCCTTTTAAATGTGTCCTTCTCTTTCTAGGTGCCCCTCCCTGCTCCTCAGTCCCTTGGGCTGGTTGCTGCTCACAGTGCAAGGAATACAAAATGAGATGCTGGGAACTGGCACCTCCCTTTGGGAGTGTGCGTGTAGCCAGCAGGATAGAACGCATGGCAGTGCCAGCCTGCTGCTGGCCCCTACCCTGATCTCTGGACCTACACTACAATCTGCCAGCTCACCTTATAAGCCTGCCACACCCCTTCTGGGCTAATGACCCCAACTCTGCTTCTGTATTTCTGCCCACTCAGTGGAAGTGGTAGGGGTTACTGTCATGTCTTATTTAAAGAACCTAGACATTTTTTCTTTAAACCTTTGATCTGTAAGACATTTTGTTAAACCTTGTTGCTCCTGATCTTTTGTGCAAGGTTTTGTTCTGCTTAAGGACACATATCTTAAGGCAAGGGAACTTATTATCTCCTGCCCTGAATATGGATAAAAGTGCCTGAAAGTTGGAATCCTGGGGGCCTAGGGAGAGACCCAGACTTCCTGAAGAAGCTGAGGAGAACAGGGTGTGCACTGAGGGACACACTCTGAACAATCTCTGCCTCCTCTGCAGCTGTCTCTGGGAGCTCTTCCCAGGATTCACCCGGTGTATGACCACGGCCCTGACCTTACAGGAGAGCCCATCTGAGAGAATCAGGTCCAGAGAATCAAAGGGCTGGCATGGAGACAGTGCATTGGAGAAGTCAATTCTTTCGGTACCTGGGTCCCCCAGATTTGTTGTCTTAATTTTTTCCCCTATTTTTCTTAAGCTAGGCTCCTTGACGGGTGAATGCCGCCTCCCTCCTCTTCCTTACCACATTCGACATAGGAAGAGAAAAACAGTGGCTACGGAATTTGAAGAAGAGTAGGGAGGGATATTGGGAGGGGTTGGAGAGAGGACAGGGAAGGGAGAAATGGTTTGATTAGATTACTTACAATCTTAAAAACAAACAAACAAACACTAGCTAAAGCTAAAATGTTTTGAAATATTGCATTTTGGTTTTGGTAGAGCCAAATGTTTAGGTTGTTCTCAAAGCCTTAATATTTTCAAAAATTAAAAAATAAATTTGTTGAAAAGAAAAAAGAAAGAAGGGAAGGAAAGAAGGAAGGAAGGAAGGAAGGAAGGAAGGAAAAGACGGGGGAGGGAGAAAGCAAGGGAGGGAGGGACGGTTGCACAGTAGTACCTCTGCGCACTGGGAACACAGGAAGTACACATGGAGACATGTCTGTCCCCTGGGAGATACCAGGGTCAGGCATTGATGGTCCGGAACAGAAAGATGTTTGCAATCGGTTTATTATTTTCCAGGAAGATACCACTGTAGTCAGAACCAACCATGCATGTTTGCATAACTTTCAGTTCTTTCAAGGACTTTCTCTGTATGTTTTCTATGCTGGTATAGTGATAGGATTTTTATGAAATGCTCATTTGGTGAATAGGGTAATCACCAAATTCCTTTAAGGTCCAGGGTAAAAGGGGGTTTTTACTGAAGAGTCTCTGAGTGCCACAAAGAGATGCAAAGTCAATGAATTGTAACCTTAAGGTTCTTCATTTACTAGGCTCCGTATTCATGGATCTGAGGTTGATCAAATAATACACTAAGCAGAGGGTTTGCTTGTGGGAGTAAGATATCTAGGTAGGCTCTGTTTGAACCAAATTATATCTATCTATCTATCTATCTTTTTTTTTTTTCTTTTCGAGACAGGGTTTCTCTGTGTAGCCCTGGCTGTCCTGGAACTCACTCTGTAGACCAGGCTGACCCCGAACTCAGAAATCCGCCTGCCTTTGCCTCCCAAGTGCTGGGATTAAAGGTGTGCGCCACCACTGCCCGGCTTCTATCTATCTATTGTTTTGTTTGTTTGTTTGAGACAGGGTTTCTCTATGTAGCCCTGGCTACCTGAAACTTTCTCTGTTGACCAGGCTGGCCTCCAATGGGGATCCATATGTCTCTGCCTTCTAAGTGCTAAGGACTAAAGGTCTATTCCACTAAACCCAGATGTACAAAATATTTCTATTAGGATCCCAGGCTGTTATGAATTTGGAATTTAAAAAGAAGCAGGGAATTGGCTTTGGATAGACCATCCTCCCTTCTCCCCAAGACTTCCTGTCCTGTACAAAGTGGCACCAAGGGGCAAGAAGAGAAAGTGTCCCTGAGAACTCGGGTTGCCTCTTGCTTGGGTATGGAGGTAGAGACATTTTCTTATAGGCTATCAATAAGATGACTGGAGATGGGTAGTACTTTGTATACAGGGAGTAAGCAGATTTTTAAATATACACAGCCAGAAGCTACTTTGTAGAAAATGCCTCCAAATTCTGTACTTCATCTATGTGAGAAAAGACTTGGTCCATGTCTTCTCTGATTTGACAGTCATCTTAGAGGCTTCTAAGGCAAAGCCTCTAATGGGTTCTGAGATTGAAGGAAGCCCTTTCTGAACTGTAGATAATGAAAGGAAACGTTTGAACAACCATGAAAGAGCAAAGGCAAATTATCATTCTATTTCCCCTTCATAAAGCTATTACATAAGCATTGCCACACGAACAAGTGATGGGAGCATCCAGCCCACAGTTTAAAGGAACAGCTACTGTAGAGGTGTGTCAGACGTTGACTCACAAACAGTGACATCATTGTTCTGGATTTATAATCGATGCAATATTTGCTCACTACAAATGCACTGTGTTTTGCTTTCTCATTCTAAATGTGCGTCCTTTTTTATATACCCGATTCCATGTTTATCTTCTAATTTGCTTTTCCTGGAAGACACTTCCAAACTCTGTGACCTTTAAGTATCATAAGGCCCATATTTGCCCCTGATACATCTGGAGGTGGCTAGGTGACAGTAATCAATGTGGATAAGAGGAAATGTGGAACCAATGTCATGTTCTCTGTGGACTGGACTCTGCTCTAGTTTGTATCCTGAGCCCAAGTTGGGAAATGTTTATGGACATAGAAATGTTCTTCAGAGTTGTAAAGCTCTGTGGTCTTGAATAAGTTGCAGCCTCTTGAATTTTTGGATTCTTCAAAGCAAAGTAGGAGAATCTGAAAAAATGAGATATTTCTTTCCAATACCAATGTTCCATGATTTTCCCTCTGAAACGAAATACAGCATTGATAGTTGGGGTGAAAGAACCTTTAGGAATAGCTGAGAACTGTCAGCATTGTCTTCTGTGGTGACCCCTGTATCTTGGTGATGTCTTCCCTGTAGCCCCCAATCTTGCCTACTGTGCCATTTCAGCATGGGCGTGGCTCATTATTTGTTAACATGCATGCCTTGGCTATATTTTCTTTCTTTCTTTCTTTCTTTCTTTCTTTCTTTCTTTCTTTCTTTCTTTCTTTTTTTTGATTCAGAGTTATATTGGATGCATACTCAGGATTCATTAAAGAAAGAAAATCTATCATGAAGTTCTTATGGAAAACGTAAGAAAGTGAGTTTATAAAAAAGAGTCTTCAAGTGGATTCTATCTATATAAGGATATTCACACTCCATATATAATTTCTTAAAATTCATATATTCAGATTTAATGAATATGAAGTCATATCAACAACAGGCAAATGGAACAAATAAGAGAGCCAACTTTTATCTCAGAATGGAGAAATGAAATAAAACAGAGATTTCTGAGGTCCAGAAGTTGAATACATGGGTTGAAAGAGGCTCTTTTGTCCCCAAATGTCTCAAGGGCACCAAACTGAAGGAACACTCTTGGAATGTGTCTTAAGTGACTCCTGCTTTAGCAAAATGCCTTTTGTAATCAGAAATGTGGCGAAGACATTTCCACATGTTGGCATAAATGGGCTTTCATCTACATAGTATGTTCAGAACCCATTAGTCTTCATTCCTGCCCCTTACAGGAAGACTGTGTGGCGATACAGCTACCAGGCTTCGCTTAAGGGAGCTGAGACCTCCTAGTTCTAGCAAATAAACTGCCCTGAATCTTGGCAGTGGTTAGACATCAATTCCCCTGTCTTCCTCGTTGGCTCTATGCAGCATCCCCACTTGTATTAATGTGTACATTAGATGGACACAAATGGTATTCTAAAGCAATAATGGCTTACAGCACATATTTATTTATTAATTCATTCTGCTGTGTCACTGTCACTCTGGATCAACAGTCTTGGCATGGGAAGGGCTAACTGAGAATGTCCTTTCCCTGTATACAACAGCAGGAGCTCCACTGAGCAAACCTGTGGTCACCATCTCTTTCTTTCTGTTTCCATTGATGTCCTTCCCATGGCCAAAACTGACCTTGTTTGTGAAGATGAACTTAAGGATACAAGGCTTAGCTTGGTTTGTTTTCTTCTCATCCCTGTGTAATTTCATTTTAAAGTGGGGACATGATCTGTGTGCCTGAGCTCTCATCCTTTTACCCAAGCACAGCTCTGTAGGGCTTAAATCCTTGGATCTGGAGAATGTATTCCCATGTGCCAGTATTTCTTCTCCGTGTTCTTGGAAAAGTCATCTTGACTTCTCTAAACCGTCATTGAACAATCTGGGAAGTGGGGGTTGAAAATCCGCCTCTCTGTGCAGTGGTGTGATGGGATGACATAGCACAGACAAGTTCTAAGCGAGGCTCAGGCTAGCGCACAGCGAGTGCTCATTGGTCAGTTGTTCTCTTCCTTCCCACTGGTCAGCACCCACTTTGGCGGCTTTTCATCGGAGCTTTTATGGGAGGGGAGGAGACAGGGCTCTGCTGTTGGTCCTGTGGCCTTGTATTGCTATAGTTTCAGTTTTCATCCTCTCTCCTTAAGTCCTCTCTCCTTTATCATCACCCCTCTCACCTCCTCTCTCACATCCAGACAGATGCACCTTGGTTGTGAGTTTCTCCTGGGGCAGACAGTGCATTTATCTCTTATCCCTAGCTTTGGACTTTGGACGTGATTTGTAGTAAATGCCCAATAAGTGTCTGCTAAGCGATTTCTTTTCTATATTCTGATCAGATGCTCGTCTTGCTATTTTTATGAGTCCTACATCCTGAACATTTGCTTGTTTTGGCAACGGAGGCTGTGTTTATAAGCGATTCCTGTAAGGCTGTGTCCTAAAGCAGCATTGCACACGTCCTGTATGCCCTGCAGGACACCAGTCCCTGGAGAAGTACCAGAAAGGACAGAGTTCACAGCCGTCTGCATCTTCTCTGGTGCTCTGGACGGTGGATAGTGACTTAGAATTGTCTGCAGAGAAAGAGGTAATAATGCTCTGTTTAGGGCTGCTACACTTTCTTTGTTCCTCAAGTATTTCCTGCTCCGTGCCCAGCATCAGTACCATCTGCCAGCCAGGCCCCTCCCTCCTTTCTAGTTGCTTCTTTGTAACTTCCCAAGCGTATACTGCCAAGGCTCAATCTTTCTTGTTTCTCCTCTTCCTGTCTTATTTATCAGCATCCAGCCCTAGTCATCCTTCATGGATCATGGCAAATTCAGTAATCTAAAGCTAACTCCTGAAAAATAATTTAGGTAGTGATTTCTTAAAAAAAAAAAAAATTAAATAGGCATTCAAAAACATCATTGGGTTTATAAACAACTTGCAAAGATAATACAGAGTTTTTGTGTAGCTCTCGCATGGTTCCCCTGCTTGGCAACACCTTGGATTACTATGTATGTTAATAAGGAACCAGCATTGGCATATAGTGAGTGGCTAAAATCAACAGATTGCATTAGGTTTTTTTCCCTAAATGCCCCTTTCCTGTTGCCAAAGCCTCTCCAGGGTACCCCACAGTTTTGGGGGTATATTCATAAACACCCCTGAATTGTAAAAGTTTCTCAAACTTCAAAGTTATTTATTATTATTATTTTTTAATGTCATGGTTTTGAAGAGTACTGGTTAGATGTTTTGTAGAATGCCACTGAATTTAAAAATACACTTCTGAAGATACAATTTATACTTACCTATAAGCACTTGAGAAGAATCTGCTTTTCTGTGGGGTAGAGTGGGGCACAAATACCTGCCTTTTACTTTTGGGCTGATCTTCGGCCTAGGTTTTTATCCATTATAAAGAGTGAGGTGCTTTAGTTCCTGATTACTGTTGTTGAGTCATTAGCTCTCCCTTCATTTCTGTCAGTTTGGTGCTTTTCTGTTAAGTACACATTTACCCCAATTGTTAAATATTACTGATAGAGGGATTCCTTTTTAATTAAAAAGAACAGCAAATGTGTGTTTGTGCATGTGTGCCTGCACATGCTTTCCCCTGTGCATATCAATGTAGAGGCCAGAGGGTGATCTCGGGTGTCTTCCTCTACAACTTTCATTTGTTTATTCTCTCTCTCTCTCTCTCTCTCTCTCTCTCTCTCTCTCTCTCTCTCTCCCTCTCTCTCTCTCCCTCTCTCTCTCTCTCTCCCTCTCTCTCTCTCTCTCTCCCTCTCTCTCTCTCTCTCCCTCTCTCTCTCTCTCTCCCTCTCTCTCTCCCTCCCTCCCTTTAGCAATTATCTATCTAATCTATCTATCTATCTATCTATCTATCTATCTATCTATCTATCTATCCATCCATCCATCCATCCATCCATCCATCCACCCACCCACCCACCCATCCACCCATCCATCCAGACAAGATATCTCTCTGAACCTAGAGCTTTCTGTTCTGGGCTACACTGGTTTCCCAGTGAGTTCTGGGGACCCCCTTGTCTCAGCCTCCTCCACAATGCTGGGGTTACAGGCTCATGGCTATGCCAGGCTTTCTGTGTGCTTTGGGGGAATCCAAATGCAGTTCCTTATGTTGCGCAGTTCCTGCTTTCCCTGGCCCCTGGATCCTTTCATCATCACAAGATGTCCTCCTTTGTTTCTAGAAATGTTTTTACTTTAAAATGATTTGTCGTAAACCAGTGTAGACACTCCAGCTTTCTTGTGACTGCTGTTGTATGCATTTATTTTTGCCTTTTGTATTTCAATGTATTTTAATACTTTGATTTAAGGTGGGTCTTCGAGAGAATGCAGTTGTGCTTTGTGCTTTTGTTTTAGCCCCATGCACATGCTCACAGGAGTGCAGTGCTATTGGATCCCCAGAGTCGGAGTCATAGGTACCGGCGAGCTGCCTGACGTAGGTGTAGGAACCAAATACTGTATGGTTGGGTCATCTCTTCTTATTTTCTGTTCTCTGTGCTGTCCTTTTCTGCTCTCTCTCTCTCTCTCTCTCTCTCCCTCTCCCCCCTCCCTCCCTTCTTTTCCTTCCCTCCTTCTTTCTTTTGTTTTAAACATGCAGTGAGCATTTCCTAATGTCTTATTTCAATTTCTTTAGTGATTTAAATAAATCACTAGTTAAGGACTTTAAGTTCTTTTATTCTCATTAACTCTATTTTTTTTAAGATAAGTTTTGGTTTTATGGAAAGGTTGTTCAGACATCCAAAGATGGACTCCTATATAGTCCATCTCTCACTAACATATTTTTCATTAATAGTTTGCTTTACTGGGGTATGTGGGTTATAATTTGTGATTCAGTATTGATCATTAACTAACGTCTATAGTTTAGATCAGCAATCTGTGTGTTGTACAATCCCACTGACTTTGATGAGTGCATAATATCTTCAGCTTCCTTGATTAATCCCCTCTTTAAAACTTATTTTTTTTAGGAGTTTCTCTTGGGACCATCTGCATCTTAACTCATCAGGAACGACTTCAGATTTATTCTAAGTTATTTCCAGTGAAATATAGAATAGTCCTATATAGCTATGTTTCCTTTCCCTGTGTTGGGGAGGGTTATTATTTTGTACATTGTGTCCATGAGTATTACAAACAAACCTAGTAATATGCTGTTGGTGCTATTATTTCATGTAATCTTACGTCTTCTAAATAAGCTACGGGAACAAGGAGGGCAAGCAGAGCTATCGCTGTTTCTGTACCTTCCACTTGTCATCTGGAGTGATATTCTTGGCTCAGTGAGCTTGTGTTTCCTCTACCCACCTCCTTTGTGTTATTATTGACAAATACATCACTTTTTCTCCATGTTACAGGTTCCATAATATATTATCTACATAGTGTCCTACACAAGTGTGCTTTAAATCAATTAAGAGAGAAAAGAAGGATGCATTCATAATGTTTTTTATAATTGTCTAATTACTTTCAGCACTTTTTATCTGCTAGTATGGATTTGTCTTTGGTTACTTGCTCTTAGATGGAAAAACTTCCTTCAGTGCTACAAGTAATACTTGAAAGAAAGGTGGCTAGAAACAAATTCTCTCAACAAATATTTATTTATTTATTGCATACATTTTGTTACTGTAACATAATTTTACATATAATAAATTTAATTGCCATGTATTAGTTGCCTATAATTATGAGGTTCAGTCTGATATATATATTTTTTTGCCTTCAATTTTGAAAGCCAGCTTGGAGTCCTGATTGTTTTGATACTTTAAGTAATATCAGCCTGTCTCCTGGCCTCTGTTGTTGAGAATTTTTCTGTAATTTTGTTGGGGTTTTCTCTTTAGCTTTTGATATTTTTACTAGGTGTGTGGGTGTCTCTGTGTTTATTCTCCTTGGAGTTCACTGACATTTCTGGATGTGTAGATCAGTGTTTTCAGTCATTATTTTTCAGATTTTTTTTTCTGTCGATTCATTTTCTTCTTATTCTGAAATTCTATTAGCAAATATGGATGGCCTTAAAACAGTGAGTCTCAACCTTCCTCATGCTGCAACTCATGTTGTGGTGACACGCCCAACCATAAAATTATTTTCATTGCTACTTCATAACTGTAATTTTGCTACTGTTATGAATCATAGTGTAAATATCTGTGTTTTCTGGTGGTCTTAGAAAACTCCTGTGGAAGGTCGTTCAGCACCCAGGGTCACTACCTAGAGGTCGAGAACTACTCCCCCCAGTGAAATAGTATGATGTTTTATGTTTCTCTGAGGCTCTAGTTCTTTACATTGTATAAACTCTATCAATCTCATAGGTTTGATATTCATTATTTTCTGTCAGTTCAAGCCTTCCATTGATCTTCCAGTAATTTTTACTACAGTTAGAATTTTCATTTGCTTTAAAAAAATACACATGTGCGAAGGAGGGGTTCTCTGTCGGACGCAACATTGTTGTCCCACACACCATGGTTATTTTAGCCACGGTTTCATTTGGTATTTCCAGCACATTGATAATTGCTACTAGAAAGTCTGTGTCCATTAAATATGATATTGTCTCTCTCATAATCAATTTTTCTGTCTATTTTTTCCAGGACTTATTTTTCCATGACTTTATACACATCCTTTTCTTTCTGTGAGAAACTGTCCATTCTAGAGAATGGAGTTCTGGACTCTCATTTCTTGAGGGACTGCCATCATCTCATTTCTTGAGGGACTGCCATCATTGTTAGCTTTTTTTGCTGTTAGTGATTTGCTGGGTCACTTTAGTGACATCTATTCTCCCATGTCTCAGCCTTCTCCCTAGGAGCTGTTGCCTTTGCAGCTGCTCCAGGATGCATTGCTTGGTATCACCCAGGGATGACTAGTTTTGACTGGGCCTTTTTGATTATCTTTTCTTGACCACAGTCATCTGCTAAACACAATTAATTGACAGCCAAATGCTCTGGTGCTTTCAGCAATGCCCTGAGCATAAATTGCTTCACAGGTAAATGCAATAGATTTAGACTCCTTTGAAGGGAAGGTTCTAGAAATAGATGTTTGTACTTTGTTTTTACCTCAGGAGGGTAGGAAGAAAGATCTTTCTTCCTCAGTTCTTTACAGGAAGGTGTCTCCTATGGCTATCATTCTCCTAACTTCTCGTGTGGACACTTTCAAACTTGACGTCCTTCAAAGCCTATTGTAACTGAAGTAAGTTTTTTGGGGGGAGGGACTTGGAGTTCTATGTTTTATGGCCTGTTCCTTCCCCTGGTGAGACCGGGGTGTGTGTGTCACAGTTCTATTTCTTTGGGCAGCAACAAGGGTGCATTTCTCTGTAAGTAAAACCCTCACCCTTAAGCGATTGAGTGCTCAGTGGATTGGGAGAGTGTCAGCTTCATTTCTCCTCAGTTTGACTATGTTGACATGACCCCAGGCTTTGTAAATCAAGATGTGTGTGGTGGGGTCTCATTATTCTGAGCAGCACCATCTTTTGGACATAGTAATTCTTACTGGACAGGAGACAAGACCCACCCCCCACCCCCACCTCTTACCAGAGCCAGGATGCTTGGGAAATGGTAGTAAATTCTGATGTCCTGTCCTTTCTTGGGGAGTGGTACTTTCACCGGAAGTTTAAATGCCCACTGACCTTGAGGATTGGAACTAAAGATTTATAATCCATTTAAGGTCATGCAAGGAAGTGAAGAACACCATTTCAGTAGTCAGATTACTTGAATTTACTTCTTGCCTTTACTTTCTGGTTAGTTTTTGTCAACTTGACACAAACCTAGACATAGCCCCCCAAAGCAATTTCAATTGAGAAATTACTTCCATCAAGCTGGACTGTGGGCATATTTTATGGCACCCCTGGGTGGGTAGTCCTAGTTTGTATAAGAAAGTAGGCTGAGCAAACCATGAAGAGCAAGCCAGTAAGCAGCACCCCTCCATAGTTTCTGTTTCTGCTTTTCCCACATTTTCTGCTTTGATTTTCCCGAAAGGTGGTCTGTTCTGGACATTTATAGCATATAAATCTTTTTATCCCCAAGTTACTTTTTGTCTTGGTGTTTATCTAAGCAATAGAAAGCAAACTAGAGCATTTCTCATTAGCTATTTGATTGTTAGGTAAGTTACCTTGACTTTCTATATCTCTGTAGAATAGCTTAATAGTTTTCTCCTTGATAAATGTCAGCCACTAAGTTGTGCATACTCTACGCTTTTGAGTTTTGTTGGCTGCCTAATGATAAACATGGGATATCAGGTTTCAAAGAAAGAATTAATAATGTATTCAATTATGATCAGTGTAGTCAAGTGTTTCTAGGGTGATTCAGAAAGCACTTAAGCACATTTTTACAGGAACCAAGCATTATGTCCCTGAGAGGAAGAGGCGAGGGAGCTGGACAGAGTCCAACCTGGCCTGATGACATCCCCCGGAATTTAATTTTGTAATGAACCTTTAAAATTTGTTTAGCTTGCTTACCTATTTTCTCTTCTTAAAAATAAGAGTGCCACTTATGGCAAGAAGGTGGGAGGGCACCTCTATTGTTTATATTGTTTAAATGCATTGCATAAGGACATTTATTGTGCTGTAAGTACAACAGGTGTCATGGCACTTCCTGAGGGCTTGGATTAGAGGAGTCGGAAGGTCTCCTCAGGTCTTTAGAGTGTGTGATGCTTTCCATCAGCAATAGTGTTTTCTCCAAAGTCCCAGTGCTGTGCTGCCAAGAAGCAGCCCCACTGAGCCTCTTTAGTGAGGTAAAGGCTGCTCTTCCCACATATAATGTGGTCATTATAAATTCATCATTTCCAGATGCTCTGAACACACTTCTACCTTTTTGCTTTGTGCTTTGAAAACTGTGTAGCCTGGGGCTTAGATGAAGGTATCTCAAGTCGGAAAGCTATTGCCAAAAATCAAAAAAATGGAAGAACCACTTTTCTTTGTTTCAAACCTGCCATCCCAAAGGATTTCTTTTATTATTTTTCCCCCATGTTAAATTACATCTCCTAATTAGGTCATGCCACTGGAGGTGACCTACATTTCAGAAGCCAACAACACCAGAGAGGCAGGGAAGGGGGTGGGAGGGAAGGAAGTAAGGCTTCAAAATAGTTTCAGATCCAGCCTTCTGAGGGCATTTCTCTGTGAGAGGAGTTCACGATGGTCCTTAAATAAGGGGTGTGCTTGTCAGTTCTCCACAGTGTTCTACACGTCTGTCTAACCAGCTTTACTGTCCAGACCTGTTCATTCACATGTATTCAGAAGGCATGGTGCATAAGGATGTGGATACAAATGATCCTAACTTTAAATTAAAATGATATAGTTTACAATCTAGTTGAGTAGTCAAGAACTTACAAAGAAAAGATAAGATGGCTTGATAGGAGTTCTATCCTTTATATACTGCTATAAAAAATAACCCATAATGTAGTATTTTAGAACAGATCTTTATAATCTCATATAATTTTTGTTCATTAGAGTCCAAGACTAGTTTAAGACCTTACAAGGCGGAAGTAACAAGATGGTAGCCAGGATTACAGTTATCAACAGCTTTGGCTGGGCTGAACTAAGACCACTTACATAAATGATTAGTTTGATTTATATTAATTAATTAGTTAATTAATTAATTAATTAATTTTTGTCTTTTCAAGACAGGGTCTCAGTCTATAGCCTAGGTTGGCTTTGAACTTGTGATCGATCTCCCTATTTCGAAGTTATCAAGTGCTGATTACAGGTGTGTGCTGCCATACCTGATAAATGATATGTTTATGATGACTGTTGGTAGGTGAACTTCACAAGACCACTGATTTCCATGAGGCAGCAAGACAAAATCTGCAATGTCCCTTAACACCTATGCTTAGAAATAATGCATCATTTTCATAGTACAGTAGTTGTGATCTAGGCCAGTCCTGATAATATAGTAGGGGGTCTTACAAAGACATCCTCTCTATGTGGTCAGTTTTTGTGTGAACAATGTAAGAGGTTGTCTACCATAAGCACCAAGAGCTCTGTTTAGATTATAAGAACTAGAAGCCAAGAATTATGAGGTTATTATGGGTAAGATTAATATATTATTTTCCCAGGGCTATTGTAGGAAACTACTGTAAACTAGACAGTTTAGAAAAAAGAAATGTATTCTTTCACAGTTTTAGAGTCTAGAAACCTTAAAGGGAGATCTTACCACTTTCACTATATGGCTCTAAGGGGATCTTTGCTTGTCTTTCTCCCCTGACTTCTAGTGGTTTGCTTTTTGCCTTGGTGTTTCTTGACTTGTAAACATTGGTCCAATCTCTGTGTTCATCTTTACATGAAAATTTTCTGTCCATGTGTTTATGCATCTTCTTTTAAGACATTTAAGGCCAGTCATTAAGTTTAGGGCCTACCCAATATGGATTCAGTAGCACCCCAATTAACTAATGACGTTTTCAAAGACCTTCCGATGGCATGCCAGGAGTTAAGACTTTAACATCTCTTATCAACTCACAATGATCAAGAAAAGAGATCCTTAGGAACAAGGTTGGGCATTCAAGTATGATTAAAGTTTAGATGCAGAAAGAATTAAATTCTAGCTGAGGTCTGACTGTAAAGGAAAAAGAACACATATCTGGTTGGAGAAATGACTGGACTTTCATTTAAAAGATTAGGCTATTGATAGATAGTGGAAGACCTTCAAAGGCATGCCAAGAAACTTGGACCCATAAGATATGATGCTGTGAACGGCTCAACATTCTTCCTCCCTTCTCCCTTCTCTCCCTTCTCCCTTCCTATATCTTCTCTCCTTGTGGAAACCCAGATTCTAACTTACATATAGTTGTATATACTCTAAAGTGTGCAAGTCTTAACATATTTAAATGTGTCCAGATTAAACTAAAGAACAACTCCAGTACCCCACACCCAGTTTTTATCCCCTAGAAATCACTGTAATCCTCACATATATCGCATTCTAGCCTATTCTTAAACTTCATGCAAACAAACCACACAGCATATACTTTCATTGCCCTTCTATTCATTATATGAAGACATCATATTCTATTTATCCTTTTTGTGCTGATAAACCCACTTAAGACTTTTTGGTAAGTAGAATAGATCAATGAAAAGAGGGACTGTTCTTTTCATTTGTTGTTGGATAAGTAAATGAATAACCTGAACTAGTGGATTCAACTGGTAGAAGATTTCCAGTACTTTGGAGAATACAATCTCCATGCAGGGAAAGAAAGCCTGTTTAAAATTCAGATTCCTAAGTGCCAACCCTGGATATTCTGGGTCAGAAGTTTAGGCCTAAGAAGATGTGTATTTTCAAAACAAGTTCCTTTGGTGATTTCTGTGGAGGTGATCAACATTGAGAATGACTTTGAACCTAGAGGATGAAACTTTGAGTCTTATTAGTTTTATTTATTTATTTATTTATTTATTTATTTATTTATTTATTTATTTCACACTGATGAATATCAATGGTGGTATGAGCTAGGATTTTTTTCCCCTCTGGGAATGGGAGGGAGAAAATTGATAAAGAAGACTGAATGGCAGGTTGCAGACTGCCAGAGGAGCAGTGGAGGCAGATGGGTTTGAGATAGCTCTGAAGTGTCACTCTTAGGTGACTGTACAAAGGTGATCTCATTTATGGAAATAGGAAGGTCACTTATTATATGGAGTGGATGGACTCAAGGCTGACCTGTTCTTTGGGAAGATGATGTAGGTCTATGACAGCATCTAGATGCTTACTGAGGAAGCTGGTCTGACTGCTGCTAATTCTCATCACACTGCTGTCATCTTTCTGACTTGAGTGGTGCTCAAGGCCATAGGCTGCAATTCTGAAGTCATCCACTGGCATTCTTCTGAACTGCCAATCAAGCCAACCCAGAAAGGAAGGGTAATGATGTTTCAAAGTTTCCAGACAAACTCAAGACCTTTTTCATATTGGGAATGGGTCTGAGGATCTTGTTTAAATATCAAGTGTGGTACTTAGTGTTCACTGTGAAGGCAACTGGTGTTTCAATAACTTTGGAGACACACCTCTGGGTGTGTATGAGAAAGAGAGAGTGTCTCCAGAACAGTTTAATTGAGGAAATGAGATTCATCTCAGGTGTGGATGGAAGCATCCCATGGCTGAGGTCCTGGCCTCGGTACAAAAGGGAAAAGGAGGAAGGCAGCAGAACTTGGTGTGTCCCCTTTCCTGCTTCCTGATCCACCTCGATGTGAGCAAGCTCTCTCTCATCATCACAGTTGAAAATTCTCACTGCTGTGTTTTCCTCATGTCCTCACGGGACTGTACCCCAGAACTGTGAGCCAAAATAAACTCTCCTTCTCTTAAATTGCTTCTGGCCAGATATTTGGTTATAGTTATAATAACAAACAAACAAAAACACATAGTCTACTTCTAATGTTCCTTAATGACCTTGCTTTTGCCTGGAGCTACCTCTCAGGCTCTTGGGCTGCCTGCATTCCTTTGCTCACAGGTTTGCAAGCTTTCTCTGCTTCCCAGTCTTTTCTTCTTGAGGACATGGAAGGCCAGTTCTATTACTCCCTCTCTATAGCTCTAATTTCCCAAAGCTTTAATCTTTTTTTTTTTTTTTTTTTTTTTTGTGCCTCTCATCTGGAAATATATGATTACATGCTTGACTAAAAGGAACTCTCATTTTCTCAGCACTGAGTTGGCCTTGCTGGGAGTGTTTGAAGGGCCTAGCCTGCAGATGTGGCTCACTGTCATTCCAGATGTGCTCCTTACAATGTGAAGGCAACTGCCCTTTGGGGCGAAATCAAATTTCACCTTCGCCTTGGTTTGCCTTGTTATCTCAGGGATACTTTCTCCTTATCTGCCATTGGTCCTCGGTGAGCTGTAACTCCCGGTAGCTTCAGACTCTTATGTGAAGTGTCTTCTCCTGGGTTGTCACAGGCCCTACCTGCTCTTTTCTCAACCTCCAAACAATAGAAACACAGAAACAACATTTATCTCTATCATGAATGAGCATTGATCACATCCTCAAAGTCTGGATTTATCAAGGGAATTCTTAAAGCATATTCTCAAGTTGAAGCAAAGGAAAAGAGCAGAAGGTAAAAACAAACAAAACAAGAAAAACATCAGAAACCCTGGAGGGAACCTAAGGGGTAGTTAGAGGACACTAATTCAAAGTGACAGGTGGCTAAGGGAGCTACCCACCCTCTCCTTGACTCTGGAGATGGATATGCCCATCCCATTACTGGCAGAGGCCATGAGCTGGGAGGACTTACCCATGGAGATGGGAAAGAAGGCCCCAGAGGACAGGGCCGGCCTTCATGTTCAGTCACCTAAGCTTCTGTCAGTAATACGTGGTCAGTCTTTATTTTGCTCCTCTGAGTTTGAAGAGTCATAAGGAAAACTTCAGTTGGCAAACACTTTGAAGCCCAGGTCAGTTAAATGGCTAGCTGAGGATGATGTCACAGGTAAGTGATAGCTTAGGAGAACTGACAAGGATAGCTCACTATGCTCTTCCTAGACCCAGGGTTGCAACTGTGGTGAACAACCAGGTTTGAAGACGATGATGATTCTCAATGGGACAGATGCCAGAGAGGCAAGAGAATCCTGAATTTACTTCACAACCATCAACTCACCTTACTTCCTCTTGAGGAAGACACTATGAACCCTTTGGTCAGAACCCTTTGGTCAGCATCGGGCTCAGTTTCCCATAGGTGAGCTCCCCTGTCTTCCTTACTCAGGAGCTTCGGGAGTTCAACAGAGCAATAGCACCGTGACAGTGGCAGAGCTTTGTGTACCTCAAGGCCATCACGCCAAGCTGTATGGCCTTTGCTGCATTTCTTGAAGAAAGTTCAGATCAAATGAAGGCTTCCCTTTCTTAACTCTGTGAAATCACTTTTGCCTCTGAGGATGCTCACAGGCAGATTGCAGAATGCATCTCTTCTTTACCACATTGCACTGTCCAACCCAGAACCATTTTCTCCTAGGCAGCAAGGCAGTTCACATTTTTGGCAAGTGGTTCATCTGGCTAGAACCATGGACAGCCCCTCTGGAATCCCAGTCCGCTTGATTGCTTTGTGGCCTACTTGCAGGAAGGCACCCTAGGGTCAGAGAGGTTATAAGTCCTTTTCTTAGTTTTGCTCTCCACAACTGTCTGAGACAATGAGGATTCTTCCTAGAAAGGTAACTGCTCATTAATGCTAGTCTCCAAAGGACATGGAGGCCCCTGCTCCCCTGTAGAGGGTGTGAAAGACACCTTGAACTATGTGTAATATTGAGGATATTTTTAACTATTTTTAACTCAGTTTTAATTGAAGTGTAACTTTTATATAGAAAGTGCATATAATGTAGTGTATAGTTAGAACAAGTTTTAGAGAGTAAAACCAGGCAGTAGTCTCACTTCATCTGTATGAAGACATGGAAAAGTCTCTAGGCTCCCTGGACCCCCTTTATTCACTGCTTCCCTTCCCCACAGGCTGCTACTATGCTGACTTCTGACATCATAGACATAGTTTGTCTTCTTTACAAGCACACAGAAGCTTCTTTTGCTCAGTGTTGTGGCTGTGACAGTCATCTGTGCTACAAGGGTAACCACAGTCCAGGCTTTGTCACTGATACTCCACTGTACATAGTTTAATTTTCTGATAATGGATATTTAGGTGGCTTTTGCTTTGGAGTTTAGCCTTCTTTTGATGTGTCTCTAACTGGTCTATTCCCCAGTGTCACACAAATATATGTACATATATGTGACTTTTTTCTTTGCACTGGTCCAGACCATAAAACACGGCCCCTGGGGTTCAGGTCTGGTTTCAAGTATTCTAATTTCTAATATACTTTTTATCTCAACGACAATACTTCCCCTACCCAACCAATTATGTTTCTCACAAAACCTTGCTTTGTAAACATTGATGTTTTAGTATATTATAACTTTCAGGTGGACATTAAATCTGTGTGTTTGGAAGGAAATTTAAATCACATAAGAAACCAATTTGCATTATTCATATAGAATTTGCCTCTGTCATTCTTAAGCATGGGAACAACACAAACATGCACTTGGAGCTATCTTGATGAAGGTATTGTCTTCAAGTCACATTATTTTTTAGATGAACCATTTGTTTACAAAGGGAAACTATATTTTTGGAACTAGGATGAGTAGGTATAACATCAACTTTTGCTGTACTTACAGACTATAAGGGGGCTCAGATTTTTGAAAATTATATATATTTATGCACACACACAGGTTCGAAACAATAATAATCAAAGGAAAAAAGGCTATTAATTTGAGAGTGGGGGGGCAGGGTAGGTTATCTGGGAGAGGCTGAAGAGATGAAAAAAAGAAACAAAGTGAAATAAATATATTTCAATTTAAAAATGTATTAAAAAGAGGAAACAGCACATTTGTCTTCTTAATTATATATATATATGTTTAATATATATTAATATATAACATCACATTACTGTCTTATGTTAATAAGTTTAATATTCAAATACATTATATCTTATATTGTATATTAATATAGTTAATATATTACATATAATTTAAATACAATTTAATATATTATGCATAATATAATATATTATATCTTATACAATTTAAATATACACTTTAAAATATTATAAATGATTTTACTAGATTGATAACTAACTATCCTTGGCCCACTTGAACTTCTAGCGGGTCCTCAGGCACCTTAGCTAGCACCACACAGGCAGTAAAGCATACCATGTATGCCAGTAGAAGATGAACTATAACTCTTTCCAGGATAGCCTGAGACAAGCAACAAAGTTAGCAGGAATCTATTTCTCTGCAATTACGAGTCCCTTCTAATGTTTTCAAACGTGTGAGCACACATTGGAGCCGGTGGTGTTTGTTTTGAGTAAGAGCCTAGTTTACATGAGTCACCGAGGAACTACTAATGCAGTAATTAATTTCCTATGCAGTTATAGTTGGGAAAATGGTTTGAAACTGTAAAAATGCCTTGTAAAGAATGATTTAACTTAACGATTTAACATCAAGTATTATCCCCTTTAAACTTGAATTTATGGAAAACGCTTTTGTGTCGTGCCACATGTGCATAGCAGGGTAATTTAGTGAGGATGGGGTTGTGGCAGAGAGGAGACATTCCTCCACTCCAGCAGGGGAGGTGTGGAGCCGTCCTGTGTTCTCATTGGTCTTTTTTATTTCTTTAAGCAGGCCTTAGATTCACCTGCCATCACTCACCTATTAGAGAAAGCAAAAACGTGGTCAGAAGAGCCATGGAGCACATAACAACCTTGTCCTACTCAAGCTCACATGGAATCAAAGGTAAAGACCACTTATAAACGCGCATCTTTGTCAACGTTAGTGACCAATGATTGCGCTAAACAGTCTGGGCACTACAATCCTGATGACTTGCATTTTCTTAGTGGAGTCCTGTGCTCTCTCTGTCACTCATAAGGACCTTTGCACAAGTCTCTGAGCTGATCTAAGTCTGGAAATAGAGATGACACCGCTCCTTTACCACCTTAGGAAATGCAGGCAGAAAAATGCTATTGCAAAGCTCTCTATAGGACTAAAGCACTGAAGTTTTTATTGCAGTGGAGCGAGTCCGAATTGTGCAAGTTCTGGCTTGTGCTGTGTAGGAGCTTCATTCAGTGTGTAGCGGAAGATTTGTTTGTGTACATTTCATTTACTTGCTTTAGAGTAGAAATTCTTTTGGAACAAAGAGTGTGTTTTTTTAAAAATGTATTTATTATATATAGTTATAATCTAGGCACAATGGAAAAGCTTTATGTATTAAAAAAAACAAACCTAACAAAAATTCGCTATTTGATTAGCTACACACGGCTTTTATGTGCAACTATGGACTCAGTATTATAAGATTTTCCTTTTCTTAACCAGTAATGGTGACAGAAGAGAGTTGAATGGCTTTGCTCCTGTGTAGTGTGAAAAGGTGTAGTTAGTAGAGAGTTGAGTCGTCGTTCTGGTTGGCCTCACAAAGCTGTGTGGGGTGCTAGAAGAAGGACTTGTAGAGCATGCCATGTGCTCTCCCTAGGATTTCTCTACAGTTCATGCAATTCCATTTGGATTGGAGTTGGAATTTCCCAGAGTTTCTTAGGCATACACAAGAATCAGTCCACAAGTAAACAACCCAGTAGTCAGCCCCCTGATGTGACTGCAGTTGCTGTGTTTACCTTGTTACCTTGTTAGTCATCAGGACCAGGTGCCTCTAAGGGGCTTCTTCCCAGAGTGGCAGGATGTCTTGTACTGCTTACTCCCTTTAAAGGGGAGCTGATGTCACCCATCCTGAGGGGCTGATCTGAACTCTCAGCAAGATGATACAGTTTAGCATGGAGTCTGGTGAAGGTTAGCCTTTCAGACTGTGGATGTGTGTCCCCTATGCAACGAGGTTTAACTCATGCCATAAGTGTCCCAGCCAAGGGGGGGTATCCTTTTTCTGAAGCTTCAGGACCCAGGGTTCTTTGAGACGCTTCAGGAAAATGACAAGCATCCCTACCACTGAGTTCCCAAGTTCCCACTCATGTCATATTATGCTTCTCTAGCCTGATCCCTCACCTCCTCAAGCCAGTTCTGAAACATGTAATCCTGTTCTCCGCAGGATGATGTGGTAACTGGCGTAAGAAGGAAGTAGTTAAAAATAAGACACTAACAAATATGAGCATTGGAGCAATAATCTTTGACTGACCTGCATTAAGGTTCTTTAGTGTTCTCCCTCTCCCTCTCCCTCTCCCTCTCCCTCTCCCTCTCCCTCTCCCTCTCCCTCTCCCTCTCCCTCTCCCTCTCCCTCCCCCTCCCCCTCCCCCTCCCCTCTCTCTGGGATATGGTGTGGGGAGGATTATTGGGAACCTCTTCCCAGTTGGAAGGAGCAATGCTATTTGATTCTGGGTGAGACAGGATACCATAGCAACCTGCCCCCAGGAGCATAACCAGTAGAGGGAGTTGACAGTGGCGATTTTAGGGGGAGTTGATTTGGAGGTTAACATTATTTATCTTTCTTCTTTTACCAAGATCAGCTGCTTCTTGGCCCTGTGCTGTTAAGTCCCAGGAGGTCCATAGGCAGTGATTTATAAACCCATTCCCTTCTGCCTCGGAGGCTCTTTGAACAGCCTTGGGGTTTTCATACAGAAAACAGAGAATCTAGAAGTCATATAACTGGAATAATCTTTAATGTTTCATCAAAAGCTGTCTGATATGGGTATTTGTTAATATTTAGCCCTGAGTAAAAGGCCACAGGAGGCTCAAGCCTAGGCAAATTTGGTTCAATATCTACAAAGGAATTTAAATATGCTTAACAGTAAGGAAATCTTCCGTTATGAAGGAAAAAAAGGTAGAATTTGAGTCAAATTGACCTTGGGACAGAGACAGGCTGGAAACCATTTGACAGTCAATACTAGAGGCAGGCCACATGTACACGTGTCTTTGTGTGTGTATGTTTGTGTATAAGCTAGGTCAGGTAGTGGGAGGGAAGCAACTTATTCTGCAGTACCCGTGGTTGCCTTGGATTGAAAAGAGGAAATGATATTTTGTTATATGGATGAATGTTAAAAATTATCATTCTAAACATTTCTGGCAATCTGGTTTAAATAAACTAATAACAGATGACTGTGGAAATGATACACGGCGAGATTAACAGTCTCGAAGTGAATATCCTGCCGTGCAGCATTTATGAATAATGCATCGGTATCTATTATCTTTAAATCTATGAGGATTAACAGCTTTGCAGATTATGTAGCATCTAAGATTTAAGGGATAAGAATCAATACGTATACCTCGTGATTACCAGTGATAATCAATTCATTAAAAACAAACAGCTAGCCAAATTTGGTTAAGTCCTCAGGGGACGCCCTTTTCTCTAATTGTGTTGGTTCATTTCCCAAGCCAAAGCTTCCGTGCTGGCAATTTAGATGTCTTCATAATCTGTGTCAGTTGTTGAAAATGGAGAGAGAGAGAGAGAGAGAGAGAGAGAGAGAGAGAGAGAGAGAGAGATTCAAACAGGGACCAGTCTTTTCTACTCTGGTGCCAAACTGAAGGACCAGGACTGGCTCTTGCCCTTGGCAATGTCTCCTGATACCGTGAGCCAGTCAGTGATTGGTTTCCTTTGATAGAAAGTTCAGCTGAGTCAGAGGATGCCACACTGGTGATGTGGAGCTTGGAAGGCGTTAAAGAGATCCCTGGTGCCTGTTCCTGTACCCATCCCCCACCCCTGCAGTGGCCCAGAGAAGGTGAGAAACTGCACATGTCACTTTAGACCTGGCCCTGCTCTTCCTTGTGTGACCTGGATGCTGGTAGAAAGGGGGTTGGCTCAGATGAATGGTATTTGTTGGGTCAGCACAGACTGTCCTCTGCAATTCTTACAGTGTACCTTGCCTTCTCAGGGGAGCACTGAATCCTAAGTTCAGGTAACTGTTACCTCTCCTGTCTTGCTAAGCCTACCTGCATCTTCTCATCCTCTTCTGCCTTTGGTTATACTCTTCCCTCACCCTGCTTTTCTCTTCCTCTGTAATGCTGAGTGTTGGGCACAGATGCCCAAGAGTCCATTTGCGGGCAAACGGCACAGAGCTCACAAGCATGCTGGTTTTCTCTGATGAGCCCATGGAAACCTCAGCTTCTCAGTGCCTTTGACCAAGAAAGAGCTGAACAAGTCATGTGTTTCCACACCACGTACTGTCTCAGCAGCTAATTCCAGGGTGCTGAATATTGTCATGATATTAGACTCTGGGGTTAAGGTTCACATTCCCTTCTCTAGTCACCTTCTGCCACACTGTCTGCTGGTGTCATAGTTTTTTTCTTCTTCTTTTTTTTAATCCCTATAGCTGTTTTTGCAGGGGTTAGAGCTAGTGTCTGAGAAATGTGTTTTGCATCTATTAAAATTTCTTAAAGGACACGGTGCAATTGAATGACAGGCTATTTTTTAATTATTTACAAGCTCGACATTTTACTCAGAGAAAATTGTCAACTAAATCTCGTTATCATTTTATCAGCTGGGCCTGTTTCCCCTTGAGCTTACCAACCACAAGAAAGATTATCTTCCCAATTCACTGTTCTAACAATCCAGAAGACATGTTCTTGGCACACACACACATCTCTGCCCCCCCCCCCCGAGTTCTTTTGGGCATTTGTTTCTAGAATTTCTCCAAACACATTTTGTTCAATTATATGATAGAGGAAAGCCATGATAAGGCTTTTTCTGAATCTAATTTCTACCATAATCACTCTGCTATGGAAAATGGGGCATTAATTTTGTACTTGCCCTTTCCTTTTGCTATTACTGATATCACCTGACTGTTTTGCTTTGGTGCCCTTGACAACACCAGAGCCACCATTAGGCACACTTATTCACATGGCAGTGCCTGAAGATATAGTTAGATGTCATAACCCAGGGGGAAGGATTGGTGTATGTAAGCGACACCAGTGAGTAGAGATTAAGATACAGCTAAACACTTAAATACATGGAGCTATCTCTCCTTCAACAACGGGCTGGCTACCTAGCCCAAATGGCAGCAGTGTCAAGACTGAGAACCCTGTCCTAGAGATAGACACAGCAGCAATGAGATCTCTCTTATCAGAAGAATAAACAGGATCCACAGAGTTGAGTTTTCCAGTTTGCAACAATTAAATTTTTTTTCAAAATTAAAGTAGCTTCACATTTCTTTTATTATAGAAACAATATGTACATGTTACTTAAAAATTCAGGTAAAAAACAAAGAGAAATGTGTCTATAACTCTACCACCTGCAGATAAACATGTTTGTTTGTATCTCTATATGCAAGACATCTCTCTATATGCATACATAGAGATTTACATGTTTCTAAAGCCAACTACAGCATATCACATTTAAAATATTACGCTCTTGTAATCTGCCTATTTATAACAATCTTTTATCGATGCGTTGTAAAGCTGTAAATGAGCCACATTGCCGTTTCTGATTTTTTTGCTGTGCGGATGACTCCAGTGTGTTTGGCCAACCTCTTGATGAACATTGACATTGTCCCTGGTATTTTAATGTAACACACAAGCTCTCAGTGAATGCCCACGCCCATTCATTCTTCTTCATTCTCGATTATTTCCTGAGTTACTGAAGTGGGATCGCTGGGGCGAAAGAAATGTGACACACGTTGTCAAGTTACTGCCTGAAGCTTTGCCCAATTACTGATGGGAACCGAGCAATTAGGAATCTCAGTGTGCCGCGGTCCTCTGTGTCGCTCCAGCTTCAGATGAGAGACACAACTTAGAAGGTGAAATATCTTGTTAGGCATGTTTTTTTTTCCCCTTTTATGTCCCAATATGAGAACAAATTTATCCCTATCTCTTACACTTATTAAATTTGATTCACGGGAAAAAAAAATCACTAAAGAGCAGGAAGAGGAACATTCTGAGTGCTGCTGTGTACCATCCACAACTGCTGTGATTTAACTGTGAAATGTCCCCCAGAGGCTCATGCTTTGGGTATTTGGTTCTTGCCTAGAGATGCTATTTGGGAAAGTTGTGGAAACTTTAGGGCTAGAGCCTTGGTGGAGGAAGTGGAACACCAGGGATTGAGCCCAGGGACTTTCTGTTTTGTGACCAGCTGACTATGTGTTCCTGCCACTATGCCTTTCTACCACGATGCATCATGGCTCTACCATGGAGAGCCAGATCAGACCCTTCCTTAAATGTATTGCTTTTTGTCTGGTATTTTATTGCAGCAACAAGAAAAGTCACTAATTGACTAGTCACTATATACTAGGAACTTCTAGTTCCCTTCTAACATATGAATTTGATTGTCTTTGCATTTGTAGAGGGAAAAACTGGAATTAGACTCTCTAAATAGCCTCACTGAAGAGCACATTAGACCTGATCGAACAGAATAGGGATGCAGTTCTTGCTTTGCATTAGCTCACTAGTCTTCTTTAAGGAGGTATGCAATGGGTTCTCTCTCTCTCTCTCTCTCTCTCTCTCTCTCTCTCTCTCTCTCTCTCTCTCTTTCTCTCTCTCTCTCTGCCCTCTCTCATATGTATTCATATGCAATGTAATTGATGTTCAAATTCTGACCTGAGATTTGAAATCTGTAAGAAATAGTCAGCTGAGTTCAGAAAATTGTAATTACCGAAAACAGAAAATTAGTTTAATGTATATATAAAAATATCTTGAATAACAAAAATTGAAAAATGTTGAGGAACCTGATCTCAGTGTATAACAATACAAAACTTAAGCAGATAATTAAGCTTTGTACTTAACAAATTTACTACTTGAAAGGATGCTACAATATTTACCCAGCATCAATATGTAAAATATGTTGATTAGTTGGCTACACAATACATACAGCTTCTCTAAGAAATCTGAGACACAAGAATATTAGTGTTTTATTGTTTGAATATTATGTCCTTTTAGTCTCATTTATAAAAATTCCTTAAAATGTTTATGTGAGCTGAAGAGGTGCTGTATAATTGTGTGATGATTTTCAACAGGAGCAGGCAAAGGAAGTAGGGAAGTTGCAGAGTGAGACCTGCCAGGTAAGAGGAGGACCATTTTTGGGACTGTATCTTGCTACTGGCCTTTGTGGTTTGAAACTCTGCTTTCTAGAGTGACTCAGGAAGCCACTCCTTGGTAATCCTCTGAGATACAAAGATGTCTCAGTGGATCCACTGCTGTATTCTTTTGGATAGAGAACAATTAGATGTAGAATAAATATAGCAGGCAAACAACTGAACTGTGATACCTACATTCTATGGAATAACACAGAAGAGTTAAAGTGACCCTTGTGGATATGGGTCTTCTTAAGTGCTGTGTGTTGGGGTATCTTTGTGGCTCCCCTTTTCACTGTCTTAATGATACCATTTGATGAAAGAATTCTTAACTTTAGAGTTCATTGATGTGTTGCTTAATGACAGGATATGTTCTAAGAAATGCCCGTGATTTTGTTGTGTACAGATTGTGTAAGGTCCCCTTTTAAGCACCCTGGATAGTGGAGCCTATTGCATGCTTATGTGTTGGGGGATAGTTTTGTGGACTGTATATTCAGATTTCTATGCCCAAACATCTGTTTGTAGTCCAGATGTTGGCTTGATAAGCATCTCTGGTCTCAAATTATATAAAAATTGTTTCCCGTCATCTCTGATTGGTTAAGTAATAAAGAGTTGATCGGCTGATCAGTGAGGGAGCCCCAAAGAGATCAGCAAGAAAGAGAGGGGAGGGGAAGAAAGGAGAAGGGAGGAGAAGGGAGGAGAAGGGAGGAGAAGGGAGAAGAAAGGTGTGGAGAGAGCATGTGGAGGGAGCAGGAGCATCCACCATGAGGTCACTCTGGTAGAGCATGCATGAGGATACACATGGACCAGAGCAAGCCAGGGCAAGGCTCGGATGCGGTCAAGGACCACGTGACTGGGAAAGAGGCAGATTAGTCAGGTTAGAAAAGCTTAGAACCTGCCCAGCTTAGTGTTTGCAGCTTGTTAATGAAAATACCAGGTCAGGCAGTGGTGGCGCACACCTTTAATCCCAGCACTTGGGAGGCAGAGGCAGATGGATTTCTGAGTTTGAGGCCAGCCTGGTCTACAGAGTGAGTTCCAGGACAGCCAGGGCTACACAGAGAAACCCTGTCTCAAAAAACCAAAACAAAAAACAAAACAAAAAACAAAACAAAACAAAAAACAAAACAAAAAACAAAACAAAACAAAAATCAGGTCTCTGTGTTATTTGCTCAGGAGCCAAAATGGGCTAAAGTGGGCATAGACAGGCCCTGCATTTATTTGGGAGCAAAGCAGGTGAAGCAAACCCCTGAGTTACTTGGCACTTATGCTTTATCATAAGGTCATACAAACTCTCTTTGATCAAATGTTACTATGTAGCAGGTGATTATACTTCATTTGATCACTTGTTATCATGCTTTTAAAAATCCTGTTTATGAAATAGTTCCATTCCCATGTCATTAAAATACTATTTTTTACTTTCTTAAAAAATTATTTTACTTTTCACATTGTAATCTATAGTCTATGCAGTACCCAGAATTTATTTTGAGTATGGTTTAAGGTGGGACTTAAGTTAACTTTTTTTCATATGAATATTGCTTCTGACTCAAAATGATGAACATAAATCAAATAAGCATGTAATTGTGGGAGTTATCTTTTTTCAAAATTAATCTGTTTCTTTATGCTATACAAATACCACATTGTCTCAGTGGACACCCCACACACACACACACAGTCACCCCACAATGAGATACTGTTGTGGGGTTCTCTAGTGGAGCAGAATGATGGGATGATTATTACAAAGGAAACTTACTAACTTGGCTTACATGCTATTTGCTGAGTGGTCCAGCACTGGCTTTTTGCACACTGAAAAGGCTGAGAATCCAATAGCTGCTCAGTTCATGAAGCTCAATGCCTCAGTAGTTCCAATCTGACACTGAAGACCTGGAGGTTTCCTGGAGCATCACCAGCTTTCAGCTTATGTTGAAAGGTCAAAGAAGATAGGTTCTTAAGTCAGTGAAAGATGGGAGCCGCAGCATCAACAATAGAGTAGGTGTGCTTGCCAGCAAGGAACAAAGGCAGGAAGGCACAGAACACAGCTTTTCCTTCCTATCTCTTCCTATCTCGGATGCTTGAGGGTGGTGCCATTCTCTCTTGGGGAAGAGCTTCAGCTCACAGTGAAATCTTTCAGGAAGCACCCTTATAGATCCCCCCAAAGGCATGTCTCGTAGCTGGTTCCAAATCCAACCAAATAAACAACAAAAATTAACCATTGCAGATACCACTACTCATTGGCCAGAATGCGTTAACTCCACCCGACATATAATAGCAGCAACGACAAACAGATATTGTTAAGAATGCGTTTTCTTCTGCATGTAAATTGATGTAATCATTTTAGAAAGGTGTGTGTGTGTGTATGTGTGTGTGTGTGTGTGTGTGTGTGCGTGTGTGTGTGTAGCAGATACATTAATAATGGCATCCCTTCCATAAAACAACAAAGTGTCCATCAGTGGTAGAACGCATGAATAACTTGTGTCATATTTGGTCCATGGAAAAGAACACAGAAATTCCTACATGTGGCACTCAGGTGAAACTCCCCAAGGCAAATTTGAAATAGATGAAGTAGACAGAAAACAAGGTACACAGTAGAATTTTACTTACATAAAGTTATAAACAGCCCAAACAAATGCATGATGATGGGAGTCAGAGAGATGCCTGGAGGCTAGGCACATTGGCAGGGTGTGAGGGAGGAGTTTTCAGGGTGGGGTAGACAATGAGGTGGTGTGTGTGTGTGTATATTAGTAAAGTTTTATTTCTTGATTTTGGTGTTGGTAACTGGTAGAATGAAAACTCTTTTAACTGCTGCTTATGATCTAAACTCTTAATATGTATGTGTTCCAATAAATGATTATTTACTGAAGAGAAGGATAGTTATGTGTTGTTGATTGAAAACTACTAGATCATATATACAACATAAAGTCACTTGCAGAGCAAATTAATACCACATATTTTTTGAATACATATAAAATTGCATAGATTATCTCTGGCTCATCTGTAGAAAGGGTATTAGGCCCATTGGTTCTTGAGAACTGAAGGCACTGAATTTGACTCTGTTATTGCAGGCTTCAGATTGTCGGTCAAGTTGGAAATAAGATCCTTGATCTAACTGAATTTCCTAAGTGAAGGGCCCTTAGAATAGGGTCAGAGCTATGTTTTTATGGGTCTAAAAGGGAGCAGGTGACCAAGAGTGAAAGAGTCTCTGGGTACCAGTTGATCATTAATCCCAAACACTATACAGATTGCTTTAACACTAGCTGTAAATTTTAACAATAAGCTACAGACTATGGAACATTCAGAAGGACACTTATTAAGTGAACCAATCACATTCTTAAAAATGGGTTCTCTTTTCACAAACAATCAGAGGAAACTCAATCATGTTAATTTTCAGGTACCTCAGAGCTTGAAGCAAATATTGGGCCAAATATGTGTTCAAGAACTGCCTAGTTCAGTTCTTTTTACTGTTGATCAGATATAGAACAAAACACAAGAGCCGGGGCATGCATTTGTTCAGAGCATATGTGTCCAGCTTCAGGAAGGCAAAGGGAAGAATAAACAATGGGAGGTTGAGGTGTGTGTGTGTGTGTGTGTGTGTGTGTGTGTGTGTGTGTGTGTGTGTGTATGTGTTTTGAGGCAACATTGCCCGGGCTGGCTTTCAACTTGTCCTTCTCTGGTCTAAACTTTCCAGGATGCTAGACTTATAGAAGTGCACCCTCATATTCAGCTATGACTTTTTAAAGTAAAAGTTTGGAGAAAGGCAAAGCTCAGGGGCATCTTTTGACAACTCCTGTGAAAGTTGTCCCTGGGCGCCCAGGTTGGGCTAATGTGGATCTCCCACGGTTAGATGGCCTTGGTAATTAACTTTGGGCAGGTCTGAGGGCTAGATCTGAGGACATCTGGCAGCAGAGAAGTAGGATCCAGGAAGGTTAGAAGCCCTTTGATCTGGGGGTGAAAGGAGGCCAAGGAGATGTTAGCACACCTGCTTTTTTGTCTGCTTGCCTTTGGGGAGAGAACATGAATAATTAAAAATAAATCTCTATGTGTATGTAGGAGCAAGGATGGGTTCTCTAACCTTGGCTGGTGAGGACCCTTGTTTTAAATGTTTACACTATGCCTGAACAAAAGGCTACCTGTGGAGTCTTGTGGAATTAGAGATCAATAGAGGATGGAAGGACATAGACCTGGAGGGTTCAATGGTTCCTAAGTCGCCTGAAAGACACTTATAAGGCCAAACTGAAGCAGCAGCATGTGGCCCCAATACTTGTATTTTGAAAATGCCCCTGAAAGACTATGGTGCAGGTGTGGGCTGAGAACCACTGGTCTATCTGCTCCATTGATTTCCATTTCTTTCAGGCCCTGTGGCCTGCCACAGATGCTTCTGGGCAGCCGCTTTATTCTGCCTTGTGGCTTCACTGGAGGTCTTGTTTGACAAAATGATTGCTCCTATAAGGGCTAAATATCGAGGACCACAAGTGCAATCTAGTGACCTTCCAGCCAGCGTCCTTCATCTGCCTGGATGTTTGGATAGGTTTGTCTTTTGCCAGTCAACTCATGAAGAAGACCAAAATGCAAAATAGCTGTCCTTGTTTACCTCTGCAGAACAGATGCTGAGATGGAGTTTCCAGAGCAAGGTTCTTAGGAGATCAGCATCTGAGAAAAGAAGGAAAGGCAACAGATTGAGCAGGAGAAGACCCAAATCTAAGATGCCAGCTTGCTAAGGCTTGGCCAACCTAGCTAGAAGAGATGAAGGGAATATTCCCTACCAACACTACCCTGGAAGAGGCATCTCCTTCCCTCAGAGAATCTGGACTATCCTGTGAAGAGTGTGACTTCATGTGGGATTAGCTGATGGATGGAGATCTACTGTTTATAGCCATCATTGTGTGTCCTTTGAAGCAGAAGCTGGACAGAGACTGGAGTCCGCACTATGGATATGAAACTTTGGGGAGAGCATAGAGAAACCCATGAGTTTAAGGGGACGAAAGGGTTTGTGGGGATAGTGCACACAAAATCTGTCTTAAACCACACTCATGTAATGATCCTGAAAGGGGATTTGAGAGACCACAGGTTTCTTGTCTGAGTCTATTTTCTGCATTTTATAAACAGAATACTAGAGGCTAGGTAAATTATAAAGGAAAGGCTTATTTAGTTTGAAAGTTGTGGTGGTTGAAAAGTCTGCAGAGCATGACACTGACATTTGGTAACGGGTCCCTGGCTGCAACCTGACATGACAAAGAAATGGGGGGAAAAGGTATATGCAAGGAGAGAGGTAACCTGGGAAAAAGGAAAGGAGAGGCTGGAGGAAGGAGGCTTGCTCTTTTATACTAACCCGCTGTTGTAGAAACTAATGCACTCCAGAGAATCCTAACCCATACCATAGACTTACATTAACTCCTTCAACAAGCAGTCAGAGCCCACTCACCTCTCACTGAGTAGTAACTTAGAGGCTCCATCATCTTTTTGCACTGTTATCCTGTGAACCAAGCTTCCAATACATGAACAAGCCACATTTGAACTACAGCATCTCTCATCACAGAGCACCTCAGGCAGTGGACTTCCCAATTGAGAATCAAAAGGGAATTTCAGGGCGGGGTGGAATTAGATGACCTTCCAAAGAATCCTCTTATACTTTGACTTCTAAAGCAGTGACTGTCTTTGGAGTAATCAAATTGGTTATGCATTTGTTGCACACTTAGTGCGTGTAATCTTCTGGGCCAGGGATGTTTGTGTACAGAATTGTGATGGTTAATCTCAATTGTCAATTTGATGTCAGGAATCATCTTGAGGATGAGCCTCTGGGCATGCCTATAAAGGATCATCTTGGTTAGGGTAGCCTCGAGCATGCCTGTGGGACATTGTCTTGAATGGGTTACTTGAAGTTAACTGTAGAGGACAGCATTACAGTCCTCTGTTTCCTGACTGTGGACACAACGTACCAGAGTCCCAAAGATCTTGCTGCCCTGACTTCCCCACCATGGTGGGCGCTGAAACAAGTCCTTCTCCCTTAAGTTGCTTTTGTCAAAGTATTTTCTCACAGCAACAAAACCCTATCACACTTTAATCAATTGGTCATAAAAATTACCTTTTGAATGATTTTTTTTTTTTCAATTTAAATACATCTCCTTGTTCATTAGAAATGTAGTATAGAGGACACTTTTTTCCTGGCCTAGAAACAGTGGGATTTTTAGAATTTTGCTTAGATGAACTCTTGCATTTAACATACAGCGTCTACCCCTTCTCTGGCTAGACCCAGAGCCCAGCATTTATGCTATTTATAGCAATATTGGTAACTTATGTCAACCTCTGAAGAACATAGTCTACAGCAAGTCAACGTGTGCTGTTGTCTACTGGAAATGACAAAGTTCAGGACCAAATTTCTTCAACAAATTTTAACATGCATTTTGTTTCCAAATACTGAACATGTATGTTTTAAAGTTTTAAGATGGGAGTTCTTAAAACAAACTTTTAATATAATAAATATCTGTTTGCAGTGAGAGACAGGCTGCCATGGCTATTTTTGTTTGTCAGGTTGACTATATATGGAATTAACTAAAACTTAAGCTGCTGGGCACACCTGTGAGGGACTTTTCTTGTTTGGATCATTTCAGGAAGGAAGACCGTCTTTAATCTGGGCCACATTTTCTGTGCATGGTAGAAGAAAGTTTTTACTTTATGCCTGCTTGCCCTCACCTTGCTATAAAGTCCATTCCTTCACTGGCATCAGAACCTACTTCTTCAGGATTCCAGTATCTACTGAAGACCAGCTGAGACATGCAGCCTCTTAGACTGAGCAACTACTGCATTCTTGGACCTTTCGTTGGGAGATAGTCATTGTTGGAAATGTCAGATCACAGCATGTAATCCACTCTAATAAATCATATGTATATATAATTTATTTATAAATTTATTATTATATATTACATATTATTTATTTATAAATTATATATATTATTTATATATTCATTCTATCAGTTCCCCTTTCTCTAGAGAACCTTGACTAATACACAGGGTAAGACCCAACTTCAAGATATATACAATCAATTAGTTCATATTCAATTATGGTAACTTTCATGTAAATATTTCATAAGATCTTGGGGCTGGCCTTGACTTTTCTATATAGCAGAGGCTGGCCTTGAACTGATGATCTTCCTGCCTCCATCTCTCAAGTGCTGGAATTACAGGTGTACACCACCCTACTCAGCTTAAGATGTAATTTCTAACCAAAAGGTTTGTCTGCTCAAACTAACTGTGTTGTCTGTCGCTGAAATGTTCAAGGTTTCTCATTAATGTGTTCACTGAAGCTTGTAAGTTCTGGCTTTAGTAATAGTTCCAGCTAGATGTATGCTAATGAACATGGAATCTATTAATTTCTGTCATCACACTGACAAGACTTGGGGTTTGAATAAGTCATCTTGTCTCCACATCCTCATTATGGCACCTACAGCTAATGGCCTTATACAGGGGCACATCTAGGCAAGGCTGATGATAGGTGGCTACTCAAGAACTGATTGCTACCATGTTTCTAATCAGCTAGTGCAAAACAAGGGTCAGAATAGAGCTGCAGGAGGGACCTAGTGCTGAGTGGCTCTACTACAGCATGTAAATTAGGTCCAACGAAGGGAAGGGAGGGGCGGTTATCAGGGTCACTGACTTCATTTATAAATGAAATGTTGAGCAGAGGTAGGTGAAGGCAGGACACTGTAGCTTCCATGGGCTCTACACCCTACGTCTGCTATCATTAGTAGATACACTAGCTGTGCTGTCCAGGGCACTTTACAGTACTGAGTCCCAAAGCCCTAGTTCAGACATGCAAAACATGATCAGTGCCTAGTACTCTAGTTTACAACCAATCTAGCTACCTCAATCTTCAGAGCAAATAAATAATATAAAAACAAATGAAGGTCCCAGAAAGACTTATGTAGGTTGAACATCCTTAATCTCAAATTTTTAACTTTATGAGTGCTGATGTGATCCTTTGAAGATTTCAATTTCAGACCATTTCTGATTAAGGATTTTTCAGCCCAGGTATGTGTTATGTGATTTCTTTTCTGAGAATACATAGATGTCTATTCACCCCAGATAGAGTGGGAACTGACAGCCAAACTATCACAATGAAGGTCAATTTACTGGGCTTTCTTACAGAAACAGAGAGGACACACAGCCATCTCTACTACTGTGAATCCCCTGGGATGCTGGCTAGCAGCTACACCACAGGAAGCTCTGCCCAAGCTGGTTGTTTACATTTTATAAAGTAGTGGTGGGAATCTTGTAAAATGGAGAGGTTCTTGGTGGTCTCCTGAAGGCTTCATACCTCTCACAAGCTGACCCTTTCTGTGATGGCTGATCTTATTCGGCAGCTGAGTGTAATTTAGAGTCAACCTAAGAAAATTGTTTGTCTGCATTTCTGTGAGGGCTTTTCCAGAGAAACTTAACTGAGAGAAGACCCTTTTTCAAAATGGTTGCTCAGCTATTAAAAACAATGACTTCATGAAATTCTTAGGCAAATGGATGAAACTAGAAAATAGCATCCTGAGTGAGGTAACCCAATCACAAAAGAACACACATGGTATGCACTCACTGATAAGTGGATATTAGCCCAAAAGCTCAGAATACTCAAGATACAATTCACAGACCATATAAAGTTCAAGAAGAAGGAAGACCAAAGTGTGGACACTTCAGTCCTTCTTAAAAGGGGGAACAAAATACTCAAGGAAGCAAATGTAGAAACAAAGTGTAGAACAGAGACTGAAGGAAAGGCCATCCAGAGACTGCCCCACCTTAGGATCCATCCTGTATACAGTCACCAAACCCTGACACTGTTGTGGATGCCAAGAGCTGTCTCCTGAAAGGAACCTGATATAGCTGTCCCCTGAGAGACTCTGCCAGAGCCTGACAAATACAGAGGTGGATGCTTGCAGCCAACCATTGTTCTGAGCGCAGAGTCCCCAATGGAGGAGTTAGAGAAAGGACTGAAGGAGCTGAAGGGGTTTGCAACCCCATAGAAAGAACAACAATATCAACCAACCAGACTCCCCAGAGCTCCCAGGGACTAAGCCACCAACCAAGGAGTACATATGGCTCCAGCTGCATATGTAGCAGAGGATGGCCTTGTCAGGCATCAATGGGAGGAGAGGTCCTTGGTCCTATGAAGGCTCGATAGATGCCCCAGTGTAGGGGATTCGAGGGCGGGGAGGCAGGAGTGCGTGGGTGGGTGGAGGAACACCCTCATAGAAGCAGGGGGAGGGGGAATAGTATAAGGGGTTTCCGGGAGGGGGGGACAGGGAAAGAAAAGGGGACATTTGAAATGTAAATAAAGAAAATATCCAATAAAAAAAAAAACTATGAAAAAAAAACCAAAACAAAACAACAACAACAAGCAAATAAAAATGGTTGCTCAGATACAAGGAGCTCTGAGGAAGAAAACTGTGGCTTGCCTGAGCCTACTGCTCCTTCAGCCTCCTCCACTGATGTCAGTCTCCAGCCTCTAGGGAGAGCTGCTGAGGGATACAGCTCCATCGACTGAATGGCTACTGGGCCCTCTGCCTCCTCCACAGTGATTCTCAACCTTCCTAGTGCTGCAGCTGTTCCTCAGCTTGTGGTAGCTCCCAACCATCAAAGCATTTCACGGCTACTTTTGCTGTTGTTATGAATCCTAATATCTGATCTATAGATGGTCTTAGGTGACCCCTTTGAAGTGCCGTTTGACCTTCAATGGGGTCATGACCCAAAGTTGAGAACCACTGCTCTACTGCCTACAGATGCCAGTAATTAGACTACCCAGCCTGTACTGTGCAAGTCAATTTAACATTCTGTGTCTGTCTATGTCTTTGTGTGTCTGTGTCTGTGCCTGTGCCTGTTTCTGTCTGTCTGTCTGTCTGACTGTCTGTCTCTCTCCTCTCTCACTGATTCTGTCCCTCCAGAGAACCAGTGTAATGGACCCTCTTTCTATGAGGGATTGTTAGTAAGCTGATCTCATGCAGGCCTCTCTGGAAATCACTGCATCTGCTCTGTTTCCAAACACGGAGAAAAGAAACACACTATAATGTGCTCCAGACTAAAGTCAATACAAACACTCCAAAAATCTGAAAAACTGACGTCTGAAATAGGTCCTATCCCAAGCACGTTCAGATAAAAAACGTTCAACACATAACAGAGATAATCAGGGGTTGACACTGAGGCTCACCAGTGTCATTTCATTCCTCCAGCATCTCTTCAACCCTTCAGGTATGCATTTCCTGTTCATATCCTGGTGCTTGAGTGAGTTCTTCACCACCAGAGACTGGCCCTTTAACGTTAGCTAAGACTCTATTGCTGACTACACAAAAGCCCAGCAGGAGCCGCCTCTTTAGGACCTTGAGGAATCTGTTTAATTTGTGATGGTTTCCAGTTTCTTTGTGGGAGGAATAAAAACATGAAGAGCCCTAGAAAAGAACTACTTTATCACATCTCATAATGTATTCCACCAGGAGGTTGGAAACAGGCCTCCAAAGTTCTTTAGCATAATTTTTGAGGGTTTGGTGGTTCCTACTAATAAAACTGAAGTCAGTGGAAAATCTCCACACATGAGCGGTGTAGTGTGAGATACTTTAAGGAACCACACTTGCACATACACCCTTGAGTATCTCTGAAGATCTGATATTTCTGATCATGAAGCAGAAAAGCACGCAGATGGACTCTAATATATCAGCTGTGTCTGGAACTGTCTTTTTTTTTTTACCTGATATGCTTTCAAAACACAACAAAGGCCATTGGTCACACTTGGTATTCTCACTCCTCTGGCCTGAAAAAACCTGTTAGTTTTCTCCATAACAAGATTTTATTTTATTTTGTGGTGTGTGTGTGTGTGTGTGTGTGTGTGTGTGTGTGTCTGTGTGTCTGTGTGTCTGTGTGTGTGTCTGTGTGTCTGTGTCTGTGTGTCTGTCTGTGTGTCTGTGTGTCTGTACGTGTGTGTGTGTGTCTGTGTGTCTGTGTGTGTGTGTCTGTGTGTCTGTGTGTGTGTGTCTGTGTGTCTGTGTCTGTGTATCTGTGTGCATGCGTGTGTGTCTGTGTGTGTGTGTGTGTGTGTCTGTGTCTGTGTATCTGTGTGCATGCGTGTGTGTCTGTGTGTGTGTCTGTGTGTGTGTGTCTGTGTGTCTGTGTGTCTGTGTGTCTGTGTCTGTGTGTCTGTCTGTGTGTCTGTGTGTCTGTGCGTGTGTGTGTGTGTCTGTGTGTCTGTGTGTGTGTCTGTGTGTGTGTGTCTGTGTGTCTGTGTGTCTGTCTGTGTGTCTGTGTGTCTGTGCGTGTGTGTGTGTCTGTGTGTCTGTGTGTGTGTGTCTGTGTGTGTGTGTCTGTGTGTCTGTGTCTGTGTGTCTGTGTGTCTGTGTCTGTGTATCTGTGTGCATGCACATGCATGTGATGTGGCAGTATGCAGACATCAGGACAGGTTCAGTGTTGGTTCTTGCCATCTACTGTGCTTGAGACAGGGTCTCTCCTTGGCTGCTCTGTGAACTAGGCTAGCTGGCCTGTGAGTTTCTCCTCCTCCTCACCTGCCTTCTTGCTGTAATTGTGTAACCAGTAAGGCAGAAATTAATGTTCTCTAAGGAGATACTTGCCTTTCTCAATCAGATTATCAGACTGTTGAAACAATGGGCCCCACCCAAAAATGGGAATTCCCCCAGGAATCTCTTTTTGGGAGAAGGAAAAGGCACCAGCTAGAGAGGGATCTTGTCTCCTGGAAAGAGATTTCACATAGTTTGAACATCTTGTCAGACCAGTTTCCAGGATAAGACTGGAGCCCAGACAATGGTGGGCCAATGGTAGGACCACATCTTGACTAGAACTGTTTAGATGTGCATATCCTTGATCCTCCATTTAAACCTTGATCTTACTTCAGGGCCATGAAGGACTTGAGGGGTTTGCTGGATCTCTTTGTCTCTCTTCCTAATGTGGCCACATTAAGTAGGTGTCCCCTTCCTGTCTCCGCTCCTAATTTGGCTGCTTTTATTGATCTATTAAGAACAGGTGTCTAGCCCTGACCTGGGCACACATTATGAGCCCCAAGTTAGATAACAATTGTACCGGGTTCACAGAGGCGTACTACTTCATCCAGCTTTACATAGGTTCTAGGGGCACATTCATGGCAAGTGTTCAACCCCTGAGCCATTTTAATTGTTACTTTTTTTATCAGTTTGACATTAAGTCATAAAATAACATACAGGCATTTGATGACTTGAATTCTTTTTAAAAGTTAGGAGTACAATAGTGTGAAATGTGACAATAACTTACTGCTGGCTTTCATAACATAAAAGAATCTTCTTACTTTTTTTTATTGCTTCTTCTTTCTTTCTCCTTGTTCCCTTTTATGTTTTCTAAGATTAAGAACTTTCAACAGTCACCAGTGTCTTTAGACTTTGTACTTATTCTTACTCTTAACTTGTTACTGTCTAAGTTTAATTTTTACCAAAAGGGTCTTGAAATCTGGAAACAGGTTGGGTGGAAAGCTAGAAATGTTTCAGTGACTGACCCCAGTGCTCTGGTCCTCTTAGTCCAATTCTGCATGAGCAGATGCTCTGGCTTAGCCCTGGCCTTGGCTTGGAGTCAGTCACCATGCCCACTCATGCTTATTTTCACCCATGTAAATCATTTCTCCCCAATTCACTTTTCCATTCTGTGGAGGCCCAAGGGTGCATAGAGTGAGGTAGATAGAAATGGAGGGTCATAGAGTGGGCCCTGAGCTGGACTTGGGAAAGGGATGAAGGACCATCAGTTCAAATGGCAGGATCATCAGAAGGCAAGCTAAGAGCTGACTGAGCTCCCTTACCAGAAGCTACACAGCAATGCCAGTGTTGAAACCAGGGATGCTTAGAAAAGGGAGTTTCCATCTTCACATTTCACATGAAAACCAGCATCAGAAAATTCTGTTGGCTCTATTCCCCAAGTACATTTAAAATCTTGATTCCTTTGCTACCAACACTTGTCCCACTGTACTATCCTGTTTTATGGAGATTATAAAACTACATTTCCCTTTTTTGCCATTGCTATGTTATGTCTATTTTTCATCCTGTCAATTCAGTTGCCAAAGAAATGTTAAAATTCAAGTCAGTGTGAGTGCTCAATTGTACGTGTATCATCCGTACCAACCTCCTGTCTGAGGTTCAGTGTATGTGGAAGAAGAGCGGTGGGACAGAGCGGAGGAGCCAGAGAACGGGAGGGAGAGCTATGAAATGCTGTCTTCTGGACAGAGCATGGCTGATGTACACATTAACTCAGCATCTGTGGTGGCCTGCACAAGACCTACACAAGATCAAGCCAGTCAAAATGCCAGCATGGATGAGGAAGGAGCTCCTGAAGTCCTGCCCCAGCTCAGGATCATTTGGCAACTTTGGGGGGTGGGGGGGAGAAGTCACTTTTCTTTGGAGATGTGCCTGCTGGGGGGTTGACAATGCTTGACAGTGACCCCAGACCCATTCATACATGGTCAGCACTAGTGATGATTAAAAGGACATGAAGCTGGGATGGAAAAGGTAAATGGGTCAAAGATGGAGACTTAAAAAGAGGTAGTAGAGGGTAGATAAGACCAAAAACATTGTGTGTGTATGAAAATCTCATAAATCTATGAACATTTCAAAGAATAAATAAAAATATTATTAAAAAATACATGCCCCTCAATGGCTCAGTGAAAAGACACAATTCTTACCAGAACCTCTAAGTCACTACACAGACCTCCTCCCTCTTTCCTAAACTCTGCCATTTCATGTCTGCTGTCCCTCTGGTCTGACGCCATGCTTCACAAATGGCATCTTTAATATGACAGTGTCACCCCAGCACTCTGCACATCCCTCTCCTGGAGCACTCTCCTCTAGAAGAAGGTCATAGAGCACCTCCCCCGACCACACCGTTAAACCTTGCACCTCACTCCTTCCTGTTCCATTCCTTCTGTACTAGTTTTTCTACATAGTGCTTGCTTGGATGGGCTATGTCGTACTTATTGGTTTGTTTTCTGTTTCTTCTCAGCAGAAGCTGAGGTATGTTTGCTTTCTAATTATGTCCTAGAATGAAAACCAATATCAGACTTAGAAATAGAAAACACTTAATAAATATTTGTTGGTGAAATGAATGAGCCAATGAATTAACGATTCGATTAAACAGGTACCAATAATGACAGGGTAATAGGATCGAGTTCAGAAAGTTAATGAGATTGTCAGAATCCCAGTTTAGGAGGCTGAAGCCAGACCCTTGGAATAACAGAAGCAAATAATATGTTGTCTGGATTTCTCAGAAGGTCAGAGGAGAGGAACCATGCACAGGATGTTCTCAGTTGACCAGAGAAAAGTCACTGCCTGTAGTCAAGAGGTCCAGCAGAACTAGAGACTAGCTCTTGAGGACTTCTCTGAACATCTGTACCGATCCTTGCCCAATCCATCTCTCCACCTACGAACCCATCCATCCATCTGACCGTCTGTCTATCCACCCACTCATACATACATCCACACATCCACCACCCACATGCCCAGCCATCTATGTGTCCATTTAGTCCTAGAATAGTTATCTGCCTTTTCAAGCTCATCCTCACGTTGCTTGGGTTTTCTGAGTGTCACTCATGTCTTGTGACCAGTAACTCACTTTTTCCGGTCAGATCCTCCTCTCACCCTTTAGTATCACGGATGGAGACAGCTACGAGAGGAGGTTGGTTAGGATTATGCCTTAGTTCTTCCTTGTAATCCAAGCAAACTACTCAGAATGGATAGATTAACATATCCATGAAATTTTAAGGTTAGAATCCAATCTTTCCAGTAGCACAAGATATCCACAGGGCTGCCCAGCTGCCTTTGCCAATTCAAACTGTGTTTACTAGGTGAGGTGTGTGACTTCATATGATCAGTTTTTGTTGCTTCTGTTTAGGTCCTTGATAAACTCGAAGCTGCTCTAGCATGGGGCAGAGGCTTCAAGCCTGATTATTTTATTCTGCTACTTGCAAGTTTGTTTTTGTTCATTTGTCTCATTAAGTTCTTTCCTGCTCCACTTGCTACTTGATATCAAACGACTTTAACCTTTTTGTGCAGTAAGGTTGTTAAGCTGTGTATGTGGGCCTTCTTCCGCACAGGTTTTAGTTCCTTAACTGCCTGACAGTGTCAGTTTGAGTGGCCCACAGACTGTACGACTTAAATGAAGGCATATATTTTCTCACCATTCTGCAGGCTGGAAGTCTAAGATTTGGGTGTCAGTACCGTCAGACTATGGTGTTGGCTTGTTTCTTGACTTAGGGCTGTCAGTATTGCTGGGAACTTGCCAGCCTTTCCTCTATGTGTGGTTGGGAAAGGGGAGAAAAGAAAGAAGATGGGAGAATGTGTAGGGTCACTGATCCTATTGGATTAGACTCCACTTTTTTAAAAAAATTAGAACCTAATTACATTGCTTCCTCTCTTCCCTTTCCTCCTTCCAACCCCTTCCATGTTCCCTCCCTGCAACCGCTCCCACATCCCTGCTTACTTGATGTCTTTATTATTATTGTTGTTGTTGTTACAAATATGCACATAAATATAAAATACAGCCTGATGAGTTTATTGTTACTTGGGTGTGACTATACACATATATGTGTACATATGCATGCATATTTATTTCATGGCTGACCACTTTGCATTAGATAACCAATTAGGGCGCTCGCCCATGGAGGAGACGGATTTTCCCTCTCTCAGCATTCATTTGTTTCCTTACTTCTTTAGGTAGGGCTGGGATGCGGTGAGGTTTCCTTACTTCAACATCAGTATGTGTGTTGATATTGTCCTCATCCCTTGTAGGCAGCCGCAGTATTGAGGTATTATGGGTTTAGCTTCACTGTCATTCTTAGGAGACAAAATCTCACATCAGACTTCCTGATCTTCTGGCTCTTACATTCTTTCTTCCTCCTCTTCCATGATGTTCCCCGAGGTTAGGTGTAAGAGTTGTGCTGTAGATGTAACCACTGGGGCTGGGTTCCCCAAGATCAGTTGATCTTTCTCTGTGTTATTATCAGTTGTGGCTTTCTATAATGGTATCTGTCTGCTCCAAAGAGAAGCTTTTTTTTGATTAAGAGTGAGAGCTACACTTACTATGTGCGTATCAGGATACACTTGGTGTGCAATTAGGAATTATGCTAGTCTAGTAAAGTGGTGGTAGTGAGATTCATGGCCCCACTAGTCCTGATGGGTGGCTACATTTCTAGTACCAGGCATGATTTCATTCTTTTTAAGTGGGATATAAGTACAATCACACAGCTGTTAATCTCAACCAGGATGTGGGTGTCACTACTGCTCCTTTAAGGCATTTCACCACATGGCCCATTGTTCATAGGCATCACACCTATATAGGACAATCGATTCCTTCTCTTCCTTGGCAGTTTGTCCTGCATCTTCTGGTACTATGAAAACTAAGCCTCAGGGTAGAGGATTCAGATCAGATCCAGCTCAACTCTTCCAGGTCCTATGTCCAAAGTGTGTGCATCTTCAGCAATAGGAACTAGCCATCAACTTGTGGCAGGCCACCAAGGGCAACACTAGCCTGTATTGTTTTGGGAGTCACTTGGACTATCTTGAGAATCCACTCAAATAGGGGGTTCTCATGCCAGGTACTGGATATTTGTTAGACAGCCCAAGTGACATAACTATATATAGATATATGTATCTATATCTCTGCGTCATATATATCATATATGTATATGTGCATAATTTTAGGTAAATATGAAATAATATGATTCTTTGAGGCTTTGGCCAAACATCCTTAATGTGATGTGTCCTCCCCCCTTCTGTATTGGCCTCTTTCCCCTGCCTCCGTTAATGCTTTCTCCCTATTTTCCCATTCCCCACTTAACACCATCTGCACCCAGGTATTCCCTTCTCTTACTCGCCCCCTTGATCCCTTTTTACTTTCTGTCTTCTGGAGTAACTTCAGATCTCATCTTTTTACTTCATGTAATCAAACAGAATTTGTGAGAACATAATTCAGTCTATACCATTGTGCTACTTCAAAATACCCATTATATGAAATAGTCATGGTGTTAGTTTTCTTCTAAATGTCTTAACCCTAACTCCAAGCCATCTTTATGCTTTGTCTTTATACTTTCTTCCTCTGAGCATGCATTTCAAGTCGCCATTTTAAACACACTTCAAGGAGAGTGATTTATGGATCATCTTCCTTTTGTCCCACTTACCAAGTTTTCACTTTGTTCAAAACCTGGTTTCTTTTATTTTTGTTAAAATGAAAAGCAGGTCAGTATGGATTCTTGTGTCCCCATTAAACATTCTGTGTGCACTGCCCCATCTGGCTCCTGTCTCCTCATCTTACATGCAATCCCACAGATACACTTGAAGACACACTCTCTTCTCTGTGTCTCCTGTCGCCTGGCTTTGTTTTCCCTAACCATTCCAGTTTCTGATGAAAAGCCTCAGACAAATCTCTCAGTCCAGGGAAGCCAGTCACTCCACAGCACCTGCTTACTTCCCAACAATTAAGGCTACTACTCCTTTGCAGGCATGGAAACTGAGGCTAGAGACAGTAGGACAGTAAGGAACTGTCCACACTTGTTCAATGTCAGAACTGCAGCGACAAGACCTGCATGCTGAAGTTGGGCTCAGGGGGTCTCTGGAGGCAGACCAGCTTTTCCCTCATCAAACAGGTCATTGGCTTTTATCTTTTTAGAGTCCGCTCAAAGATGTCTTCTCTCTTCTTTTCCATCTGTCTCAACAAAACCTATCCAGCAGCATTATGGGACATGTATAGGAATGGTGACAGCAAATGGTCAGGTTGACAGATTTAGCAATCAAATTATGGAACCAAAGTTAAATTTGAATTTCAGTTAGGTGATTTTTTTTTTTTTTTTTTTTTTTTTTTTTTTTTTAGAGTAGTATGTCCCATGCCATAGTGGAGATATACTTATTCAAAAACATTGCTTGTATTTCCTTTTCAGTTCAGTTGAACTTGACATCTTATGTTTTAACTGGCACTTTTAGCCATATGGTTTCTCTATAACTATGTATATATATTCTGTGAATAATGGCTGTAAGCATCTTGTGATAGCATACATGAGAAAGAAAATCATATTGTACCCTATTGCTTTAATGACTTCTGACAATAAAAACACTGCCACGATATTCTGCACTAAACATGGATTTTACCTCAGAAACTCTGACATTTGTCTGTGTCGGCCCAAGTCCTGGGATTTCTTATGAATTTGTGGCATTTAAGAGAAGGGAGCTAGGAGCCCCCACCGCTTCCTCACTGATACTGAACTGAGGTTTGAGTGAATTTGAACAAGGTCATTCAGTCTCTCTTTTTGCCCTTGGTTCTTCATCTACACAGTAGATATAGTCATAGCACCTGTCTTTACTAAATGAGAAAAATGAAATTGCTAATCTAGTACTTGCTGAGAAGTACGCACAACAAATATTGTCTTCATATCTTCTTGTCACCCATTTCTTGAGAACACTCAAAATCTTGCCTTGTGGACCATTGGAAAATATGAGGATAAATAAATGACACAGATATATCTCAAAGAAACTTTCATTCTGACTCTTTTTTAATACACAGGGACCACATGAGCCATGCTTTCATTACAACCCCTAACGATTAATCAATTAATGGAATTATTCATTCAGTGAGTTTTTTACTAAATGCCTAAAATATACCAGGCTCACAGTATTTTTGGAGGTGGGAATAGCTGGCAAATAGTACAATAGTTCTATTGAGGGGTCAGATGTTAGGCAAATGAGCAAGGAAATAGACCAACTGAGACTAACGTTGTGAATATAAGTATCAGCTATGGTTATGTGTAGTCACTGGTGACCTTGGGAACTTTCTGTTTCCTGAACAGTGTTCTGGAAAGTGGAAAAAGAAGGAAGTTCACAAAGGAACTTTGCTACTGAGAGCTTTAAAAAGACTGGCAGCTGAAAGCAAACACATAGAGTTAGGTCTTTTTAACAGTAACTATCATGGCATATGCTCTGAAAGGAATGAGTGAGTAGATGAGAACTGGTGTCACACTGGTCAGTTTAGAGGAGAACTCTTGACAAGGGGGTGGAGAGAAGGAGTGTAGTTAGGTAACAGAGGGCCATGGTCTTAGCTTGCATCCCAGACCGCTTGCCAATGGAATGAGGCAGAAAAGAAGGCTAGGACTATGTGGAGGAACGTACTGAACTTGGCAATGGAAAGAGACAGTTCTTGTCCATTTTCTTTGTGAAATAAGACATCGTTTTTCATGTCTCTTATTAATAATACCAATAGTGATAAAAGGAAAGCCTTGGAAATGATTATTGATAAGAAATGATAGATTCCTCTTCTGTGTCGGGCCCTTACTGAACCTGGAATCCATAGCACTGGGGACTGAGACTGATTTATTTCAACTTATTCGTCAGCATTTCCTCCAGCTCTCCAGACCAAAATGCTGGCACTTTTTTAAAAAAATGTTTTTTAATCCCTCACTCTTTCTCTCCATTGAGATAAACTCTTTCCAGAAGGGAGCTGCCTATCTTGACAAGTCTGTTTCAAGTCCGTGCTCCGCTGCACAGCCAACCCTGAAAGTGACAGGAACTGACAAACTCTCTGAACTTGTCCCATTGGATTTGTCTAATGGGCCTTCCTTTCCCTGACACAGATGAAAAAGTCATCCACAGACACAGACCATTTGCCATGAACCTGCACAGAGGTAAAGGCAGCAACAGATGAAACAGGCTGGATATAATTCTGGGAAATCCAGAACACATACGATGGACTAGGAGATCTCTACTTTGAAAATTAGAAATGAAATGGATGGGATTGGATTTTGCTATCCAATGTGCCTGGTTGGTGGGTGAGAAAGCCAAGCTTGATGCTTCAGATGTCTCTTCAGATTATAACAGTGAAGCTGTTAAGTGATGACCTGGGTGGGGAAGGGGTCAGGGGTAGCTTTCAATTGTCCATTCCAGGTGTTGGGGTCAAGTTTCCCTCCTAAAAGGTGGAAAGACCAGGGAGAAAGAGAAAAAAGGAGTGAGAAAGAGAGAGAGAGAGAGAGCTATTAAATTTTTTGCAGCAATATAAACATTCTAGTCTCCTGGCAGAATTCACGTTGAGGAAAACTTTCCAATAGAAGAGACACATCTCAGGGATGATATTTTTAGGTCCCATAATCAACACCTAACGTGAACATCATATAAACTCAGAATTATCCTTGAAGAGCCCTTGCACCAACCATAAAACATACAACACCCTGTATTCTAATTTCTATTCACATTGGGATTTGAAGAACCACTGCATTAGATTGAGAGAGAGAGAGAGAGAGAGAGAGAGAGAGAGAGAGAGAGAGAGAGAGAAGGATGATGAAGGATGATGTTTGGGTATGCTGCCTGCCCTGGCCGTTTTTCCTTTAAGGCAGCTATAAAATCTTGAGCTTTAAATGAGACCCGGGTGATAGTGATGCCATCTTTGTTGGGCCACACGTTTTACTTTATTCCCCTTTAATATTAGGGCTTGACAACCTTTATAGATGGTAAAGGATGTGTTTGTCATCGTGATGGTTCAATGAGATTGCACCCATGCATCAAATCCAGGTTAGGGTATAGCCTGTGTGCCGATTAACGCTGAAGTAATATCAGCTCACTCTATTTTCTTTAAGAAAAACCCTTGGATAATCCTGCAAATGTATAGAGACAAACAAGGTCTAAGTCTCCTTTTACAGGGGGGAGGTTAGCTAAAGGAAGAGTTCAAATTGCTTTATTGAAGTATTAAAGAATTAATTCTGTAAATACTTAGGAAGTAAAAAATCCAGTTGAGAGTAAGAGGGTCTATTGTCCAAAGGTAATTGGTGCTTGGCTTTCACATGGCAAGATGACAGCTTCAGAAGCCATCCATACTGGAGTGTGGAAACACATATTTGAAGACAGGGGAGGGCAAACATGAAACTATTCTGAACAGGGGCAGATTGAGCAGCATGTCAGGTTCTAGGCAAGGGCAGAGAGGACCACAATGGGGATCCATGGCAGGAGTAGTACAGATGGGTCCAGGGAACAGAAATAGGTCCTGATTTTGGCTAATGACACCCCTGCCCTCTATTAACTTTCCAAGAGTTTGGAAGAGCCAGTTATTTGCAGTAGCCCTATTTGGTAAGAAATGGCATAATGGGTCTTATTCACATTTGGATAGTTTTGCCTAAACTCACGAAGACTCCTCTTCCCTCCAGGGTGCAATCAGTACAGTAATAAAAATAAGCAGTCATTTTAGGTCTAAGGAGGTGATTAGTTGGAAAATCTTAGAGAAGTTCAAGTCGGAAAAGAGAGGGGGAATTAGAAGTTAGGTGACCTAGAGACCATAGCTAGAGGTTCTCTAGAGGAGTAGACTTACCTTTCTTACAACTGTGCTGCTCTAGGTGTGGGCTCTGATGCCTTTAGGGGCTAGCTACAAGCACAACTGAGTGAGAGACTTAGTGACACATAGAATTCAATAGTGAAAAAAACAACCCACATTTCTTGGGCTTTATGCAGTTGTGGGCTCCCAGATGGCGGCCTCTGAATCAGGGAAAGTGACTCTCCGAAGGGGAGGTGTGATTCTCCTGTGATGTGGTTGCAGCTTGTGCTTGTTTGTGTTTCTAACTCGAAGTCCTAAGAACAGGCACTGCATGTCTGCCCTGCCAAGAGGAATTTATGACCAAGAGCTTTGGATGCTATCCAGAGCAGCATCTCCATTTGCCCTGTAGGATACAGCTTACTTTAGTCATTACAGAGCAGAGGTCTGTTGTACTTATTTAGCCTTTTGGGATTTCAAAAGAAAATGTATGCTCATGCTTCTGCTAACGCTTCCTGGTTTACCGTACCACCAACCCACTACAAAATCTGGCTTATCAGGGTCTGGTCTGGTTCTTCTGAGCACTAAGTCTCAGTCAAGCGACTGAATCTGGATAGTTGATTTCATAGGAGACACCCTAGGCAGCAGGATTAAAGGTGCAGGGATATCAAGGCCAGGAAGGAGAAAAAGCCAACAACATTGATGTATTGAAATCTCTGCTATAGGCAAACAGAAAGGGGTCAGGGCATGAATCAATTAGCTCTCAGTGGCTAAAAATTAGGGAGAAAGGATGTGAATTTCACATTCTGTCTGATCTTCCCTATGGGAGGCTTTCATGGAATCAAGGAAATCCTGGGCAAGGTGGAGACACTGGTAGGAGAGCTGAGGAGGGCACTGCACTGTCATGTGTCTGGATTCAGAAAAGGGTCCTGACTCTGGGACACCAAAGTGTCCACTATAATATCCAATATATAAGATTGGGATTCATCTTTATTAGGCGGGCACAATCTAGATTGAGGTTGAACTGGGTTTCATGGCATTCCTTTTGCCCATTCCTTGATTGCCTAAGCCCAAGGATACAAACGCAGAGACCCTTTTCCTAGACTGTATCTTTTCTTTCTTTCCTAAAACTCGCCATTACGATTTTCCACACAGGGACAGAAGCATGTGCAGTAGTTCAGGAAGTTGTTCCTTCTCTGCTTGCTCCTTTGCCTTTAAAAGAACACAACAATTTATTTATTTTTGTATGTGTGTGGGAGTTTTGCCTGCACGTATGGTGGGTTATAGTTGCCAAATGCCTGTAGAGTCCAGAAGAGGGCGTAAGATCCCCTGGAACTGGAGTTATAGGAGTGTGTGAGCCACAGGGTGCCGGGAACTGAACCCAGGTCCTCTACAGAAGCAGCAAGTGCCCTTCATTAACCTCTGAGCCTTCTATTTATCTTGTTTAAATCCTTGTGTCTCTCTATTCCTAGGCATATCACTTGACCTCCAGTTTAATTTCCCTTTGTCACTGCTCTGTCAGTGTCTTTCTTTTTAAGTAGAGTTTTCCTCTCCAGTTCTTGGCCTGTGCCTGTCTTCAACCACATCAAGGTCATCCATCTGTTTCCATGCTTGCTGAAGTTTGAGACTTTCCCATCTGATATAGAATCTACCAGCTAGTCCTACTTATCCTAGTTCAATAAATCTATGACCTTGCTTCCTACCCAAACCCATGAAAAGAGTTGACTGTTTCCATTAAGGCTATTCTTAGGTCGTGTCTACATGTGTTCAATGACATAGAACCATGATTAATGCCTCAATCTTGCTGGAAGTGGCTGTCTGGTATTCATAGGCCATATTATGGTGTTCGTCAAAAGTAGTGGAATGACTGTGTATGAGGTAGTTCATGAGACAGATTCACAAGATCCCTAATTTGAAATACAGTGGTGATTTAGAATTTGAATGGCAAGGCTGGAAAGATTGTTAGGGATTGGCTTGAACAATTACCCATAAAGAAATCCAAGTCCAGAAATATGTAGTGCCTTGACCAAGCTCTTCCTTCTGCATATACTGGACTTGGAAGACAAGGATCACATAGCCAGTTCGCACCAGGGTAGGGCATAGTATGGTCAAGTCCACAGTAACACACGAAGAGACTATTTCAGAGACTTTGTATGTGAAAATGTCAGATACCATGCTAGAACTAGTTCAAATAATAAAGGGAAGGTGTTTCATGTAACTGCTAAGTTTAGAGGTATCTGTCATATCAACAAGGACAGGTGGATAAAGTATCTTGCAAGTCTAACCTAGACCATGTCATCTGACCCCTGGGATCACAGATGATATACAAATAGAAGTAAGGGCTGTAGAAATGGTGGAAGATAGACAAAAGATGCTTGTAGGCCACTACAAAATCCAGAAGGGAACAGAAGTCTATGACCCGAAGCCTAAAATATTCATGTTACAGTTGATCATATAACCACAGTTGAGAGCTGCTTTGGGCTTGATGGCAAATGGGTGACCCAAAGCCAGAGAGCTGTGAGGATTTTTGCTTGACAATTGGTCACAAATGATTAATATTCTTCCTCATGAGTTCAGAGGTCAGGGCTACATTCTTGGGATGACCCAGGACTTCTATGAGAAAGTCTTGTGTGCTGTCTCTAGGGGGCTGGAGGAGGAGAAGGGAGTTAAGAGAGCTTCTGGCCAGGAAGCATGGAGAAGCTGGTCGGCATCAGGACCTTGGTCTCTGTTCTCTGTCTCACCCAGTGTGAGAAGATCAATCTCACTCACTCTTCCCAGCCTTTGCCTCCTCGCTCTTCCTCTGTATATCCCTGCCAACCCTCAGTTCAGGAGTAAATTGCCTAGAACCTGGGCTACAGTCACAGCCAGGATCTGCCTGACTTCTGCCTACTCCAGTGTCCTTGCTCAGGCACCATCAGTGAAACCATACTGCTTTTAAGACTCTAGTACAACTTCAAATGTCATCTCCCCCATGACCCTTTTCATGGGGTGCTCATCCATCCACCCGGTGAAATGTCTCCCCTTCTCAGCTGCAACTGCCCAGCTCCCTTTCTTCCCATTGTTAATCATCTTTTTGTGTGCCTAGGTCTCCACTCTGTGTGATCCTGGATAACAGAGGTTTATACTTTTATTTCTTCAAATACTGCTCTTTGCCCTGTGTATTATGAATAAATAGTATTAGTTCATTGTTTGACTCCTAATCTTGTTTGATTAAGAATTTCTTATCAAAACTTTTTTAAAATTCTCTAAAAATATAGGCTCGAATTGTGAAATTAAAAAAAGATAAATGAGAAATATCTTTCCTGGTCTATTCTTATTGCTAATTTCCCTTGTTCCCCTGTGTGTGCATCAGAATAGATATGTGCCTCTGACTCCACTTACCAGAAGGTGCTCCATGACCCTAATCTATGTGTATTCCTGGAATCCAAGTGGACATATGGATTGAAATACCAAGATTGTCATGCCTCCCGCATGCTGGACTCAGAGAAGCATCTCAAAATAAGACACAGGAAACATGGGCTTAAGTGCAGAAGAGTCTGAATGAGATTTTAAAAAAGCATAACAAATGTCACAGGAGTGCCCTTTCTTGACTCTACTCTTTAACTATCCTGTCCTTAGGAAGCCACAAGTCACCCTGAGAGGTCTTAGTATCATTGTCCTTGGATAGGGCAGCTGTGGGGTTGGGGATAGCTGGGATGGGCAGATGCTTTGGGGATTAAGGGAGAGACCACTCTTCTGCTTGAAGGGACTCTTGTCTGGGGCAGTGGTAATGTGACCCCCTGAAATGACCAGGCCACTTGGGGAAGGACAGAGAAAGTGACTCAGGAAGGAAGCTGTGACCTGAATTCACTTGAAACCTGAGGTGGTCCAGTGTTGATCTCCAACTCTTAAAAACAGGGGACAAATCCACCAGTTATCAAAGCAGGCTGCTTACATGAGGTACCAAGAGAGGCAGCCAGCAGTAACCACTTTTGTACAAAGGGCTAGGCCACAAAATGAGAGAATCTGGTGACAGGGACCAGACACAGCAGGGGCAGAGGTAGAGCACAGAGTCCTTGTTCTGACTACCCTCATTCCTTCACCAGAGAATTGCTTCCCGGGACTATTATACAGACTGTCTCTTCTTTCTTTTTGCTTTTCCGCTTGAAATGACCTGTGTATTTGGTTTTACCTTTTAGAGGAGATGATGATACCCATGGGTCAGCAGACTCAGTAGGGCAGATCCTGTATCTTGTTGTGTTTGCCCAAAGTCTGTGCAGACAAAGCCTAGCATCATTGATCTATGCATAGAAATCATAACTGCTATGGACTGAATTGATACCTTCCCAAACTTATGTGTTGAAATCATAGCCCAAAGTACCCTGGGATGTGACTGGTTTTTGAAATGAGGTGATTATGATAAAATTACTATGAATAGGATTCCATAAGACATAGGATAACATAGAGAAAAGACCATGGATACACCAGAAGAGGTTGCCCATTGCCATGCCAGAGCGAGGCCTTCAGAAGGGCTGATGGAAGTGGCGCTTGGATTTCAAACTTCTAGTTTTCAGAAAATTAGTTCTTGTGGTTTAAGCTGCTGTTTCTAACATTTCTCTGAGGCAGTGGAGTTGATGAATGCCAATATTCAGAATAAGCAAGGGGAAGACAGACAAAACAATGAAGAAGGATGGCACCTGGGGAGGTCTGAACTTCAGTAGGGAGGGAGAGGAGTGGGAGGGAGGGAGCAAATGGAGGAAAGGAAGAAGAGAGAGGTTAGTTCATCCATCTAGCACAAATCTCCATATCTGTGGATTCTTCATTTTTAAGATTTGAGCAACTACAAATCAAAATGCTCAGAAAAACATTCCAACTGAACCGGACTGGTGAAGATTTTTTTCTTGTCCTTGCCTGGTATCTATTTACCTGCAGTTTTCGTTAGAGCAGGTATTACAAATGATCTGGACAGGATGTAAAGCAGATGATAGGACGTGGGCCAATACAGGTACAATGCCTTTTTGTGTCATGGATTTAAGCCTTCTGAAGACTTTGGTATCTGTATGTGGGGTGGGGGATGAGCTGGAACCTACCCTCTGTAAACTTGAAGTGATGTATTTTTCAAAAGACAACTGTACTTTCCTTTAAGGCCCTTGGAGCATAGCACGGAGCAAACCGAAGGGGATCTTTATTTTCCCTCCCAGAGAAAATAAAGCATGCCATAAAGGCTTAATAACCTGTGGCCACCAGCTGCTGGCACCCCATCTCTGCAAGGCAAGGATAGATAGATCTGGCGATCTGCTCATTACAGTGTACTTAACACTGGAATTCAACTACTTATCTTTCATGTTTCTGCTAGATCCAACCTTGCTGAGTCAGTGCTACCCCAGAGATTTAGGGTCACAGCTTGTGTATAACCTTGGTTCAAATTGTGAGTGTTCAAAAACAGATAAAATATTTAATGTCTTTTTATTGCCCCTCTCAGCAATGCTTAAAGTTCTTGTTGGCCTCCCGCACAGAGGATGGACAAGTGGCTCGTTCCCTTAGCTGCTCTTACAAGCTGCTTTGCAAATGGCTCTGGCAGGTGGTGCAGCGTAGGGGGAGGGCTTACAGTCTGTCCCTGGAGCCTCTGCTGTGCATAGCTCTTAGTAAAGTACCATCTCCCAGCCCTGGGTCGACTAAACCTCCCTGCCCCCCTTCTTGAGGTTATTTCTCCCTCCTGACTCATGTCTCCTGCTTCATGTGAGTAACCGTGCAAACGTTTAGCCAAGAGGCCATACCGGGCTGTAGGCTTATTTGGGGAGTTTCCAGCACAGGCAAGGAGGCAGCATTCCGTGCCTTGCCTTCTGGTCAAATAAGGACAAAGGGAACCACGCCTTCCATTCTTGGCAGGGAAGTAAGAACTGTTAGAATGCTGTGTGCTGTGTAGATGATTCTTTCCCAGCACTCCAGTGACCCCATGCTTGTAGAATTATAAATCAGGAGGAAGAAGTACAGGACATGATCTAAGGATGCTCAGAGACTGGGGCTTATCTCATCCTGTTCTCACCTTCCCGAAGGAAGCCGATGGTGCCTTCTCAGTGTTCCAATGAGGATATGCTAGCACCCTTGTACATGTCTTTTTTGTCAGAAAGGAGTCATCAAAGAATGTCCCAAAACAATGCAGTCAGTCTAATACACACATACAGTGAACTGGATACAGGACTCAGAGGAACCAAGACACTGCTGCTGTTCTAGAGAAACACTCTCAGCAGGAATAAGCCCCGGTGGGGGAGATTACAAAACAGAGGTGGCTCTAACAGACTGTCTTTAAAAGTCAGTGTAGGTTTGTGATCTGAGCACTAGGTCTCTGCAAACTCCTGCCCTTAGCCTTGTGGAGGTCCAGACGGGAGAGCAATATACAATCCATCATAGAGGTGGTGGGGTTGGGGATTAGTGTACAAGCAAACAAAACAGTTCATTGAATTCAAGACCAAAAGGAGTACACCAGACCAGGGAGTCCCTCCCCAAACTTCTGATTCTTTGTTGTTTGTTTGTTTGCTTGTTTGTTTATTTATGTATTTACTAAGTCACAAACCTAATGTCTATGCAGATAGACCTACCATGTGTGCCCCCTGGGAACAGGAGATGTAGGTCATCCTGTTAGCCACCAGCCCTTTCCAGGAACTCAGCATCTCTCTAGGACAGGCTTAATGCTACCCCTCTGTGTACTTTACGGGTGGTTAGGAGAAGAAAACAAACAAAATAATGGACATGGCAGTGCTTGGGATACTGTGTTTTCTTTACCAGCATTTGGAGATGAGAAGGGTAAACAATCTATTTCCTCACAGAGGACCCTATACATTATAGTGCTAAACTAATATTTGGAGGATCATGATTGTGAAGATTTTTAAAGGAATCCCTCTGGGGTTGGGATAGAGAATGCTTCTTCATAAGGTAAATATTTACAGCTAAGTGGAAAGAGCAGAAGGCAAAGGAAACGGGCCACGGGCTACCTAGACTTGCCATGGATTCTTACACATCTTGGTTCTTTCTTTGAGAACACACAGCGTTTTGTTCTATCCTCTTTAGCCCTTGCCCGTGTACCTGTGTCTCCTGCCTTCTTTCCATCCTCCATATACTGCTATATCAGAGGTCCAAGAGTCCTAGACGCTCAGTGATTTGGGAAGAAGAGCTGTTTTTCCTGATTTTAACACTGTCAGGTTTCCCAATACCCATGCAGCCTACTGAAGAGTCAAGTTCTCAGCTTGGGTAACAAGGAGCCTGATCTGTCTCATTCCTCTTCTCGTCCTGCTCTTCTCTCCTGTGCACTCAGGATTTACCTCAGGAGCTACCCTCAGGACTGTGGGAAGTCCCCAGATATCTCTGGCACAGTTGTAGCTGAAGCTGTTGCAGGTGGCTAGCTGCCATGAGAGCCACTCGTGTCACTGTGCGACATGGAATTCATCTGTGAAGGATAATTTTAGGTGGTCAGGGAGAAGAAGGAGGAAGAAACAGGGGACGTCAAAAGAAGAAAGGTAGGCAGATCAGGACTGGATTTCTTTATCATTCATTTCCAAAGGAGATGGCAGAGTCTGTGAGTGTGCAGGGTCCAGGCCTGGCATGAGTCAGCAACCAGGACTGTCTACTGCCAGTTGATTACATTAGCGTTTGTTAGAAGCCAGGAAGGAAGAGGAGATGCTGTATGGAGGGATGGGTGGAGAAGGGAGAAGATTGTCTTCATATCTTTTGAATTATTTATGACCTGGAAGTTTACATGCTAAAGCCTAACCAGACTTGATGGGGAGGGCTGGGAAGAGCTCTCTTGTCCCTTAAAGCCCCAGAGCGCATGCTTTGGGTCCCCGAGGAGGACTAGGAGAATGCTAACAATGACAGACTCTTGGAGAAAGCGTAGCTCTCTTAATTTGTATTGTGACCTTGAAAGCAGAAACGCAGCTCAGAACCCTGCTGCCAACGGGCGCAGGACCACAGATTTCCCAGTAGCCTCTGGAGCGACGGACACAAACCTGTGAATGCGCTGTACTTTGATTTTGCCGAGTGGTAACACAGGATGCCTGTCAGATCAGTGGACAAAGGAGAGGTCTCTTAGATCTTCGCCTCTGGCTTCCAGCCAGATGGGAAAGAAACAAAGACTTCAGAGCCCTGGTTTTCCATCCCCCTCCTTCTCCCTCCTCCCCGTGTTTCTCTCTTCCTGCCTTAACCACTTAAAGACCATGCTTGGGATAGAGCCTGCTGACTACTCTTAGGTTTGGGAAATCATGTCTAATCACATGTGTCCCTGTGAATTATGTCCGAAAGGAGCCCTTCCCTTTGAGAGATGTTTAAATCCAGCAGAGAAAGCCTTCCACAATGGGGATGCACTCCAGCTGCGTACCTGAGTGGCCTTGTAGGTGTCTTTGTTTCTGGTTCTTCTGACTACTGAGGGCAATCTGAATGCCCACCTGAAGGAGTTGCCTCTGATCCTCACCCAGATTTGAAGTTTTTGTCTGTGAGCCCCCTCTAAGAGGCAAACAGAGACTCTACGTCTGCTTCCAGTAGCAGGACAGGGTTTGTCTCTTCAGCCCACGAACCACAGTGCAGTCTAAGGTTTCCACCCAAGTAAAGCATCTGCCCCTATCCTGGGGCACTGGAAAAGGAAGGAGAAGGAAAGAGTGCTGAGTGGAGGCCCAAGGTGGCAGATACAGAACTAGCAGCAGACAAAGAGCTGGACAGATGCTACATTGGAAGAGAAGCAGCAAGGCCATTTCTTTTTGTCCTTGGCACTGCTCAGACATCTCCCCATGCAACCAACAGAGACAAGCCCGTTCCAGGGCTGACTCTCCAGCAAGCTCTGAGGGAACCACTGCTTGTAGTCAGTAGTGTTGAGTCCTGCATCTCCACCTCTGTAGCAATGACAGAAAGAAGCTGGTGTTTGCTGCAGACTGGGTAGATGCAGTACAAGTCAATGACAGGCTCACACAAATTCATCATGAGAAAGCAGGAAGGAATACAGTATTGAACTTGAGCACGGGTTCCCCCTCCACTTTGCTCCCACACCCAGAACCCAGGTGTCCCAGACCCTGTGGTGGGAGGGATTGGTTCCTGTTGCCCAGATACCAAGCAGTGCCTAACCTCTCCATAGCTACATGGAATAAATTGAGGTCATTTTCATAATTTAGGCAAAAGCCTCCCTTTCCACTTGAATTACTGAGATATTTTAGGCAAGTACAGCTTTAAAAAAATTAAATAGCAGAACTTGTGTTTGGGAACACATTAAAAAGCATTGAGACTTCCTGTATTATATCAGTTATAAACAACGAGGAAGAGAAAGAGGTTGCTTTTTTTTTTTTTTTTTCCTTTCTTTTAAGGAAATTATCTGGAAAATTACCCAGGCCTTTACTTTCTCCTTCTAGATGAGATCTGCTCAGGCTGTCTTCAAGACAGTGACCTCATTAGAGTAGGCTTACATGATAAAACCAGGGAAATGAAAAGGCCAGACTCCTCTCTCTGGCTTGGCTCCTTCTGGCTTTCTCTCTTTCCTTTCTAGTCTGCTTCTTCTTCCCTTATGAGGAAGAAGCCCACCCGACTTTCCCATTTTCTCACTGGAATGCACTGAAAATTAATATTGTTGAGAGACAGGCCGGGAGGACCAGAAAAGCCCAGCTCTATCTCCATAAGAGCCCTTATCAGTTTTATTTTGCTTGCTACTCTGTGCTGACACTGAGATATTGCTTAAAATCTTTCTAAAAGATCTCCTTTCTTTTTCTGACCCCCCATGACCACTAATGATAGGAAACTGTACTGGGCTAAATTCAAGAAAGGCATATGTTTGCCTGTCCATCAACTCAGCTGCCGGGGTTGAACACGATACTTAAAGTGTCTCAGTGAATTTCTAAGCTGTGATGGAGTGGTAGGTTTGTTGATCAGGCAGAGCTTGACTTACCTTCTCTACACTTTTCAATTACAAATTTTAAAATTACATTTAAGTGTGTGTGTGTGTGTGTGTGTGTGTGTGTATGTGTGTGTGTGTGTGTATGTGTGTGTGTGTGTGCGTGTGTGTGTGTGTGTGTGTGTGTGTGTATACACCATGGTGTATATATAGAGGTCAGAGGACAGCTTGCAAAAGTCAGTTTTCTCCTTTTACCACATGGGACTGGGAATAGAACCCAGGATATCCGGCTTGGCAGCAAGCCCCTTTACCCTCTGAGCCATCTCTCAGTCTGTGCAGTGTCAGTGTTAAAACTGCTACAGAGGGGAGAATGTAGTCTCAGGACCAGAGAATGAGCCTTGCTGAGATACTGTGTGACTCTAGCGTTCGGATAGTCTGTTCTCACCTTCCAGGGTCGTTACCCTGCTTGGATTCACAGTCTTGTACGTCTCTTGCCCGGGCGTCTGGGGCAGCTTTAAGCAGGTACTCTTGACTCTAACTGTATCTGCCCAGCAACCCTCCTCCCTGCTAATAACAGGCCATCTGGGCAGCAGGCTTTGCCATGTTCCTGCCTCCATTGCCCAGAAATTGCAGCTCCAGGCTCCAAAGATAATGTTACAAGGATGCCCATATCCTGTCCAAATCTTAGCCAGTTCTCTCCCTGCTCCACCTAGAAGTCAGCATCCTCCCTCTCTGTCTGACAGATTCTTGACCAATACAAGAGAACCACCCCTGCTATCCCTGTTTGAATTGGGTTTCTTTCACTGCAAGGCCTTCCCCTGTGCTGTCCTCTGCCAGATGATCCCCAAACATAATCAGATGCACCCTCGTTCCTTGTTCATTCTGTGAGACTCATTTGCCATTTCTCCCCTTTTCTGTATATCTCCAGTGTGGCTTACTATCTTCCTGAATTGTGATGCCTTGGTCAGGGAGGAAGGTTGCATGTCTGCTACATACATTGGTCTCCTCACCAAACAGTGAGTCCTTTGAGCAAGAGTGCCTGGGGTTGTTGTTGTTGTTGTTGTTGTTGTTGTTTTGTTTTGCCCTTAGAATCTTGAACAATATCAGATTGAAGAAGAAAAGCAGTAAGTAGCTAAATATGTAGTTTTTATGCAGCTTCTAGCAGCAAGGCACCTGTGCGCTAGGTATTTGAGAAAATATCTAATGCCAGGCTATTCAAAGAGAAAAATCTGTCTAGGAAGTATGGCAATGAATACATGAGTGAATTTATTTTCCACTGAGTGTATGATCCAGAATTATGCAAACAATTAATTTTGGGGAACCTTATGCTAACAGCAGGCTGCCACCTGACAGTATAAAGTCATAGCAGGTTGCTTTTCTTGGCTGCCACCACTTAGAGGCCTGGGGCTTTCTTGTGGCTATGGCCTTGGGAGCAGAGACCTCCCTTTTCGAGTTCTCTGCCTTGTGTTCTGTTGCTATGGCAACAACCCACTTTCATTCTGGACTCTCTGCATGGGAGAAGGGAATCCTTTACTACAATGGCATAAATAGGAAGGGTTATTTTATTTTATTTTATTTAAGTTGACAAGGTTGATCAGAAACACATTAAGCTAGAACTGAGGATTTGAATTTAGTGGTAAGATAGTTACATGTTTCTGACAGCGTTAACAGAATGAATTAACTGGAAGAATAGAAGATTCCGTTACCTTTTGTTTAAATGTCTATCTGTGCACTCGTTGTAGTTCTATTTTTAATGCAAAACTATTTTTTGTCGTCTTGAAGTATGTTTCAGATCTGTTTTAAGTTAATCCAGCATATCAAAGGAGGGAGCAAATATCTAGAGTAAGCATGCAATATGTACAAGAGTGCGATGAACAAAGAGGTACACCTGACCAGCAGTGTGACTGACCTGCTCAGATCTGCAAGGGGGCTGTGTGGATATACCGTTATGTATGACTCGAATTCTGCTTTGGCAATACAATCAGCTTGAACTAAGATGGATTGGAATTTTCAACGCTTTCAGATACCCATGTGAGTCTGAGATGACGGGTGTACCACATGGCTTGTTCACTGTTCATTGACTTCAGAAGCCTACCACCATGGTAGCATAGCCTCTCTCCGCCTTTCTCCCATACAATGGTCTCTTTCCATTTCCAACAGGCATTGCTTGGCCTATACTGAGCTTCTTTGTCTCTTGACCCAGGCAGCTTTTCATCCTCAACACAATGGAGACTCTGGCTTATCTAACAAGCAGCTACGTGTCATATTTTAGCACACACAGACATGGTTTGCACCCCCTTCTTCTTTCAGGTGCCTGGGTTCCCCTCTGATCAGATACATCTTGCAACTCAGGGCCACTTGTCTTCTTTTGGAGGAGCCAAAGAAGACTTTCATTTATTCACTCACAACCAGCTATCACTATCACATGGAGACACATGGTGTTCGAGAACATTATTACGTAGGCTAGAGATAGAAATTCTGTGTTGGGTGTGTGTGAAAAAGATGCCTTTCAAAGGACAAAGAGGGTGGCCAGCTGACCCTCTCTTCCTGCCTGGGTTGCTCTTGGCCTGAATGTCACATGGGTCAGAAGGCTGTCCTAGGTGTTTCTGTGTTGAGTGAGGACACTCAAGAGTCACTTTACCTTAGACATATTGTGTTACTGATGTTTGCAGCATTGTCTCCTCCATTTCTTGGTTAAAATGGAATCTGGTATCACAATTACTACTCAAGAGCCATATGCCCCATAGAATTTTGTTTCAAATGTTCCTCTCTCCCTCCCTTTTCCTTCCCTCCCTCCTTCCCTCCCTCCCTCTATTCCTCCCTTTCTCCTTCTCTTCCTCCCTCTGTTCCTATTCCTTTTTGGTATGTGCTGGCAACAAAATTTTAGTCTCAAACACTGAAAACACTGAGTACAACACCTAGGGAGGTGGCCCACCATGGCTGATAGAGTTCTGTAAGAAATCTATTTTGTCTTTTGCATATAGGAAAGGAAAATACCAGAGTTGATATTGGTGGCTGTCCTTCTGGGACACTGGCTGCCTGAATTTGCTAGGGCCAGCTACAGCAAAGGTCCCATAGACTGGGTGGCTTGAACAACAGAGGATGGATAGCTAAGAGATGTCGTACTGCTGGGCTGTTACTTTTGAGGCCGTTTTATGCCTCTCTCCCAGATTCCAATGGTTTACAGGGAGCCATGTTCCTCAGTTTCTATGTCATTTCTCTGATCCCTACCTTCATGTTCTGCCCCCCTCTCTTTCTCTGGATATTAGAATATGACTTCTCTAAGGGTCTCCTAATTTGATCACCTCTGTAAAGACCTTAGGTCTAACAGGAGTGCATTCCAAGAGGTGAGCACTGAAGCATATATTATTTTAGAGAGAGGAGGACACAATTCAACTCATTATGCTGATGTGTTTGGAGGTGAATTCTGAAATGCCTTCCAGGGCTGCCAGGTTGGGTAATGGGATGTGCTGTTGTTTTGCTAGCAATGGAGCCATTTTGGAGTAGGTTCACTGGCTATTAGACTTGCAAACCACATGCTTGCTCCTTAATACACTCCACTTCAAGTCCTGTGGCCTTTGAGAGACACCAGCATCTGCTTACTTCTCCCCATGCTGTGACTACCATTTGGTCCAGCACAGTCCATCTCACAGCTGGATGACTAAGATAGCTTTGTAAATGGCGATCCCTCTGCTACTGCCATTACCCTCCTTCCTGATGGCATTCAGAACCATAGCAATCAGATTTGGAGGTCAGGCCCACTTTGCCTTAAATTCTCCAAGAACTCTCCATTGCACTGAGACTATTATAGAAGCTCTTCACTGTGGCCCTCAGTGGCTCACAGTGGTCACGCCCAAGCCTTTTTTCTTCCTCCTACACGTAGGAAGCCCTTCATGCCATTCTTGCCTACCTCTGGGCTATACAGCTCTTCTTTGAGATGCTTTCTTGAATTATCTCCTCATCATTTAGGTCTCAGCTCAATCTCTGCTATCTCAGGCTGTCTCTGGCTATTCAGTGTCAAGCCAGCTCCTCACTCACATTCATTTCCTATCTTGTCTTCCTGATTAACTTTAATCTTATCATTTATCACTGCCTGCTCTCTCTTTATTTATTCATTACCTTCTCCTCCCTCTTGAATAGAGCTGGATAATTTCAGGTATGATGTTCTTTTTGTTCAGAGCTTAAAACAGAGCCTTCCACAATCTAATTATCAACAAATGCTTATTTTGGAATGAATGAGTAAGTGAATGAGCAAGGAATCTGTGATTAACACAAATGAAAGGCTTCCAGACAGATGCATACTGTGGGTCACATACGGGTTCCACCAGGGTTTCTTCTGATCCTCATGGAATCTTTTAAGGTGCATGTTATGCCCATTTTTAGGACACTGGAAGTTCTAATGGGTTTCCATAAGCATTGTCCTAGAGCACAAGCTAGACATGATCAAGTCCTATAATGTATCCAGTGTTTTGTAAATAAGAGTGAAATATTGAAAAGTAGTGAGAAAACCATTTAGTTCCGGATCAACTAAGAAAAAAATTTTTGGCTTAATTTTCCCATAATATGATAAATGAATTGAAGATGAAAAGTTTATACTGTGGAGGGTAGGCAGTTTGAAACAGAAGGAAAGGTAGAGTTTAATGCAAAAAGGAAAATTATCAGAAAGAAAATAACAGTGGGCAATTGTATTGTTCTGCTGTGCAATTCAGATCTGAAAAATCACATTTCCAGTCAGGATCAGAAGTTGGGGGTTGCATTAACCTCCTTTCTGTCACTGTAACAAATGCCTGAGTTGACCACCTTATAAAGAGGAAAGGTTCATTTCAGCTCACTGTTTCACAGGTTCTTGTCCACAGTCATTTGATTCCATTGCTTTGGGGCCTATGGCAAAGACTACCTGTCGCATGTGGTGGATTAAAAATGCTTACCTCATTGCAAGGAGCACAGGAGCATGAGGAGGAGCTGGGCCCATGATCCCCTTCAAGACCACACCCCTAATTTCCTAAAGATCTAGTAAGCTCTACTTTTAAAGAAATCTATTATGTCTTAATAGAACTACCCTGAAGGCATCTTTGACAAATGGGCCTTTGATGGACAGTTTGTTTTGGGTTTCCCTGTGCCTCGCCCAGTGCTTCCTGAGCATAGTATTATAGTAGAGGCTAAAAAGGTGTGTTAAATGAATGAATGAATGGAGAGAATTAAACTATCAAGTATAAGGAGACGCTCCATTCTCCTGTGTGCCTTTATTATAAACAGTGGTGTGGATGCGCAGACTTTGTGGCTGGAAGCTAGACCAGAGACTAGATGCATACCAGAAAAGATGCATAGCAAGCCCTAGAAGCACCCTTGCTGCTTCATAGTCCCACATGCTTCTGTTCTCTCTCACCTGTGAGAGAGTGAAAACAGTATGTTACTTCAAGAAGGTTGCCATTTTTTTTCCTATTTTATTCTAATGGCCCTGCATCAGTTTTGTTTTGTTTTGTTTTGTTTTGTTTTGTTTTGTTTTGTTTTGTTTTGTTTTGTTTTTACCATAGTTAGGGATGGGGAGACTATTGTTTAATCTATGACAAATTATATTCTCAATGGTAATGGGATATATAAAAAATAGAGCCCCATAGTAATTTATGTCAGTACATTTTAAATTATTATATAGGCTCACTGGGAATAATCCCATAGAAAATCAAAGAAATAGAAGAAGAATTTACATTGCTTAAGGGAATAATTCAGTACAAAAAATAAAAACTAGATGTGGGCAATAGGAAGTGAGGATCTTTAAGTGCTGTTGGTTTACAAGGTCTGAAATAACTGCTTGGGATTCAGTTAAAAGCAAGGAGGTTGCTGGCATCATGAACCAAGACAACCATTTACAGTAAAATTATCCCAGTCAGAACAAACTAGGTAAGTCCACTCTCAAAGCACAGAAAAGGCAACAGGAAAACATTCCTCAAGCACACAGTAGCACCTGGGGCAACTCTTGGTTAGGTGCAGGGGATCCAGGATAGAGGCCACCAAAGACACATTTTAAAGAAAGCTGTGCTTCCCCTGGAACCACAGGTCACATCTCCCGGTCACAAGGTTCTGTAGGAGATATCAGCATACAGGCAGTTTGGGGTGTGCTCTGAGAGGTAACATCTGCAGAGATGTTAGGGTAACAGTGTGAGGGGGGAAACTGAACTGGGGTACAACCACAGCAGAGGCCTGAGTATACCCTAAGAACTGCTGAGCTGGAATGACTTTCTTAGTGTAGGCAGGGGATGCAGTCTTGTATCCCTGTGGTGACCCTCAGTTAGAATGTATGCTGCCCACTGGGGATGACAGCTCTCTTCTGTGACTCCTGTGAAAGGACACAACTGGGAGAGTCCTGGCTGAGCCCTGAAAGTGTGGGATAGGGCCTTAGCCAGTATACTTCAGTGTGCCTTGACTTCCTATGTGTCCCCATTGAAACCAGCATTGGGAGATACAGAGAAAGAAGGTGGAACGTTGTTTACCAGTAACATATCTTACAATGCAATGCTCTGTGGACCGTTGGCTACTCCCTTTGTTCCTATAATAGCCCTCTCCTGGTTCCTTCTACACCCACACTTGACCCCCTTGTTTCTTCAGGTAAAATGATCCTAAGGCATAAATCTAGTCTGTCACGTCCCTGCCTCATACCCTCCAATGATTTCCTGTCTCACATATTATAAAATTCTAACTCTTTGACATGCCCTTTAAGAAGCAGGACCATATATCATGCAAACCAGGCCACTTTTGAGAGTGAATGGAGGCCCTGCTCATAATTGCACAGGGACAAAGATCTATACCATGTCTGTTCTTGGCAAGCTGGGATGTATGCGCACTCTGTCCACAAGGGACCCAACACCATAGTCATCTCTCCAGCTCACTCTCTCCCCAAAGTCTACTTCCCTTTGTGTTCTGTTAAGCCTAGGAACACGCTAAGCCTTTTCTCACTACAGGGCACTTGCTCTAGCCACTTCCTCCTTCCATCCCCTTCTCCTCCTCCTCCTCCTGCTTTTAAAAAATGTCTCAGCTTAACATTTTCCAATTCAGTAAGGCCTTCCCATTTATTCTGCATCACAAAACCTGTTCACTTCACCCAAATTCTAACAATAGGAAATTATAGTCACTAGATGCTAAACTCCGGAAGAAAGGGAATATAGTCTGTCTTTCCAGCCACCGTGAAGACAGGCATTAGCCAGAACCCTTCTATACATACTTGACACCAGTAAATTCTTCACTAAGTCAATGTAGAACTTAGGAAAGTTTTCCAAATCAAAAGAGGATGTGCAAATGAGTGGTTTTTAAATTGTGTATGTATGTGAATGAACTATTATAAAACAAAAGTTGTATGTATGTCCCTGGAGTGCCCAAAGACCTGTAAGAGACAAACACATTGCCTACACTGGAAATTATAGAGGTCGCTGCTCACCCTCAAAAGTGGGACCTAGAGGAACGCAGAACATGAAGCAATCAGTTTTCAAACACCTGGAGGATCACAGGCTGCTGGGTAATAACCAGCACTTTAGTGATGAGGTGATACTGTCAGAACAATCTAATTTCCTTTTTAAGACAGAGGGACCTTCATCAAAAGCGTTTATTAAGTGTCTGTCTGCACACAGCCGAGAGAGGCCTGTTAGAGGTGGGAGCAGGAGGCTTGTGTTCAGCTGTGAAGCATCACATTTAATATGTGTCTTGACTTCTGCTGAAATCTGATTTTGACTCTGTGATAATTTCCTTTCACAGGTCAAGCAAATATGAGCTCCTTGCAGTAGCAGGTTGTAGCAGATTAGTTACAGACTTAAGCTCACCCCAATTTCCAAAGCCTTTACAAGATGGAATTAGAGAGGGGTGGAGGGGGAGGGGGGGAATAATGTATATAAAGAAAGACAGAGACGGGGGGCAGGGAGAGAACCTGATGGTTAAAGTTTGGTCTGTTGTTTACATCAGATGAGGTTACATTTTCAGCCCTCTACTTTCTGACATACTGTGTTCCAGAAAACAGAATCATACTCAGGTTGCTGGGGGTGTTGTTCTCGGTCCATTGCAATGGCTGGTGAATGCCTTCCCATAAAAGGGTCTAAATCAGCTACTGGAAGCAAAAGCTTTGAGATAAACCCACACTGGTGCATTGAGGACAAAATGTCACGCTAAAAGAAATGTTCTGTAGGTAGCAAAAAGTCACGCACACGTTCCCCGATACCAGGGCCAGATATCATCACCTTGACTTTTATACAGACAATGCTTTGGGTCAAGCTGACAGATCCCATCCTATTATCCAGCCATACACACCTTGCAGATATGTGAACTGAATACCAAGAAGAAGGAAAGCTCCACAACAGTGAGTGCTCACAAAAACCTTAAAGGTGACATCCCGGGTGGTATAGACATAGGTCTATGTGACTGGTCCTGACTGTGGACATAGCACAGGTCACCAGGAAGAATCTCTTCAGCCAAAAGGCAAGAAGTCAGCATCTAAGAAGCCACCAGAGAGACAGGTGAGCTGACTTTAGCAACAGCATCCTACCCAAGAAAGATTGAAGGGTAAGGCAGTACCCCAACCGGAAAAGCTTCGGTGTGGGGAATGCTGGCAAAATGCTTTGTGTCCATTCATGGAGGGATAGGGGAGATGTTGTTGCTGTCTCTTTATGTCCCCAATAGTTATAGGAGTTTCTTTGTAGCTAGGGACCATTCTAGGAGCAGGGCTGGAACAAAATGGTTGCCATCTTTATCATTATGGAGCTATGGTTCTCAAGGAATTCAGATGCCCACTACCCTGGTGGCTCATTATGTATATCTCTGGGGCTATGGAGCATCAGGGAGCTTAGAAAGTGACTGGATTAAGAGGAGTTGGGGTGGGGTTTGCAATGAACTGTCAGCTACCCAGAGGAGAAGGCTGTAGGGGTAAGAGCTTCAAATCCAATGTCATACTCCACTGTATGCTCTGTGAGTTACTACTGCCCCAAGGAGGGCAAAGGGCATCTGCATGCTTGCCAGTTTCAGAAGTGTCAGAAAGGTTCTCACTCCTTTTCTGTGCTGCAAGTATTCTGCACAACTTGACATGGCCTCTGTGCTGTGTCTATGATGCCAACTTGCTCCCCAGGCTCCACTGCCAGCTTCCTCTCAACTATTCAATCTGTTTAGGCTGGCATGTCCCCGGTCTCTATCCTGGGTTTCTGTCTTTTAGTTGTCTCTGGTGAGCTCATCCAGAGTTCATGCCCAGGATCTTCCATATGCATGCTCTAAATCTGTTCCTCCAGTGGTAACCAATCAAGAGGCCAGTGTTGCCCTCTCCACACTTGGTTTCTACCTGTTGTAGTGGGCATCTCAGGCCTGAAGGGCCAGCCTGTGGTTACTGAACAAAGGTTGAGGATTCCCCTCTCAACTCTCTCTCCTCCACATCCTGTCCACCCCACTTGCTGTCACCACCTCCTTTCCAGAACATATTCCTCTGAACCTCCATGGCTGAACCCCTGGCCCAGGCTGAGTTATGACAGGAGCCCTCTACTCAGCTGCCACACTAGTCCCTCTCGAGCAGACACAACCACGCTATCTCTATCAACGAGAGGAATCCATGTAATCTGACTGTGTCACTTCCTGTTTTAAAAGTAAAAGGCTGCTCACCTAGTACATGGAGCATAGGACCTGAGTTATTCTACCTGGCTTAGAAGCCAACGTACTCAGTCCTTTGCCTGTCTGCCTTTCACTCCCTGCTTCAGTTTTCTGGTCCTCATACGCCATGGTCTGCCCTCAGAGCTTCTTCACTTACTAAACCTCCTGTCTAATGGCCCCTTCCTCCAATCTTCTTAACATTCAGATCGACAACTTTCTTCACTGAGGCTTCCCTGACCACTGAGCCTACTATAACTAAAAGCTTTGTCACGGAGTCCTGCCTTTTCATTCATTCATTCATTCATTCATTCATTCATTCATTCATTCATTGTTATTATTACTATATTATTACTTGAAAGTTTTATTTATTTAATTTTTATGGATATACATTTAAAAAAATTTATATGTGTGTGTGCTCATGTGTGTGCCTGTGTGTACACGTGTAGAGGTCAGAGGTTGACATTCAATGTCTTGCTCTATTGCTTCTCTATTTTATGTTTTGATGCAGAGTCTCTCACTGAATCTGGAGCTCACTGATTGGCTAGACTGGCTGGCCATCAAACTCTAAGGATACCTCCTCCTCTGCCAAACAGGCACTGAGATTACTAGTGTATGTGGCGGTGCTGCTGGGCTGTTAGGGATATGAACTGAGGCCCTCATATTTGTACAGGAAGTAATTCCTCTACTGATCCATCGCTCCAGAACCTTTTATACATTTAAAGGTCTTAGATACTGCTTTTTGCTAGACAATATTTTGTTAGAAATATAATTATTTACTTCGTTTGGTTTGTGCTCATTAGAATGTGAGCTCTGGCAGGTACATGGATCTCTGAGTTCAAGGCCAGCCTGGTCTATAGAGTGAGTTCCAGGACAGCTAAGGCTACACAGAGACACCCTGGCTCTAAGACAAAAACAAAAACAAAAATGAAAACAACAACTGCAACAGCAATAACAACAACAACAAAGGCAGCTTTAAAAGAACAGAGATGTGTATCCCTGTGAAGGATGTGTTACATAGTACATGTTTAGTCAAAATCTGAGGGATAATTGAGCATATAAATATCTAGAGTCATTACATCAACCTGCTATGACGAATAACCATACTGATTCTGTTGCTCTGTAACAAGTTACCCCAAAACCTAGTGTCACAAGATAATAGGTATGTATATGTGCTCACAAACTTATGAATCAGAAATTACACAGCCCTGGGCCACATTGTCTGGTCTTGCTTCAGCTCACACATATACCTGGGGTCATTGTTAGGCAAACTGAAGGCTCTTTGGTCTAGGAAGTCTCTACTCCTTTCTCAGATAGTTCTTTGGCTGGGGCAATGGGATGACTGGGCTATGTGACTCCTGTCCAGCAGCACTTACTGTTTATGTGGTGATCGGGGAGCCCATGGGGAAGAGCATCAAGTGCTTAATACCAGTTGAGGTTAAGACATGCAACCAGCACACCGTCCCTTACCGTGTTCTGTTAGTCAAAATGAATCACAAAGTCAGCTCCAGCTAAAGGGGTGGGGAAATAAATCTCATTTTGTTGAGGCTAATGCAAGGATATCAGAATAGGAGCATTGTTGCAATCAGCTTACCACACTGGCTTCTCCTTCGCAGAGCAAGACATAAAGAGTACTTGTGGGCCCTACCTATCATTCCACAGGAATGTCGTGGCCACGAAACTGTGTCCTTGATCTCAGAGAGGGGACGTGGCTCTTGGATACACAGCGTTATCAAACAGTACAAGCTCAGCTTTGGCCAGTTGTCCTTGATTCTTCCATGCTGTGTAGAGCTGGCACATGCATACATGGGGACAGCGCCGAAGCAGGGGTTTATCCTTTTAGAAACCCATCTTAGAAGATGGCAAACACCTGGGCTACTTTTACCATCAACCCTCACAGAGCTTCCAGGCATTAGGTGAGAACAATTACATCATAGTACTCTATCTTGCCCATGGGTAGTGGTGCACACATGGAATCTCACTCCTCAGCAGGCTAAAGCAGGAGCATGGGAGTACATTCAAGACTAGCTTGGGTTACACAGTGAAAGCCCATGTCCAAACCAGAAAAAAAAAAAAATTTTTTTCTTTCTTCAGTCTTACAGTCTTGCTTTTGAATAGAACTCCAATGACTCAGAATGATAGGGCATTGACACAGGCATCTTAAGGTAATGCCTTAGAGTGATGAACACAGCATGCTCAGCCTTGTCCTTGTCTTGCCTGTGCAGCAGAACATCGCATCCTGGGAAACGCAAGGCTAAACACGATCAGCTTTTGTTCCAACAGAGAAGTTCTTACCTTTTCCAAAAACAAAAAAATGTAATCTGGAGAAGGGGCTCATGAGCCCACATCCTTTTCTTTTCCTTTCTTTCTTCCTTTCTTTCTTTCTTTCTTTCTTTCTTTCTTTCTTTCTTTCTTTCTTTCTTTCTTTCTTTCTTCTTTCTTTCTTTCTTTCTTTTCCATTTTGATCTTTTTTTTTTCTTTTTTTAAATTGGTTATTTTATTTATTTACATTTCAAATGTTATCCCCCTTTCCAGTTTCCCCTCCACAAGCCCCCATCCCCTCCTCCCTCCCCCTGCCTCTATGAATGTGCTCCCCCACCTGCCCACCCACATGAGCCCACATCCTTAATTGAGAAACTATCCAGATGACAGCTTCTGAGGGAGAGTAGAGACCATTTCCTTTGAGGGTAAGGTGCCTGGTAGGTTGACCATGCTCAAGAGGAAGGCCCCAGACTCAGGAGTATCTAGTCAACACAAACTGGGTTTGGTGGGCTATTAAAACCATAAAGAAAGGACATGAATCATGGAGGGAGGAGAGCAGGAGGGATGGATCTAGGAAAGTTGGTGGTAAATATGGTCAAAGTACATTTTTAAAATTATTGAAGAATTAATAAAAATATTATATTTAAAAAAATAAAATTTTTAAAATTTTCCCCTCCAAACTATGTGTAAGTTGGTGTGCCGTGAGTTTAGCAATTATTCACAGCTCATTGATGGGCTGGAGCATTCTGTAGCCTTGCAGAATTCAGAGCTGTTTCTATAAGGAAGGTGCCAACCAGTGTGGAGAAGACTCTCCAATCCTGTCCAGTTAAGTTGCCTCTTGCCCCTTCTCAGCTGCCTGTTCTATTTTAATATTTTTCTTCATTTTCAGATTCAGGCAAATGAGTTTGACTTGGATGTATAGATTTTGAACAGAGGGAGTGAATGTCTCCGTGTAGCTTGACAAATAGTCTAAGTGTCTTTGGAATTCACCCGAGTTGAATGTTTCCAACTATTCTAACAACCTACCTCCTGAGCAAAAAAAAAAAATGTTCATATTCTTTCTAAATTTTTTCTATGAAAATGCTTCCAGGCCATAGCTATGTACTATCTTTACTATGAGTATTCTTCACTTATATGTGAGAAAACTGGGCCCAAAGCAGCTTGAAATGACTCAGCAGGGGAACTAAGGTCTCTAGAATGCATTCACCAGCCTTCAGGGCTCTCTTTCAGCTCAGTACATAAAGAAGGAAAAGCCATAACTCTGTTCCCTTGCACCTAAGTCTATTCTAGATTTCACAAACACATTCCTGAAGGGATTGGTCATGGAGGAAGACTCAGAGTTGGAGCCTATTGGGTGACTGTTCAGGATGTGGAAGCCAAGAGGCAGAGCCTCTGGGGGGTTTTCAAAGTCTCATGTTCATGATTCATGGCTCTCCACCCCAAACCTGAGGACTAGCCCAGTTTAGCCACAGAAGGAAATGGAAAGCCAGGGAGGAAAGCAGAGGTGTGTCTTGGGATGAGTGAAAATGTGAAGAGAGAATTATGGAAATGTTCACTTGTCACGCTCTTGGGCTGGAGTTGCACAGAAAGCAATAAGCACATTTGAATACATCAGATGACAAGGCTTTTGTTGAGTGCTTATATAGACTGCAGACTTCTGTCATCTACACGGGAGCCAGGGGAAACTGCGGATAGGAAAGGTAACCTTCACTGTGGAGTGAAGCCCAGTGTGGATGAGGTAGAAAAAAACTACTTCTGTTTCTCTGCATGGAAGAGAACCCACGCCCAGGTTCTTGTTGGTGATGAGATGACTGATTTCTGGTTATTAGATCACTGACAAGACAACAGGACAGGTCCTGGTGGATCACATACAAGGAGATTGGAATACCTGAGACTGGTGCAACTAAATGGTCTTCAAGCTTTACCCGCAGGTGAACAAGAATGAGGGCAGAGTACATTTGGCACTCAGATCTCAGCTAACTCTAAAAGCTGGCTAATTTCCTCTCATCCCTGCATCTCCTTACCAAAGTTTTTTGTCTTTCTCATGGACCCCATCCTGTCTCCCTACAAACTGACTCACATATCCCTTCTCCCCAGCAGCATATAGATCTGCATCTGAATATGTAGTACAAATCTGGTCAATACACAGGAATTGTGTTTTTCTTAAGGTTCTCCCTGTAAGTCTCAATAAATCCATTAAAATATCTAATAGCTATAATGGGGATTTTTTTTTTTTTTTTGGCATCCTTGGTCAACCATGTTCACATGATTCCAGTCCAACTGAGAACTTGGCAAAGTCGTTGTTGTTTGATGATTTGTGCTTCTCAATTAGGACATGAACCACGTGATGTGTCTTATGGGGCAAGATCCATATGTACTTCCTGTAGGAAGCAACACAGTATTGGGATAAGACAGAATGGACAAGATAAGGACTAAACCAGGGAGACTCTGTCCAACATGGACTCTTACGAGATGGCCTGAGAAGGGCTGTAGATCCAGTCGTCCAAAAGTGGTGCTTAATGAGCAGAACCCAGGCCTATTGCGATAAGCTATGGTGTTTGAAGGTTACTATCCTAGCAAACTAAAATTGATTTTAATCACCTGTGTAGGTGTCTTAGTCACGGTTTCTATTCCTGTACAAAACATCATGACCAAGAAGCAAGTTGGGGAGGAAAGGGTTTATTCAGCTTACACTTCCACGTTGCTGTTCATCACCAAAGGAAGTCAGGACTGGAATTCAAGCAGGTCAGGAAGCAGGAGCTGATGCAGAGGCCATGAAGGGATGTTACTTACTGGCTTGCTTCCCCTGCTTACTCAGCTTTCTCTCTTATAGAACCTAAGACTACCAGCCCAGGGATGGCACCACCCACAATGGGCCCTTCCCCCACCTTGATCACTAATTGAGAAAATGTCTTACAGCTGGATCTCATGGAGGCATTTCCTCACCTAAAGCTACTTTCTCTGTGATAACTCCAGCTTGTGTCAAATTGACACATAAAACCAGCTAGTATAGTAGGTCAGATACTATGTGCCATGTGGGCTGGGTTGATGTGGTGGACTAGCCAGGGTGCACATAGTCTCATATATATTAGTTAAGGCTCTTCCTTGAACCCAGAGGACTACTTGAAAACATAAAAAAAGCTAATAAAGGCTAGGAAGATGGTTCAGTACATACAATGCTTACTCTGAAAGGGTGAGGATCAGAGTTCAGACCTGGCAGAATCACAAAAAAGCAGGGGAACTGACATTCAGCTGTAATCCCAGCACTCTCAAAGGCAGAGATAGGTCATCCTGGGGTTAAGGTGGAACCAGAAACCTATAGATTTAGTGACAGACCCTACCTCAATAAATAAAACTGGAGATTGATCAAGGAAGAAGTCAACATCAATTTCAGACTTCCAAATGCACATGTACACACATATATGTGCCCACACACATGCTGACCGACATGCATAACACACACATACACACACATGCACACATGCACACATATGAAAAGACATAATGACTGTAATACACTTGTAGTGTTGGAATTAAAATCTTAACTGATTGGTAGAAATACTGGTAGGCTTTTAAATGACAGACAAGAGGATCAATACTTACATAGCAAGTTTAAGTGCAGCCTAGTCTACATAGTGAAACCCTGTCTCAAAGACAAAACAACCAGGAAACTTCCTCCCTGATGACTAACTTCAATAGTACAAGAAGATGTAATGTAGACTGCTAAGGGAGAAAAGTCATTGTGGTGGTTTGAATAAAAATGGCCCACATAGGCTCATATATTTGAATGCTTAGTCAGCAGGGACTAGAACTCTTGGATAGAATTAGAAGGACTAGGAGGTGCGGCCTGTTAGAGTAGGTGTGTCACTAGGAGTGGTCTTTGAGCACCACCCCCCCAGCCTAGGGGATCAGGATGTAGCTCTTAGCTACTGCTCCAGCTCTATGTCCATTGTCATGATGACAATGTACAACACCTTTGAAGTTGTAAGTAAGCTCCTGGTTAAACGCTTTATTTTTATGAGTTGCCTTGGCCATCACGGGAATATGTGCACATGAATACAATAGTGGCATGACTATAATAGGGGTAACCAACTTCTTTCTGATTGGATTTAAGGCCTGTTCTGCAGGAGGAGGAGAAGCACACCTATATAGTGAATCTCTCCATGGATTCCAGGGATAAATCTTCTACTGTTGTTTGCTAAATAGATGTAATATCAAACTTTCATCTAAATTGGCACGTCTATACCCACAGATTAGTATAGCCTTCAGATCTCATCAGTGAATTTTCTTTGTTCAGTGGATAGCAGTTAACACAGAAACCTATAATTGGTCAAACTATAAAGAATAAGTATCTGTGCAGTTTGAACCACAATGGGATTGAGATGTCTATATCACATCCCTTTCCCCAAGGCTCAGAGACCATCAAGGAAAAGAGGCCAGAAGGATCTCTAAGAGCCAAAGTTTGGGGAGGACCAGGGTAAAACACTCTGTTGTGGGATGACAGGACAGCAGCTGCGGTTGCCTGAATAAGATACATAAAGACCAGGGAATGGAGAGAGAGAGAGAGAGAGAGAGAGAGAGAGAGAGAGAGAGAGAGAGAGGCAGAAAGATACAGAGAGAGAACACAGGGGTAGAGGATGAGCCTGAGAAGAGTTACTGGAGAAGTAGGGATGAATATGATTAAAATACATTGCACGAGTAAATTTTTTAAAGAATTAATAAAAACATCACACACACAGACACACACACACACACAGACACAGACACATACACACACACAGAGACACACACAGACACAGACACACACACACACACACACAGACACACACACACACTCACACAGACACAGACACACACACAGACACAGACACACACACACACAGACACAGACACACACACTCACACAGACACAGACACAGACACACACACACACACACACACACACACACACACACACACACACACACACTTACTTTTTTAAGACAAAGAAAAGAAACCCTTCCAACTAACAGAGCTCTAACTGAATTGGAAATTCGGAATTCCTGTGGAAGCGTCTGCTTTTGGTTGTCAGCCAGTGCACAGCAGATCTTTCTAACTCTATATATGTGGAGGTAAATGGCAATTGGGCCACCTCTTATTGAAGCCAAGATAGTAAACCACTTTTCAAAATAGTTTTCTCAAATCTCCTTTGATTTTTTTTTCCACAGAGAGAATTGCTTTGTATTTAGATTTTATTTTTTTCTGTCATGGTTTCTTTGAGCTTCTAGTGCAAACTTAATATCAACCTAACACCTGCTGTGGGAGAGAATGTATTTACTTAGGAGAAGCAGGGCAGAGGTATCTCTGATACTTGATGAGATGCAGGCATTACCAGGGTAGCCAGGGGTCAAATGGTGAGCTATAAATATTTCTAGCTCTACAACTGAGCAGCAACATTCCAACTATCCAAGCAGCCAATTAATCATCCAGATATTTTGTCAGAGACTACTCTGAGCCTATTACTTCTTTGGCCTCCTAGGTGATTAGACATAGTGGCTGTCCTCAAATGGCTAGTTCATCAGCTGAAGATACAAGAGTTACACACAGGAGGTACTTAACAACCTACTGGTTCAAGATCCAAGGAGAGAGGAGGCTCTGTATAACCTGGAAGGAAAGAGAGAGTAGCTCAAAAAAGAGTGGCATGAGACAGAAGAGAGAAAGTATTCAAGACCAGCAGTTATTCTGCTTCTATACCCAGCTGCTGTAGCACTGTCAGTTTTAATGCAGTGGTAATACTGATACATAACAGAACACCATGACCTTGAACATGTCCTAAGATGCTCAATCCCATTTAAAAGAATAACACTACAGGGAGAAAGGAGATCAGGATATCTATATATTTTCCACTAACTAATGCTTCCAATATTCTCTTCACAAAGTGAGCACCTTGCTTACCCCCTCACTCTCCAATGCATGTCTTTATGTCTAATACCCAGAGGAGAGCATGTAGGGTAGGTGTTATCATAGGACCAACTAAGAGAGGTTTAGGAGTTTCAAGCATGATTTAAATGGAGAGAAGCTGAAGCGCATGTGATCTCGGGAATGAGACAATATTATTTAACCAGTTGGAGGTAAAGTCTAAGGCATAAGGCTTGGCTTCTAAAGTAATGACTAGGACATAAACTTGGTCTGTTATAGAGTGCATGCTAGCTATTTCTCCCTCCACCTCATTTGTTGAAATTCTAATTCCCAAAATAGTGACATTAGTAACTGGAGTTTTGGGGAAGCCATGAGGTCATGAAGATGGGGCCCTAGTGAACTAGATTGGTGCCCCTTAAGAAGAGACACTAGGGAGTTTGCTTCCTTCCCCTGCTATTTAAAGATACAAAGAAAAGACACTCATTGGCAAGTCAGGAAGAGAGTTCTTGCCAGTCCCACATCTGCCTATAAACTCTAGGTCAGAGATTTCCAAGCAGTTAAAACTATGAGAAATAAATGTTGTGGTCACAAGTTCTATCACAACCACTACCTCAGAAAATAAAGCCATTGTAACTGCTAAAATGCAAAGGAATAAATGGACCAAAGTGAGGATAAAAAGTTGAATAGCAATATCAAAAACTAAAGGCAAAGTGAACAGGACTCTTTCAAGATTGTTGAGCTGTAATATCCCAGCTATTCATATGGAATGAGACTTCAGATAGTTTAAGCCAGTCTCTATGATAATTTGTTATAGTCTGAACTAAGATGTGATCACATACAACTATTCTGACCCTCATTCTTTTTCTGTAATGTAAGCAGCTTACAGGAAACAATCTAGATCTTGCCACTTAAAACAGAACTCTTTTTTAAAAACACTATGAGGGTTAGCTGATCTAGTAGGAAATAGCTTCCTTCTTTCTTCTATCTATATAGAATCTATCTATATTTGGATCAGGATGTCCCACTTGGATCAGAACCAAAGAACAGAACAGAAAAAATATATGGTATCAATCAAGGAGAGCCTTAGAATGTTTGAAACACAGAGTTTTCATCCACATTTTCTGTAGATTGTTGGTGTCAAATACTTAATGCATAAGTTGTTTTCTGTGCCTCCTGCATTATTGCTTTCACACACACACTGACTTGTTCAGTAATGAGAATTAGCTTAGCAGCCCCAGATGAAATGTTCCAGGAATCTGAGTCTTCAAGATCTAGAAGGGAACTGCAACTTGCAGTCTCACCTCCTTTATACCCTCTTCTGGGGAAGTACCTGACATTTGGTTGGCATAGTCCCAATACTGAATAGATAGATGCTCACAACTTCCCTTTTTAAGAATGAGGGCTCTATCTTTAGATGCCGAACTCACATTCCATAAGAATAGCTTGGCTATTGCACTTCAGCAGTCTTGGAAGGAAGCCGCTCACTTTGTTCTTAGTTTTCTGCTATGATTATTCACCCCAGCCCCACCCCCACTCTCCACCATGCCTATCCATTTCTTCTTTCTAATTTTGGTATTTGCACTGATTTTCTTTTCTGCTGTGGATATGATGACAAAGACCAGAGTGTGGACACATGGTCTCTTTCTTTGATATGGAAAAGCTATTCCTGACATTACCAACTCACCCTGAGTGTGAGCTGAGGAACACTTGAAACTCTGGAGAAAGTCTTTTACCTTTGGCAGGCAGGGAGTCAAAGTCAGCTACAAATAGAATAGTTTATCTAGAAAGGTACTAGATATTTTTTTCTAAGTAGAGCATCACAACGGTGGCTGAATTTCACCACCCCATAATGGCTTGGTCCTGACCTGCCAGACACTTATGCATTTTGAAGAGTTTTACTTTTGCAACCCATGCTCTCATCTCAGTTCAAATTCCCTCTCTCATCAAAGGAAGACATATACAAACTCATCATTACCATGACAGCTTTCCACCTTGGTATTGACCAGAGTAGTGTAGGTCATCATTAAAAAAATTCATGACCGTGTCCATAGGCAAGCACAGGGAAAATGAGCATCCAGGACAAAAATTAGAAACTGACTTCATGTCTTCCAGACTTTACTTCAACTTCTCTTCACTATATGGCAATCTGAACTCTCCCTGTCATATTCTGCACTGTGCTAAGCTCAGTTGGAAGCCTTTGGGAGCTCAGTGTGCAAAGGAGATAAACCAGAGGCATGGTGCTTACTTAATGGCTCTCTCTGTAGTGTCCTTTAGTCTCAGCTCTTCTTTTCTGCCTATTTCCTTGGCCTTTTATCTTAAATTCTCATTGTTGTTTCTGTACTACTCTTGGCAGGATGGCTTGCCATATTCCTCAGCTAGATTTTATAACAGAGAGAACAGGGGCAAGGGAGTCTGTCCATCCCATCTGCTATAAAAGTGGGTTGCTTTTTAAAAATATTTTAATATAAAATATAAAATTTTAGTTATAAGACTGTGTTGCTTACAAGCAACAAAAATTTATTGTTAGCAGTACTGGAGGATAGAAAATCCAAGCTGAGGGTGCCGGAAGTTTTGGTGTCTGGTAAGGATTCACTTTCTGATTACTCACTGGCATGGTTTTTGCATCCTCCCAGAGGAGAAAGGAAAGCAACTCTATTGACCTTCTACAGGGTACTAATCCTTTTGGGGAAGCATCGCCCAATGATTACTGCTTCGGACTATTGCCGTTGGACTAAGTTTCAACCTGTATATTTTGGAAAGCCACAAACATTTAGACCATAGCATCAGAGTACCAGTTAGAAGCTTTGCTAGTGTTCAGACCTGAGCATTTACAGAACAACTATGCTTTAGAGACTTTGCATACCACCCTTTTCCAAGAAGCCGTTCCATCTTCCTGGGTTCTCTCTTATAGAAATCGGTGGCTACTCTGGTGTCAACAAAACCAAACTGCCTTTTCCAAACCCCTGTGAGAATCTGGAAACCCATAATTCTGGGGAGGTTCAAGGGAAAGCCATTTGATTCTCTCTAAGGGCATCTCAAGCTAGAGTCCTTGGGTTTCAAGACCTCTATTACCTATTCCAGTTGACCTTTTTCTTATTTCATACAGTAAATTTAATGGGTAGTGTACTTGTGGTACACACTGTTGAAAGAGTAAATAAAGCAGGGTTCTAGGAATCTGGTTCAAGGGGCTTGTCTAGCATGTGCAAGGCCCTGGGTATAAACACTACCACCACAGAAGGAAGAAAGGATGTGAAAAAGAAGGAGGGAAGGAAAGAAGAAAGGAAGAAAAAAGAAATTGGAACAAAAGGAAACATTAAGCCGCAGAGACGCCATGTATTTTCTGCGATTGCTCACAGGGTCCTCTGGGGCTGGAGTTCTAGAAATGCTCTTACCCACACCAAGGGTGTCTTGTCTTTGTACTCCACATAGGGCAATAAATTATTGCATGCTGCACACAGGAGGGCACATGCCTTGAACTCCGACGTAGATTCAAGAATAAATTTGGCTGTGTACGAGGTGTGTGAATATTTACACCAAGCCCGAGCATCTGATGCCTCCCTAAACTTTGCCAGGATTATTGCCCTGTGGACAGTACTGGCATCCATGCTGATTGGTATTAGGGTGTTTGCTTCAGCTAGGAGCAAGGGATGAAGGAAATCAGCATGCTAGCAGGTAATCTGAACAGAGGGTGTTGAGGAGAATGTGTAGCAAACTCACCCTATGGTCCGCCTCTCAGAAAGGAAACTGCTCAATTTTTAATTTTCTGCCTTGGGCATAGAGCATGCTTTCTTTTATCTTTAGCTTCTGCTGGAGGAGGTGAAGGTTTTCTCAACTTACCGTTTTCATTCTTTAGGTCTGTTCACTCTTCGTGTCTCATATGTGAATTTAACCTTTTATCTTTGCTTCTGATCATTTTTTTTTCTTTTGCACTTACAACTAATAACTATTATGCAGACACCTTGGGGATTGACCGGCAGGGAGGAGCCAGAGACCATTCTGTTGGACGCCTATTTCTCATTTCTCCGATTCTCAGAGTAGTTGGAAAAGCAAGGGAGTTCCTAACGCATGGGGTGTGAACTGTGTGCCTAAGCAACTGGAACCCCCCCCCCCCCCCCGGCAACCTTCCGTTCAGTGCTTCCTGGGAATCAGCTGGGTTTTCTGGCATAGCAATGAACAAATAGTATTAATGAGGTAGGCATGGCTAATGCCAGAGGGGCTTGCACACTTGGTGAGAGCAGGGTCTAGCAACAATCAATGAGGGGGTTCTTTCATCCCCTCTTCTCCCCTTTTTATAGTAGCAACTTTTTGGCTGATTAAAGTACTTTTCTCAGTTCCAGGAGGGAAGTGTCTTTTGTAGTACACACTAGAATGTCAATTCTCATTATCAAACCCAGGCTGTTCAAACGCTATCTGAATCTCCCCGAGGCCTCCTTGGGGAGGCTGTAGGCAGAAATTTCAAGGAGCTTATGCCAATTATTTTTTTCTATCTACATATTGATGGCTGACCCACAGTGATCATGAGAGTCAGGAACTCAGAACACAGTTTCTTTATTTCATTCATGGCTTTTGAGACAGATAAGATTTTCTTCTTGATACTCTTTCTTCCCCGACCCCCTTGTCTCTAAAAATGTAATTTTGATTGTCTGCTTGAGAATCACGTGGTAGACCAGATGTGGAAGTTGTCTAGGTTTCTTTTGGGAAGGGAGGTAATTATTTGGGCATCAGTCACACTAATCCCACAGTTCATTAGGAGCAAGTAATATAAACATATTCTGAGGCCTCTGTGGCAGGAGCAGGTGTCAAGCTCTGGTCTTCGTTCTTTAAGTGGTCTATAATTTAGGGTCTGTTTTTTTATTGTAAGTTACAGATATGGATATATAAGTTCACAAGGGACAAAGGAGAGAATTGGTGGAAAGACGTGTGGTTGTCCTTATAAAAAGCCAGTTCTGAAAGCCATGTGTCGGAGGGGTTGGCGAAAAGTAGTGGGCAGCATCTCAAGAAGTACCCATGTTTCCTCTGCTTTCGGTTCCTACAGAACTGTCCGTGCGGATGTGATTGTACCATCTGGACTTCATCCCAACCTCTGATTCGATGAGGATGACAAGTCTTGCCTGCAGGTCCTGGTGACTGCTCAGTATCCGAAGCAACTGGGTTCTAGACAAACCAGCCAGCATGTTTGGAGCTGAAAGGTGCCCAGGAAAGGATGCCCTGTGCCACCAATCTCTTGTCCAATGTTTCAGTCTTACGCTGTTTATTGTCACAATTTAAGAGGGATGAGAGAACCCCCTTCTCCTTTGCTCAGCAAGGGGTAGAACTCCTCCTTTGAAAGGAAGGGGAACTGTAGTCACCTGCCTAACAGCAGCAGCAGGAGAAGCTAGTAGGTTACACAGGAGCTGAAGGAAGAGGTCAGACCAGAGCAGAGGCTCTTCCTCAGGTGTTCAAGACTTTCTTGAGTGGCTGGGAACCTGGAAAGGGGAGGTGCTGTCTCTCCAAATCTTCCTTCTCAAGTCCTAGTAGCACATTTACTCTCTTCAGACAGGCTTCTGTCAAGTTCCAGGGGCCCTGTGCTTACTATTTATTTGATTTTTAAAACTGTGTCACTTACATCTGAGGATGAGCATAATTAAGCATATGTTAATATGTCTGAAAGACTGAAAGCTACCATAATGATGCAGAGAAGCAAACACAGAAGCTAAGAAACCCTCATGATATACCACAGAAGCGTCTCAATTTAAAGGAATTACTGAAAACCAAATGTTGGCTGGGTGTGGTGATATATACTGTCGATATAGGCAGTGAACTGGGCTGGGGTAGAGGCAGGAGATCAGGGGTTCAAGAATAGCCTCAATTACATATTGAGTGCATCGCCAGCTTGGGCTATATCGTATCCTGTCAAGAAAGAAAGAAAGAAAGAAAGAAAGAAAGAAAGAAAGAAAGAAAGAAAGGAAGGAAGGAAGGAAGGAAGGAAGGAAGGAAGGAAGGAAGGAAGGAAAGAAAGAAAGAAAGAAAGAAAGAAAGAAAGAAAGAAAGAAAGAAAGACAGGCAGAAAGAAAAAAAGACAGGCAGAAAGAAAGAAAGACAGGCAGAAAGAAAGAAAGACAGGCAGAAAGAAAGAAAGACAAGCAGAAAGAAAGAAAGAAAGAAAGAAAGAAAGAAAGAAAGAAAGAAAGAAAGAAAAGAAAAGAAAAGAAAAAAGAAAGAAAGGAAAAAAGAAAGAAAAGAAAAAAAGAAAGAAAAGAAAAAAAGAAAGTGAAACAAAACCAAAGCCAAGCCTCATTGGAGATGTCCCAACTAGGATGTCAGCCGTTGCATACAGAGTGATTCTCACAATTTGGAAAATAGCTCAGCGGAGGCACATCAGCCAAAATCTGGAGGAGGGAGAGTAGAGGAAGGAACAAAGATAGGAAAGAATAGGAGGGGGAGGGGGAAGGCAGAGGACCCACTGAAACTCACAAACATTGCAGGGGATTTTAAGCTCTGGGCATCCATTCTATAACCAGAAGTTAAGACAGACAATCTTCTTCAAAGAAGTATTAAACAATATACTTACATAGAGTGCTAAGTTCTGTGAAGGACATACATAGTGTGTAGGGTAATTACTGGATTGCTACTCAAGGCTGAGCGGTCGGTATAGGGACTTCTTTGGGGCAAGGAAGCATTTGAGTCCATTAGAGAAGAAAACAGCTACATGAAGATGAGGAGGAACGTGCAGAAGAGGAAGGAATGAGTGCTAAGGCCAGGAAGTGAGGTGCAATGCCAGACAGGTTGTCTTTACTGGGGCAATTCGGGGAGAGGCACAGGAGACGAACCAGTTGGATGGGAAAGGGTGGGGATGGTGGTAACCAACACTGAGTAAGAAGCTGCCACATAGCCTCCTGCAGGGCTGATCGTGGGTGGGTAACTCCATCAATAGATGCTCTCAGCTAAAAGTAACAAAAAGACATGATTAGTTGGCAACTGATGATCTAATTAGTGTTTATGTGCACAGATTTGTGTACCCATGTATCCACAGCACCCAGATAACAGTTGTTCTGTTCTATCGTCCTCTGCCTGTCCATTTGAAACAGGGTCATACTCATGGTCTCAGCTATTACTGAGAGAGTAAAGTGACCAAGGAACCAGTGAAATGGCCCAAAAGATCATTTGTGCTCTTTAAAGTGAATGTAAGATCTGTAAGCAAACACCAGACAATCTAAAACTAAACCAGAAGCTTACTGGGTTTTTTGTTGTTTGATTGATTGTTTGTATCTAGCTAGGCTGGCTGTCAGCAAGCCCTAGAAACCATCCTGCCCCCATTACCACCCCTTCCACCAACACCAGTGCTGTATTACGGTGCTTGCAGCCATGTCTGACTTTTTTTTTATGTGAGTGCAGGGGACACAAACTTGGGTCTTGTTTACACAGAAAATGCTTTTTCCCCACTGAGTGACCTTCCCAACACCAAAGTAATTTTTATTTATTTATTTTTTTTTTGAGTTGTACATTTTATTTTATGTTTTTCAGAGATCTATCACTCTGAGAAAATTAGAGACACAAACTTTACCAAGCTTACTGTCAGTTCAAATGAAATAAATACTCTAGATAAATAGGAGCTGAAATGGAATTTACAGATAAGTAGAAGTGTCTTTTTTTTTTAATGTTTTTATTTTTTGAAACCTTATTTACATTTCCAATGTTTCCCCCTTTCCAGGTCTCCTCTTTGGAAATCCCCATCCCCTCCCCCTCCCCCACCTCTATGAGGGTATTTCACCTCCTACCCACCCGCCCACTCACTCCCACATTCCCACCTTGATATTCCCCTTTACTGGGGCTTCTAACACCCTCAGGTCCAAGGGCCTCTCCTCCCCCTGATGGTCAACAAGGCCCTCCTGGAGACTGGACCACCAACCAAAGAATACACATCGAGGGACCCATGGTTCGGACCACATATGTGGCCAAAGTAATTTTTAAACCCGCAAGTTAGTCATTCCAGATTAGGGACCCCCTATGACACCAAGTTCCCAGGAGTTTTCCTTCCACCTTTGTGTCCTTAGTAGGTCCAAGGTGAGTGCATCCTGTTGTTTTGAGGCATATACTACAGCTTTCAACTCTATCCTCACTCAGTAGCAGACCTAGTGGGAGAGGAGTCACAGCCAAAAGGATATCCCTGTGGAGCTTTCTATTTTACTTCCAGAGGAGAGTCTCTCAGAGTCTCTGGAATTCCCTTTACATTTTCCAAAGCACACACCACCCTGGACTAGAAGGGACTTGGGGTTTAGGGGTGCCCTCCACCCTGAGCCCAGCAAGGGCAGCAGCCTATTTTGAAAGCCCCAGTCCCTCTGGAGAGGAAACAGGGAAGGTGTTTCAGAGGAGTGGTATGTTGGCAGGTTCAAGTAGGGGGAGGAGCTAGGGTGGATTCAGCTAGGGTTTACAGAGGTGGCAAGAGGAGAGACTGTTGGAGGCCATGCAGGTCACAGTCTACCAAGTCATCCTAGTATTTGAGATAAGATGAGAAAATACAGGAAGGTGGCATTTGAAGGTAGTTTAAAGCTAGACCCCAAGTCCATGCCAGGTGTGGGCTCTGGAGAGAATGATGACGCAGATCCAAGCTGACCCCTTAAGACCCAGGCACTGCCCCGTACCCCAGGATCATGAGGCCATCAGCAGGATCTGTATCCAGGGGTCTTAGACAAGAAGGCACATCACAAATTCAAAAGCACACGGAACAGTCATGGCTATGGCAACCAATCAATAAAGGCTGGTTATGATTTTATTGTTCTGTATTATTTCCCGGGTCAGATTATCTGGTGTTTGCTTATAGATCTTACATTTGCTTTACAAAGCACAAAGAATCTTTTGTGCCATTTCCCTGGCTTCTTGGTCACTCCACTCTCTCAATAATAGCTGTGACCATGAGTATGAAAAAGATTTTATTGGGCTGGCTCACCCAAGAGAGAGGAGCTAGTGGTCATGCCTTTAGAGCAATCTTTTTTGGAGTCTGATACTTAGGAAACAGCAATTTCTTTGATGTTGTGGGGTCCAGAGTGTTCCTGACATTGCATTGGCTATTTCTCACTATTCCTGAGGAATTGGGAGTGGGTTGTGAAAGGTAGGTCGCTAGAGAGGGACAGACTCAGATTCCAATTCTGCTCTGAGTTGAAAAGCACATTTTGATTTCTCTCTTATTGTTGGGCCAGCTTTTGGTCCCTCTGGAGCCTGAGAGTCTATGGGACAACTAAAAACTATTTTCCCCTTGTTTCTCTCTCTCTCTCTCTCTTTCTCTCTGTCTCTTTTTTCTTTTCCCATCAACACTTGTCAGGGATTCAAGGGGAATGGGGGCGGGGTGAATAGCCTGGCAGAAGCCTGGGCTTCTGTACCATGGCAGGCAAAAATGAGTCTAAACATTGTTCCAACACCACAGAGTGAGGAAAGTAGGTCACTGAAGAAACTGCAGGTTTGACAGAACTGGGGATTGAACTTATCACCCCAGAGCCCATTGGTGTAGAAATTGAGCAGCCATTGAGGGGTCCTGGAGTAGCAGCAATCTGCTGCATGAGCAGGTCAGCCTCACACTGTGAATGGCTGCCTGCATGCTGGCCACTGTCCCTGCTGTGTTTTCTCCCTCCCTTGTCCCATCACACCTGTCCTGGGAAAGCAGCTGAGATGCCTCTGGAGAACAGAGCAGGCCAGGTGGCAGCATCCCAGCTGCCAGATGCAAATGCAGAGCTGGCATCGGAAGCACCCACCCCTCCTAGAAAGGCAGTTCTAATTATAACCAACACAAACCTTGTCCCATGAATGGCTAGCAGCCGGGAAATGCTTTCTCTTCATCAGCCATAGCCAGGGGTGCTAGACTGACCCTCCTCGGTAAGCCTGCTCTCTTTTAGGGGCCTGATGGTTTCAGAGAAAGGCTGTTTTTTATTTTTTTCCCAGGGGAAGGGGATTTTATTCCTTGGGACACTATTTTTTGCCTAATATGGACTTCTTTCGGATTTCAGTTCCTTCAGTGATAACAATAAAGTCACGGGAGTGACCACTTCAGAGCCGATGTCACACTGTCAATACCAACAAGCACAAGGACATAGGCCATTCCTTTATCCAATATTTTCAACTCTAACCCAAGAAAATCTGGTACCCACAGATCAAGTCAGGCATAGCTGTGAACTTGGTAACCAGTGGCTAATTTTCTATGACATTAGCATTGAGAACAATGCTTCTTATTTATAACAGGGACTAAAATTCCAATTCTGCCAGCTATTCATGTAACTCTTGGCCGTGTGCTTCAGTTTGTCACCTGCAGATTCCCCAGTTGCACAAGCAGGGTAACACTATTTATAGAGGAGTTGGAGCTTCAATTTCAAACGCGAAAGTGCTTTTCTCAGACCTGGCACCTCTAGGAAGCTCGATCCAGTGTTTGCTTCTTCCTTCCTTGTATTTGAAAACGCTGAAGGGATTTCTGAATGAAGTGTTTGCAGATAGATATTCCTAAGGCTGCTTCATAAAGAAATGCTGTAGAAGATGCTGCCTCTGCCTTGCCATTTTTTCTGACGCTGTCCACTACCCAATGCTGCTTTTAAATGTAAGTCATTTAAAATTGAGAAAGACTAAAATGCCACAAGTCAGCTGTCCAGTGGCCACATATGGCTAGTGGCTATAACACTGGGCAACACATAGAAAGGACATTCTACCATGGCAGAAATTTCTCTTGGACAATATCTACAACATTCTTCTAGAAGTTAGCTTGTCCATGCTCACGCGAGTGAGTTTCTTAAGTCCAACCCAGATTCCCTTTTGCCTCAGCTCCTAATATCTCCAAGGATACCATATGAATGGATACAGTGTTTTTTCTCTTCAGGACTAGGATTGATCATGATCGGTAAGTGTTCTACCATTGAACTTGTCTTAGTTTCATTGCTGTGAAGAGACACCATGACCATGGAAGCAGCTCTTAAAAAGGAAAACATTTAATTGGGGCTGGCTCACAGTTTCAGAGGTTTAGTTCAATTACTGTTACAGCAGGAAACATAGTAGCGTGCAAGCAGACACGGTGCCAGAGAAGGAGTTGAGATTTCTCCATCCAAATTGGCAGGAAGCAGGAAGTGACAGTGCTACACTGGCCAGGCTTGAGCTTCTGAGGCCTCAAAGCCTGACCCCGAGCAACACACTTCCTCCAACAAAGCCACACTTACTCCAACAAGACCACACCTCCTAATAGTACCACTCCCTATGGGCCTATGGGGGCCATTTTTATTTAAACCACCACTGAACTAGATTCCCCAACCCCTTTCATACTTTTTATTTTGAGACAGACTCTTACCAAGTTGCTTAGGCTAGCCTTGAACCCACTCTGTGATTCAGACAGGACTTAAACAAACAATCCTTCTGCATCAGCCTCCAAAGTAGCCCAGGACCACAGACATGTATCACTATGCCTAGCGACCTATATCTCACAGCATAAGCAAGAAAACGATGATGTGTGCACAGGATTGCTCATAGCGTCCTCTGGGCTGGCCAAGCACGTTTGTCTCCCTATTTGTTTCTACCTTCCCTGTAAAGTGGTCAAGGGAAGGACCTTAGGGACATTTCCTGGACAAATGGGGTTTTTATACGTCAGGGGTCTTGTGCCCCCCCATACATACCATGTAGCTTTGTGCTTAGCATGTAATACCGACACCCTCTATCTGTGAGAGATGAGCTGATTTTAAGAAGGCAAGAGTGTACTCCACCTGCCTTTCAAAGCTGTGTACCTGATGAGGGTTCTTCTTTTCCTGGTGAGGTGAAGGTGGTAGTTGTCGCTGTTTGCCAGTACTGTGAGGAAAGCTGGGGCAGGAAGTTGTGTCAAGAAAAATGAGTGATACGAAAATAGAAACAGAGAGGCTCCCGACATCCTGAATTGCTTTATCTTCTGGCTGTCAATATTAGTTGAAAGAGAGTTGGTGGTCATCGTTCATGGGTATGGGCGATGCCGTAAGCACCCATCACTGTAGGCTTTCTTGTGACACCCCTTCCCGTAGGGAACTCGTACTTACCCGATTGTTCTCATGTTCTGTGATCCAAACAGAGCAGAAGACGTTTCCAGATGGGATTAAAACACATGCTTGGATGATTCCAGCCAACTCCAGTTGGAGAGAGGCGAAAGTTGCCGTGATGGGGGCGGGGAAGCATGAAATAAGTCACGGTTAATTCAGCGTGTGAGGGAAGTTGAATTATTCATTTTCTGACTGTGTACCTTGGACTAATTTTTCACTGCTTTCTCGTCTTTAGAGCATAGTAGTCAAACAGGCCCCTCAGCCACCTTCAAAACACAGATTGCCCTGTAGTTTTAAACAATTGTTTACTGGGGGACTAGGATGCCAGTTGAAGGATGAGATGTGTCTTTTAGAAGTGCCCAAATGTAGCACAGCTGAGGGGAGGGAGGAAGGGGGGGGAGGTTGGTTCAGCTTAGCACTTCATTCCTATTAGGCCTAAGTGATTGGGGGAAAGAGAGTAGGGAAGGCAGAGGTGAGAAAAGTGTCTGAGTGTTCAGGGGAGGGGTTCAGGCAGTGGGACTTAGTCTCCTGGAGTCACTGGTGCTATTGTTTGTCTTTAAATGACATTTCCAACTGGAAATTCATTCTAATAAGAAGAAAAACGGGGGGGGGGGAGAGGGAGTGGAGTTTATGGGGAAACACAGGGCATCAGGGAAGGAGGAATATGACCGGCACTCTGGCTGGCTGTTCCTAGGAGCTAGGGGCTATGTCTCACATCTCCGCATGCTGAAGTGAAGATGAAACTGCCAAAGCAGTGTTTAGTTCAGAATAGTCTTGGCTGCTCTTCCTTTGATGGGTATCCACACAGGCCCAAATTGCTGCAATTAAAGTCTGTTCAGATGCCCCTTTATTCTCAGGGCTACTTCATGGTCAGCTACTGTTTCTAACTGGATTGAAACAACCAACCAGGTATATTCAGCATCTTCATCTGAGACGGGCACAGACACAGAGTAATAGCTATGTCTACAGAAGGGTTCCTATGTACGGTCTGATAGATGAAAGCCCTTCAGAGAGCAGGGATTAACGAGAATCTATGTAGAGAACAGGCTTGGAAGTTCTAGAGTTCACCTGATACTTCTGATTGACTCAAACTCAGAAACCAATTTCAGGTAGAAGTCTAAGATGGTGGTGCATGCCTTGAATCACAGAAAGTCTGGGGCAGAAGGATTTTGTGTTTAAGGTCAGCCTGTACTACATATTTAGTTCTAGGCCAACCTGAGCATTACAACAAGATCCTGTCCCAGTAAGTAAGGAAGTAAAAGAAACAAATCAATTAATGAAGCAGAGATCAGAAACTCAAATGGCATACGGAAGTCTGAATACATGTAAATGAGCAGAGTGGGGGAGGGAGCTTTGGTAACAGGGAAGAGTGAGGAGACCTCGGGCACCATGGAGAGCATACAGCTACCACAGCATCCTGGGGGGGGGGGGAGGGGGGCAAGCAGGAGTGCCAACACAACATTAACACACCGTAGGCTCTTCAGGATGATCTAAAAATCTGTTTGAATTTTAAAAATATTGCTTTGATTTTTTTGTTTGTTTGTTTGTTTTAAATACTGGGCCAAAGCAAAGGCTCTGGCCAAAAAGAAAGCATCCCTGGAATCAGATTCAACCAGGGGAACCAGTGGGCAAGCCACAGTCCAGAAATATCTGTGACAGGGCTGGCTCAAGTGCAGTGATTTGCAGGAGAATCCAGTCCCGTGGCTCTCACTGTCCTGAAACCCTCTCCTCACTCTCAGTGGTGGCAGCATGAATCCAGGCCAAAGGGCAGGACTCCAGGCATGATCCTGGCCTGGGCAGTCATTTTGCTAAGTGTTTCTTACTAACCTACAGCTGTAGAGTTCCCCACCCAGTTCCAGGCATGGCCTGGTCCTTCTTGGGGATTGGAAATTGTACTCTCTCTCCTCTCGCAGCTAATTGCTTTAATGCATCCTGAATGTATCTAGGCTACCGCCCCTAACCACTGGGTCATCATTTATTCACAGGCCTGAAGTCCCTTAAGCAGCCTCCTGCTGGCCCTCACGCTGTAGGGGATTAATGTAGTCTGGTTGGTGAGTCAAAAAGAAAGATGACATCATTTTCATGTCAGGCTCGGGATATGTGCTTGTGTCTGCAGGGGTGACAGAGTGCAAAAAGAGGAAAACCCAAGATCCTTCCCTTCCAAGGTGGCATGAAGGCCCCTCCCCCATCCTCCTCTTTCAATCCAATCTGGCTTCTCCTGAGGGAGTTATTAATGTGGGACACAGCCTGGCTCCTTCCCTTCTGTCTCCTCATATAAATCCAACTAATTAATTTACTTTAACAAGAAGAATCATTTTCTCTCTTTCCATCTTTGTTGTCGTTATCAGTGCTTGGTTTTCTCTTACTGCAAAGCCAAACCATGTCTGCTTTCATAATTTCTCTTCCAGGTTCATCTGTGCCAGGCCCGGCGCATGAAGATCTTTTATTCTGCACTGGCAGATCCACCACTCTAAACTGGGAGAAAAGGGCCCTCTGGGTTAAGATTAAGTGAGAAAAGGGCCTAGAAGAAGAGGTAAAGGTGAGATGTTACTTTCTCCCAGGTTAATCTGGCAAAAGGAAAATGGAAAAGATACTTCACGTGATGGAAGCCTGGCAATATGAGGATATTTACATGAGTTTTTAAAATCTCCAGTACAAGAAAGTTGTCCTGAGACCAAATTACTGTTTAAAGATCTTAATTGCCTTTTCTTGGTAACTCCAGAATCAAAACACCTTCTTCTGTATGTCAGTGAGTGTTCTAACCAAGCAAATAGGAAGGCAGAAGTGGAGAACAAAGTGGGAGGATTGGTCATTTCTCTCTTCTGATTTTTTAGGAGGCCAGATAAGCAACCTAGTTCTGTCTTGGTTGAGTGACCCCATTTGGTTTGGGCTGTTGGATGTGGTGCAGTAAGGAATTCGGTATAAACCCATGGCTTCCTGTAGTTTTTTTTTTTTTTAAAAAACAAGTTCATAGAATAGCACATAGCAGTAGCATACTATTGCCTAGTTTTTGTTAAATCTTCTATCTCCTTTCGATGTTTGAATAGAACACCCTGCCAGAAATATGTCGCTTATTGCCAAATAGCTGTCTCTCCTTCTTCACCACACCTTAGGAGAGCAAGACTGGGCTCACAGTTGCTGTTCCCAGTGATACAGCATGCAGAAGTTGAAGGTTGCTTTTATAAAGAAAATAAGGAGGAAACAGACCTGGGAGGAAACCGAGTCCCTTGGATGTCAGTCCTCTCTCATCCATGGCAGGACGGTTTGGGAATAAACCTTCTGCCTTTCTGTCTGAAGAAGACCTTGCAGAGCTTCCAGATCATTTCTTGGAGTATCTTTAATTCTATTTTAGTGCTGACAGAGTCTCTCTCTCTCTCTCTCTCTCTCTCTCTCTCTCTCTCTCTCTCTTGCTTTTTCTTTCTCTTTGTCTTTGTCTTCTTCTTCCTCCTCCTCCTCTTTCTATGGAATTGTCAATCCTTTAAAAGTCTCCCCTCCCCCAATAAAAGTAAAAGGAGGATCTGGAAAAGCGAGTGCCAGCCTGCCTGTTCACACACTCATCTGGGGAGAGGGCTTGGGAACTGCTAATGGATGTGCCAGCTGCTGTGGAATCTCTGCCAGGCTCCGGCATGGGGCTTTCATGTCACCACTGAAACCCTCACTCTTGGCCTCCGCTAGAGCATAACTAAAGACACCAGGGAGGTGATCCTGAAACACTGGATAAAAATGAGCCCCATTCTTGGGGCAAGGCAGCTCTTCATCAGTTTACTTTTTTACTTCGTCTGGAAAAAAAAAATCACAAAATACAGGCAAAATCCCTCTCCCTCTTAGGGCCTGAGGCCTTTGAAATTCAGCCTTTGGGGGGGGGGTGTTAAGGATTAGAAACTTTCTTCTTCCTTCTCTCCCTTCCTTGCTGTGAAAAAAATACCCAACCAAAGCATTGTACAGAGGAAAGGGTTTCTCTTGGCTCACAGCTGTGAGTACAGTCCAGCATGGTGAGAATGCTCTAGCGGTGGCAAGAAGAGACCGAAGCAGCTGTCCAAGGGTATCTGTGGACAGGAAGCAGACAGCAGTGAATGCTGGCACTCAGTACCCTCCTCCTTCCCTCATGTCCTCCTTTTGATTCAGCTCAGCACCCCAGTCCATAAAATAATACTGACCAAGTTCAGGCTGCATCTCCCCTTTTCGGTTACACCTTCATGGAAATGCCGTCACGTTCATGCTCAGAGAGGTGGCTCCTAAGTGAGTCTAAGTCAGTTGACAAGGAAGATGGACTATCTCCTATCCCTTTCCCTCTCTCTTCTTTCCTCTGTAATGTCACAAACTGCATACCTACATATTTAAAACTGATATTAAATAAATTTAGAAGTGACTACAATCTAGACTATATTAGGTATATTTCTTTCTGGGGTTTCAGTTGCCTGTGATCAACCATGATTAAAAAATATAAAATAGAAAAATCAGAAATAAAATATTCCCATCTTAATTATGTGATGTTTTGAGTACCATGGCAGACTGTCCCACCACCCTAGGATATGAATTATCTTCCTCTGTCCATCATATCTACGCTTTACTGTATATGTAGGGGAAAGGCATATATTCTGTGCCATCCACAGTATCCACTAAGGGCTTAGAAAACATCCATTGTGGGTAAGGGGATAGCAATATATGTAAAAATTTGCAAAGTGAAATACACAATGTTCCCTTTCTTGGCTTCTTCTCAGTGCACACCCCTGATGACACCAGCTACTGTTTACTGAGCACTTAGTACACACCAAATGATGCATTAAGACCTTTGCATCTATTACCTCATTTAGCCCAATAACAAAACTGCACAGAGGTGAAGTAGTTCCCTTCGTCATCTTGTGAGTCTCTATTAATGGATTCTTTCGTGGATGGAATCATGCTACTATATCCAGACCAAACCAAATGGTTACCATTACCAAAGTAAAGTTGCTACCAGGTCTAATTAATTCTCATTCTAGAAGAAAAAGGAGAATGTCGTCCAACGGACTGCCCTTTGGGGGAAGCTCGTTCTTGAGCAACTTGGATATCTCAAAGTGAATTCAGTGTCCTGCAGGCTATTTAACCCCTTTTGCTTTAGAATGTTTTGAGGACACATAAGGGTTCAGAACAGCTTATGGCATAATGTACATTATCAGTGAATGCTAGCGATTTTGATGGTTGTCATTATTAAATTATAACACTCTAAAGAGTCTATTACCACACCATCTTACAGATAGAGAAACTGAGGCAAAGGGCATCAGAAACTTCTCTAAGGTCACACGACCAAGCCAAAAAATTGATGATCCAAGCAGCAGGTTATTCTTTTATTTAGTTTACAACTAAAATACTTTGTTAACTTTCATTGAAGAAAGTACTATAAGATCATGGATATCTCTCTCTCTCTCCCTTCCTTCCTCTCTCCCTCTACACACACACACACACACACACACACACACACACACACACACGCACCATACACCACACACAGACAGACACACTTCTTACATAGGGAATCCATACTTAAAGCAAACATACCATGTACTGAAAGCCGGACATGTGTCACCTAGAAGCATTTCAATCCCTTTGGTAGTGATGGAGTCCTTAATTACCATGTGCCACTGCTGTTAACCTCTGCAAAAAAGTCTAATTATCACAGATTAATGAACAGAGCTTAGGCACATGTGAGGGAGCTTTGCTGAGGGGTTTTAATTTCTGCATTTCATTATCTCCATTAATGCTGCTGTTGCTCATGGACTTGTTACGGGACTATTATTATTATTGTTGTTGTTATTATTATTGTCACTTTTAGCTCTGCTATGTGAAACATCAAAAACAGAGCCCTTGAAAGAGCTCAGGGCAGGGATTTCTTTCCAGGAAATCTTTAGGAAGCCTGTAAATTGGGTGGCTGCTGGTGGCTGTTCACTGATGAATCATGCCACATAGGTTCGTAGGGAATAAAGCTTAGACGGTCACCAAGGAAACGGGGTGATATTTTGGAAGTATCTGAAACCACAGAGAAATTTCTAGGAAAAAAATCAATGTCTTAGTCAAGAGTCGGGTCAACCTTATCTTCGTCAGGGTGAGTAACAATAAAGCAAACATAGGTCCATGTCTTCATTCCTGTCTGCAGCAAAACCTAAAACCACACATTTTGGGCTGGGATGCACTGAGAATGTTCTCTGCACACAGAAGAAACAATGTTTGCTGTGTGGATTCTGAAAGCTGGCCAGTAGGCTGGTCCTTGGAGCAAGGCTGTGCCTGGCGGCCATCTTTGAATATAGTCATAAGCTCTAACAGAGTTGGTGCTCTCCTGAGAATCTCAGAAATTCCAATGTCACGTTCTGTCAAGACAACAAGCTTGTAGCTAGCAAAGGACTGTGGCCACATAGAGGCTGGGACCTCAGGAGGATCTTTGTACAACCCACCAGACAGCTTTCATTAATAAATGATTAGATTTGCAAATCTTGTCAGTAGAGATTGCTATCACAGAATTAATGGAATAAATAAGGAAACGTTTCCAGTGTTGCTGGCTGGCTTTCAGAGCAGAGTGGATCTCTGCTTTTGTTGCAATTTATGGCTGCCTCTTTGATCAACTCCTGGGGAGTTCAAGAAATGATTTTTCTGCTTTCCAACACCTGCCTTCAGCTTTTAGGTTTGCTTTAAAAAAAAAAAAAAAAAAAAAAAGCCTTGACTTTTCATATCATTTTGTGCTTCCAACACAAAGGTTCCCCAGGATAATTTCAGCTAAAGATAAATACAGATAAAGTGAATAATCTGTAGTAAAGAAATCTGAATTGTGTTTTCAGACATGACCCATTTGACACCGGGTTAGGAAAGGGGTAGAGGTGGGGGATTTGCTCACAACGAACACACAAAAGTGTCCACCGTGTTATTCCAGCATCTCCACTCTGTAGCCCAAAGTCAAAGACATCTCCTGCCTCAAAAGCAAACTGAGATGCCACCCAGTGTGGATCACCCAGCAGGGGGATGAAACATGCTCAGGATATTAGTGATGCGGGGGCACTCACTTTCCTTTGTAAAAAATAACAAAGGAAAAAGGTCTGAGATCATTAACCATCTTTATTTCTTTTTAAGTAATGAGTACAAGAAAATATGATTATGAAGATGTAACTACATGCACATGTATTGAAGGAAAATTGTCATTTCCCCTGGGCAAAGATGAAGGATCAAGTTGCTTCTGAGCATCCACTCACCCCACTGTGACTTGACGGTGATCAGTGTATACTGCTCAGTGGTTAGAACACTGTTCACACCATGGCTACTTTCCTGTGAACTCAAAGGAAGACACATGCAGCAGAGAAGCACATATTCATATTAGGAGATTAGTATGTAAATCTCAAGAGAGAGGTTGAAAGACATGGCAATGACTTGGTCTGGGGAAGAAAATTAAAGCCGTGAAGTCTCCCCGAGAACCGAATAGGAAAACAGCAATAGCTAAAAGAAAGGATTTCTGACTATGTTTTCAGAAGGAAAAATTTCCTTCCAGGTTAATTCAGCTGGGCAGATCAAACACTGTTGTCTTTTGGAGATATGGCAAAGTTGAGTAGCATCTGGGTGGATAAGAGGTCTTCTCTTGACTATCCGAACTTACTGTGGGGGAGATGAAAATAAATGCAATATTAAGGTTGGTCACATGAACTTCTTTTATAGGAATACCACAGGAGAGAGATTTGTACTGCTGCTCAGCTTCAAGGCTAGCGAACGGCTTGGAACTTATTTCAAGGTATATGTTTTAGTGGTAAAGGAAGATTTTGTTAAGGGCTAAGGACTAGACCATATTCACTGTCATTTCTCTGAATCACTGCTCTTCTAAGATGGATAGGAAAGTCAAGTAACAAGGAACATTGTGGCAAGACACATTTATATTCCTCACCGTCGGCTAAGCGTCATGAAGCTCACCAATTCCCTCCAGTTCTCCTGCTAGGGATTTATACACATTAAATGCACAGCTTCTTCGTTTTTCCTTTTATTGAAAATAGATTTTTTTTTCTCACATAATAGTTCCTGATTATAGTTCCCGTCCCCCTTCTCCTCCCAGTTCCACCTCCCTTGCCCTCCCATCTGGATCACCCCTTTCTGTCTCTCACTAGAAAACAAACAGATTTCTAAGGGGTAATAATAGGATAAGATATAATAAGATAAAACCAAAAACTAATACATTGGAATAGTACAAAACAAGCAAGCACAAGTAAAAGAACCCAAGAGAAGGCACAAGACTCAGAGACCCACTCATTCTCACCTTCAGGCAACATACAAAAACACTAAACTGAAAGCCATAATATATACCCAAAGAACCTGTAGAGTACAAAGAGAAAAAAATACAAGTAAAATTTTATAAATAAAAATAAGATTAAAAAGAAAAAGCTCGAACACAACATTTTGGGACAAGGAACCCCCAAAGATGCAAAGAGTTTGGCCATCTACTACGGGGCGTGCAGCCTACCCTTAAGAGTAGCTTGTTTCCCCAGTGCAACTCCCTGGAAGAAAACTAAATTTTCATTTGCAAGTGGTTATCAATCAAGTGGTTATCAATAGCTTCTGGTTAGGGCTGGGAGCATGTGTCCACTTCTCCTTTCAGCTTTAGGACCCCATCTGGTGCAGACACATGTAAGCCCTGTGCACGCTGCCTCAGTCTCCGTGAGTCCGTGTGTGCATCAATCCTGTTGGTTTAGAGGCCTTGTTTTCTTGGTGTCCTCCATCCTTGCTGGCTCTTACACACTTTCTTCCTCTTCTTCCACAGGTTCTCTGAGCCCTAAAATGAGGGATATGATGGAGACATCCCATTTAGGGTTGAGTGTTCCAAGGTCTCTCATTCTCTATTGTCTGCATCTCTGTATTTGCTTCCATCTACTGTAGGAGGAAGCTTCTCTGAAGATGGCTGGGCAAGGCACTAATTTACAAGTATAGCAGAATGTCATTAGGAGTCATTTTATAGGAATGGTCTGTTAGTAGAATTATATATAGTATTTAGTTTTCCCCTGGATTGCTATCTAGTCTCAGGTTCTTCGTCATCCAAGCAGTGTTGGGTATGGGTTATGTCTCTTAAAATTTTAAGTCAAATCAAATATTGGTTGGCTACTCTCATAAGCTTTATGGCGCCATTGCCCCAGCATATTTCACAGGCAGGACACCATTGTAGAGCCAAGATTTTGTGGCTGGGTTTGTGTTGCTGTTTCTCTTTTGGTAGTAAGAAGAGTACCTTTCTGTACCAAAGACACTAGCAAGCAGGGGGCGAAGGCTCTATAGAGGCACCAGCTCAACTTCTCTATGATTAGTGAGTTGTAGAGGTGTTGTCTACAGCAATGGGGCCTTGTTGTCAGCTTGTGGGAGCAGCCTATAGTTTTGGCAACAGCCTGGGTTGTTTGTGGGATCCCATGAGTCCCCTTTGGCTAACAGTTCAATTAGATGCAATTCCATTCCTGGAACTGGAGTCCTTGTTTGGTGACAAAAGATGCCTAGTTGGGGCTCTGTCTCCCTCATTATTTGGCGATTTCGTTTATATCGCCTTTATATATAGATTATGTTTTAGGAAGCTTCTATTGTATAGGTTTTCATTCTACCCCTCAAATACTTCTTCATTTGGTTATCTTTCTCTGTATCCCCTCCATCTGCCTCTTCTCATCCCCACTTGATCCATTGCTGCTCCCCATCCATTCATAACTATCTATTTTCCTTTCTTAGGGAGATCTATCTATCCCCCACTAGTCTGTTTCTCTGTGGTTCTACAGAGGCCGGGATATATCCACATATAAGTGAATACATTCTGTATTTGTATGTCTGGGTCTGGGTTACCTCAGGATGATTTTTTTTTTTCCTAGTTCCATCCATTTCCCTGAAAATTTTATGATTTCATTTTTTTTAAAATGTCCAAGTAATACTCTATTGTGAAAATGTATCACATTTTCTTTAGCCATTCTTCTGTTGAGAGACATATAAGTTGTTTCCAATTTACAGCTTATTATGAATAAAGCATCAATAAACAAGGTCGAGCAAGTGTCTCTGTGGTAGAGTGAAGTATCCTTTGCGTATATGCTCAAGAGTGCTGTAGCTGGACCATGAGGTAGATTGATTCCTATCTTCCTGAGGAACAGCCACACTAATTTCCACAGTGGCTGTACAAGTTTGCATACCTACCAGGAATGGATGAATGTTCCCCTTACTTCACATCCTCGTCAACAGGAGCTGAAATTTGTTTTATTGATCTTAGCCATTCTGATAGGTGTAAGATAAAATTTCAAAGTAGTTTTGATTTGCATTCCCTGATGACTAAGGCTGCTGAACATTTCTTTGACAATTTCTCAGCCATTTGAGTTTTTACTGTTGAGAAGTCTCTGCTTACATCTGTACCCCAAGTTTTAATTGGGTTATTTGTTTTCTTGATGTCTAGTTTTGTTAGTTCCTTATATATTTTGGGCATTAGCTCTCTATCCGATGTGCAGTTGGTAAAAATTGCACAGGGGAGTCAGAATGTTGTTGGAGAATCAAAAGATAATTTTTTATTTAGCGTGTTTTCATTTGAATTGCTGTCAAGCATAGGAAGGGAGGGAGCCTGGCCTCTGCTCACCATATGGGCTTCTGGTACCCTGGTAATACACGAAGCTTCTTCCTCTATCAGATCCTGCCTTCAGATTCCTGCCCTGCTTGATGTTCTGTCCTCACTGCTTTTTCTAATGAACTATTACATGGAACTGTGAATGAAATACACCCTTTCCTCCCCAAGTTGCTTTTGGTCATGAGGTTTCATCCCAGCAATAATGACCTAAGACATATGCTCAAGACATTTCTTGCTTTGTGGTTTGTGTAGTTTCTTCTGAGATAAGATTCCTTCCTTATGGGAAGTGATTTGCAAAAGTAGTAAATTTTTAGATTGATGAAATAAATTAATGCTAATTATAAGAATCAGAACAAAACAATCACATGACAAGAAGTGGAATCACATGAGAGATAAAATTCGGAGCATATCTGCCAGGGATATTTTATAATATCATTATAACTGAGGTAAGAAGACCCACCGTAAATGTAGTAGCACTATTTTATGGGTTAGCATGTTGAATTGAATTTAAAAGAAGAGAAGAGAAGAGAGAAGAGAAGAGAGCTGAGCATCAGGACTCATCTCCGTGCTCCATGACAATGAACTCAGCATGATCAGCTGTCTCCAACTCCTGCTACTGTGGCTTTCCTCTTGTGATTGGCCATCCCTCAGACTGTGAGCCAAAATAAATAAACAAACAGACCCCCCTTTTTCCTATTCGTTGCTTGGTGAGGCACTTTAAGAAGTGCAGCTAGTGAAATGATTCCATCAGTCCCAGTCCCAGTGTCCGTAATGGGGCAGATCATGCTGCTTAAGCAAGAAAATGTGAATGACTGTGGATGAAAATTAAAGCAGTGATCATTACTTGTAGAACTATACTGTAAGATTTATAAAGCAGGTGAACTCCACGAGCCATGGAATACACAGCAGACTCAATTGAAGGGCTTTTTCACATTAGCCCAGTTTGTTGCAAGATAAGAAGACTTGGAGAAGCTCTTCTCATTACAAATTCAGACCTACCTCTGCCCAGTTCCACTTATTATAAGCTCTGCTGTAGACCACCTTGGGCCCACTCTACACCCAATAGACATGGCACATCCCCCTCCTTCTCCCCCTCTAGAGAGTGCTGAGACTCTGCCAAGGTGCTGCTTTCTCTTGCTCAGCGAGTTTAATAAGTGCAGTTTTACAGGATCAGCAGTGTTCCTGGTGGGCTTGGAGCTTTGATAACTCAAAAAGGTATTCAGGAGAATCGGGCCCGGCTGCCGAGCAGGTTTATGAATTCATTAAGTGATTTAACTTATACTTCCCTTGTAATATACGCACATGAGTGGTATATGATAAACAATATGGCTGTTAAGTTCAGAAGGCAAAAGTACAAAATGATAAACTATAAGGAAGCCTTGTGGTATAGGCTCTTAGCACCAGTTGTTTCTTCCCAGTGATCATCAGACAGTCTTTAGCACCATGCACTTCCTAAGGCATGGCCAGCTATCTTATTCTTGGCACTGATCAGGAGCTGGGCAGCATGCTTAGTGCCTCCCCAAGCTTGCTCCTTCACTTAGGGCCTGTATCAAGCTTTGTGTTTGTAAATGTTCAACAGAGGTGTGGAGCGGGACCATGGTTGCCTTAAGTTTATACAAGTGGTGTGTGAGTTAGGGTTTCAATACGAGAAGTCTGACACCAGAAGGCGAGGGTGGGAGGGGAGAAATGAAGCCCGCCTGCCTGCCATGCAGTTTTTAAAATACCGGCAGATAGCATTAATTAGAACAATAGTACTTGTGAATGACATGCACTAAATTTGGGATTCGGGCTTTTAAGAGTAATATATTTAACAGGTCTTTGGTGCTCGTAGACAATGAAGTCGTTTCTCTTGGGTATTTAAGCACAAGTACTTCTGAACATAAAATATATGCCAGCTTATTTCTTCCAAAAAGAAAGAGTCCCCAGGTGTTCATAGGCATACATCAGGGTTAAAAAACAAGCAGCCAAATAAAAAAAAAAAAACAAAGCCAGCACTTGGGTCATCCATTTAAGTCACTGCTTGACAGCTGTTCTGGGAATGGCTGTTGCCAGGGGTTACTGCAGGGCGCTCAGCATTATCCCTACCCATCACATCAAGCCAGGGCTTCAGTGTCTCCAGAGAGGCGGCCTGGCCTTCCTTTCCCCTCCCCACCCCACCTTTGTGGTTAATATTAAAGATGCTTTTCTCCTTTGCAAAAGAAACAAGCAATAATATCCAGAAAATGTCTTCAATGTTGCTAGAATAGTCTTTGGCTGTGCTGTTTTCTTGCCCTCTGTTTTCCCCCTGTAGATTGACCACAGCATCAGCACCATTTTTTCTATAAACCTCAGCATGGGAGTCCAAAGTGCTGCCTTCCACAGGTGGAGCCACAAGCAGGTATTATTCAAGCACCAACGTACCAAAACAGCCCTCAGACTGTAAAAGATTGCTAATTGGATGTTTCAGGGAGTTAGCCTACTGTGTCCATTTCTGGGACTCTCTTTGTTACTTTTGTGTTCCTTTCTCTTTTAAAGTCTCATCCCTGGTCAGTGTGCTCATATTGTAAGCTTGACCAGAACACACTGACTGATTTTTCCCTTCCACCACGAACTTCCCTCTCTTTACACACCAGGGGTCAGAAATCCACTAACCCCCATGCCCATTTCACCTCAACCTTTGCGTTATTGGAAAGGGGGGGTGATGAAGGCAGAACATCCTAGCGCTGCGGGGTGGGGAGCGGAAATGCTAGAACAGCGTTACGCTAGCTGTGTTTTACCTTCTGGATTGCAATAGCTTCAGAATCATGGAGCCCACCCATCATCTGTTTCATTGTGCAAAAAGATCATTTGTGGGAAGCAGTTTGAGATCCTCCGAAGACATTTAGCACACTGGCATTCCTTCGGGTTAGGTTTTAGATAGTGTTTATGAATCATGGTATTCACTGAGGCTGTGAGTCAAATCAAGTCTCACCACACATGCTGTTGAACGCTGCCATTTTATCAGGAGTTCCTTACCTGATGTGTTTCTTCTCCCTCTAGTTCTTCCTGAACCCTGCTTCCCAACCATTGCTCCCTTGTCCTTACAGTGCCCCGCCCAAGGTTTGCTTATAGATTATTAAGGAAAAAAAAAAGATGTAAATGCACAGGGAGGATTAAGGTAGGTACAGCTGGGGTCAACAAAAACCGAGATGAAAGAGCATTGAGCATAACCGAGTGGACAGCCCACAGGGCTTTCTTATGACTATCCCTGACCTTTCACCTCCCAAACCGTGCCCCAGGCAAGGGATCAGCTTTTCAAAGCAGACTACCTTCTGGGACTCTTCATACATTTTCATTTTAATCTCTTTGCAAAGTGGTCACAAATAAATATGCTGGAGAAGAGACGTGCAGGAGGCAGAAGTCAAATTTGAAATGACATCGAATCTCTCAGTTACCTAGCTTCCCAAGGTCCTCGGTGGCTTATCTGTTCGTGTCAGAAGAAAAGGCACAAGAGTCTCTAAATGAATGTTTTAACATTCAAAATGGCTACAAGAGCCTTTTGGAAACATAGCCTTGAGGCACTTTAAGTGACTTGATTTCACCCGTGTATTTTGTGGGCTGCCTGCAAGGAACATATTTTATTTATATAATTAAAATAGTCTATTTTAAAATAACGGAACTGTGGCATACATTTTTAAGATGTGAAAACACTACTCACTGAGTTATTTTTCTTATAAATGATAGAGACAAAGGAGCATCCCTCAAAGCTCAGCTATTTAACAATGCAAATAAACTGTCCTGCATCTAATAATTTTTTTAAAAGGCAGGTTAAAGATGGACAAAGCCCTTCTTCCCTGCAAAGTAGGTGTTCTGCAGAAAGCCACACAGCACTTTCCCTTTGTACCACAGCGCAGAGTTTTAAAGGGCTACACAGTGAGTGTGCACATCGGAACAAGTTTTGTTCTTAGTCCCATTCTGCTATGTGAGAAAAAGCAGGACCCCTCCCCCTCAAAGTTTTCTGATCTATAAAATGTGATTTCGGCCTTACTACTTAGTAACAAACAAGGCTGTGCAGACAGCACGCAACTGAACGGTGTAGGGGCAGGGATCTGTGATTGTCCTCCTCTGTCTGCTCAGTGTTTACTGTTGTTGTTTGATACCCCCATCATTTAAATGTCAAATTCCAGTGAGTTCAATATTGAAAATATGGATACAATTATTAACTAGTTCTCAAGGTGAGTACAGAAACAAACAAACGGGAAAACAGGCTCTTTCCTGGTTGCAGAGAGAACAATTTAAAAATCATTTTACCCAGTATGTACACAATGGGAGGAGAGACCTACCCATGCAACTGACATTACCTAAAGCTAGCTGTAGAGAAACCCAACTTAGATTTGTGTTCCTAGTGCTGTTTACACTCCATCTTAAACATTTGTACAAACTTGAAAATCAAATTGCTTTCTGGTTTGAAGAATATTTAATACAGTGTGACCAGTTTAAAGTAGCATTTTGTATTCGGGGTGATTAATGGCACCATGTTACATTTCAATTACTACAAGATACTTCTCTGTAATAAATGAGAGCAATAATATCCACATTAAGTCAATAAATAGCATCTTCAAAGTGTGACGTATACGTGCCATTACTGTGGTGTAAGCTGATCACACCACAGCGAATTATCAATAGTGCAATAGGAGACCACCGCTCGAAGGCAGATCCTTTCATTTCAGCAACAGGGGCGTTTTGGCAGGGCGTGCTCCTTGACATTGATGGTAGAGTGAAAATCCTCACACATATTAACTGAATACTGATTCTTATTTCCCCAGCCCACACGCCACATCTTAGCAGACTCAGTCTAAGAAACCTACTTATTTTTCAGAGAATCTGAGTCAAAGCACAGCGACTTGACTACGTTACAGAAAACAACTGCCAGTAAACCACGTGCCAGTAAATAGATGTTTACTTCCCGAAAAGAGTGTCAACTTGAGAGAGGGACTTGGGTACCATGGAATGTAGAGAGACTTCCTGATGATAAATTTCTAGGAAATTACTACTTCTTAAATTGTTCTGAGCTTGGGGCTGGAGCCCAGAGGGAGGATGCTTTTCCAGTTTGTATAAGGTCTGAGTTCAAGTCCCAGCACTTCATAAAGGAATTATGATGAATTCATAACAAGCAAACAGAAATTGCTCAGTGGGGTATAAACATTTGCTGTGTAATCCTGAGGACCCAAGTTGGAACTGAGGACTCTACAGTAGAAAGAAAGAACTGATTTCTGATGCTGTAGCATACAAACCCGTTATCTGTCTGTCTGTCTGTCTATCCATCGACTCTCTCTCTCTCTCTCTCTCTCTCTCTCTCTCTCTCTATATATATATATATATATATATATATATATATATATATATATATATATATATATATATATATGTGTGTGTGTGTGTGTGTGTGTGTGTATATTTAAACAAATGGTTCTGAATGGTGCTAGAACCCAGGACATTGAGATGATACAGGGGCTCAGGGAAGAGATCATGAGAGAAAGTAAGATGATTCCTCTTTCCTTTTTGTCTGCCTCCCTGCCTCTCTCCACATAGTTTCAGCTGACTTTGTCATTATGAGGAATGATCAAGGGAGAGACACCCCTCAGAGTTATGCTGGAAGTGTGAGCCAATGATCTAATGATCCTGCAGAGCCTCTAGTTTGGAACTGCACTTTGCTCAGAGGGGTGGCTCCAGGACTCTGTTGGGACCAGATGAGAAATCCAAGCAGCAACCTTCAGAATCAGTGACATTTGCTAAGGCACCTTCCTGCATGTTAGGTTGGCAAGCATTGCCTAACTGCACCTCCACAACAACAATGTGTAGATAAAATCTGCAGACCAAAGAAAGCATGGACTCTTCATTTTCATTTATGTCATTTAAAAATGATTTTTAAAATAGTCTATTACCTCTGGCAGCCTTTGCGGGTCCAGGAAATTACTGGTGATATTGTAGAATCAAAATAATTTTTTAAATAACCTTCAATATGTACCTTTAAAAGACCAGATCGCTAGTGCAAATACCAACCTTAGAATATGAGACTCTATTTGGCTAAATATAACTCAAAGTCATTGTGATAGCTAAGTGTTGTTGGTACATTGGTTGGATCTGGGATCAACTAAGAGACTGTTCTCTCTCTCTCTCTCTCTCTCTCTCTCTCTCTCTCTCTCTCTCTCTGTGTGTGTGTGTGTGTGTGTGTGTATGTAAGGGTATCTCCTGGAAGTATTAATTGAAGGGGAAGAGATATGGAGGGGGGTGCCTTCTGTTAGTAGCCCAAATTTGAGGGAGAAGCTGTACTGTTTTTGTCTGCTTTCCTTTGCTCTTTGCTGGTGAATACAGTCATCTTGTTCTTCTTCCTCTTCTTCTTCCTCTTCTTTCTCTTCTTCTTCTTCTTCCTCCTCTTCCTCCTCCTCTTCTTCTTTTGCTGTTGTTGCTGCTGCTGCTGTCAACTTCTGCTGACATGGAACCCAACTTCCAGTGTGAACTGAAGACCAGCGGATGTCTTCAAAACAAGTCTTCAGCACTAGATGGGGCTGCTAAGGCACCTCAACCTGTGGACTGAACAGATATGAACTTCCCAGCCTTTCCAGTAGGCCAACAGCCATGTACTGCCCATATGTATTATATCAGCCAATCTAATCACTCCCCTTTCTCTCTCTCTCTCCCTATCTCCCCCTCTCATATTAGTTTTGTTCCTCTAGAGTGCCTGACTAAGACAGTCATTAAGGAAGAGTTTCAGAATATCAAGAGACAATTGAAAGTCAATGGTAAGGCCAATAAGGCAGAAATTTGAGAAAATAATAACTTCAGAGTGTAGCACAATTGGATCTGTGTCAAATCAGAGTTTTCTTAGAAATTGTGGCTGAGTGGCTTTGCCATGTGACTGCCAACTTGGTCAAGAGCAATGGGACCCTTACGTCCAAATTCTATACTAAAAACTAATACCATATATTTTCTCTCCTATAGAAAACCTGTATTTGTGTGTGTGTGTGTGTGTGTGTGTGTGTGTGTGTGTGTGTGTGTGTGTGTGTGTGTGGTGAGTGAGCGATATGAAACAGAATGGAAGAGGAGATCTTAAGGTGGAGAAAAGGGAAGGTGATGGAATAAATACATGGAACAGAAAATGTAAAAGGAGGAGAGTTCTTGGGGTGAAGAGAAGCAAATGGAAGAAGGTCAGTGGAGAAAAGAAAGACAAATACAAAGTATGTACAAAACTGCCATTGAGAATCGTACTGCTTTAGAGGCTAACCTAAGAGTTAATCAAACAAACTAGCCACTCAGGGCTGTGGTACCCAGGTTGCCCTTGAAGTATCAGATGACAGCGAGACATCTGTTAGCATCCTGAAGCACCCATTCCCTTGCTCTGTAGTAGACATGATGACTGTCACCCAAGAATCAATCCACCTGGTGTTTGGAGGCCGTCACACATTGTCCATAACTTTATAAGCTGTCCGTAGTCTGTATACTCTTATTGGTACTTCTGAGATGCTTCAAAATTCAAAAAAAATTATTTTGTTTGTACATTGGTATTGCAATGTTCTGAGCAGCAACGCCTGACCTAAATGACAAAGGTTGTTGACTGACTCTAATTTCACTTAGTGACATTTGCTCCAGAAATATTGCACTAAAATCAATTTAATTAATGTATCCAAACTCTAAAAACTCTGACTTCAAACTACATCTAAGGCCAAAGGTTTCAGAAAGGACACTGTTCATCTTGAAAGATAATGGGACGTAGGTGATAATAGCCACACTTTTGCCTTGATTGACTAGGTTTTGCTTTTGATTGTGATACATGATTCTTGATTTGGGCATTTTCATATCAGTGTCATCCTTGTTGTGCCCTTTTGCTGCCACTATGACACAGTTTCTTAGAGTCTGTATTCTTCCTCCAATTCCTAATACTGACCCCCTGGGATATTACGGGTCTTCCCACTCTCTGGCACTTGGGCTCTGGTTTCTGGGCATGAGAAACTTGACCTTGCTCTTGCAAATACAAATATTTTTCTGTTTATAGGTTGGCAAAAGAAGATGGTTTATTTAGTAAGGATGGACAAAAGACAGTAAAAAGATGATTCATCTCCCATGAAACAGTATCCATCCACACTCTGGTACCATCTTCGTTCGCTATTGTTCACAATCCATTCTATCTAAACAGCTCTTTTGAGATACATGTCTTGTGGTGTGAATTCTGTGATGGGAAACTGTGATCCAGCTGAGGGCCTGTGTTTGTCATCTGAAATGGGCTTAGTTCCCCAGTGGTGGGGTAGATAACACTTCCTTGGCATCCTTACCGTGAGATTAGGATTTTGTCTGTTTACTGATATAGAGGAAGAAACACCTTCCTCATTTCTAAGAACACCTAGAAAAGGACTGCCCATCAGCAGGAGCCTTTCCTGAGAATGATGCCCAACCAGTGTCCCCTTTGGTGACTCCCAAGCCAGGATATTGGTTTTCTCATTCCTTTCTTAGTCTGTGCTGGTTTGAAGGATGTGTTTCCCCAAAGGCTCAGGTGTTTGAATATTGGATGGAATGATTTGGGTAGACTTAGGAGATGTGGCCTTGCTGAAGGAAGTATGTCACTAGAGGTGGTCATTGATGCTTCAAAGCCACACACCACTCCTAGTTCACTATCTCTTGGCTTCCTGCTTGGAATTCAATATGTGATCCCTCTAGCCTGATGCTTGCTGCCACTCTTCCTTGTCACAAGCACGTTTATCCCTTTGGAACCATAAGCTCAGATAAACCCATCCTTCTTTTAATTACTTTGGTCATGGTGTTTTATCACAGCAACAGAAAAGCTACTAAAGCAGAGTCCAAATTTACATTTCAGTGATGTATCATCTATAAAAAGTATCATTATAGATATCACATAAGATACATGCACTTTGGGATTATATTCAAAGGCTGAAAATCCAAAGGCCTTTAATCTAGAGTCATTTCAACTGTAAGATGGCCCATCGGCTTGGATCCAAAGGATATCCTCATTTAATTGCAACAATAAGAGACAAATCCATAAAAGAAGAAGTGCAAGTTTGGTGATGCGGAGCATAAACACCACAGTGATCAACAAGGTCCTGTGGAGAAGGGAGGCTAGCCTGGGTTAAAATGGAAGATAATGGATTTGAGGTAAACCTTAGAAAGTGTGTATGTCCAGATGATGGTGATTTGTCAGATACGAAAGGAAAAGGAATGACATGACCTATGAACTATGAACTGTACCGACAAAGGAAGACATGTGTTCAGGAAATACAGGAAGAACTGTATGTAGAAGAGGCATGTTGGGGAAAGCAACTTACAGACTCATCACAAAAAGTCTGGCTCAAGAGACCAAACTTCTTGCTGTTTGTCTGGCACTTAGCACAGGGTTTGAAACAGAAGACCATTTCACTGTAGCTTTATTTTAGCAAGAGAAAACTGAAGGTGTGTAAAGCAAAGAAGAACTAGATGATGCCAAATGGTTAATATAACAAGCAGACTCGATGCTCGCTTTACTGATCTTTGGAACCAATACTCTGAGAAGTAGAAATTGTCAGCTCCATTTTTTTTTAAAAACAAGGCATGGTTGTGCTAAATCCCTTGTCTAGGGCCACACCGTTAGCAACTGGCTAACCCAGATTTGTTTGCAACCAGAGCTGCCAACCTGTAACCCTACAACAGAGAGGACTCAGTTTCCAGATGATCTTATCTTTTTTGGCGTTGGGGATAATACCCAGAGGCCTGGGGATGCCAGGCAATTGCTCTGCCAGTTTTCAGATCAGAAAGATCCTATCAGGATGATGTAGCAGGGGTAGGATAAAGACCAGAGTGGACAGTCCTCTAAAGGCAGGAAGTGTCCATACATGTGGTGACTAAGGACAAGTCAGGGGCCCAGTTTCCTTGCTTCAAGCCTGGCTACTGAAGAGACTTATAGAAACATCAGTTTAAAAAAAAGTTACAAGGGAGCCCGGGTTTGGAGAGACAGATGATGAATTATTGATGAAGCCGCAGCCAACACCGGCCTCCTGTTCTCTCTGCTCTATCTGATCCCCACTATCTCTGCCTTTTATTACCAGTGTCTGTGGAAGGCAGTAAGATGCATGTTTTAGTCCTATTGTAAGTCATGTAAGATAAGATTTATAAAATGTTCAAGAAGGTGAAGCGAGCGCAGGGGGAAAGGGAGAATTCGTGTTTAATGAGAACCCTCTGCTGAGTCCATCCTCAGTCATCAGGATTTACTGCAATCAAATTCTCCTGTAAAAACACTGTTCTACTGACTTTGCACCCTTCTCTCCACAGTGGCATTGGGCCCATGGTGCAGTTACAGGACCAAATCTCAGTAGGCAATTAAAATTCATGATCTTGCTACTGCATGGCAGAACAATATAAATTGAAAAGCACAGTCTGGATACCATCTTGTGGTTTTTATTAGGGGAAAATTAGTGGCACTTTGATTCACGAAGGGCTTATGGCAGGCCTGGGCCCTGTGGTGGCCCTAATATAGCCATCACTGGAATGCCAAGAGGCAGCCTGCTGTGTTAACAGATGTCATTTTGTGCCAAACTCACATAACTGAAAGGTTATGGGCCAATAAAAAAAATCTGTGGCTCTCCTTCTTTGGTTATGAGATGCAAGAGCAAGCATTTTGGAAAGCAAGCTGCCTTATTTCCTGTTAAAATATGCCTGTCAGAATGGCCAGTTTCTATGGTGTGAAGCCTTTTGTAAACACATCACGTCAGCATCCCTTTGTCTGGTGGATGAGCCTTACTCGAATATACACTTACTGCTGAATACCATTGCTGAATACCAGATTAGTGTGAGAAACTGACACAGGATGGGGTGATGCCAACATTTTTTGTCAGGTTGGTGGTTTGCAATGTGGCAAAGATGCCTCAGAGTCAGAACGGGAGAACTAGACGATAACACACTCTGATGACAAATGTCTGGTCTAGCTACCTAACTGTTATTTGATTTGGTGTGAGCCACCCAGCTTGCGAGAGCCTGCACTATGCTATCTCAGAGTAGGCTTTATTTTAAAAAGGTTTCAAAGACCAGAAAGAATCTACACAGAGTGCCTTGAAATTATAGTCAGAAGACTCTGAATTCTTATTGGCCTATCTCATAATAAGCAGTCTGTGCAATGTCACTTTCTTTTCATAATTGTCCAACAGGGTAAGTAGTATTCTTATCCCCCATGCTACAGGTCTGGGTCTAGAAGTAAGCTAGTGAAGTAAGGAGCTGGAGAAAAAAGATCCCAGATCCTAATCTGTTGGCTCTGTGTCATCCATTAATGAAAACTAAGCTGTGGAGCTGTCCATGTACCTCAGAGCCTGGGAAAGAAGGCCATGTGCTCAAATACAGCTTCATAGCACCAGGCAGGCTGCTCGGAAGGCACTTCAGCAGTCCTGAGCTGCTCAGTGCATTAAACGTATGACAGGAGCGCCACACCTCTGCTTTTGAAGAAAAGCCCATCCCCTGTATGTATGTTCCTCATTGAGGCTAATTTCTTAAAGTCCTGTGTGTGTCCACTTCTGGGCCTGATGACTTGATACCCATATATCCAGGCTGAATGCCACCTCTTCTAGTGGAGCTTCACAGAGGAAGCAGCTGGGGCTAAACTCTGGCATTGCTTAGTGTCCCCTAAGGGTGGGAAGTAGCAGGGTTAAGAAAGCTTGGTGAAGGGCTTCCTTCTCCCAGAGCCAGAAGTCAGTGAAGACCACAGTGTGAGGTAATGTGAAGGTTCTGTGTCTATTCTAGAAGGCTGCAGATAGCAGCTTTCTGGAACACACATGCTGCTCACAGAGAAAGAAAGCAAGAAGTGGTGATTAGGGCCCTCCTTTCCTTCCAGTGGAGGCCTAAGTGCAGAGGTGGAGTCAAGCAGAATGCAGGCAGCCTTGGGGCAGTTGCATGCCAGCACTGATGTCCATAGGCTGGACCTCGAGTGGCTCCAAAGCGCCCCTATGGCTTTTGGTAGAGAGGATTGGAGCAGCTTTATGGAACGTAGGATCTGAACCAAGGCCATGAGTGCTTTGATGGGTAAGGGCTTTCCTTTCCTTCCACATCAGATTCAGTCAGGACTTCTCCCTTTCAGTGTCTTATTAAGGTGGATTTGTCCCCTTCCTGTTAAAGAACAAAACAACAAATCCAAGTTCATTCCGACTCCGATTCAACTTCTGCCTTCAACGTGTTATTCTAGTATGATAAATCCTGACTGTAAGTCTCCTATAACCTTTCCCATGTAGATTTGGTTGACTTTCTGTCTTACTCTGAAAGTACAGGTCTATGAATCCCAATGCTTATTAACTATATAGGTTTAGTTATTTAGGTTAAGCATTTAGAGTAATAGAGACGAATATTGTGACTCCTCTTTTTTTTTTTTTTACTTCTCACTGGCACCAACTCATTGTGTGTCTTATCCAAACTAGTAGAATCTCAACATTTGGATTAGCATCAGGAAAATGCAAATAATGGTGTTATCTAGGAAATGTTTCAAGGAATCAATTAAAGCACAAAATCATCCTGCTAATCTCCCCTGCAGGGCTGTTCTGCTGCCAGCTCGATGACACTGAAGATCATTATACAGCCAATGAGTGGCACACAAAACTCTAGGCATTTTAACATTTAGCATACCCCTATCATGGAGGATGCTTGTCTTCTCTTCAGTGTGAGCATCCTAGAGTGCTCTATGGGCTTGCACAGTAATTCTTCACTCCTTCTCTATTGGTGACTTCTAGAGAACACAGGGGACAGAAGACCTCAGAACTCAGTCTTCCATGAAAATGGGCTGCAATGTTCAAATGCCTATAGTTAAGAATTTGCATATCTTCCACTCTGGAGGTTTTTCTTCCAAGTAGTAATCAGGTGGTTAACATCAAGATGGGCTTTGTATCTATAAATACCTTCCAGTATCCAAAGTGCTAGAGTATTTTCTGTAAAGTAATTTGGGTACTTCTTCTGGTTCCTTTTGTGATGCTCAAAAGTATTGTTACATGTCCTCCATGTAGTGGACACTGTTACACCCCTACCTTATAAAAAAGGAAAGTTTCATGGAAATTGAGGTCACTCAGTATGTGATAAAAGTAGATATCAAACAAAGTCTTGGAACTCCAAACACAAAAAACCGAATTGCACAGCTTCTATTAAAGGTTTTTATTTCAGCCCCGAACAAGTACTGCCTCCACACAGGCAATGGAATACTTTCTGAGAGTTGGGTGTGATGATTATTGAGCGAAGTCATGGGTTTGAGTTGGGGTGGTTGATAATATCTGCCCTCAAATTCTGATTCTGCCACACAACTGTCCAATTATAAACAGATTAGTCCCAATGTGCCCATTTGGTGGAAGAAATACTTCCTGGGGTTGTATAAAGTGAATGGTTAAATCATACGTAGTGACAGAGGATACACTCGGAGTAGCCTTAAACAATGTTCCTGAAGATTAAAAGATGATGTGGAGCCCTTAGAAGAAGTCTTGACACAGAGTTGGTCTCTGTAAGTGGTATCTATGAGCCACATTGATGCATTTTATGGAGTATTTCATTTAATTATGACTTTTGATTGTGGTCTTACCTACTTTACTTGGCATCCAGTTTTGCAAAAGTTATTCCAATTTGTACATCGTCCTGATTTCCTATTTCTATAGCATGTGTGGACTTTCCTATCTGTTTTTCAAAGCTTTATTCTTAAGGTCTTATGGAGTCTCCTACCCACTCTCCAAGTCCCACCCCGCCCATCTCTGCTCTGTCCATGGTCCTGACTCTACATTCTTGATTCCTTCAGTTACACCAGTCCTTATGTTTCAAGCTGTAGCTAAAGTTCCAGGTCTTTCAAAAAACTCTCTCTGATTACTTCAGCCCACACAGATTACTAGTATAAGATTTGGAAGTGCTTCAAAGCTTATATGGCTAATGCTTGATTTTTCCCTCCCACGAGGACCATCAACTGTAACTGAGAGTGAGCTGCACACCTAACAAGGCTACACCATATTTAGAGTCTATACATAATCAAAAACTGCACTGAATACATTCTTAACTATCACATGTAATATTGGTACAATAATGCATCAGTAAATCACATAGAGAAAGAATAAATAAATCATGAATTTCTATAATAAGATAGGCTCAGTTAGGTGTCTATAATTAACTTGATAAAACGAGAACATGGTACTTCTAGCGAATTTTTCTTATTTCCTGTCAAAATATTCACAGATGTGTGTAAAAATGTGCAAAGGTGTTTATGGCAATATAAGACATCAAAACACTGAAAACACTATATATATATATATATATCAATGATACTTGAAGCTGCTGAGCAGTCATCAGTCATGTGCAGAATACCATGTAGCTTCTACAAAGATCAAAATGGATCTATATGTATTGACAAGAAAAGACATCCATACTACAATGTGGAAAAGGTTGCAACAGCTTATATTATTTCGTTTTTATAAAACAGAAATATACATTTTTAATATATTTTATGTTCATTTATAAATAGAGAAAAACAAATGTCCATAATTTGTTAAAATGTCTCTGAAGAGTTAGATATTGGAGATGAAGACATGGTGAGTGGGATAACTTATATTTTAAGTACATATACAACAAATACAACAATTCCTTGATGTCATGCATTTCACCAACCCAACACAGTCATATGTACTTGTAACAAGAATCTTGAGTGTGTTTTCTTATAGTCTTAAGGTTGTTTTTTTAATAGAGTGTGCATGATTTTAAAAACGAATTTTTCCTAGCGTGAATTTCCTCCCAGCAATAAGTGCTGTTCATTTGCTTTCTTTGGTATTTGTAGATGTATTCAGATGCGACATAATTCTTCTAAAAAAACCAAACAGCGATATACTCAAATTTCAACATCCTAGTAACTAAAATGTGAGTGATATTTTAAAAATATATTAGATCTTAAATGGCTTTGTACTGACCAGTCAGGATGGATGCTGCAGAGTATTTCATGGCATCCTGGCAGAAACCAGTCTTGTCTTTAGCTGTGCGAATTAGTTGAAAGTGTCACTCGAGACTGTTCTTCACTTGTATCCTCTTATTTTCCACGTTTCCCACCTACCCTTCAGTCAGAGGACAATGTTGAAGGACACTGCTAATCCAACAGGGTGGCAGATACAGTTGTTATGCATGTGCTTTGGTCAAGATGAAGCAAAGTGAGCTGGCATGATGGAGGAGAAGGAATGTGAGCTTTGGAGCTCACAGATCTGGGCTTGGGACCTGACTCTGTCATTGTCTACTTGTGTGGCCTTATGCAAACCAGTAATCTGTGGGAGCCACCGTTCATGTGTAAAATGATAATAGCAATCGCTACCTCTTAGACGTGTGAGCAGGTAAAATGAGGCAATCTGTCAAGTGTCTGGAGCATGATTGATACTAATACGTGCTAATAATCTTCTCACCCCTTCCCCCAAATCCTCCTTCTCATTTGTCCTTGACTTACCTTAAGAATGTGAGTCAGGGCTTTTTAGTATCTATTGTCAGCTGACTTTCTCTGCCAGGGACTGCCCATTTTTCTCTTGTCCAGTGCTGTGTCATGTGGCCATTGTTTCTCTCAATTAAAAGGATAATGTTTCAAACACCAATGTCTTTTTTTTTTTCAGCATCAAATGCACAATTATGCACAGCTTAAAGTACATCAAATACAGCAACTCAGCTATTCAGTCCCTAGTGGTAAGCTAGGTCAATTTTACCTTTTTGACCTCAACTGAAGGTTCTCTGAGCTCAGACACCAATGGTGACCTACTCTATATGCCTTGCACAATTATTAGTAAATGCATCAAAAACCCACTGACTGAATAACTGACAGTCCCAGGCATTGCATAACCTCTTTAGGTATGGACAAAGCAGTCTTCCTCCTGGCCAGCAGGACTTGATATGGAGCTCAACCCTGATTGTTGGGGCTTAATTACACTTCCTAAGCAAACACAGCTACACCTATGTTATTTCAGATTAGATAAGATCTTCCATCTGTAGCTATCCTTCATTTTCTCATTGGCTTTACTGGGGCTCATTAGTGTAAAGGAAATAACTTGAGGCAAGTTTCGATGGTCTGAGAGCACAGGCAGATGTCCCTGAGCTCAGGGACAGCACCTGGACAGGCCCTGGGAGAATGAGAAAAAGCTCTGGAGAAGGCAATTGAGAAACCTGCCAGTGAGACATTGTCTGCGGATCACTGGCCCGATATCACATAAAGGCCCCATCTGAGCCATTACAGCCTATTGTGTCAATGTGTTTTCTGGGAGGCTGTCATCCATAGATCACCACTGGCAGTGAAGGTAATACTTCCATAGGAACTGTTACCATTTCCCATCAGTGAATTCTATTAGAGGTCCATGGGTTACTGCCAGTGAAGTTCATATAACTCCGTCAAGGAGATGGTGATCAATTCCACGGAGTTTTGTGAACACACACAGAATACATTTCATACTGTCGTTTGGGTTTTGTATTGCACTTCCATGATCCCTACTCCATGGTAAATCTAATATCATCTACTAAAATTGCTACAGAGGAAAAAAATTTTTCCCATGCCATTTCAAGACTGTAATACATGTTCACTTCTTTTCTTTTCCAGTCACAAAAGATTTAGACATAACTACAAGCCATTGACTTCTCTGACTTAAAAATTAGGTTTGACGGAAGGGGCATTTATTGAATGCCCACTGTGTACTTGGAAACGAAGACAGCTATCAGATGACACCTAAAATATAATATATTAGTGTTCTCAGAGAAGTTACGAGGTTAGAGACACATGATTAAGGAATGTCATTATGAAACAAGTAACAAGATATGACAAACTAACTCCTAAGTAGGTCTACCACTTGGTACAATGGCTGTGTTCTCCAAAAGATGGGCGAGTGCAAATCCTGTGGGGCACTGCAAAGAATGAGATGTTTATATAGAGCTTCATAGAGTAAATAGACAGGTCTTCCTAGACTGATGCATGGGTATTAAAAGTTGTACACCTTAGGAATTATTCTTTCCCCTGAGGAGCAGTAGATCCTTCTTAGTTGCTGGGGACACCCTCCAAGATCTCATGCAGATGTCTGGGGCCAGGAGTAGAATCAAACTTTGTATGTATATGCTTTTGTCCCATACATACTTGTAATGATGTTTAATTTATGAATTAGTCACAGTAAGAGATTATAAACTATAACCAATAATAAAAATAGAACAATTGGGATAAAATACCATATGATGTTATATGAAAGGAATCTATCAAAAGAATCAAAACAGATATTAATCTTTTCAGAACATGGTTGACCATAAGTGATGGAAACCAGGAAAAGTGGAACCACAAGTAATGGGAGGCTACTGTATGTGCTTTGGGTCATGGGTCCAGGAAAAACAGTGAGTTAAGGGAGAACTATAGGACGTTGCCTTGATGAGCTGGGTTTTGGATGAGAGGCAAGAGCTGGGAGTGACCGGGGAAGGAACAACTTTTGCACATGCTCAGGGTGGGAGAAAATAGTGTCAGATCTCTTCCCCAGGAGGTGCTGCTCAGTGTAGGCTAAGCCCACACACACACACACACACACACACACACACAGCTTATAAACATATATATTACACATATATACATTATATACACATGTGGCTTATACACATATATTATACATATTATATGCGCACATATATATTAACAGCATGTCACTTGATTGTTATGATTTTCATCTCTTTTTTATCCAGATCATAAAACAGAACCAGCTGCCCTCAGGTCCATAGTTAATGATCATCTAACAACAGTGACCTATGGCTTACATTAAGAGGTCCAAGTTTTTCACAGGCCTAACAAACTCCATCTTACCACACTGACACCCTCTCTGGACCGCTCTCTTATCACTGGGACTTCTCTTGCATGTAGACTTTCTGTTATCTCCTAAGTAAATTCCATTTCCCCTTCTGTAGTTTTCTCTGGAAGGGTCCAGTGCTCCAAGGTCCCACCCAGTCTGCTCATTTGCTGCACTCTGACAATCAGGTACAAACCCATCTTTTCTAGGATGCCTTCCTTGTTAAAGTGTTGATGCATTGCTCTTCTCTGCTCTGCATTTAAAAATCACCTTCACGGCTTATCTTTTCCTCAGTATGCCATATATTCATCCATAAGGAGTTTCATTTGGAGGTTATGCTCTGTGGTTAAATCACACATTTCTAAAGATGAAAGCTAGGCCTCCGTTTCTTTTACTTCTCCCCTTCAAGCCTTGTAGTGCCAGAATACAGTGTTATTTGAAGCCTGTTTTATAAGGATGGTCAGATTCTTTCCCAAAACATGAAGTAAACATTTTGCTTTTTTTTTTGTTAAGAACAAAATTTTAAATGCTGCTTAAGCTTTTGTCAGGCCTGCAAATGTCTACTTGTTCATGTCACAGTATTAATATCATTAAGTTAATATTAGTGCCATTGTGCTCTTACAAGGCTAAAGCATATTCATGCAGATTTTATGTACTATGATCCAGTAGAGTGTATTGTACTGGGGGCAGTACACTGGATGAGGGCAAATGAAAGAGAGAGATAGGTGGCAAAACAATGTGGCCCCTTCTCTGGTTATAGGCTACCAAGGTAAGTTATAGCAAGCTTGAAATAAGAAAAAAAAAACCAGAGCAATTATGAAGGGTTTCTTTGATTGATGAAGATTCGTTTTTACTGAGACTTAGAAATCACTCACACTGATGTGGAAGGGCCACAAGAGAGAAGTAATTGTGTGTGGAAAGGTCCTATGGTGGAAAATCCTTTCATGCTTTCCTGCCTGGAAGGTCACTGTGGCTACAACATGGAGGTGAGTATTGGTAAGAAATGTTATTCTTGGAGACACAGAGGCCAGGTCCCACAGAGCCTGGGTCTCGATGAGGAATCTGGATTTAGCTGGAAAGTGATGGGAAGCCCCTGGAAACTCTTAGGAAAAGATGTATTTTTGAGATAAGTTGGCTATGGCTTGTAGAATTAGCTAGGCATTAACACACTGTGTTCCCATGGGACAATGGTCTTTACAGGGTAAACAAGAAGTACTGTGAATACTGAATGCTTGTGCAATAGTTTTAGACATGGTCAGAAGGAAATCCAATAGACAACCTTCTTCATCCCATTGTGTGGAGCTGGGAATACCCAAAGGCCTATAACTGTCTGTAGGGCTGAGAAAGCATGAGGTGCATGCCTTTAGCAAGGCCAAAAGCTGAGGGCCATGAGCAGAGGGACAATGGAAGCGAGATAGTTGCAGGGAAATCTGAAGTTCAAGCCCCAGAGAGACCAAATCTCAATAATTACTAAGGTCAGAAGTCAAAGGTCACATAGCTGACTTTGGGACTGAGAGAGGTGGAGGTTAGCAACAAAGATCACCTAGGATCTTGTGGTTTCGGTTGTGGGTGATGGCAGATATGTAATATGAAAGAGTCTGCCTCTCCCTTTCCCAAAGCAGTGATAAGAAACTCAGTGACAGGGGTTCCTTCTCATTTGCCCGACCTTGAGGAATAACAGAGTGTCCTTGACTTACACAAGGAAACCTAGCAAGGTAATAAGTTAGGATATCAATTATTATTTCAATCTGGTCAAAGAACCTAGCCATGAAAGGAGAGGTCATATCTGCTGTATCAACACTGTCTTCTCTGAGCCTAAAAGACTACTCAATATGTAGTTTCCGGTCATTCTGTATCTGTAGTGGGTGGGATGTGGTGGGTGGGATTAAATGACGGAATGTATGGAAAGGCTGGATACTGTCTTAGTTAGGGTTTCATTGCTGTGAAGAGACACAATAGCCAAGACAACCCATATAAAGGTGAATGAACATTTAATTGGGGCTGGCTTATAGATTCAGAGGTTCAGTCCATTATCATCATGGTGGGGAAACATGCCAGCATGTAGGCAGACATAAGACATAGTGCTGGAGAAGAAACTAAGAGTTCTGTATCGTACTCCAAAAGCAGCCAGAAGGAGACTGTCTTCTCTGCACTGGGTGGAGTTTGAACACTAGGAGCCCTCAAAGCCCGCCTATACAGTGAAACACTTCCTGCAACAAGACCACACCTCCTCCAATAAGGCCACACCTGTGGCCAAGCTTTCAAACCACTACAGTTAAATATATTGAAAGACTGGTTTAAGGATAATACTTACTGAACAGATATACTACATTAATACAGCAATGTTACATACAAGCAATGATCTTTCATCTCCATTTCCTGTTTCAGATAGGAAAACAAACAAACAAAGAACCAAAACCAATAGCTCACACCAAAAATAACAGTGCCTGGGGGGGGGGGGGGGAGAATAAGATTGAGAAAAAAATCAATTAGCACTGAGGTAACATGTGAAGAGACCATCAGTAAAAGCAACCATTTCCAATAAATGTTGGTAACTTAGACATTTAAAAAATCATAGTAACTTCCAACGAAATGCAGTGTAGCATACATAGGGCTTTAAAAGTAAAAGTGACTTGTTAAATGGGCAATTCAGGAAATTAACAGATGACTGCCCATCGTGGAGACAAGACCAGAATGGACAGAGATTGAGGAAGATTGTGTAAATGATCATTTTTAAGACAGAGGAGACTAGACCCATATGGTATCCCCCTGTGGTTTGCTACATGGAGCTGAGCTAATGTATTTTATATCCAGCAGCCAGCGCTGCATGGTATGAAACAATGTGTTGGCAGAAAAGTCTGTGCAGATGACCCAATGTAATGCTCTACTGACATAAGCCTTTACCAAACATAGATGGTTTACTTCTCACTCTGAAAACAGGTTTAGAAATATAGCAAACTTGATTTTCCAGTCTCGAGTGGAGAATAATAGATTATTCCTCCTCAATTCACTCTTGGCCCCATGATAGTTCACACATATCTTTTATGTAGACCAGCGGTTCTCAACCTGTGGGTTGTGACCCCTTTGAGGTCACATATCAGATATCCCGCATATCAGATATTTACATTATGGTTCGTAACAGTAGCAAAATTACAGTACCAATAAAATAAAGTTATGGCTTGGAATCACTACAACATTAGTGACTATATTAAAGGGTCAGAGCATGAGGAAGATTGAGAAACACTGATGCAGATCAAAAATACATATGCATGTTAGTTGATATGTTTAACATTTAGATATTCAGAGATTTAAATATAAAAACTTATATTTAAATTTTTCTTTCTGTTTGCTATTTCCTCATGACAATAATCGGGTAAACCGGTGGTAGGAGCCTCCCATTCAAACACTGGTTCCTTTCATTAATGGAACCTCCACAAATAGCATTGGCTGGTTCAGTCTCCCACTCCTCAGGACTCTGCTCCCATGCACCTGTGTTCATAAGTCAGGTGACTGTGACGTAAGGGACGCCTGCAGTTTATTTAGATCTACAGGTGGCTTGTTTAACATATGGACTTCTCATTATGCTAAATGGGTTTTTTCTTTCATTTAAAACTGACCTAGATCCACACTCAACAGGTCACAGATAAGTGAGATAAATGAATCCCAGGAATAGAACAAAGAAATAATGAGTTTTGTGGGCAAATCAAACATTACTCTCCTAATTCCACCATTAGCTGCTTAAAGAAGATCTGTTGGTGGCCTTTGGGCAGTAAGTGTTATAGTGCGTCCTTTAAGTTTAATGTGATACGATCGCTGTGGATCTTGTGGAGAGACAAGCATATACAATGCTAATATATTTGTATTAGCTGCCTTCCACATAATTACTTTAACATAAGCTAATTCTTCATTATCTTGATGTTCCATAACTAGCAGAAACAGAACTTAAAACCTTTACATCACAACTATCTAGTTATTATTTATAACTGAACAGGTTATGGAAATGAAATCAATATGCATTTACATATTTGATTTTTAATGAAGATTTTGGATACCTGTCTATATTATCCTAGAATATAAATTGAATACTAAGTTAATACCCAGTATAACTTCTGTGTTTAAAAGGATTGGTTTGGAATTTGACATTTCTTTACATATGACTCCTACGGTATGTCACTGCACCACCCCTGTTTCTCAGAGTGAGTAATTAGAAACCCTGTGTCTTAGTTAGGGTTTTACTGCTGTGAACAGACACCATGACCAAGGCAAGTCTTACTAAGGACAACAGTTAATTGGGGCTGGCTTACAGGTTCAGAGGTTCAGTCCATTATCATCAAGGTGGGAGTATGGCAGCATCTAGGCAGACATAGTGCAGGAGGAACTGAAAGTTCTACATTTTCATCTGAAGGCTGCTAGTGGAAGACTGACTTCCAGGCAGCTAGAATGAGGGTCTTAAGCCCACACCCACAGAGACACACCTACTCCAATAAGGCCACACCTCCTAATAGTGCCACTCCCTGGCCAAGCATATACAAACCATCACATCCTCGTTCTGTCTTTGACCATGGGAGGGGCTGTATGAGGCTTAGGCCCTATCCCAGGGAGCTCATATTTCTGACCTTGCAGTTTCTGGATCTGTGTTCACTGCATCAAGTTCACCCTGTCTTATTTCAACAATTGACAGTTCTGATCTAAGTCCATTAAGCTAAAAGAAGATTTTTCTAAGGATGGCCACTATTTCCTTCCAGAATGAGAATGTTTCATAGAAGGTCCAAAATCTACAATCTTAGTTATTGCTTTTATGGACAAGGAATGCAAATGGAGAAGCCATAAAAATATAAATACATGAAAAATTAATGTAATGGGTTCCTTTGTCCTGGTGATTTTACTTGGTTAATAGATTATTGACAAAAGCCATAAGCAGTCATCAAGTATGAGGTAATCTAGTAAATTATCACTAAATATTTTTAGGTTATACATATATTGACCTATTATACATTGACGCTCAGTTTACTATTCCTTTTGATGTTATTGATATATAGTTGTGTTTTGATGATCAGTACATTTCCTTTGTATCACCCCCACAATTGTCATGTAAGTGTTTTCTTAAAAATTTCTGTAGTGGAGGGCTGGAGAGATGGAATAATATTTGAGAGCACTTTCTACAGTTCCCAGGACCCAGATTTGGTTCCCAGCACCTATGTTACATGGCAGTTCACAACTATAACTCCAGTCTCAGAGGATACTACATCTTATTCTGAGCTCTGTGGGTACCAGACAAGCACATGGTATACCAACATGTAGAAAAAACTCCCACATGCACAAAACACTTTAACTTATTATAGTTCTTGAATTTGTAGTCATAGAGTTTATGACTTTTTCACATGAGCATCTTTCCATTTTTACAGAACATATTTCATCAAAAGTACCGTGTGATAAAGGTCTGAGCATGTTTACCCTTCCCTAAAAGGCCACCTCTCGCTGATGGGCATCTTCTGGTGTCACATTCACCGCAGCAGCGTCTGAGTTCATTCTTCACAACTGTTTATTTTAGACTTGCACATCTAGTTAAGTGTATATCAGACTTTAGAAGTATCTCTCCTCCTCGAATAAGTATCGCTTTACTTTTTTTTTTCAAATTTTGTGCTCTATTGGTTTCTGAAACAAATGCTCTTCTCACTTATTCATGATTATTTTAAAAGCGATTGAATAGCATACATTTTTCTCTATCTTATCTGTAAAAACATTTTTTTAAAAAAATCATTCTTTGAGGATGTTCTCCTTGGAAATGGGCAGAGTTAGGCGAGCTGGCCTGTCCTTGTGATGTGATCTTTATCCAGGGCCTATTGTCATGTGTGCCTTGAAGCTACGCAACAATGCTACAACAACAACGATAAACCATAACCAGACTCCAAAGCCAGGGCAAAGGAAATGAGAATCGGGGACGTTGAAGCTCGGGTTCAGCAGTAAGCTGAAACCCAAAGAGTACAGTTGTAGTTCAGTAGGCTTGTCCCTAGCATGGTGATGACTTCAGGGTGAGAAGACACCTCGTCTCTCTGGGTTTCCTCAACCAGAAAGAGCAAGGCCTGAACTAGAACATGGTTTCTGAGGTCTCACCCTGCATTTGTATGCCAGGAGTCTGTGACTTGTGTTCTCTAGAAATCATTCTGCTAGATAGAAAGAAAATATTGGGTTTTATGACTGAGGGACACCTTGCGCGTGTAGCCAGTTATCTTGTGAAGTGGGTACTGTGGATCATGGCATAGAGAATGTAAGAGTGTATGGGATGTGTGGCTTGTCTCCAGTGGACTGAGGGAGCCTTAAAGTTGACTATGAGGCACATTCATCAGGGCAGAATATGCAACTTGACCCAAAGTACAATCATTTCTGTCTTGGTCTGAACTGAAAAGTCCCCTTTCACCAATGAGAGGGAAAAAAAAATCCTTAGATATGTTTATTAATTTACTTAGATGTGGATTCCAATTTGTTTTGAAGAAAAATAACTTTATAGGTCTTACATCATAATATATTTAGATGACAAAGCTATTTTAAGCCCTCTGGAAGTGTTCAAGGGAAAAACAGAAGCAAGGCAAAAAAAGACAAAGGACTAAATCCCACAACCCAGAATTCACACTCCCTGATTGCTGAGGTAAGAAGCTATTTTAAGAGAGATCAGGTAGATAAAGGACTTCGCTACAGCAGATCATCTCAAACTTATCATTTTAAGCAGTAAGAATTGATTTTAATTTGACTTAAATTTAGTACAAAGGAGAATAAATTGAAGTGAAATGGAAGACTTTGCTGAACCAACATGCTTCCTATGGATGCCCAGAGGAGGAGACCTTTGCCCTAGTTTGTCCCTGTATTTATGGTCACTCATAAGAAGGAGCAGAGGTCAAAACACTGAATGCTAAACTCCCCCACACACACTACTTTCTTCTTTTGCTATGATGTAAAGTGCTACATCTGACTGTACCTTTGAGTCTAACTCCAGTCAAGCCTGGGGACAGAAACTTCTGAGGCCAAAACTAAAGAAAGGAGCTCATATGCTACCATTTAATATGTGAGCCTTGAGGAGCCTCTGGAAAGTCAGCACTGTGGCTCTTGGTTATAAGTAGTGCATACCATGTGCTTCTTTGCACACCCCAAATCAATGACTTTTACAAACCATAGGGTGGCACAATGGACAGACAGATTTCAAAGCAGTAAAGATCTGCCTGGCTCCCATGCCTGACTCAACAAGATCATGCTCACGGAGAACACAAGTCAACTCATGAGAAGAAAGTGAATTTTAAAGCCATTCTTACAAAGGCTCTTTGGGGAGAAGGCTTTACAATGTACACACTGCATTAACAAGTGGAGCAAGTACCTCACTTTCAGAAGAATGCAGGTGTGCTTCGAAGATGCATGCTCCAAGCTGCCTCAGAGGAGCACCTTGCCAAGACTTAGAGTCCTACCCTAGGTGGCAGATACAGGACCAGCCTGGGAATCCTGTGTCAGTATCTGTCAGTTGGCTCCTCCCCACACTTTCTATCTCCTCCTTCCCAGAAAGGCTGGGAAGACCATACGGAACGCTGTTATCCCAGAGAAGCCAAACCCCACAGACATGGTGGGATAATGTTAGTCACGGTGAGAAGTCACCTTGGCCCACTTATTTCAATTCCTAAGTTAATGCTCTCCATTACCTGTGTTTAATATCTTTTTTGGTGGAAATTTTCTCAAATACACACTCTGAATTAACGGAAAAAGTGTCTCCACCAACTTGCCCAGGACAGCCATTCACTTTTCCTGGCAGATTCATATAAATCCTCATCCCTCAGTACATGACCTAAGGGGAAAACCATAAATAGGCTCTGAGTTCCTCCCACGCAGCTTATTTACACAATTTCTTTGCCTTGATAAGAATTTGCCTCTTGATGACCTTTAAAACACTTATTAGAATATTTATCAGTTATTAACGTATGTGTGCATTCACAGAAAGAAGCTAGCTCTCTAGTTACTTCCTGCTGGGACTAATTTAGGTTATAATATCTTTATGTGGATTTGAAAATAACTAAGTCCAAAAACACTAACCAATAACCAAGGAGGGAAGAGAAGCCCGATTAGCCAGGAGGTACAGATGTGGTGCTCGCTGCCTGCTCCATTTGAGTTTCTGGATTCAAAGAGCCAGCCTCCTAATAATCCAGACAGAGAGCTACTGTTGCCCAGCACTGAATGAATAGGTGTACATGTGCCACCATAACAAAATGCCACAGACTGGTTGGGTTCAATGCAGAAAGAATTTTTTCCCATAGTTCCAGAAGCTGAAATCCAGTTTCAAGGCATTGTCAAGATCAGCTTCTTCTGAGCTCATTCTCCTCTCCCTCTCTCTCTCTCTCTCTCTCTCTCTCTCTCTCTCTCTCTCTCTCTCATTTATAGGTAATCATTTTTTCCCCTGTGTCGTCTTCTTCTAGTCTTCCCTCTGTGTCTGAGGTCACTAGTCATAGTGGTTTAGGGTCTATACTAATGACCTCATTTTAATTCAATTACCTCCTGTCCCCAAGCACAGTCACATCCGAGGCAATGGAAGGTAGCATCTGAATGTGGGCGAGGTATAATTTCAATCTGTAAACTGTAGCATTCCTTAAGGGGGCGGCTCCCTGGCCACCCGGACTGCAACAGCTAAGTCAAAGCTGAAATGGCGCTGGAGAGTTAGCTTTCTTTCACCAGAACTGCCTTTACAGGGCTTTGTGAAACGCTTTATTGTGACGCTATTAAAGAGTTTGATGCTCTCTGTGCCAGAGGTGGCTGTGTTCCAGCAAGGACTGGAGAGTTTCCTGTGCCAATTCTGTAATGAAGGAAAGAGAGGGCAGAAAATTGGATATATTAGGACTTCCAATCATAGTTATAAGATAGTCGGGAGTGCAGGTTCCGTCCCATTTGGAGGTTTCATTTGCATGGGAAGAATGTTATTTATGCGTTAATGTGAAATTTGAATATTTTCCTCCTCATTCAATCCAACCTGAAGGGACTTGAATTTGAACACTCTGAAATAGAAAGAAGAGGGTCAAAATAGAATTGGTTTGATAAGTTATCATGCAAGATTCCCTTGCTGGCACTTGCAGTATTTTTTTTGGCTGACCAAGTACTTTTCTCCCTGGAAAGTAAACAGAAAACAGCTGTCTAAGAAATGGGTTACAGCAAACGTATTTGGCCAGGTGCAGGATAAATAGATCATAGACTGGCTAAAATTGCCCTAAATAAAACGAAACAAATCTCTTGAGTCATACAGACCCAACCTGAGGGTTTTCAAAGAAAAAAAATCAAATGTATTAATGGGTAGTTCATATTTATACTTCATAGAATTTCGTGTCCTAAAGCTTGATTCATGGAATTATAAGTGATCAAAATACCAAAAAAAAAAAAAAAAAAAATCAACCCAAAACACAATTTGAGCAAAATTGTTACAAACTATGTATGATACTCTATGATGTCATATATCACAGAGGTATGGAAATCTGGAACCCTCTAAACCATAGATGTCACCACACAATGAGTACTGCTCCACAAGGTAGGAGAAGAATACACCAAGTTGATAATCGGGTCTTATATTTTAGATGACAACGTAAGTCTTTTTGTGACCAGAGGGAAAAAATGGAAGAAATATAGGGACAAAACAAACAGAGAGAAGGTGAGGAGATGACTCAGTGGATAAAGTGCATGCTCTACAAGCATGAAGAGCTGAGTTCAAATCTCCAGCACCCATGTATGAGTACAGCAGAGTGCCCTTGTAACCCCAGTGGGGTGAGTAGAGATAGGAGGAACCCTAGAGCTCTCAGCCAGCCAGTGGAGCCTAAATGGGAAGCTCAGGTTCAGAGAGGGACCCTGGCTCCAGAAATCAGATGGGGAAACTGTAGGGGAAGGCAGCCGAGGTTGGTCTCCAGCTTCCACAGGCACATACATGGGCATATACACTGTGCCTACATACACCTGCACAGCATCCCTCTCTCTCTCTCTCTCTCTCTCTCTCTCTCTCTCTCTCTCTCTCTCTCTCACACACACACACACACACACACACACACACAGAGGAACATATAGGAGCAAAAATTCTATTTGAAGAGGAGGATAAAAAAACCTATCAATCTTATTAAAAGTGAAATGAAACAATTGTTTTGTGTTTGTTTGCAGAGAGTAAGAAATTTAATGAATCTATTCAACAGAAAATCCCTGTGACCTTTTTGGGTTTTTTTCCCCTATTCTGTTTCAATTGTCTCCATCTCTTAGTAAAATTAATATTGGTACAGTTATAACTGACATGAGAGAACTCTAGAGTTCAGAGAAAACTTAGGGATTTTCCCCTGGAACTCCTTTGGTATAGATGGTATTGTTCGGCCTTCCACTTCTCTCATTGAATTTTTCTTCTTCTGCATGCAGCCCTCCTTCCTCTGTTCATCTTTAAATATAAATAGTTCTGTCCTTCACAGTCCTCTCTATACCTGGGAGATCGTTGCCTTTAGCAACTGTCCCTGTGCTGATGACTGTACCATAGCTCATAATCCAGCTTGTTACTGGATTTAGAGTCTACCTTGACACTATTTAAGTGTTTTTTACATTCAAAACCAAACACCCCAAACTGATGTTTTCAGTATCTTCACTTGTGACCAGCTTCCAAGATGATCCAGTGATCACAGCTCTTGGTGTATACACCACTGGGTAATGCTGTTCATACCAGAGAGCACTGATCAGTGTACCTCAAATGACACTGTGAAAATAATGTCATTTGTCTTCCAAAGTTGGGTCTTAGAAGAAGCTGTGGCTTCTTTAAAGTTTCTTGCACCCCACTCACTTTAGCAGAAGGCTGCTGCTAGGTCATGAAAATAAGTCCCATAGAGAGACCCCTTGTCACAAGTGGTTCCTCCTGCTAGCAACCAGCACGAACTCGGCACCTACCTTGCCTCTTCTAGTCAGCCAAACTGGAAGGAGACCAGTTTCAGACAAGCCACTGATGTTTGCAACCTTGGTCAACACCTTAACTACAAGAGACCTTGACTGAGCCATCTAGCTAAGCCCCTTCCAAACACAACCTCACAGAAACTACAGACTAACTCATTTCTATTTTGGTTGGGTCACTATGTTTGATGATATTTTGTCATGTTGAAATACATAACTAGTACTCCCAACAAGAACCTACAACACTTGTGCTTCTTTCCACAGTGGTTCATACCAGAATCCAAGTTTATCAGTTCATGCAAAAACTAGTGACAATTTTGGTTAAGGTAGTGACAAGAAGTAAATGGAATAAAGGGACATTTCAATGTGTCTGTTGGAATTTGGGGACAGGAGATAGTGCAGGGGGTGTTAGAGAAGGGTAGGGCTTTAGGGTGACAGGCTTATTCACTTAGTTGTAGGTTTTCCTGAGATTAAGTTTAAACAGAAGGTATGATAAATTCAATCATGATCAGAGGAAAAAAATATCAATGAGATATCACCTTTATGGAAGAATACTGACAATCTTTAGCATTTTTGGTTGCACTCTTGAAATTTCCTGTATGTAAATGATCACATTTTCAATTTATAATAATATTGTGTGTTATTAGATTTTCTACAATATATGTAGCAGGAAGAGATATTTGTCTTAGCATTACTATTGCTGTGTTGAAACAACATGATCAAAGCTATTAGAGAGGAAAGAGTTTATTCAGCTCACACTTCCACATCACAGTTCATCAGTAAAGGAAGTCAGGACAGAAACTGAAGTAGGGCAGGATCCTGGAGGCAGGAGCTGAAGCAGAGGCTATGGAGGGGTGCTGCTTAATTACTGGCTTGCTCTTCATGGATTGCTCAACCTGCTTTCTTACAGAGCACAGGACCACCAGCCCAGGGATGGCACCATCCACAATTGTCTGGGCCCTCCCCCATCAATCACTAATGAAGAAAATGCCATACAGGCTTGCCTACAGCCCAGCTAATGGAGGCATTTTCTCAACTGAGGCTCCCTCCTCTTTGATGACTCTAGCTTGTATCAAGTTGACATAAAACAATCCTGTACACTATTGTATATCTGTTAGGAGATCATTTTATAGAAATTGTGACAGAGGACCCAATGACAAGGGACTCAAGCTAAAGACTGAGTTTATAACTAAAATGGCAAGAACAGGAGAAGCTTTGGATGGGTGTGGTTCAGTCTTCAGCAAGGTGGGTGGGTCTGTCTCTTAGCTTTGCTTCACCATTTCCTGGTGCCACGTTACACTCTGGCTTCACTCTTGTAGGAGGGCGACTTCGGGCTCCCAGCATGGCCACACCCAACATTAGATCAATGCAGTTAGAGCCAATCTCTTCAGCTAAATTGTAGGAACAGCCTAAAGTTCACTCTGATTGGATGTCTAGTCCCAAGTCAACCATTACACTGTTCACTTAAAAAAAAAAAAAAAAAAAAAAAGTCAACCATTGTCCCCATGAAATGCTACATGTAAAAGCTGGGCACATGCCATTGAGCCTCAGAGCTTACCAAGGAAGACGTTGTTAGGTCTAAATGTAAACGGAGAGTAAAAACAAGATAGTGCTTAAGCTAAAGTTAGAATCAATTGGCTGAATACTGAAAAGTGTCACGTGTACCCTAACATGGGAGGTGAACATTCTTGCAGGTTTCAAAGAGCGAACGGCTTCCGTAGTTCTTCAACTCCCAGCTAGTGTTTCATTTCATGCTGAGTCAAAGCACCCTCTGCCCTGGCTGTGGGTGGAGCCTTGCCTAGGTCAACACACTGTTGTTTTTGAGATTCGGATGCTACAAAGTTCCCTAGCACAGAATGAGAACGAGAAAGGGGAAACACCGCAGCTGTGGCACTGGACCAGGGGTGGCTGAACAGGGACCTACTGACATCTTCTCTGTGTGCTAAGACCTGGAATCTGGGAGGGAAACCTCACTCCCACTGCAGGCGAGACTATAGAGCAGGAAGGGGGCAGCCTCTGCTGTATTGTCAGTAACCATGTTTCCCTGGAGAGGCCAGCCTAGAGTATTTGTCCTTAAGGAGAGCACTCGGAGAAAGAGTCACTCCAGAGTCAGAGCTGGGAGAAGCAATCGGGGAATGCCTGCTCAGTGGAAGCTCCCCAAGCTCCCTATTCAGCCTCCTTAAAAGGCTGTCCAGTAAATGCGCTGGCTCACCCAGGTGGGTTAGCTTCGAGACCACCCAATGTACTACAACGTTTACAGACTCTTGGAGAACAAAAGCCCGAAAGCAGGTTCTACCGCCGAGTTACACCTTCAGTTGTGTCCTCCTTCTCATGTATGATCAGACTCTATTGTTTGTCTTCCATGAGAGCTAATTAATTCTAGCGTAGGGAGGCTAAAGGACATTTCTTCGTGACTTCTGACATCACTTTCTTTTCAATTCAATGATTTTTTTTACACATTACATACTTCAGAGCAAATAGTGTGCTGCAGTAACACAATGAAGATGAAAATATATAATATAAAAACATATATTCAGCCAGAAAGACAAAAAGCAGTATTTAAACCAGTATGGCATTATAATCCTCATTAATACTAGCAATAAAAATTGAAGCAATGAGCCTACATTCAGAAAGAAAAAAAAAATGGGCAAAAATGTACCCATGAATTGGTTTTTTTAAAGGATGGGCAGTAATACTTAGCAGTTGGTTTTACATAGGATACAAAGAAGCAATTGAGAATGTCTGTCTTTTGGAATGTGTAGGCATGGTACAAAGAAAAAGCAGTACTTTGCACTTGAGACACCAAATGAAAATGAAAGTGACTCAAAGTTTTATTTATTAGTTTTCATACATTTCTAACAATAACTTCCAGATATGTTTAAACTCATCTTTTACTAATTTGGGGACATTTTCTGGTATAGATGATCATAAAATTTGAGAGGAATATTGTTTTTTGTTTTTTTTTAAATGAGCAGTTTTTAAATATTTTTAAAATTTAAAATGGTGATTCCTTTGTGGGTGTACTAGCTGGTTTTGTGTGTCAACTTGACACAAGCTGGAGTTATCACAGAGAAAGGAGCCTCCCTTGAGGAAGTGTCTCCATGAGATCCAGCTGTAAGGCATTTTCAATTAGTGATCAAGGGGGGAGGGCCCATTGTGGGTGGTGCCATCCCGGCTGGTAGTCTTGGGTTCTATAAGAAAGCAAGCTGAGCAAGGCAGGGGAAGCAAGCAAGTAAATAACATCCCTCCATGGCCTCTGCATCAGCTCCTGCTTCCTGACCTGCTTGAGTTCCAGTCCTGACTTCCTGTGGTGATGAACAGCAGCATGGAAGTGTAAGCTCAATAAACCCCTTTCCTCCACAACTTGCATCTTGGTCATGATGTTTGTGCAGGAATAGAAACCCTGACTAAGATGGTGGGGGAAGGGGCCACTGTCACACCCCCACATGCCCTCTCTTCCCAGCAGAGAGGGCTTGGCATTCCATGGTTGCCAGCAGCTTATGGTGACTGTCCCACACAGAAAGGGCACACCATCAAATCTTCCTGCTAATGCAATCTTGTCTTCCTGGAATTTGTAATTTTTTTTCATATGGATAGGGAATATTTTTTTGAGAGTGCACAGTCATGTTAAAGTAAATACCCTGGAGAAATACTTTCAATTAAAATTCAGAGAGTTTAGAAATCCAGGCTAGAAAGGATTTCCCTGACCTATAAAACCTAATAAGATTTTTTTTCCTTTCCATTTTATTCCTTCTCATGCCTCCTAAGTATGTGAGGCTGTCCTGCTTTCTTACCTGGTGGCCCCATTTAGATATGCCCTCTGGACAACTCAATCAGAAAATGGCTTTCAAGAATATTTCGAGAAAACTTGACATACTGATCTACTCTCAAACTCAATGATTTTGTTTTCTGGTGGAAAAGAGAAAGAAACCACACACATGTGTGTGTTTGTTTTAAGTACATGTACATGTACTGTCACCCCCCACATGTACATGACAATATGTGTACTCATGTGTAGGTATGTGACCATAGATGTATGTGTGTGTAGGCCAGGGGTTGGTGTTGGCTGCCTTCCTTGATTGCATGTGGAGGTCAGAGAACAACTTCCACCATGTGGGTTCCAGAGATCAAACTCAGGTTTTTAGGCTTGGTAGTCAGCACCTTTAGCTCCTGAGCCATCTTGCTGAGTCCTTCTGTCTACCTTATATTTGAGACGCATCTCTCATTAAAGCAGAGCTCATGGATTTTTGTCTGTCCTGGCTGGCCGATGAGCTTAGTGAGCTTTATCTGTGTCTGTGTCTTCAGTGATAGGATTATAGATGTATGCCACTGCACTCAGCTTTTATGCAGATGCTAGGGTTTCGAACTCAAGTACTATACTCATGGTGGGAACTCTACTGACTGAGCCATCCCCACAGCCCAACAACAACAATTTTTTAGTAAGGAAATCTCTGACTAGACACTGGGGAACCTGAGACAGGAGGCTCACCTAGATCCAGGACAGCTTGGGCTACCCCTTAGCAGCAACACTGAAAAACAACTACACAAACCAAATCAAATAGATCCTACAAAACTTCCCTCCAGCCACGACAATACAAATGGAGGAGGAGACAGATAATGTTGTGGTGACAGACTAAAGGAGTTAGCATAAGAAAACAAGAGCGAGGCTGGAGAGAGATGGCTTGGTGGCCAAGTGTGCTGCTCTTAGAGAGGACCCAACATTGGTGTTCCTAGCACCAATAGCAAGGAGCACACAACTGCCTGTAACTCTAGCTCCAGGGGATCCTAAACCCTCCTCTGGCCTATACTTGGGTGCACATACCTACATGCAGACACACACACACACACACACACACACACACACTCACACACACACACCCCAATATGCAATTAAAAAGAAATAAATACTAAGAAAACACTGGAGACTTGAAAGGTGGGCAAAGGAAGAATGAGATGGATTTGTTTCAAAGTGTGGGTAGGCAATTAGAAAGTGTCCTCTCTCCTGTAGGACTGCAGCCCTGGCATTTCATCCATCACATAGGCTAAGAATGCATCGACTGAGAATATCTTGGTGAGTTTCACACACTGTATATGTGACACATGTGTCCCGTTTAAGTGAAGCACCTAAAACCTAGCTACTCGATTATTTAAGAGTTCTTGCTATAAAATACTAAATGCCTGGGCTCTTCTAAGGGAAAGAAACCTCTTTATCTGTAAATGTGTTCTCATTAGGATTCTGGTTAAAAGTAAAGATAATCAACCCAAATTTGTTCACACACCGACATTCGAGCCAAGAATCAGGAGATAGGTGACCTGGATGCCGAGTACAAGTTGATTAGAGTTAATTCTTGCTAGAGGTAGAGCTAGAAATAGGGAGTTCCAAGAGAAGCACTGGGCTGGACACTAGGAGGCCTTCTGCCTAGGGGCCTATACAGGCCATAGACTGCACAGAGCACCAAGAGAGCACCTCTTATCAAGTGGATGCCCTGGGTGACCCTCTGGAAACTCAACAACCATTACTGCTGAAGAACTCGAAGAGAGTCTTGCAGGGCCCAGCACGTGAGAGGGAACAGAGCTGTGTGGAAGACTATGAAGCTTAATTGCAGAGATGCTCCCATGTTCAGTTATCGTAACCAATGGAGGGACTTGCTAAACTTCCCATTGCCACGGGTAACCTCGAGTCATGACCTCATTCTCTTTCCTGCGAGTTTTAGTGAAGACACTAAGAATAGCAACTAGGATCCTTTTATTAGATTTCCAGGGAACCCACTGGGGGCTGAGAAACAACTGTCACCTTCAAACACTGAGACCCCTGTGGAAGAAGACAAGCCAAGTGTCTAATGAACCTCAAGAAACAGGGCAAAAGAACTCAGAGAATGCTATACAATTTCTCTGTAAAGGGAACACAAATGGGGCTCCTAGGTGCAATGATGTGGAATTGCCCTTGGAAAAGATAGAAGCATGGGGATTAACGTCAGTGGCAAAGTATGTACTTAGAATGCTTGAAGCCTTGGTTTCAACCGTAAATACCAAATATCCTAAGTGTGGTAGCCCAAGACTGTAATCCCACAGCTCAGGGAAGTGGAAACTATGAATAAATCACTCTGTCCTACACTGTAATCTTGAGGCCAGCCTTAGCTACATGAGTCTCAGGAAAGTGTAAAGAAAAGTCAAGACCAAGGGGTTAGGGCAAAGATGGCTTCATGGGTAGTGTTAGAACCTCTGATTATTCCACCTCCCAAAAGGCATGAAACACTCAAGCAGTCCCTTAAAACCAGAGGTGACCTGGCAACTCTGAGGAAGAGTTTGCTTCTCTCTACTTTCCTGCAAGTCCTCTGATGTCTAATCTCTAGTTATAATTTAACTTCTACCTAGTGCCTTCCTGTCTTGTGACTACTTGCAATGGGCTAGGTAATATGACCTAGGTTCCATTTTGTGGAACCTATTCTCCCTTACTGCTCCCCCCAATAATCTGTATGTGCAAGACCCCCATTCCCATTGTTCTCTGGAACTAGGGCCTCTGTCTCTTTCCCCCCCCAAGAGCCCCACCATGGTACACAAGGCTGCTATCTATTCTTATGCTCCCATAAGCTCCCACTTCATGGCTTCATTGTGACTGCCTACAGCCATGACTCTGTCCTAATAAAGCTCTTTGGAAGGGGAAAAAAAAAAAAAAAACAAGAAAAGAAGAGAAGAGAAGAGAAGAGAAGAGAAGAGAAGAGAAGAGAAGAGAAGAGAAGAGAAGAGAAGAGAAAAGAAAAGAAAGAGAACTACCTTCAAAGATGATAGATGGCAATTTTTAGTCAGAGTTCAGCCCAGATCTTTTTATAGACAACATTTGCAATGTTTGCAAGGGTGTGGTACACTTCAGGCTGGCTCTAAAACCATGCTCCTCCTGACTCATCCTCTTCAGCATTTGCCCTCTAGCATGTGCCACCAAAGCAAGTAAGGGGTCCTACTTTCAGTCCTCAGTTCATTCAACTGCTCTCTCAATGGAAACCATCCGTAGACCTAACCTGGTGGCATGTGTTTTATAGAAAAGCAATTTGTACTATCTTAGGGAAATGTTTGGCTAGAGTAATAAGAAATCCAAATGTAATATCTTTCAGCACATAGCCTTAATTTTCTAGGGTAAGAAGATATCCAGGCAGTGATTCTTTTCCTTTGCTTGGCTCTGGATCTTCTTGGTTGTCCCTTCATAACCAAAAAATGGCTGACCAGCTCTAGCTAACTGAGGTAGACAGGTAAGGCACGGGGAAGATGTGGAATGGCTGTCCCATCTGTAAGGAAAACAGACGCCTCCCCAAACCGGAGACTCTTCCAGTGCTATGTTTGAGCTGTACCTTCTCCTAACCAGACATGTTGCACTCTTTGCCCCTTGTACCTCGGGAGAATGGCTATCTTTGGAGCCAAGATCTTGGTTGCAATCAAATTAAAATGGGGGTCATCTGCATGCACCTGAGTCAATATGACTGGTTTCCTCACGAAAAGGAGAAATGTGGGTGCAGTAACATGCATGCTGGGAGAATGCCCAGTAAACATGAAGCAGTCACCCATAAGCCACTTTTAGAGGCCTGGAACCGGGCCTTCCCTTGGCCAGTGGGAAGCAATCTGGTTAACACCTCAATTTCAGCCTTCAGCTTTCAGAGCAACGCAATGACATGTTACTGCTATTTAAGTCCCCACCCCATCCCCATTTTAGTACTTTTCACAGCAGCTCTGGGAAACCAGTGCATGCCAGAAGATTTCCATTTCCATCTTGTTGGACCATTTCTAGCTAGAGAAGCTGGGGGAGTATAGGTTTGCATTGAGAAGAGGATGCCGGCTGGTCAGGGTGACCTCCAGCATGGAGTGGAAAGTTGAAATAACACCTTGGAGCTCAAGTTGCTCATTCTTAAGCTTAAGGCTGTGGAAGGCACAGAGGGCTACAGACAGCCGGGCTTTGCCATGTCCACTGTATAGATTTCTACATAACTTCTGTTATTGGACAAGGAACTATGCCTATATGCCTTTAGCATTTTAAGGCTAACAACATCAGGAACTATCCTGAGGACCGAGCACAGTGGCAGAGAGGAGTGTTGCTTTGGAAGTATGGGTGTTTATTCAGCTGAAGGGGTGTTAGGAAGATCTCCAGATCCAACATCTAAGCTGGAACAAATAAGACTTCTGTTGGAAGTTACAGTAATGGCACAGGAATAGCAGTACCCAAAACCTAATTATTCTTCCAGAAAAGGCATCATTGGTGAAATGGAAAGGATGCTATGGAAAACAAGCCCCTAACCTCAGAGTCAAGAGGAGTGAGTAGGTGATAGAGATTAATAATACTGCTTCCATACAAGTTCAGAAAGTGGGTGTCAAGGAGCCCCAACCTGAAATAGTGTTTCTCTTTTTATCGTGTGTGTGTGTGTGTGTGTGTGTGTGTGTGTGTGTGTGTGTGTGAGATGTGTGTTCATATGAGTGTATGGAAGCCAGAGCTTGCTATCTGGTGTCTTTCTTGATGGTGACAGTTCTCCATTTCATTTGCTGGGGAAGAGTGTCTTACCAAACCTAGATCTTTGCACTCTCAGCAAACCTAGCTACTCAGCTTCCCCAGGCAATCCCTTGTTTGCTCCTAGAGAGCACTAGGACTACAGGTGTGTGCCACACTGTCCTAACTAGGGCAACCATAGTTGTGATGAGACACTATGACCAACAGCAACTTGGGGGGGAAAGGGTTTTACACTCATAGCTCCATGTAAGAGAGCAGCGAGGGCAGGAGCCTGGCAGTGGGAGCTGATGCAGAAACCATGGAAGAGAGTTGCTTACTGGCTTGCTCAGCCTGCTTTCTTGTAAAGACCCAGGACCATCAGACCAGGCATGGCGTCACACTCGATGATACCCTATAGCCTAATAACATATGAGACATTTTCTCAGTTGAGGTTCCCTCCTTTTAGATGACTTTAACTTACATCAAGCTGGCATAAAACTAGCCAACACACATGCACCACCCTAAGTTTCCATGTGGGTGCAGAGCATCCAAACTGTGGTCTTCACATTTGCACATCAAGCACTTTATCCACTGAGTGTTCTCCCCTGCCTCCTCTCTCCTAACTTTAACATGTAGAAATTGCTGGGGACTTTTATTCAAAAAATACTTTGTAGCTCTTTAAGTCTAGATGGGGTTGTCGTTCTACATTGCCAACGTGTCTGGTGGTGCAGGTCGAACGGCCACACTTGACTTCAAAGGGAAGCTGGTCAGAGATGGGGAAGCCTTCCAAACTAAAATTCAGTTGTGTTGATGTTTCTTAGTGTATGTGTGTGTGCACGCGCGCGTGTGTGTGTGCGCGTATCAAGATCCTTGCCTGAGTATCCTGAAGGGTTCTTCAACAAGCAGCTTACAAAAGGATGTGGATAAGTTGGTCTAGAGACACATACCAGAGAGCAATTATAAGCAAATGGTATAGCTTAGTCTGGAACTTTAAAACAGAGTCATGTCATTTTAAAATCATTAAAGGACAATATGAAGGGGATTCATGACACAGATCTAAGGTAGAGACCTCATTCCCTGAACACTGTGGGAATTCTTACAGCAGCCTGCTTGGAGGCCCACCAAAATCTCCTAAGTCATGATTATATTTTTATTTTGATATAATATCTTAGCGAAATTCTAGGAGTTAGAACTAAACTCATAGAGTATATGGACTCAGAAAGATATGCAATATGCTCTAGGGACCAACACCTCTGCTTTAAGTAGGAGTCAGGACAAGCAGCACAATGGCTCTGCCTGAGTGATGACCTAGGTATAGGCAGGAGGACGGTAGGCACAGTATTTCTAAGCAACACAGTCAGTGAAACTTATCCTGGTGCTGGCGCTGGCGCTGGCGCTGGTATCGCGGCTTGAATGTGAATGGGTTTGAACACTTAGTCCTGAGCTGGTGGTACTATTTTAGAGGGTTATGAGACTTTTAGAAGATAGTCTCTCTCTGGAAGAAGTAGCTTATGATGGCTGGTCCACTTGTCCATACTCTGCTTCCTGTTCTATCAGGATGCAAGGAGGTGAGGAGGCAAAGCTGCAGGCTCCTGACACCAAGGGACTGCCCACCACATAGCCACCCCTCTACGTTGGACCCTATCCCCTTAAACTATAAGGTAGAAGAGACTGGGTTCCTCCCTTCTGTTGCTTGTTGGGACATTTTTTTGATATGACAATAAATGTATCATTATACGAGAGATGATGAGTTGTACAGTGTGTAATCAGTCAGCCCAGGGCTTAGATAGGAAGTTAGACTGAGCTCAGTGTAGAAAGGGTTTGGGGAGATTCTAGTGTCATCCAGATACATCACTCTCAGAGTCCTGATAGGGTAAGCTCAGGCGAGCACAGCGGTGTGGCAAGACACTTGGGTTTAGGGGGTTTGCTCCATATCCCTATCTCTCTGGAACTGCATAGCCTGACGCTGTTCATTTCAACTTTCTGTGCCTCACTATTTTAAATAGAGGACAATCGGTGTACAGGTTGTGTTGTGCCTATGTTATTCTGTGCCTATACCAGGCTAGGCATAGAATAGTATGTGTAAAACCCTTACATAAGGCCAGGTACATAGCAAGGCTGTGTATGTTGGCATAATTGTCAGCCCTACCCATTGTGTAGGCCTAAGTGGCATGGCGTTAGGAAGGAAAGCAAATGTGTTAGACTATAAAATCAAGAGCCTAAAAAAAAAACTTTTGACAGACAGGAACCATAAACAAAATGTTAAGTGACATTTAATATGAAAACAAAGTTCTATCGGCGGCAAACTGAGAATGAGATTGTCTTGATATCAGCAGATGTAAAAAATGATCTACAGGATTTTAGCTGATTACATTTAATGTAAGTTAATTTAAGATATACTTGTGAAAAATTAGATTGAAATCACCTTAGTAGAAATACAGTGTCCAACAACTGACTTTAAACTGGTAGAAATACAGTTGGAATTCTACTTTGTAGTAGGCATTGAAACGTAAGTACATCTAAAGGAACCAAAATCCAATGGATTAGAAGATGCATGTGTTTTGCCTTAACACACACACACACACACACACACACACACACACACACACACACACACCATATATATATTATATATATCATATAATATATATGTACATATAATGTATAATAAATACACATGAATATGTATACACACACACACACACACACACACACACACACACACACACACACACACACGATGTGTCCCACATGTGCAGTGTCAGAAAAGGGCATCACAATCCTTGGAACTGGAGTTTATGAGCTACCATGTGGTGTCAGGTCCTCTGCAAGAGCATCAAGTGTACTTAACTGCTGAGCCATCTCTCCAGTGCCTAGATACACATCTTAAAAGGAAACGTTTGGTACAAGAAAGACTCAGGAGAGATTTGGTAACAGTCAATATGGTCTCTAGGGGTTGGTACAGGAGTGGAAAAGGACAAATTGGCATAGCATGAACTATAGAAGACAGATACACGCCCAATGTGACCATGTGAGAGGCCAGATAGACATCATCTAAGTCTTAGAAATGGCTAAGACGCTTACTCCAATCACGAGTTGTGACACTGAAAGTCCTTTCCTTGTAAAGGGCTATCTGTTTCCTGCTGTCTACTGTTCTGTGAGCCTTCCCATGTTCACTTCCCATGTCATATTGATGCTCCAGCCTCCCCACACCCTCCACCCCACAATGCTTGAGAAAAACAAAACAAAACAAATAAACCAGAGTCTTGCACATGCTAAACAAGTGTTCCAACACTGGTCCCTGTCTGGAGCTTGCTATTACCTGTCTCACATCCAGTGTGTTGGATTATGGTCTACCACCATGCGTGGTGAAAACCCAGCTTTTTGAAGTTATTGAAATTTCTCATTTGCTCACATTTTCAGTTGTGTTTGCTACTTAGCTTCCAGCCTCAGTCTTCCTTAGAGCTATTTGGTGATGTTTGCATTATTTGCCTATATTTTCTGTTTATTTTCAGTGGGAGTGTCCATCCAACAGTCATCTGGTCTACCTTTGCTGGCGGCACATTGAGCCTGACTGTGGTGTGGAAACACTATCTAAAAGCCAAGGCTGGGAACATGGAGTTCTAGGACACTCACTGTAATGCCACGTGGAACCTGACCAGCATTCAGATTTCCACCCAGGAGTTTCTTATTATCTTGGCAGCTCAGCTGTGATTTTTGTCCATATCTGTTTCTCCTAGTATTTTGGTTGTTTTACATAGAAAGGAATCTGCCCTAATAATCAGTCACCTCAGCTGTGTTACTCTCCTTACTTTTCATTTAGATCTGTCTTCAACTGACATGTCAGTTCCAAAAGAGGAAGAATCACATTCATCCTTGTAGGCCTAATCCCCAACCTAGTAGTGCTTGACAGAACAGGTTGTCGGTAGCTTCTGAATGAGAGAATCTGGGTAGTAGACTCTCCAGAAGTGAAAAACCTGTAGCTCAGTTTTCTTCCACTAGTTTAAAAGCTGAATGACTAAATTCACAGAGGTGAGATTTTTGTGCTCTAAGGAAATTGGTTCACAAAGCAAATTTACAGGGAACTAATTTATAAAAAAAATCACAGTATTATTGGTATTTAATGGGAGACCTAGATAGAATGATAATGGGCACCTATTATATTTCTTTTTTCATTCTCCCTTTATATATGACTTTTGTCTTTTATTTAAATATGAATAGGTTTTTGTGTTAAAGATATTATTTTTATTGTGCTTATTCATATGATTCTTTGGGAGTAGAAATAATAGGCAAGAATAAATTAAATAAAAATTGATACCATGTGTTTATCCACATGTTACCAAGGGCAATCTTGTATAAGTCAGTCCATTCTGAAAATGAAAATCATAGACCAGGGGTTGATGTGGTAAGGACAAATCAGAAAGGGGAAATTGAAGGTTGCCAAATATTCACTATAAAACTTCTGAAGGAGTTCTCTTTCAAGACCAAGCAATCTTTAAAGATCATTTAGTGCCAGGATGTCTTAACCCCTGACAATGTGGGAGAAACTTGTAGTTAACAAATCCTTCTTCACCAGAATTGCTACCGGTTCATAAAAATGATCCATCATCATATGGTATTGTGTAATGTGATGATATTAAGATCATATAATTTCTCTTTAAAAATATAACAAATATGAGCATGAGTATTTGCTGATAGACTTTTATTATGACTTAGCTTTAAATCCTACAAAGGTTCACTAGCTAAAGATTTGGTCCTCAGTCTGTGAAGCTGTTAAGATATGGTGGGACTTTTAGGAAGTAGGGCCCAGTTAAGAAGATTATGTCATAGGAGAGTTGTGCCCTAGACTATACATTGGTACTTGTTGTCTCTTTCCCGTTATATCCCAGCTACCAAGAGGTAACTAGCTCTCCTCCTCCTCACATTCCCATCATGCTGTGCTGTGCTGCCACAAGCCAAAGAGATGAGGTCAAACAACCATGGACCAAAAATCCCTAAAACCACCAGCCAAGGTAAACCATTCTTACATTTAATTAAATTTTCTCAGTATTTTGTCACAATGAAGGGAAGCTGACACAATGGGAGAACACCTTATAGAAAAATAGAGACAGGTTGGGTGTGCTGGCACATGACAGTAGTCCCAGCCATCAGGAGACTGAGACAGAAGAATCACAAGTTTAAGGTCAGCCTGGGCTATCTAGTGAGATTCAGACCAGCCTGAACCATAAAATGAGTTTGCCTTAAAAACAACAACACCACCAACAACATACATACTGAATACTATACATTAAACATAGTATTAATATATACAGATAAATTCAGTTACTGAATACTAATATTCCTCAGTACTCAAGGCCCTTATACAAAGTGGTAGAGTATTTGCATATAACCTCCACACATCCTCCTGTGTATTTTAAATCATCTCTTGCTTATTCATAATACTTAATATGATGTAAATGCTGTGTAAATACTTGTCGCACTGAATTGTTTAGAAAATCACTAAAGAAAAATGTTAATGCCTATTGAAGACATTCTTTGGGTGTATGAGGGCATTTCTGCCCCATGTTTGGCTGAATCTGGAGCTGCAGAACCCATACAAAAACCCAAAAGCATAGAGATTTTCCTAGAAATCTTAGAACTGTCATTTTCTTGAAGTCTATTTGACATCATTTGAAGTAACATTTTCTCTAGTTTAGCCAATTAGACAGACCTGGTGTGATGTCCAAACACTACTGGAGAAAGAGGAATAGTATTTAAAACTTTTATTTTAAATATAAATATTTTACATATAAATACCATAAACATTTTAAATAAGTATTTAAAAATAAAACATGTTTTATTATAAAAGTTAAATTAATTATTTTTATTCTTTGTATGCATAGCTATGTAATATACACATGTGTATATATGTATATTCACATACATGTGCAGGCCCCTAGGCAGGCACATATGTGTGAGTCTGTATACTGAGAGAGATCAGAGTTTGACATTGTAGTCTTCCTTGATTACTCTCCTTATATAATAAGACAGGGTCTTTCACTTGAACCCAAAGCTCACTGACTCAGCCAATGGACTTAGCCAGCTTCCCACAGTGATTCCCCTATCTCTGACTCCTGAACCCTGGGATTACAGGCAGGCTACAGTGCCCACTTGGTGCTTAAGTGGATGATGTATCTAAACTCCCATCCTCAAGTTAGTGGACCCAACGTTTTATCCACTGAGCCATCTATCCACCCCTCATTGAATACGTTATTTAAAAACGGCTATGTTTCTATAGATGGTATGAAAGTCTCTAGAATGATCAGACGACTCTCAGAGAAAGTCGTCTCCTCAAAACGGCTGTGACACAATGAGTGTGCAGAAAGAACAATGGACAAAGGAACTGATCTAAAGCAGACGGTCTTCAAACTGTGAGACTGGTATGCACAAAGTAAAGGGAAATTAATCTTTGACACAGGGAGATAGGGTGGAGGTACATTTGGATGTTTGGGTGTAGAGAGGAGTCTTCTCTGGATTGCCCTGCTTTGGGTCTTTGTGAAACGGGATTGTTTTGTCTTCCCAAGCAGAGGCATCTCAACTTGGATGCAACAATATGGGCAAACAGCATTTGTCAAAAAGCCAAAATGAAATGACTCCCAGGGTAAAACATGACCAGATTTACTTAAAGCCATCTTTGACCAATATGAACAGCAAAGAGACGAAAGTACCAGGAGAGACGTGAACAGTCTCAATTGAGCACTGAACAGTTATGTCTCCATTGTTGCTGTGGGGTAGAGTGTCCCAGTGTCTGCTTGGCTCCTCCTGAGAAGAGCAGTGATCACCATTAAGAAGTGCAATTCACTGGATTTTTCTACCCACTCAAATAAGCATTCTTGGTAAAGAAAATTCAGTAGACTTCAAAGGAGCCACCCATCAGAAAAAAAAAAATCAACAAAAAAACAAAAAATCCAAACTATTGCTGACATTATTAATCTTCCAAATTACTCAAATCCATCATATACATAAAAACTCATCATCGGGCACTTGTGGAATAGGTATTCTTCACTTAAGAAATGGCCATTGTCAGCAAAGTTTGCAGCACAGAGACTTTCTATCGAATCAATCTTAGTTTCCCATTGATTTCCATTACAAAGTCTGAGGTGCATTCTGCTGTTAACTACCATTAATGGCCTATGAAACCCTTTGGAAATGGCACATTTAAAAGAAAAATGATAATATTCCAATAAAAGTGACATTGATATGTAATATATTAATAATAACATTGTGTTGCATTCAATGTGTCACAACAAAAAACGTTCAGGGTAAAATATAAAACTGCCACACATTCACAATGGGAAATAATCCCTAAAACATGGGAGCTTAATTTATCACTACCTTTATAACTGGCTCGGCATTTCTGTCCTTCTACAGAAAAAGTCACTTTTTATCATTTAGAACAATCTTTTCTCATTTCCTGCTGGTTTCTTTCTTTAAATCTTTGCTCAGAAACCCCATAATGGCTTCTGATACTGTCCCTAGATGAGGAAACTAAGCCTAGCAGGCTTAGTCATAGTGGCTCAACCCCCTGTGCCTGAAGAGATTCCCACTGTTAAGGGAACTGAGTGCCACCTGGAAGGAATGCTACTGAAGCTAGCACTGGATCTCATGAAGCAGAGACTAGATCTCTGGTTCTCATCCTGGGGGTCATGACTCCCTTGGAGGGGGTCACATATCAGATATTTATACCAAGATTCATCACAGTAGCAAAGTCACAGATATGAAGTAGCAATGAGATAATTTTATGGCTAGGAGTCACCACAACATGAGGAACTGTATTAAAGGGGCACAGCATTAGGAAGGTTGGGAGCCACTGTGCTAGATGTTTCTAGTGCCTTGTCTAGTTCCTAGGACAGAGTACTACTGTATGACTCCGATATGTCTGTATTTACCATATTATTTTCAGCCTATGTCATTCACACAATATGCTGTTAGACTGAGTATTTTACTGAATATATGTTGAAGGACCGATGAATTTCAATGACTTTGTATATTCTTCATTAGTGCTTCTAAGGGCTAGTACTTACAACTAGATAAGTGATGAATGATATTGGTTTCCATAGGAATCATAACAGTGGCCTTAAACATCTAAACAACATAAGGCCTGGATTAGACATTTTAAACAATGAGCTTTTGCTGACTTCTTGAGTTTTTTTTGCTGACTTTTCTATCATGGTAGATAAAGTTCTGTTAAGCAATAGATCACTTAAGTTAAAGGGAGAAGCAAATTGTTTCCCTAGGCCACACTTATACCAGCAATGTACCTAGTTATCCTTTTACCCAAATTGTATGACCAGGACAATGCAAGCTTCAACGTTCTGGGTTGGCTTTGCCATTTTATGTTAATGAATGTTTTATTAAACTATTAACCACAGAATTCTGAAAGGTTAAAAGCAGAAACACTGGTACAACTTGAAGCAACATTAGAAGGGAATTTGCAAAGAGTTCTTGGTTAATTTAACCAAGACCAAAATTTTTTGGTCAATCATCTTCAGAGTTGTCAGCATGTCAGTGTCCCAAAACTGAACACAGACAGAGAGTGAGGTCCACGCTAACAAAACTCAGAAGGAATATTGTGATGGTTTGAATAAGCTTGGCCCATAGAAAATGGCACTATTAGGAGTATGGCCTTGTTGGAATAGGTGAAGCCTTGTTGGAAGAAGTGTATCAGTGTGGGGTGTTGCTTGTAGTTGTTGCTATACCACCTAAACTCTGGAAATGGGCTGTGCTACCAGATCCCCTTGAATCCATGGATAAAAGACACACATGCAGGGCTGTGAAAGGCAGTCTGTTTTCTGGTAGAGCCAAGGTTCAAACCCCGTGGGCCCAATAGGGGGTAAAAATCCTATAAGGAGCAACAACAGCAGGCATTTGCTAGGCTCCTAGAAACAGCTCCTGACACGTGCCTACATCTCTCCATAGGTCTGTGACATTTGGTCACGTAAAAAGGAAACACCCCTCAAGCCCCTCCTCAGGTAGAGGCATGGCCATGCAGCCTCAAGAATCCCCATGTTAATGAGGCACCTAGAGGCTTAGCCATGCTTCTTCCCAGTTACTACCTCACCCCTCCCTGAGGTCTTGGGGTATGGTCTCACCCAAGCCCCTCTCCACAATGATAATAAATGCTCTGAAACCTTGGACTGTCTCTCTTCATCTGCCATGGAAAACAATGGAACTGGTCTTCACCTAAAGAGCCATCGTCTAACCTCCAGCCGAAGCTTTCCCAGCATTCCCAGCCATGGCAGCAATCCACCCAAGCCAATCCAGCGGGACACCAGCCGCTCTCCTCATTCTCAGCTCTTCCGCAGCATCCAGTCCTGGGAACCCACGGCCGCCATCCCCTGCCCCTGGGCTGTGTCTCCGCAGAGGCTTCTCACAGTCTGACAAGCCTGTGGCCGGCCCGTGGAGGTACTCTCGGTCAACTGCCCACACACCTGCCTCTCCCAGGGACCATGAGTGCCCAGGCAGATGCGCGGGACTTCACTCTCTACCAAGCTGTTTGATCTAACACACACACACACACACACACACACACACACACACACACACACACACACACACACACACTTGTTCATTTTCAACTTGACTTCTTGGCACAATTGCTGGGCATTATTAAATTCCCACTGCTCATGTGCCCTTTGCAATACTCTTACCTCCACACCTCCCACCTACCCTAAACTTAGTTGCTCAGTTACATCTCTGACACCCCCCCCCCCTCAGGAATAGCCATAGGCTGTTGCTCCACCTGAGATCTTACATGACTAGTCACCTTCCCTCCCTCAGAAGCGTGGCCAACTCTGTCTCTCTTCCCTTCCTCTTTTCCTTCAGGGACCTGGAAGTCCCACCTATTCCTTCTACCTAGCAATTGGCCCATGGTTTCTTTACTGAGAGATCAAGAACCAATTAGGGAACAGGATAGCCTCAGAACTACCCCTACAGTGGGAGTGGGCAAACAGACCCTCCTTCTAGCTGCCTGGAAGACAGCAGTCTCCTGAGTGCCTTTGGATCAAGATGAAGAACTCTCAGCTTCTCCAGTACCATGTCTTCCTAGACACTGCCATGCTTCCTCCCATGATGATAATGGACTATACCTCTGGTAAACGAGGCCCAATTAGATATTTTCCTTTATAAGACTTGCCTTGATCATGGTGTCTCTTCACAGCAATGGAAACCCTAACTAAGATAAACACACATAGAATTAAATTGTTTTTTGTATGGACAATAGCAGTCACTATGGTCACAGTGGCCATGTTCCTTAAGGAAGCACACCTTTTCCCTATAGGCAGAATAAGTGAGATGACAAAGTATGAGTGGAAGATGAGCACAGAGTGAAGACTAAGAGAGACGTTTAGTCTCTAGAAATAGTATTCGATACATGGGTGGTGGTTTGAATGAGAAATGTTAGGGCCAACGCTGGAGGAAGTATGCCACTGTGGTTGGATTCTGAAAGCATAAGACCTTACCCTACTTCCAGTTCACTCTCTCTGCCTCATGCTTACAGTTCAAGATGTGACCTCCCGCATTCTGCCCTAGCCACCATGCCTGCCACTTGCTGCCATGCTGTCCTGCCATCACAGACTCCAAATCTTTGGTACTGTAAGCTAAAAATAAACTCTTCTATAAATTTTCTTGGTCATGGTGTTTTGTCACAGCAACAGAAAAATAACTAATACAAGACAAGAGGTCACAGAAACTGATTTCTTTTTTATTGACTTTGAATCACAGGGGCAAATCTCTCTTCTCTCTCTCCACTCTTTCAATCTTCCACATTTAAACCTTGTCTTCTGTTTTTAATCCACTTCTTTCTCTTGCTAGATACTCTTGCTTACATGATACAACCACAGAATATTCCCTAATTTCACATTTTATTTTAATAAGAGCATAAAGTGAAGGGAGTCATGAATACCTAAAAGTATTTTAAAATTATTATTGATATTAATTAGACATATTAATGAGTTTCATTGTAATATATCTATGTATAGAAAGTATTGATGATAAGACCATTGTTAAGTGGTCTCTTATTCAAAGGCTCCTTCTTAATACTCCCTTCCCCATGAAGACAAAGGCAATATAATGCAAATACATTCAACTCTGTTGTAAGATGAAACTGCAGATCTTGCAAGAGGTAGAAGGGTTCATAATGCCAATGAAAGCGAGGTCAGAAAAGCCACTGTCGAATGAGGACTACAGAGCTGAACTCAAAAGGAAGGTAAAATCAACAGGCAAGGTGATTATGTTGTTGCATCAGAGAAGAAGATTTTGATTATGAAAGGATGGAGATCTTTGAAGAAATGCATGAAGTCTCTCATTGTTACAAAATGACACTTTTAAAATTTTGCTGTGGATTAGACAAAGTGACTTAGGAGTTGACTAGTTCTTGCCTCCCATTGTAAGGTTTATGTCTTATATACTAATAGGAAAAGATTGGCTTAGAAGAGAAAAGATATCAGATTTATTGAATTAAGCAGTTATGTGTGGGATGAGGCCCTTCAGAAATGAGAACCCAAGGAAAACTGCACTTTTGTGCTTAAGTTTGATGAACAATGGACAGTTGTGTGCAAGTAGGATTGGACAAAGGGCATATGACTAAAACTGGGAAGATCTGCAAGGCCTGCTGCTCAATGCTTCTGCCAATGTAGAACAGGATATGTGCTACATGAGGCTCTTAGGGGAGACAGTGGGAAGTCCCAGGGTGACACTCTAACTAGTTATGGCTCACTTTGGAGGAAAAGAATCCAACTTCTGCCACAACTTCAGGGGAGTTAGGAGGGGACAGGGTAGCTCAGAAAGATCTTGCTTTATTTTCAACTTAAATTTCTCAGCACAACACTTACTGTTGACATACTGTTTCCACACCCCAGACAGGTGCTTTGCATTTTATAGGCAAAAGCAAGTCAATAAAATGTGATCTTATTCATTCCATAATTAGCAGAGAGCTGTACAAAGACACCTTTTCTCCCCTCCCCCAGTACCACACAGAATAGGCATCTTGAAAGTTTTCAAATTTTCTATTTTTGAGAATTTCACCCTTAAGTACAATGTCACATTTAAGTCTCTCCTACAACCATTCTTTCCCCATTTCATTTACTCTTGGTTTTTAAAAACCACTGAGTCCATTTGCTGCTATATAGATTTAACTTTAAGTTTTAGTTTCCAAACAAACCTTTAATTAAAAAAACAATGCTCTAAAATTCAGTCCCTGTTTTAAGTAGATTTTCCTTGAGGAAGCTCTACCAGTCCTAAGCACAGTAGGAAAAGGCACTCATGGGTAAATGAAGCTGAACTTATCTAGTGTAATGTTACAACTGTGAGTGACTTGTCTTACATCAGCTACTTTCATGTTGTCAAGTTCCATTGCTCAGGGACAACTTAAGACAAGAACGGCTTATTTGGGCTTATGGTTTTGGAGACAGCAGTCCATCTCTGCAGGGAAGGCATAGGGAGGGCTTTGCCTGTGCTCATTAATAGAGTGGTCACATCTACTGAACCATGAAGCAAAGAGAGAAGGACCAGACCCAGGCAGGGACATCCTTAGAGACTCCACCACTTGCTATCTAATGTGTGACCCGGCCCGAGGGGGTTCAGTGTGGACCTAAGGAGGGGACTGACGAATGAAAAGACAAGAGACACGAGAAGTGGGGGCAAGTCTGTATTCTGATCAAGCCCTGAAGGGCCAATGTTCCATACAAGTTTTTATAGCAAAGCGCAGGGAGGCAGCAGGGATGGGTGAGAATTCCACGAGGCGGTACATTGTGACGTAAGTGAAATGCCTAGAACATTCCTTGACACTATACCAGTGCGACTACTTTTCCTGTTAACTGCTGGCCATACATATCTTTACTGTTTAATGGCTCGACCATATATCTATACTGTTTAATTGTTCAACCATAAGGAATGCGCCTGGTCAAGAATCTCACTGTCTTTATGCTCATCCATAAGGAATGTGCGTGGTCCCTGGGAAGCCCACAGTTATTTCTCGGGAGTAGGGACTTAGGCCTATAGTTTCTCTAAGCCTAACTCTAATACAAAATGGCATTACCTAGGTCAGTAAGAAAATCCTAACTCTGTTGGTTCCCGGTAAATGTGGACAGTCAGGCCCTACTTTCTAAAGGCTCTGCCACCTCTCAAACAACACCGGCAGCTGGGGTGGGGGTGAGGTTCAAAAACTCAAACTATGAGCCCATGGGGGAGATTCAGATTCAAACTGTGTCCTATTTACATGGTCAATTAAAAAGTTTTAAAGATTTATGTGTATGGACATTTTGCCTGCATGAATATATGTACACCACTTGTGTGACTGGTGCCTTCAGAGGTCAAAAGACAACAGCACTTCTGGAACTGGAGTTACAGATGGTTTTGAGCCAGCATGTGGGTGCTGGAAATCAAACTAGGGTCCTCTTCAATAACATCAAGCACTCTTAACTACTGAGCCATCTCTCCAGCTCTGTATGTTAAATTTTTATTATTTTTTAAAGAAATTCTCTTCTGAATTTATGGGGTTAGTATTATTTACTCTTGGGTAGTACCTGCAGTACCATTTCCAAAGCATTTATGTATTACCTTATTTAAGACAGACTGTCACTCTGTAGCCCTAGCTAGCCTAAGCACACAGACATTTGGCTATCTCTACTTCCCAGATGTTGAAGCTAAAGGCATGTACCACCACACCCAGTCATTATTATTGGAAATACTTTCATCAGTGCTTCCGAAGACAATGTTTATATAGGAGACAGATTATGTAGTCAACTTGGAGCAACACCTATATTTGAATTTGCTTCTGGTACTTAATAGACAAGGAACAATGAGCAAAATACATACATTCTCTGAACTCCAGTATCTTCATCCATTAAAACAGACCAATACTTCATGGTAGTAAAGACCTGATGTGAAAAGCTGAAAAATATCAGATATTGCAAAAAACTTTGATATGTGAGTCATAAAAGTGCAGGTTATTTTTGTTCCCTTCTGGTCTTAATTTATTGATCATTTTATATATTTAGGATACTTCATGTGTTTTTGTAATATACTAGGATTTCTAGGCTATTAAAAATACCTAACAAAACTCCCAATATATGAGAAACCTCATTGTGAGTTGCTGGTCAATGGAGTCCAAGAGACTCCTAAAACAATTTAGGTTATTTCTGCTGGCCTTGGTTACCACCCAGAGGTTGAAGGTAGGTCCCTATTGCTGAAAACATCTACTTCAGAGGTTGTACCCAGAGGTGCTAGATCAAATCCAAGCTAGATCTGATCTGAGAGACTCTTCCCTGAGGATTAGTATGGGAAGGCACTATGCAAGTTTCCAAGAGAAGGAAACAATGCTACCTAGTTGGTATGCCTATGAACTGCAACATCCAGCATGGCACGGTAGCCCCTGTGGCACTCATCTTGGTGGCAACCAACAGCTCTCTAATTGGATTCAAGGCCTCTCAACAGGAGGGAGATCATGACTGGTACTAGTAACTTAGACAACTACCCAGGTTCTTATAGGAGAACCTACCTTATTTGGCCACCTCATCCGCACACCCACAGATGAGAGTAGCTCTCACTCCTCATCAATAGAATGCCTCTTTACTAGTTAGATACCATAACAGAAAACCATAACTTGTCAAAACTGAGAGAACAAGTAATCCTGATGCCCCACCTCAGTTGCTATATTCACAACAAAACTCCTGCATCCAAGGCTCAGGGATCATTAGGGAAGAGAGGCAGAAAGATCCTAAGAGCCAGAGGACCACGGAAACCTGCGGTGGGGTTGTGTCTCCTAAAAACGACAAGGAGCATCACCTCAAGACTTAAACAAGCACAATACCAATAGACATGGTAACAGGGAAGGGGGAAATCTCACAGGGCCCCACGCTGTAGACAAAACAAAATGCAGGCAACTTCTAAGAGCAGGAGAAACAGTCTCTCCAGGGATGAGCTCCCTACTGGCTAGCCAATAACAATAGGTCAGTCCTAAAATCATATGTATATAAGCAACACTGAATGGACTGAACAGGTTATATTTATATATTTAGGCATACACACACACACACACACACACACACACACACACACACACACACACACATCTCAAAGAGAAAGATACCATGAATTTGAGAGGGAAGGGGAGGGGACATGAGAGGAGTTGGAGGGAGGAAAGGGAAGGAAGTAAATTTATTTAAAAAAAAAAAATTAAAATATCTAAATGTGAATGTTGAAAGCATACACATTTTAGAGTACTTTGTTGCATACTCTCTTAGAATGAATTCTTAAATGTCCTATAACACTTTGAAAAAGACCTCCAAATGTAATTTGTAAGATTGACTTTATAAAATGTCATTGAATGTATTTTAATTTTGTTGTTTGTTTGTTTGTTGTTTGTTTTGTAGGCTGTGTGCCTGAAAGTTACATGGGGAAAGCTTCAATGGCAGTCGTCCAACCTACTGGAGCAATTTCTATAAACACATGTTAACTTAAAACCATAACCTCAATGTTCTGCCATACAGAGGCTCATGCAGAGCCTTATAAGTCAGACACTCCTGGACCTGAAGCACTGCCTGGTCACTTTCTGCTTATCTGAGCATTGTTAGTTTATATACTAAGCCTGGAGATCTTCATCCTTTAAGTTCAGAATCCCTATGCTGATGGTGTCCCAAAGGTGAAAGGAGACATGACACATAAAGACGTCTATGTGCGTAGAGGAGAATGTGTGATAAATATTTCTCAAATCTTCAAACTCAAAAGGTAAGATATATTTTGATAAAAAATGGGAATAATCTGGGTGTGGCAGAACACGCCTTTAATCCCAGCACTCAGGAAGGAGAGGCAGGAGGATTTCTGAGTTTGAGGCTAGCCTGGTCTACAAAGTTGAGTTCCAGGACAGGTCAGGGCTAAATAGAGAAACATCGTCTTGAACAAAACAAAACAAAATCCAAACCAACCAAATAAAAATAGTAATAGTGTAAATATAATATAAAATACAAAAATTAAATTCCCTTGGGCCTTAAACAGCAAATTATGTGATCTCACCTTGATGTTTACCTACTGTATCCAAGGTTGCTTTCTTTTTTTTTTAATTACTCATGTATACATCTGCATTAGGACCTCTCAGTGGATTTCTGCCCAAGCCCTACAACCAGATAGTGTGGGGGAAGAGTGGGTGAGATCTAACAAATTATTGCAAGGTTTGCTATCTTGCTTTCTTCTTCTAGACCCTGGCCTTGCCTATGGAGACTATTAGTTCAGATACTATTTAATTTCTTTGCTTAAAGTCTGGGGACAGTGGACAGCTAACATTTAGTGCCTCTAACAGAGACATATTATGCTAGGTGAATTGCAAACAGTATTTTGTTTCTTCTAACAAGAATAGCAGATATTTGCATTCTTGTTCCTGGGAAGCAGAGGCCTTTTCTGCCATTTGCTCAAGTCACAGAGCTAATCGGTGGCAGCATATTGTAAGCAAGGCATCAATTACACAATGAATTTTGTTTCTTTGACCAACAAGAATCTCAGGCACTAAAGGGCAAATAAACCGACTTTTCTCCGATCTGTGTAATTAATTTAATTTCTTCTGGGGAATGGATGATCTTTTGTTTTAACAAATTTAATATTGTTATCAATAGAAGGGAATGATATGGAGTCGATGAAATTGTCTATCTTCCATTGAAGGTACAAGGACGTTTCTTGTCTCTAAGTACTGAATTCTGTAGTTATTCCGAAAGTAGTCCAGCTTTCGGTGTATTTTGGAGAATCCACACTAGCCATTTAAGGTCAAGCAAACAATTGGGCAACTTTTAACCACGTGCATTGCACAGGTTTCCATCTCTGAGCTTGCAGAATCTCGACATCTTTAGAGCCCAGCTCCATACCTGCTCTGCACACTCCTCCAGGAAGCTACTGGATAAACATCTTGTAAGGATCTACTAGCTAGCTGCCCGCTCCAGCCTGCACCCTAATTCTACCCACGCTCACCCTATTCTCTTTCATGCACACTCTAGGATGCTGGGCACCAGACTCCTGGCCAGGTTTTAGGCTTGGTTCAGAGGAACAGGAGGGCGGTAGGTGATCGGCGGCGCGCGCGGAGGCGCGCGGGCCGGGGCGGGGACAGCGTGCGGCGTCGGGGGCGGGCGCAAGCTAGTCTCGTGCAGCTCGCCTTTGTTCTCTGCCATTGTGAGACACTTCCTCCTCTGGCACTTCGTTTCTGCACCCTGTGGGGAATTCGGACCTGGCTTTTGGGCTTTAGTTTGGGGTACGTGACGCTGTTCTGAGCCTGGCCTCTCCCTTGCAACCCTTCTTCCCCATGCTTGGCAGGAAGGCCGAGTGCAAAGAGCTACTTGCCCCCGACGGCTGCGCCGCCGCTCTACCGGCTGCTCCCGCAGGAGGCATCCTAACCCAGGACCGGGGACCGCACTCCCGATCAGCCACCGCAGCAACCCTTTCCCTCGGATCTGCACAGGGTACGGGCGCCGGCGGCTCGGGCGAGCCCTGCAGCGAGGGTCGCAGCGCGCAGCCCGAACCTGGCCGCCTAGGCGTCCCAGGAGCCAGCGCTAGTGTCGCAGCCACCCTCCCTGGCGCTCGAGTTCCCCGGCCGCCTGGCGGACTCCTCTACCCCCTTATATAGCCCTCTAAAAATAGCTTGCCTCGTACCGCCTTGTAAGGCAGCAGGGAGATCCGCAGCGCGCCAATCGGCGGCTGCCATCGGGGCCAGGCCCCGCCCCAGGGTCCGCTCTGAGTGCCGCATTGGTCCTCAGTGACTTCATGAGCTCCCTGTTTACCTTACATGGTCACACGCGGCCTAATGGACGCCCTCCTCCAAGATCCCACGGCTGCGCGCAAAGCGGGGCGGAGGGAGGGAGTTTGGGGAGGGGGAAGAGCAGGAGGAGGAGACAAGGGGGGGGACTACAAACTAGCGAGGATGGGGTGGGGGGTGGGGATGGAAGGGAAGGGGGGGGAGAGAAGCGATCGCGAGAAAAAAAATGCAACCTCCCAAAATAAAGAGCAAAGATTGCATTAGGAGCGAACAGCGCTGCAGATATAGATGGCAGCTTCGTGTCAGTGAGTTTGCGTCCCCCTTCCTGATCCACGAGCTGGAATGATTAGAGCCCTGGAAGGGAATTGTTACTCCCGTGAAGTCCCCTTTTCCTGGCAGTCATCTGCACTGTACACGCTGGATCCCTCTCTCCATCCACCCCACTCACTCGCTCCTCTCTCACCTCCTCTCTCCCTCTCTCCTGCATTGATTTTTTCTCTCTCCTTTTTTTAGTTGACTGAAACAAAACAAAACAAAAGGGCCACTGGATGTCTGCCTTCTTGGGGGGTGAGCCAGACAGACTGACAAACAAACAGACCCAGCTGAGCTCGGGGGAGGGTTTCTCCTCCGGTTTTGCCCGGCAGCAGCAGCATGGACGTGTTGGCTAGTTATAGTATATTCCAGGAGCTACAACTTGTCCACGACACCGGCTACTTCTCAGCTTTGCCATCCCTGGAGGAGACCTGGCAGCAGGTGAATGATTTAAATTACTTGTGTAAATCGTGTGGCGGCGGCGGAGACTCAGGGGCTGCGTTTGGTGTGGGCTTTGAGTTGAAATTTTTTAATTCTTTTTTTTTCTTATTTATTTATTTTTTTGGCTGTGTGTTGTTTAAAATGTTTTGTGAAACAATCATATGCGCTTACCTCTCTACCCACCCCTAACCCCTTAGTGTGCTGAGCTGAGCCGGTCCTAGCTGCCTGCGTTTCTGTCACCAACACACATCCTTGCGCACACGTTGTCGGCTCGCTGTCCCCCAGCAGAGAATTGCTGGCGAACTTCTGGGGTTTGGAGGAGCCGGGTGGGAAGGTGGTCGAGCAGTGGTTGACAGGATACCACGTTCCTAGATGCAGGAGTTCTGACCTCAGTACTTAAATCAGCTTTATCTATTTCAACTGGTCCTGAGGACCGTCGGGGGTGGAGGGAGGCACGGAGTGTTTTCCCCAGTAATTTAGCGAGTGTCAATAAAGAATAGGAGCTTGATTTTTAGATTATACAAGGTGAGCCGTAGGAAGAGAAGCCAGGTGACAAAAGATGCTTCAGGATATGTACAAGGAAGATGAGAAGATGTGTCTCTCTTAGGCTGACAACTGCATTGTATGTTTCCCTAGCTAATGCCTTCAGGAAGAACAGCCTATACTGTGTCCTTGCTTTTTGTTTGTTTGTGTGTTTGTTTGGGGTGCCTCTCAGGTTAGCACCTCCTTGGACAAAGGGTGGTTGGTGTGTGCTTCCGAGCTTCCCTACTTTGTCTTAGAGGGCTAGTTAAGAAAACTCCTAGGATGCTAAAGGGTACCCGTGCCAAGTTCGCTTGGCATCTCAGGGAGGTTGAAGCCTGACTGGGGACAAGTTCCCTGGGCTTTGTGAAGTGGAAATAAAGAAAGTGCTGGTCAGTGGAAAGTGCTGGGTCTGCTGCGGAAACTGTGGTTTTTCCAGCAGCGATTAGGAGGTGCTGAGGGGACATTCTGCAGGAAAGATGGTGGTGGCTGGGGGCGGGGTGGCTGGGGATAGGGACATCATGGGTGTTTAAAAACTCCAGTGTGCACCCTGGAAAGTCCAGGAAGTCTGGATTTGCACCTTCAGAGTGTGAATTCGTATAGTCCATCCTGGAGAAAAAAAATAAAAAACACAAAAAAAACCCCTTGCCCTTGAGGAGGGCCCAGCGATCCTTGGTGTGTGGTTGCTCACCTAACTTCTCTGCTCAGTGACAGCAGCTTGTTAAGGCTAATGAACGGCTGAGTTTCCTCTGCCAGGATCCAAAGCAGGATTTGCCAGCTTGAGGCTGGGATGTAACAGTTGCTGCTTTAGGAAGAGATGTTAAGCTCATGATATAGGGAGCCAGTGGTAAAGTGTCACTCTTAAGACTGTGCCGTTGTTACTAGTTGTTGCTGGAAGCTGTGGGGTTTTCCTCCAGGTATTGGCCGCCCGTGTCTGTGTGTCTGTGTAGGGCATGGATTCCAGTTGGAAGGCTGGCAGATGCTGCCTTTTGCTAAACACACAGGCAGCACTCACATCTTTAACACGTCCTTTCCTGTTATCCTTAACAAGAGTATGTAGGATCCCCCTGCATCCTTTCTTCCTTTTTATTTTGATTATGAAGTAAGCCAAAATGTTGCCAGAATCTCATTTTCTAAACAGCCTTCTTTTCACCCTGTCAGCCCACTGGTGTGGAATCAGTTGCATATTAACTACAGTCTAGACTGGTTAGGGAAGAGAATCTGTTGATGTAGTCAGCCTGCCCGAGGCAGCCCTTGTTTGTGACTAACTGTTAAGCTGTGTTGGAGGGAAGAAAGTTGGCTTTATTTGTTACAACGTTCCCTCCAGATGAATCACACAACTTTGTTTTGGTTCAAGTTTTCAGGGTAGTAAAGCCTGTTCATGGGGTTGGGGGTGGGGGCTTCTTTAGAGGAAACCTGCTCTTCTGGATCTGCCTCGAGGATCCAGAAGGTACAGCTTCAAGGAAACGTCACTGGCTTGACAATTAGGGGATGTATTAGATCTATTGTTTCCTCAGAAGCCAGCCCTGCTCTCTCTCCTCCTTCTCCCTCCTCCCCCTTCTAGAAACCTCTAGCTTAGCTTTTTTTCTTTTCATAGCCAGGCAAAGGAATTCTCACTTCCACCCTCTTTCTTATTTCTTGTCTCAACTGTCTCCATCTGCCATCTTCTCTCATCTTAAAACCCCTCCCCAAGTCCACATGGAAACATAACTTGCGGGCAAGCACTTCTAAACAAGGTACCATGGCCAGGAGCACCCTGCTCAGGACTCTGTTCACAGCTGCTGTATAAAGGTGACTAGGCTCCTGAGTTCATGCTGATGACAAAACCTTTAGTCTTTATCTTCTCCTTTCCCCATACCCCCTTGCTTCTGACTCTGAGGGGTAGTGGTGGTTTTATGCAACTGCTAGTTCAAAATTAACCAGATGGTGAAATCCTGAGACTCCTTTGCTCAAAACAGCTCAAGAAGGTTGCTACAAAAACCCCAGGCAGAAAGGAAGTTTCCCGATGCTCTAGAGTAATCAGATTTTAGAGGTCAAATGAGGGGTCATTATTAGATGTTTTTCTTAAAGTGAACAATATACTCGGGGACATGCGCACAGGCAGAGGGAGGTGGGGGGGAGATCCTAATAATCTAATTTGGTTTCTAGAGAATGGCTTTGAATGATAAACTCAAGAACATCTGTGCGTTGGAAAATTAAGGAGGGACTGTTTGTCGACCTTGCTTCAAACTTAAGGCTGTGGGATAGTTTCCTGTGTCAGCGAGCCTGTGACAAAGGCAGCAATGGAGACAGTACTACCTTGTGTCACTTTAACGTGAATTCTTGAGTAGGGATACTCAACCAGGATTCCAACTCCCCAAATCATTGGTATAATTAAAAACCCAGATGGACATCCCAGATCCACAGCTCTCCATCTCTGAACTCTTAACTGCATGCTCAAGCACTTGGCCCAAGTAATATCATCTCTGCCTGTCGCGCAACTGTAAATTACACCATGTTTATGTGCTTATGTGGTCTGTTATTTATGGCATTCAGCTGACACAACTCTGAAGGCTGCCAGCCTTAAGCTCTCTGAAAACTTATAGGAAATATTTCAAAAGCTGTTTGATCAAAAGTTGGAAACAGTTAAGATTAGGATAGAAGCTAGAGTAGATTTTAAGGTACCATTTGATGATAAAGGGAGATACATCTAGAATGTCACAAGAGAAGTTGGACTCTTTGAACTGGCTTAGAAAATAAAAAAGCATTTCATATATAACACTTTCATTTTCTTCCAGACTCTACAGAGGTGTAGAATTTTTATAGATTCTTTATTCCCAGCATGCTGTTTCATGAGGATAGTCCAAGTTCTGACACTGAGTATTATTTGCACTTAACTTTGCTACATGCCATTGAAAAGCATGGCATGTTTACTTGAAACCTCCTATGGAGTTATGATCATTGTTAATGCTGATTCATAATTGGCAAATGGGGTCAATTTCAGGCCTCCGTTTTGCTTGGAGAAAATTTTCCACTGCTACTGGAAACAAATAAATAAATCATAGAACCTTCTTCCCTCCTCCTCCACTCCCCCATTGTTTTAAACTAATGGCACACTTGGCTTCTGTAAGGACTAAAGTGTCCCTGTAACGCTGCAATTTCATCTTGGTTTCAGGCATCCTGAAACACTTTTTATGAGGGCTTTTGGTATGAGGCATCTCTAGGGGAAAACCTACAGAAATGGTTGCCTTCCAAGAACAGCCTCATAGTACCGGGAGCTGGGATTTGGTCTGTGAGACACACTGCTTCTTCCTCTGTGTGATCTTCCCCTTGCGTTGCCTTCCAAAGGCTGGCCAGCCAGGTGCTGTCTTACACGGAAAGACAAAGCAAACTGCACGGTCTATGTATCCGCAGGTTTGCCACTGTCCCAATTTACAGAAAACCTTACCATGAATTAGAATTTCTTGGCAACAGCACCACCCTGAGAAATTTGTAGACACAAAGGAGCCTTGGTAACCACATTGAAAGGATAAAATAGCTGGCTATTTATTTATTTATTTTTTTATGTGATTTGTGTGTTCGTCAGTTACTGTAAATCTTTTTTTTTAATTTGAAACAGAATCAAAACTGCCCTGATTCTCCAGCTTTTCTTTATAAAGATGCAGCCACTACATAAACGTAGCTTTAAAAATGAGAGCACATGTGAGTGCCGTCAGTCACACATGTAGCCTGTCTGTAATAGGTTCATTTTTATGTTCTTTTCATACACACATCATGTGAATCCTTCAGCCTACCTGTCTGCAATTTGGTATTTTAAAGTAAAATAAGATGTCAGTGCAGATGTTGCTACTACACCTGTCCTTAGGAAGGGAAAGAAACTCACCCTTCTTTGTTCTCAATGTATCACACACCCTACTCACCACCCTGAGGAGAGAGGGATGATGGGGGGTCCTGTCCATTTACAAGGCAAAGTAGGAGATACAGGCTGACAGCTTTGCCCTGAGATGATTTATGGATGGACATGTTGGAGACCTTAAGTGTTCAAATGTGGGCTCTTCTCTCCCAGCCCCCTTCTAAATAGAAGTGCCTGTTGAAGCTAATTTGCTTCTCCACTTAAATGGAGATAGTTTAGAGAGGGTCAGAATGGAGCTTTTAATAGCCATTCTCTTACAAATCTGAGAAGTCTCCCTTCACAGAGTCCCTCTTGTTTAGTATGAAGCATACTTTGGCCAGTCCCAACCAGCTCCTGCTGGTAGGATACCTGCTCTGATATTTGGCCAGCTAGTTGGTAGATGTTCCCAGCTCTGGTTAACATAGTATGTCTGGAGTTTTTCGTCACCTTCACTGGGTCCATCACTGAGGACTGGACACAGGGCCTCCCTGAGGCTGGCTCACTTGCTGTAGCTCCGACTCACTTGCTGTAGCTGTAACTCCAACAGCATGCATGTTGGAGTTAGGATTTGCTGAAAGTTTAGGACAGCTCCCCAATTTAACAGGAGCAATGCCAGAATGATGAGGGCAGAGACTTTGTGTCCTTTTGTTCTCCCAAATCAGATAAGTGCTTGCTTAGCTTAAACAGGTGGAAATGTGTTAACCTCAATTGCCAGCCCACTCTACCCAGAACGGACCCAGAAAACTCTACAACTCCTAGTGATACCTAATCAGTAATGCATATAACACCGACAAGCTATAACACCGACAAAACTACTTTTTCCCCTATATTTTATGCCCATCTTAGAACCTTCTCATGAGAAAACATTCTTATGAAATCTCATGTAGGAGTCCCCCAAATAAGTATTGCCACTTTAAGATGACTGTCTGCCTAAGTGGTCCTGGTCTTCCTCTCCTGATGCTCCTACTTGTTACCTTGCAGCATCATTTCTACTGCCTTGGCCCACAGATGCTGACTTGTCATTTGGTGTGAGCCTAAGAACTTGGTCTGGTGGTCTGCAGTCTGTCTGTCCCACTTTCTGTTACAGGAGCTCTGTCCACCACATCCTTTGTGTGTGTGCTGAGTCAGCAGCTGCCTTGGGGAAATGAGTCCCAGTGTCCACCTGCTTGGGATGAGAATGGGGGAAACCATTCCTGATTGAGCTACCAGTAGACCCAGTGTGGCTCTGTGAGACTTTGCTCTCAATAAAATATTCTGCATAAAACTATATTAAGTCTATTCCATGTTAAATGTTTCATTTCCTAAGCTCTTATTTATGCAGACTGTTGTGTTTGGGTGATACAAAGTTGAAATGGATGTAGATTCTGTCCCACTTCATTCTAAAAGAGGGCACATTTAAAATTAAGTGATACAGAATAAGAGACCACTGCAAAAATGAACTCTTTAGTACTGTTTTTGAACACTAGTCTGTCTTCTTTTTTTTTTTTTTTTAAACCTATGGACTCATTTATATAAACCAGGATGAAATTTGCTTAGCTCTGTTATGGGCATGCTTTTAGCTCAGGGCATGTTGGGGGCTGGTAAGCAACAGCGTGACTTCACATGTCCATAATGTCTAGGAAATGGCGTCTGTGTCTGTGTCATTCGGAAATGACTTGACGTAATTAAAACAATTAATGTAGAGCCACATGCAATATCTATTTCTGAATATGGATTCATTAACATTTCCTGAGGGTCATTTTGAAAGTCTGGCCTCAAAAAAAAAAAAAAAAAAAAAAAAAAAAAAGAAAAGAAAAGAAAAGAAAAGGAAGAAAAGACAGTCTGGCCTCTAGCTTGCAACAGAGCTAAGAACCTGAAATCTTATCACTTCAAATCCTGAAAGGGGTTTTGGTTTATTCAGCTCTGAAGTACTGGAGTTGAATCACTGTGGACTGTCGCAGCCAAAGGAGGTGTTGCATTCTTCAGGTTCATGTTGGTACTGCTGACTCTGGGACCCAGGTCTCAGACACTGGAGTAAGTTTCAAATCACTGCTTCTTTCTTATTCTACCATCTCAAAGAGACACGAGAAAATATTTCTGTTACTTCTGGGTACTAGTTTGAAACTAACTAACTAACTAACTAACTAACTAACTAACTAACACATTGACATTGCCTGGGCCCTTGTTCAAAGCATAGAGTAGTTTAACCTAATCCTTTTCCAACTCTCAATACTCTATAGTGATTTTGAAAAAATAAAAATATGCTCTTTTTGTGTGTGGGGAAAGGCAAGAGTCCTCACGGTAATAATGCCACTCATAAAAAGGGTGTTATTTTTTAAGTAGTAACAAATGGGTGGGCAGGTGCATCAAAATGTTTGTCCTCGGAGGCTGGATAAAAGACAGACCTTGATTGATATAGAAAGCAGCAACTGTGAAATGGCCCCGTGACAGTGACATCTTGCGTAAAACCAAAGGACTGTGTAAAACAACCACCTGTTCATGGCCCAGTTCATAACAGGTTTTTCCTACGTGTTTTAACTTCTCTGGAGATGTGGGTAGACGAGAGGTTGGAATGTTGAATACAGTTAGGCAGAAGGTACTATCCTTCCTTATAAAGCAGGGGGAAATTCAGTGTCACAGACAGAATATGGACATTCATACAGCTGTCATCTCACTCAGTAAGGCCAGGCTCCTCTATTTGCCCATCTACCCCTTCACACTCCCTGCTGGTCCTGACGGGAGACCTTCTTTCCTGGAACTCACCTCATGGGTCTCTTTTGCCAAGAGCTTAGAAGCTAAAGTTTCTCCCTCCTGGTTGAAGTCTTTATTTTCTCAGAGCTCTGTTCTGCTCTGTTCTTGGGTCCTCATTTTTGAATTAGAGATGTGCCACAAGGGTTTTTAGGGTTGTTCACTATTGCCACAGCTGAGGGCATTTCAAAGCCCTATTCCTTTGATTTCTACCTTTGACTTTTCCTGTCCCCCCTTTCCTTCTATAGATATTATGACCCTTCTCATGATCTAGCTTCGACTTACCAGCCGTCTTTCACAACTCTCTGTATACTCTAGGGTAAAGAAAGTTCTAGCTGAAGAATCCTGGGAGTTAATATATAAAATCAATGTTAAATCTCACGTTGAGTTGTCTTTGGTATGTTAGCACTGGCCTTCAATTTTGGTCCCCTCTGCTGGTGCTTTGGAATTGCCTTTGCACCTCAGAAACCTTCTGTGGTCAGCTTTCAAGCCTCCAGTGCCTCCATTTTACACACAGGATGGGTCCAAAACCTCTAAGTATCAAGTTGTTCCAAGACTGGGCCTGTATAACGAATGTTAACAAATCCTCCCTGTTTTAGGAGTGACAGAAACCATCCAAATGAGGTGTGTTGCTTTTGCCACCTTTTTCTCCTTTTACCTCTTTTCCCATCCCTTTCCCCTCCACAATCCTCTTTGTCTAAATCAGTGCTTCTCAACTTTCCTAACACTGTGACCTGTCAATACAGTTCCTCATGTTGCAGCGACCCTCAAACTATAAAATTATTTTATTACTTCATAACTGTAGCTTTGCTACTATTATGAACAGTAATGTAAATATCTGTTTTTTTCTGATGGTCTTAGGTGACCCCTCTGAAAGGATCATTTGAGCCCCAAAGGAGTCACGACCCACAGGTTGAGAACTGTTGGTCTAAATTCTCCATCCTTTAACTTTTAGATAGTTACTATATTTCTCAGAAACTTGGGCCTCCCCCACCCCTGTCTCCCTTGTCCTTAGGCAATAGCTACTGCTAATATTTTTCACAATTTTGTGTCCAATTCTTTTATTTCCGTAGGATATTTTTCTTCTTGTAACATTTTCCACTTAGGTTATATTGCTTAAAATAGAATTGTTACGATTTTGATAATTACCCTTTAATATTTAATCTCTTGGAGTTTACTGAGTCCAATAGAAATTCCATAGTTACTTGAATGTTTATTGTGGCTGTGATTAAAGATTTAAGTTTTTAACAGTGGTTCTCAGTCACATAGACCAAGTAAATTGGAGTCTTGCTGGGAGGGACTCAGTGAGACTTCCACATCTGTCGGGCTTCTAGTTGATTCCAGTATGTAGCCTTGGATTTGAACCACTGATATACAGAGGGTTAACTACCAGTCACAGGGGTCTACTCCTTACATCAGAGCATTTTATGTCTTGTATAATTTGAATTATAGGATTCTAACAAAGCAGAACAGAGCTGATAACTATTCCTCATCCAGCTCCTTTGTTAGGAGTAACTGCCTTCATATTTTGGTTTTCCAGACTTGGTGTGTCTAAGGCAGTTCTGTTTGGCTCACCTTTCCTCTGACCCACCCTGAGTTTGCTTAACCTGGTTAAATTCCATTTCTGGAAGCTTTGTGGTGTTGGGCTTTAATATCTAGTTATGTGATGTTTCAGGTAATTTATCCTTGGTGTGTCTGCGTTCATGATTTTCCACTTACCTTAGTTTAAAACCACTCTCCATGGTTTAAAAGAAATATGAGTGCAGGTAGCCTGTCAGATGGTACAGATAAGCACTAGGTACCACTTCTCCATTTTTCTTACTGACCACACTGTTTAGAAGGGAACTTTGTTTATTTATTAAAAAATTCAAAGGAGCCATCCTTCTAGTAAGAGGGACAAAAATAACCTGTAGAAAAATTGCTACTAGGGACATTGAGGCAAAGAGGCAACCTCCAAATCCGTGCAAGGCTTGACTCCTGTGGTAAGGACTATGAGCATGTGGTGACATTCACAGAGAAACCTTAGAAATGCCTCTTTCGAAAACTGTGATGTTTGCAAAATGGTATCTCCTGGAGCTTTGTCCTTTTATCTATAAACTGTCTTTGAAGGGGCATGATTGGCAAGAGAGACCACCAGGAGAAGAGCTCAGGGCTCAGAGTCGAAGGATGCTTTTTGGGAAGCTCAGTCCAGTTGTGAAAATGGCAATTAGCCATGGAGCAATTGCCCTTCAAGAGAGTGCCTGCGTGCTCCTGACCCTACTCACGTTCACCTTCCAGGGCGGAGCGAGCAGAATTCAGTGGAGTGGACATAGTCTTGGTGCATATTTTTGGAGAGGCGTCATATTTGCACAATCTACAAAAGAACAGAAATAGATTGTACCTGCCTATACATTTTGAGCCTTTATGTTTTATTCATCTGGCACTATAGTGCCAGCTCAAGGGGTACAGCTCCTCCTAGGGCATTGGAGGTCTGTGAGGCTGTGTATATAGCAGCTCTCCTGTGAGCCATAGGAGATCCTGCTCAGTGTCAGATCAAGTCACTGAATTCTGTGCTCAAAACTTGTCAGCTCTTAACTATATGTCTTCCCCTGTGACTCAAGAGTCTTACTTCCTTTACTACTGCCCAAGAGATGATTTACCCCATGATAAAGAGTTTCATATATGTTTATGAGCATCTCCACAAGCAGATATATTGAAGTTAAAAGTTCTGAGGGGCTCATGGCCTCTTGTCATCGGCTCTTTCTATAATGAAGAAGCAGACAACTATTCTAGAATTTCCTACTCAGGTGAGAAACTTGAGGTGGAGATGATGAACTTATGGTGGCTGAACAGTAAGCACAGCGCAAAGGTGGTGTTTGAGTATGCCTGTGTCTTCCCTCCTTGTATCTGGTTACTATTCTCATCATCATACAAAACATCAAAATCATACTAATTTATGTCAGATACTTCCCACAGATTATCTCCTTTGAGTATATATGTCATTTTAATTTTATCTTTTACACAACCATGCGAAACACAGATTTCAGCTTGTCCCCACTTTACAGATGGAGTCATTATGGTTTTAGATGTCCTGTGGCTTACCCAAAATGCCATGGAAGTGGTTTAGCAGAATCCAAACCTAGATAGGCCTCTGACACTTTCAGGTGTTATATGGATACTGACCCTTAGTTTGGTGGGAGACTTGAGCAGAGGTCAGAGATGTGGCTTGGTACGAGCAGACCTGTGAGCAGCCTATAGATCTTGCTTTCTGAACCTTGGTTTTCTCAATTATGCATGTTCCAGGTGCTCCCTAAGGCTCTGGTGTTTTGTGGTACACAAATTACATGGACACGTATCTAGGACCTCAAGAAGGGTCTAATTCCTTATCTGGAATGGAGTTATTGATTCCCAAGAGCTGGGTTCTGTGGCCCAGAATAGGGCATGTAAGTCGCTCAGCAAATGTTCCTAGTACTTAGAACTAGGAAAAGGAATACACTGACCCCAGATATTGGACTTAGGGTGACTGACGTCCTGGGATTGTCTTAGCTTGTTCATACAGATACCAGAGCTTCCCCCTTTCTTTTGCATCCATCTTCTACTGAGTTTTTTCAGTCTACACTCTTCTCTCCCTCCCTCTTCCCCTCTCCTCCCCTCTCTGAGAGCCAGAATTAGACACATATAATATAATACAGTGCTAGTTACCACACCTCCCATTTCCAGCTTACCTGATGACTGAGCTTACAGTAGCTTCTGAGAACAAATCAGGTTTTATGAGATCTATAAATATCTCAGATAGGAATTTTATTTCATTTTCCTCCTTCAAATCAGACATAATGGAAGCACTCACATACCCGAGGAATATTCTTTCTGTGATAAAGTGGGCTGTTTGTGAATAGGCCTCTGAAAAGCAATCGTTTGATATGCTTGTTCATGTTGGCCGTTTTCTCTTGGGGAGGGGGCATAGCTGCACATACACCGCTATAAAACTCAAAGGTTGTATCTTGGAATTTAAGGTTTAATTCAGCACCTATGAAGAGGTTTATTTTACAGATGCCAGCCTGGTGTGTAGACTGCAATCGTTCCTTTAGTAGATTTTGCATCTCTTGTGTTTTTAGAGCTAGAGAAACGAGGCTAGGAGAGTCCCATTGAAGAGTGAGGGTGGCAGTCTCCCTGAAGTAGCGGTTCTTAACCTTCCTAATGCTGCGGCCCTTTAATGCAGTTTCTCAGGTTGTCCTGACCCACAACCATGCTTTTTTTTTTTTTTTTTTTTTTTTGCTGCTTCATACCTGTAATTTTACTACTGTTATGAATCATAATGTAAATGTCTGATATGCAGAATATTTAATATGTGGCCAAAGGGGGTCTTGACTCAGATTAAGAAGCTCTGCTCTGAAGAGTTCCTTGGCTAGTTGCTTCCCTTCCACTTGACTCTTGGTGAAGGTGTTCTCATCCCTCCTCCACTTCATGGGCTGTCCTGGGAAGATGTCAAACCACTGCATACTGCTCAGGCTGTTGTTTCCCTTGGATTTAGACTTTCAATACTTGTAAGCTTATTCATTGTCTTATTGTATTAAACAATACCTAGGAACGGAAAAGCCTTTTTTTTAACCTCTTGCTTTGAGTAGCATCTGGAAGGAACTATGAGCCTTAGACATCAAATCATGTATTTTACAGCGGACACACAGTGAAGTCTCTGCTTTGTGACCCTAACTTTTCCTGTCTGTACAATGGAAATCACAGGCTTCCTATGCCATATCTTATTCAGGGCTTTCTTTAGAAGTTTAGGTATAGATTTAACAGGTTTTGTTGTTTGGTTTTGGTTTTGGTATTTTGGGGATTTTGTTTTTTGAGGGGTATTTTTTAATCTAATGTCAGACTTGACCACTGAAGTTACTTACTTTTTTCGTTTTACCACAAATTCCTCCTCAGCACACCCCCAGTCTCTGTAACTCATTTAACTAGAGTCTAATTTAATTTGTTCTTGAAACTGAGTCATTTGAACAAAGTATACATGAACCAGAAGAGGACTTTCCTCCTAATGGTATTTAATTTTTCTGCTTAACTTTGTATCCGTGTACAACATAGTTCTAGCATTTGGCTCCGCCATGTGCAGCTTTTCTTCTTGTGTTTCTCCTCCAAAGGCCTTTTCTCCTCTTCAGTCTCCTCAGGCTTACTATGGAGAGCGAGGAGCTATGATTTCATCAGATACACAAACAGGAAGCTCACTGGCCTGAAGCTGTGTCTTATTTGGCTAGTATGCATATTCCAATTTTCTTTATACTCTAGATGATTTTGGACATACTTGTCAAGCTTCTGATGTTCCTGTCCCCTTTCATTTGTGATCACAGGCCCCCGCAGCGTGCATTGGGGTTTGACCCAACTCCCAACAGCCATCGTCTAGGGACGGTCTTGACTTCTCCATCACTCAGGATTCATTTTAATTTTCTTTTTAATCTCTCCATCTTATTGAATGTCTTTGTTGGGACTGATTCTATTTTATAAGGCAATTTCCAAATTGCATCTCACTTTTTCCTGGTCATCCAGGTTCTGTTGTAGATCATGGAAATATGGGGTGGAAAAGACCATCTGTGTCGCCCCTCCCCCGCCTGTGTGGAATACTTGCTTCCGAGTGTTCATTCTTTCTTGGTTGGTATCTGCAACATTTTCCAACTTGGAAAGAAACCGACTCTGAGTTTCCTGAGCATGCAGCTTCCTTCTTGTTTAAAGTGTGAGTAAAATGGAATTTAAAAAAAAAAAGAAAGAAAAGAAAACCAAAACCTCAAAACTCTTCAACCCCTTTAGTAATATTTATGATGAAAATTAAAATTAATAAATTATTAAATAAAATAAAGTGAGAATTAAAAAAAACAAAACAAAACCACTTAAAATCTTTTTTTTTTCCCCAATCAGGCTTTTGCATGGTCATTAACAAAAAATGCTTTTGTCATGGCTTCCTTTGCCTCTTTCAGAGACTAAACCAATAAATGGTGGGAAAACACTTTTGTGTGTTTGTGTGTGTAAGAATAACCAGTCCAGGGGTTTTCTTAGACACCCTGATGTAGAAACATGTACACAATTCTCCTTTAGCTGCCTTTTTTCCTTTCCTTTCCTTTCCTTTCCTTTCCTTTCCTTTCCTTTCCTTTCCTTTCCTTTCCTTTCCTTTCCTTTCCTTTCCTTTCCTTTCCTTTCCTTCTTTTTTTTCTTTCTTTCTTTCTTTCTTTCTTTCTTTCTTTCTTTCTTTCTTTCTTTCTTTCTTTTTCTTTTTTTGGAAGTTGACTTTGTGGGACTTATTTCACTTAAAGAAGAGATGCTCTTTGTATAAAAAGTCCCAGTATTATAATAAAGTCCCTTCCAAGTCTCAAGTGCTCTGCTGTCTTCCAGAAATTGCCAGCATGCCACTTGGCCTTCATTTTCTAGTGCTTTCAGGATGCTATTCTACATTAGGAGTGCTTAAAGGAATTATTCTTTTATATTGGCTTCCTTATGTTACTTGCGATATCCCTATTGTTGCCCAGATGGGGACTTTTTTTTTTCAGGGTCATTTTTACCCTCTTTAAAGCTGCCCCTCGGACTTAAGTAGTATGAAGTATTTCCCCTTCTTTTCTCCAATCTCTATTTTTTCTTTTGTAAAATTCCTGACTGCTAAATGGTGACTCAAGGTCAGTCTCAATCTCCCTCTCCCCTCCCCTTCTTTCCTCCCTCCTCTTCCCTCCCTCTCTCCTTTTCTCCTTCTATCTGTGTTTGATCAAGTTTTTAACTCCAAGTGCCATTTATATTACTGTGAGAGTGAATTGCTATGAAAATGTTTTAGAAAATATTTCTAGGGAGGAGGGAGAAAAAGAAGGGAAAAAGGGATAAAGAGAGACAGGATATGGGCATGAAAGGAGCCTACAAACCAGAATCGGAGTGCAGCACATTTGCTCTCCCCAAGATGTATGCCTGTTCACTTTCCCCTCCAGCCTTTGCACCACGAGACCCAGGTTTACAAAGATTAAAACTTGAGGAGCTCTAGACATTTTGTCAGCCACCCTTCTCCTCCCCCTCGATTTGCAAATAACCCGACTGAGCTTTAAGGGTCATTAAGTCCAAGCCAGGATTGGTCTCTCAAGAATCATGAGCCCCCTTTGCAATAATGTAAACGCATTTGCATGTTAGCACAGTGCACTGCAGGTTCAGCATGGCTTACTTAAGCCAGTGCTTAAGGGAGGGTGGGTTGTACTCCAAGGGGTTTTGTGAGCATGGTGCTAAATAACACAGAATCACCTTGGGAGACAGTTTTATTCACCTCTCAGCTTCTTTACATCCTTCTAATACAAAGGACACATCAGCTTTGGAGTAGCTCCGGCCTTTAGCCTCTCAGTCCTTCCATGTTCCTTCTTGTCTTTTGATTGTATTACTAACACTGTTATTACTATTTAAATGAAGAGAACAGGTTGCAGATCCTGGATATCTGATTGGCAGAGATTTGGTTCAAAGTTTATAATATGTGTTTTAACTTCGTGTTTTTCATTTTGTGATTGTCCCATATGAACAGACATTTTTAATAAGAAATTTTAAAGCATGTGCAGCTTTAGTAAGGAATGACGCTACAGATAGGTTTCCTGACTTGATAGAAATGTGGATTGTGGATGAGACTGAAATAATGGTGGCATGAAAAATCTGAGGGATTTAGTCTTGTTGTAAGGATAAACCACAACAATCAAACTCTGTTTTCCCATCTACAGTGTAGGTGCTGTAATAACAGGATTGCAGGACTGGAGTGGCACATGGATGTAAGCACTCATATGTCCTCACATGCTACCCTAGTCTGCTATTTTCTGGGATGTGGTAGATGCATGCACATATCTTGTCTGGTAGAGTGGTATGTGTGCAGAGATGAGGAAAGGCTAGGTTTGGGGCATGGAAGTGAAAGCTCTGTTCTGAAGGTGGACCTGTGTGGCTAAGTGACTCATTAAAAATGTCTACTGTCATATGCTGTTCTGTGATGAGATGGGGAACCACCTGGGCAGGAAGTCCTGGACTTACTGAGACCTCAGAGGCCTGTTTGCCTGACAGTCTTGTAAGTTTCTACTAGCCTTGCTTCTAAGTGAGGCCCAGAACAGCATGTGGCTGGCTGGATTATGGCCTCTTGGCTCAGCCGGAGATGACCTTGGTGGGAGTAACTGAAGGTAGGAAAGGAGGGTGACCTCTCTGGTAGGAGGGCCATATTGACCTTGGATGGGGTCACTGCAGATAGGAAAGGACATAGTGTCTACATTGACTGGACCAGCCAAGCCCCATGAAGTCTTCACGGCTGGTGCCCATGTTTATCTGAGGTTCAGGTTGGGTTCTGTGCTGACAAACCTTTGGTAATCAAGTGTTAGATACTAAGGACATTTTCATTTTGTGTCCCCTGGAACACTGGAGAGCGAGGTGACTTCTGGGTTTCTGGGAGAGACTTTCTTATGTCTTCCTGTCACCAGGGACATAGGGAGAGTGCTGTATCTAGTGGCCAGTGCTACAGGAGGGGTTGTCCATCACTTCTTAGACAGTTCACAGATATTTTTTTTTAAAGGGCAGGCATGGGCATGTGTGAGGTGTCCCTGAGAACTCCTTTTTAATGGGAGTCTGGTGCCCCAAAGAACCTAACTAATGACAGTACTCATGGAGAGAGTGATGTCTCTGAGTGGGGAATGTTGGTATTAATATGGCTTACTTTTCCTCTTCAGAAAATCATTTAATACCAATGACAGACAAGAAATCCCACCAATTCTTAATCATATTTTAATGTATTTTTTGTCATTTTTATACATGATCAATTTATTTCCTCTTAGGTTTCTCCCCACAACACCTGTTCCCACTTTCATGCCCTCTTGCCCCTCCCCCCACAATAACTCAGTGAGTTCAATTTGTGCTGCCTGCATATACACACATGCCGGACTACCCACAGGAGCACGGACATCCTACCAGGACCATACCCCAGAAGAAGATTGACCTCTCCCTGCTGTCAGTTGCCAGTAGCTGCTGAGCTAGGGTTGGGTGCATGCTAAACATTTCCTGCTCCATGATGTAATGTTGACTTGTTTGATCTTGTGCAGATAACCATATAGCTGCTGTGAGTTCATGAGTACTGCGGTCCTGCCATATCTAGGAGACAGCATTGCACAATGCTTCTCCCTATTCTCCCTCTTAAGTTCTTCTTCCTCCTCCCCATGATATTCAAAGTGGGGTTGGTGTAGATGTCCCACTTAGGGCTCAGCACCTGTCCTAGTTTGCTCTTTATTGCTGTGATCAAACACTGACCAAAACCAACTTAGAAAATGTTTCTTTGGTGTACAGGTTGTAGTCTGTCATCAAGGGGTGACAAGGCAGGAACCTGGAGGTAGGAACAGAAGCAGAGACCATAGAGGAATGCTGCCTATTGGCCTGCTCCCTCTGCTTGCTCAGTAACCTCTATTATGTAGGCCCACCTGCCTAGGGGATTACACCTCCTACAGTGGACTGAGCCCTCATACATTAACTAGCAGTTAAGAAAATGTTAAACACACATGTCCACAGGCCAGTCTGATTTGAGTAATTCTTCAGTAGGTTCTCTCTTCTCAGTTGACATTAGATTTGTGTTGTTGACAGCTGAAGCTAGCTATGCCGGCACTCAACAGTCACTCATTCTCAGTGATCAGTAACCAGCGATCAGTCGATCAGTCTTGGCATTGACTGCTGCCCAGTGAAAGAAGCTATTCTGACCAAAATTCAGAGCTACCTAATCTGTGGGTATAAACAAATATTTAGAAGGTAGTTTTGACAGTGTGAGCATTTAGCAAAACAATACCAGCAAGTTCTATGTCAAGGCCTGTGACTTACCTAGCTATAGGCTTTTGGACAAGCTATGGACTTATTGGCTTTTGGACAGTATCAGGCATGAGTGGGCCTCAAATCCAATCAGAAGGTGGTTGGTTACCTCCATAATAGTCATGCCACGAGTCTAGCTGAGCAGGATTTTGCAGTGTGCAGGGTCCACCACTAGGTAAGTCCATTGTTGATTTTTCTCTACCAGTGACCTCCATAGCACCTGGCACTATGAAAGCTGGCCAGCAGGAAGGAAGTTTCCTAGTCATTTTGAGATTGATGTCTCAGTGTCCTGCAACCAAAGCACGTGACACTAATTTCTTATTTTTTTTTTATTTACAAGATTTTAAAACATTATTATTATTATTATTATTATTATTATTATTATTATTTGTGTGTGTGTGTGTGTGTGTTTGACAGTGTACCTTTGTAGGTCATTGGACAACTTTGTGGAATCAGCTCTCTTTTTCAACCTTTGCCTAGGTTCTAGGCATTTGATCTCAGGTTGTCTTGTTAGCCTTGTACATAAGGTACTTTTATCCACTAAGCCATGTCTCTGACTCCAATTTCTAATTCTTGTCTAAGAAACCAACATGACTAGATGGAGCCTAGGAGAAGGCAGATATCAGCCCTTAATGGCTGCTGAAAAGTGCACGTGCTGTAGGTAGAACAAGAGGGATGTTGAGACATTTCTTTTCTCTTGTGGCTATAAGCAAAACAAAGACATTGCGTGGGGCCGGGGAGGGGGTAGCAGAGTAAAGACTGGTTATGTAGCACATGGTAAGAACACCAAGAATTTAGACAGTTTGGGGGGATAGAAGAGGGAGCAGATTCTTTCCCTGGCATGCTAGACATTAGCAAATGAAAAGAGTGCTGGAGCCAGAGGCATGGAGACCAGGAGCCAAGAAGAGAGTCTGGTAGAGCGAAAGTTAATGGAGAGGTGGTAACATTGGCTGTGCACAGTATTTGCCCATTTAAAGGGGAAGCTACCATTCACAGCCAGCCAGTTCAAGAGGAGCTAAAACAAATAAACTAAAACAACAACAACAACAACAACAAAAAAAAACAATCAGAATTTAAGAATTGTAGTTCCCTGGTTATTAAACAAAGGTAGAATAAAAATATTGACTGTTCAAATAAACACTGTGGGCTGGGCTTGGACGCTGGGCCATTGGGCATTTAGCTCATTTACCTTTTTGGCTTAGGCAGATCTGCCCCTTCATGTCCTTTCGAAGTGAACATTTGAATTTCAGGATGACATTGGGCAGTTCTATCATCTACCAGGACTAGAGTAGACAGACTTTAGGTAGAATTCAGTGGTGTGTGTGTGTGTGTGTGTGTGTGTGTGTGTGTGTGTTCTGAAGTTCACAGCTCCCACTGATCTAGGCTGTAGATTTCCATAAGGAACAAGAGATGAAGCTGGGCTAATAGTCATGAAGAGGTGAAACTGGGCTAATAGTCATGAAGAGGGGAAGCTGGGCTAATAGTCATGAAGAGGTGAAACTGGGCTAATAGTCATGAAGAGGGGAAGCTGGGCTAATAGTCATGAAGAGGGGAAGCTGGGCTAATAGTCATGAAGAGGGGAAGCTGGGCTAATAGTCATGAAGAGGGAAAGCTGGGCTAATAGTTAATAGTCATCAGCCTTCTGACCACTTCTCCAGGGATTCCTTGGGACATACATTTAGCTCAACTTCCCAACTGAGTAGTTTGATTCTGGCATAAGGAATGTAACAAAACACTTGAGCATGCAACTAGGTTTAGCCACCAATATGATTTTTAGGCAAGTGTGGCCATAAAATGCTTGAGTTATGAGTTGGATAAACTCCATCTGGAGAGCTGTACCTTTCTCTGTAAACTTAAATAATTGTGTACTTTGAAGGTTTACTTTTGATTTTTTAAGCGAGGATAAAAAGACTCAACTATTCAAAAATGTTAAATGGTTCAGATCAAGTAGCAACATTCAAAGCTCATAACTATGACAGCTAACTTCATTGGAAAGCACTGTTAAGTTCTTTTTTTTTTTTTTTTAAATCAAATATATTCTAAAATAGTTCAAAAACTGGCTGGCTTTGTCACCCTGGCCCAGGGACCAGAAGCAGCCAGGCTCGGGGTGGCGGTGTTTGTCTGGTTGGCTTTGTTACCCTGACCCGGGGACCAGAAGTGGCCAGGCCAGGGGTGGTGATGTTTGTGAATCTTTGCTCTCCCTAAGTTGGCCCCTTCCTCTTACATTAGGGGCTCCCCACTGTGCCTTGGCCCTTAAAGCATGGACTTGCTTCATTTTTTGAAGAACTTTTTACTTTGAAATCATTACAGACAATAACTTTTTATTTTGAAATAATATACAAAGAGACCTATGTGTCCTTTAGCCAGCTTCCTCCAGTGGGGCCTACACACTCATCCTAAGACTTGTTTTATTTTGAGGCATTTCTTAGGCGGTGTGGGTGTGATAGGAGCGATGCCTGGAAAAACCATGCTTTATGAGAAATAAGGGCTGTGGCCGGGGTGTGAGAGGGGCTGCTCTGCCCTAGCCTCTGACCTCGCTGTTAAAATGAAAAGCCAGTCACTTTCCTTCAATGTACAAGAGAAGAAAAGGTAATAGAAATATCTGTAGTGGATGCGGATGGGCATAAAATTTCAATCAAAATCATACATGAACATTTATTGACAGTTTGGGGGAAGGGGAAAAGTTATAAGAGGAATGCAGGGTAGGGCCTTCCTTTTAAGTTTTTAAAGAGCAGTCTAGGTGATGGAATGATGGACCATGTTTTCCTCTCTTTCTGTGTGTGTGTGTGTGTGTCCGCGCACGCGTGTCTGTGATTTAAGTCTTAGGTGTTTGCTTACATGATAGCAAGGTTCTTAGGAAGTCTGGACCATTAAGAGAGCCCAATAATGGTAATTGCTGCTTTTTCAGCAAGGGCAATAAATAGAACTTTCCTCTTCCTATAGCCTTCATGGAGAAGACGCAGGAGCTAGACAGGTGCAGGTCAAATACCGGCTGTGTTATTGATCAGCTGCACAGACCCAGCAGGAGCAATCACAGGCTTACTTCCGTATCTCTAACCACTTCTTGCCCTGGCTTGAGCCTCCGTTGGGCAGATGTGAACCATTTGTTGTTCCTGTGCTGCCTGGGTTCAGTGGAGTCACTGTGTCTTGGCTTGTGATGGAGTAGACTCAGAAGAAGACAGCTCTCCAGGGAGAGGTAGAGGTGGGTAGGGACAGGATAGGTGAGCCATGCACTGACCTGTTTCCTCCTTTTTTTTTTTTTTTCCATTTCTCTTGGGCAGCAGCGGGTGAAGGGAGTAAAAGGAATTCTGGCAAGTTGAGCTTCCAGGGAGCCTTGAAAGAATTTCCTTCTGTTAGTGAAGGTCTCATGGACTTACAGGACAAGCGAAAGACCTCCCATAAGAGAATGGAGACTGAAATAAGGCAGAACTTTGCAGAGGATGTGAAGGAAAGGTTGGGGGAAAACAAGGATTGGTGGAGAGAAGGGAACTAGAAAGCAGCGCCAGCAGACTTTGGCCTCGCTCAGGAGTAGGGTTCACGGGAATATTTCCTCTTAGTATTTGGAGAGTGGCAGAATGGCGCTCTTTAAAGGGAATGAATGATTTAGGGAATGACTTTTGCTCGGAACCTTAGTGGGTGCGTAGTTTCAATAGAGCAATAAGAACACAAGAGTCCCTGGCTGCCCACACTTTTGCTCGCCCACCTGCTACTTGCCTGTTCTTTTCCACTTTACATCATACTCCTAGTCGTCCTTCATCCACCAACCGTGAGTGAACGCACGAGAACGGGACCATGCACATTCACTGTGAGCCAGCGGGTGCTTGACAAGGAGGGGGGCTATAACTCAGGGTTCCCCCTTTTTGCTTTCTGTCATTCCTTCTTTTAATCCGTCCATCCCTTGATTCTTCCTTCTCTTTCTTCGATGGTAGGGCTAAGCTCTGTGTGATGTGGCGAGGCTCTGTGCAATGTGTTGAGTACACTACAGTGAACCAAAGGGGCATTGTCCCTGCTCCATGGAGCATAGTGTGTAGAGGTGGAACACGAAGAGAAGAAAACAAATATGGAAGCGTGGCGGGTGTATCATCTGGGACGGAAGGAGAGCAGTGGGCTGCCCAGAGTGGATGGTGTCCGCAGATACATACGACATCGCCAAGGATCTTTCCTACCCATCTCCCAAACCTGACCTCCCAGAACGTTCCCCAGGAGTTTGTAGTTACTGCCCAGAAAGACTCTAAAATGGAACAGATATTTGGTAGTTCTTGGAACCCTCGAACATCTGCGTTTCATTATTTTGAGTCTTCTTAGGTTGTATAAAATCCCTTTCTCCGTATTTAGCTGCATCTTGCTAAACAAGGGTGTTATCACCCTCCATATTCTCAGTATGGTGGCCTTGTGTATCTATTTAAGGTATAGGTCAAAACTTTTTAGAAAGTAATGTCTGTAACTGAGCATGTGCGCACCCTTTTTTAAAATTTTTTTTTAAATTCCATGTCCTTTCCTAAACAGTGTGGTCCAGTGGCTAGTCCCAAAGCACATATGCTGTAAAGAGCATTAGAAACAATCTAGAAATTATTTAAAGAGGCCTGCAGACTATATACAAATATCATTCCATTTTAGATAGAGTGAGTGGATTTTAATGTCTGATGTAGCGAGGTTGTTCTAAAAATGAGCCTCCCACATTCTAGGATTGAATGCTGTTATTAGCATTGAATCTGTGTTGTTGAAAGGGTTTTTTTTTTTTCTTCCCTTGTGTGGGGGGGAAAGAGGGATGAAGTAAAGAAAAGGAAAAGTTAATAGGGGTCTCTGTGTGACTTAGTAAATCCTGTCGGATAAGAGGAGATCCTGGTGGTGGTAGCGAATAGCACCAACAAAGCCCACAGATATAAAAGCAGCAGGCGGTTCATGGCCATCATGGTGGTGGTTTGTTTCTGAGTGTAGACTGTGGTCATTGTTCTAATCCTGAAGTTCACTGGAGGTCTGGTTAGCAAGATGCCATTGTACTCTGTTGACTGATGCAAATAATGTTGGGAAGCAGAACAGGCTGCAGGAGTCTGATTCTACTCGGTCCTTTCTGGGGAAAGTGGTGTTCCCATAACAGCAAATGGACTGAACTCATGTCTGGTTTACAGTAGGGGAGGCCTCCACTTCTATAGACTCAAAAGCCAGAATCCGAGAAGCTGAGGAAAGCTGTGACATGGGTCTGAAAACTTGCTTTGTCACTAGCACCACTGGGGTGTGGTGTCGGGAGACAACACGGTGCTTTCGCATGAAGGCAGAAACTAGGAGTCTCATTTCACTGGGCATTATAGGCTTTGATGGTGACTTTTGACACTGGGATTGAGTCATGAGACCTAAGGGCAGGAACAGTGTCTGCTGGGGTGAGAGTCCTATGCAAAGTGGAAATGACTCAAAGATGGCGATGCCAGCGTCTTGGTGCAGATTCAACAGTATCTCCTCTGCCTTTTGTCCTGATGAAAAAAAACAAAACAAAAAGTCTTCATTTTGGTGCTTGAAGGTGACTCAAGAAATCTGAGTGGAAAATTAGTGGCAGGAAATGCTTTAAGCACTTATGGCTGCAGATGAAGGCTCGCCGTGTGTGTGATGCACTTCAAACTTTTGCCTTAGCCCCTTGGCATGACTTTTTTCTCCTTGCCATTCGAGAAGCTACCAGATACTAGCTCTTTGTCACCTCAGTTTTGCCAGGTGTAGCTGTTCTTGGTCCACTGTGACAACGTTTGAACCTGGAGAATTTTCCTTTTAAGGGAACACGGGGTTTCTCTGTTGCTCCTCAGGGCTGCTGCCCCCCTGGCATGGATGCCGTAAGATGGGTGGATAGCGTCCTCTCTTGCATCTGCCAGCCTCTCTCCCCCACTTCTCTCCATATAGGCAGTATTGAAGTTCTCTCTCTCATGATATTGCAGAGCCCATAATGCTGCTGTATTGATTTTGCCAGCTGCAGTCACAGGGAAGCATGTGGGGGCTGGGCCTGGAGCAGGCAGTGAGCTGCTTCCAACTCTCTCCAGCCTTGGAACTTTTGTTTTCAGTCTGGAAGCTGCAGTCTGGAGCTGGCTTTTCAAAGGTCAGGCATGCCTGAGCACTCTATTGTGGATGAGGGAGCCCTGCCTGGAGCCCTTCCTAGGTGACCAGCTTTGAACATGAGCTGTAGCACAGGCCCCGCTCCATAACCAGGTACCCTAGCTGGACCTAGACTATCACCCTGCATCTGGTGATGGGTCCCGGGAGCCTTGAGTGCCGTTGGCTGCCACAGTCAGGTCAGAAACTACAGCGTACAGGAATGGGAGAGGTTTCCTCTTTGCATAGAAAGCCAGAAAAACATCCACAGTGAGATGTTTTAGAAGAGAAAAACACGCTTAAGCCATGAACCTGTGGTTGGATCTTTGACAAAACCTTTTTTTGAGGGTTTTGCAGGGAAGTGTCTCATTGTAAGAAAAATTTTTATATAGGGGACAAGTTATTCCCATGATCTAATTTCAACACACACACACACACACACACACACACACACACACACACACACACTTAATTTATTTTAAACCTAATGAACAAATGAGGCTCCCTGAGACTTGTTTGGTGGTGAGGCTTTCTTAGTTCATTGAGGGCTGTGTTTAATTTAGGAGCTTCATTTTTTTTTTAAAGCTGTCTGTGGGTAGGGTCTATCCGTGTTGATTCTTTTTTTTACTGTGGTTTGATTCTATTTTGTGTTTGTTGTGAATGTGCTTTATGTTGGGAGTATAAATCCGGAAAAGTGATGCCCGAGAAGACTTGATGAAAACATGTAGCTTCAGAAATACTACTTCCTTGAATTGTCATGGAGTGTTTCAAGAAGCAGCCAGAGCCTTTCAAAGAGTGTCCCAGTGCAGCAGAAACAGAGAAAACTAGCCATGTGACCTGTGGCTGAAGGCCCCTGGCCTTTTCTGGGCCTTGCTGGTACTTTTCTTACTATTCTTGGTCATGTACATCAGAACCCCTGGACTGGGACTCTTCCCAAGTGTACATTGTAGCCTTGATGCCTCCCGGCCTGCACGGTGTGGCTTATCCTTCCAGACTCTGCAAAAGCCCTCTCATTTGTCAGGGTCTACCTCAGATGCGACTTTGTCATTCCAGTGTCATACATTGGTTCCTTTTCTGTGTTGCTCTAGCAATGAACCTATCCTAGTTACTAGGCTCCATAGCCAGATGTCCTGACTGGACCTGAATGGCTATCCAGGAGCAGGAGAAGGGCCCTTGGCTATCATGATTGGATTAGAAACACCAGTATAATATACAATGGACAACTTACAGGGAGGTACAGGATCCCCTGAAGTCTCCATCAGTGCCTGATAAAAAGTAGAAATTCAGAAACTGAGTGTTGAATTACTTTCAGAGCACTAAAAGATATAGGCCCTGTCTCTTAATGATCTACAATTCAGATAGACAGCCTACCATTCTACCAGAGCCTTCTTTCTCCTCAGTCATTATCCTATTAGACAGTCCTACCTACCAGAGTCTCAGTCACCTCAGAACATGCAATGAGAGACAAACATGGATGTACTAATAAAAATCTTTAACATTTTTCATTCAGTCTAAGGAGAATTATGTCTTTAGTTGTGAACCCTCAGCTAAGCCCACCAGACTCCAAGAGATAGAGCTCCAAACCCCAGACACAGATGGCTCTTGGCAGTTCGCAAAACAAAACAAAAAGATATGAGCATGAAAATGGGAGAGATTATACAGGAGTGGGTGGGCGGGTGGGTGGGAGGTGGAATTCCCTCATAGAGGTGGGGTATGGGGAGGGGATAGGGGGTTTCCAAAGAGGAGACCTAGAAAGGGGGAAACATTGGAAATGTAAATAAAGTATCAAAAAATAATAAAAAAAAAAAAAGAAAAGAAAATGGGAGAGATTTGTCGGGGGGAGGAAAGGTAACCATAGCTACTAGGGAGGTGAGAGGTCTGAATTATCCATTTGCAAAGTGTGCGCATATGAAATTGTAAAAAAAAAATTAAATATAAAAGGTATATAGAATAACAAAATTATATTGAAACATAGTCATCTAGTTCATAAATGACTGTTTTATTAAATACAAAAATGTTTTCATATAAAAGTTATTTTACTCAACAGCTACTAATTGTGCCAAACACCGTGCTTACCCCTCAGACGTTTAAAGCTTAAGGTTGCTGGGTGTTGTGATCGCTTCCACCCGCCACTTCCGTGCTACCATCCCTGAAGTTTGTATCCCTGTGCTGAGAACTCAGTAAGAATAGAGACTGCAGCCAGGGATGCTGAGCGGAGCATTAAACAGAACTTAGCACATCGTGTTGCCTGTTCGGTATTCCTTCCAGTGGACCTCCTCCATAGGGCCATTTCCTCAGGAAATGGGGGAGAGTGGTTTAGGTCTTCCTAGTTGGTAGCTACCTAAGAGCCAGAGTCCAGAGCAGGAAAGAGCTGTACAGATGTGTCTGGATTTTCGCCCTCTTCTCCTTTCTTTTCACATAGAAGCCTCAGTTTGCCTTCTGTGGGACATAAGTTTATCTCATACACTCTAATTTTTAATAGTTTAGACATTCAGGAGATTTTAGATAACCTTGAATTTGAAGCTTCTTTAAAAAGGGAGGCAGCCTGATACTTTGAATTCTTTTATTTTCTACATCTGTGGTTTAACTATTTAAAAACTTAAATGTCCTGAAAAGGGGGGGGGGGGTCAACATTGGGTCTTCATTTTCCACCTGATATCAGCGAGCTGGAACTACGTAGTCTTTCTCTTTTAGATGGTGTATGCAATCCAGTTTACTGCAGTCCCTCCCCTCCCCTGCTGCCTTATTCCTGTCACAGTATATCTTATTTTCCTTGGCCCCTGTTTGCATTTGAGAACTATTGATTTATCTGGAAGAGGATTTAATGCCTATAGGCAGTTATGCACAGAAATAATACTATCTGCCATTGTCTATGGGATGCTGTAGCTTCAAGTCTATGATTGAGATTCCTGAAAACGTGGGCTTTATATGTAGAGGGATCAGACTGGTAAATAGCATCTCCTTTTTACTTAGCTTCTTAATAGACAGTCAAGATTTGACCACAAGAAGTTTATTATATTTACAGTCGGGATTTTTATGGTATTGGAAAGGATTGGGCATAGCTAGTCTGTCTTATTAACACCTTTAGTTGAATAAGGTCAAGGTGACCCACTGAAGGACACACAGTTAATTAAGTAAAAGCATCTGGAGAACGTTCTCTTGACTTTAGTCTACATTCTTTGTCCCATATTGCTCTTGGTAATATGTGCTTAAAAGACATCCCAAAGTTGAAAGACTGTGCTATTTAGGATAGTCTGGTTGTCCCTTTTCCCAAAGATGCTAACAAAGATGACCTGAACCACACTCAACTTCATCTGCAGTGTCCTTTTCTAGTTTAGCCTGTTACTGCCAGATGGTTACAGACAAGATGCTTGGAGGTGAATGTTTACATTCCAGGTAGGACGCAAAGCCAAATGTTTGACGGACCCTCATATTCCAAAGGAAGAGGCCTGCTGCTGGTTTCCATTGCTGCCTTTTCTCCTCCTCCTAGGCTTTTAGTAAAAATTATTTTTAATTTATTTTTTCACCATTTTTGTTTATGTATAATCATTGTGTATCTTTGTAGGGGTTGTATATGCACTTGAGATTAAGTGTCCTCAGAGGCCAGAGGCATTGGATCCCCCTGGGTCTCAAGATATGATCACTTGTGAGCTACATGACAGGGGTGCTGGGAACAAAGTTTGTGTTCTCTGAAAGAGCAGTGTGTGCTCTTAACCAATGAACGGATGAGCCATCTCTCCAGCACACCTCCCCCCTGTGTTTTCCTCTGTGTGTGTGTGTGTGTGTGTGTGTGTGTGTGTGTGTGTGTGTGTGTGTGTGTGTGTGTGTGTGTATGTGTGTGTGTGTGTGTTGGGATGCCCAAGGAGACCAGACAAGGGCATCAGATTCCCTGGAGCTGCCCTTACAGATAGTTGTGAACCACCCAAGGTGGGTGTTGGGAACAGAATTCAGGTTCTCCAGAAGAACAACAAGCTCTCTTGACCACTGAGCCATCTTTCCAGCCCCCTCCTCTTAATGCCATTTTTCCTGAGTTTCTTTTTGCTAGCTGCCTTTTCTATTTGATTCTTAAACAAAATGAATGAGTGATTGTTAAAAATGAGCCAAGCGAGTCAATGAGATGGCTCAGGGGGTAAAGATGCTTGCAGCCCAGCATGATGTTCCAAGTTCAATCCTTAGGACCCACATGGGAAAGAGGCAGGCAGAACCAGCTCCTATGTGTTGTCTTTGGACCTCCATACGTTTGCAGTAGCGCGCGCACACACACACACACACACACACACACACACACACACACACACCCCAAAAACCTAAATGTGTAAAAAAAGAGAGAAAGAAAAGGAAAAAAAGAGCCACTATTTTGAAGGGCAATGCGAGGGAAAATATTGGGTTTATTAATAAAAAATTATATTTATTCAAGTCAGGTGATATATTTACAATGTTGGATAGTAGGCTCAAAGCTCTCCTTTATTATACATGTTTGACATTGATCAAATACATAAAATGAGGCTTTCAGCAGCTATATAAGTTTTCTCTGGCCACATATTAAAGAATTATACTAGTTTCATTGCTTTACATCTCAACAGATTACACTGGAAGTTGAGAGGTTAGAATGACTAAATCTCATTTGCCGTCAGTGGCTTTACCAAAGTATGGAATGACCATGAAGGACTGGGGTATTTTCTGAACCAAGGCCACCCATCCCAATTTTATCAGAGATGGCAGAAAAAAATGTAGTCAGAAGTTTATAGTTTGGGATCTGCTTTTTGTTTTGTTTTGTTTTTGCTGTTATTTTGTTTTGTTTTTGGTTGGTTGGTTTGTCTGATTGGGAAGATCCCACTCCCTCATCGGGACCTCTTATTTCTCAGTCGTTTCTGAGGAATGATCCTGTCTGCTTCGAAGCTTTAGATCCCACCCGGATCCTTGATCAGTGATCCAGGGTTGGACCAAAATTGTTGAACCTAATTGTTATTTGCGAGAAATCTTTTGATTCTATTTCTGGTTTTACTGGTGATTTAGCTGTGTAATTGTGGAAATACCAATTTTCTTACTAGGTCAGATTCCCTATAAATTGGAATTTTAATCCTCGAAGCCTGTAGGGCCCTCACAAGGGGAATCCCAGGTGCGAGATTGTGAGAAATACTGATAAGCATTTTTAGGTGATTTTCAGAACATTAATTCTGTTTGAAAAAAAAAAAGTCATGTGATTCATGTTGTGTGGACTGAATTTGCAGAATTCTACCGTCACCTGTGTTCTCGTTATGCCTTTGTTCCTTGTCTGCCAGCATGGTTTTGTTTTTGTGTTTTTAGAGAGCAATGGAAGGTTTCTATAGATTTGTGATTCAGTAAATTGTGGGAAGTCAGCTCGCAGTGCACTTTTAAAAACTCTGTAGGTAGTGACCCTTCCATTCCCGGGGACATTAACAGACGCTGAGAGTGCAGGCGCCATTTTTGTTTTTCAAGAAAATGAGTCACATGCAAGGAAAAATGTTAAGTTGTTGAAGATCAAACCAAGTCTAACTAAACTTGCAATGATAAGACATTCATAGAAAACATCAAAATTCCCTTTAATTAAGGTAATGGCTCTGCTGGGGCCCGCATGCCAGGATTCTCAGTAGAGAAAACAGGTTTTCTTTCTAGGCGAGTTTTATTAGCAGTGATGTTCCGGTATGTGGTTCAGGTTAATTAATGATGTAGTCACCCTGTTGTCTTGCCATGAGCTTTATTCCAGTAAGTAGGGCACTAGGAAATCACATTAGCTTATCTTGTCAAGCCAAAGAGAAATCTGTAATTTGGGCCATTGTAATGTTTCTGTGACGTATGTCAACAAAGTAATTTAAGAATTCTTACATGAATACTGCCTTTGACTAAGAATTTGTTCACTGTAAGTGGTAAGTGTCCTGTGCAATGCTTTGCACACTCTTAACTATTTTATTGGCCCAAATGATTGAAACCTCAAATTCAGACCACCCACAAAGTCCCATGGCACTGACCTTCATTGTATAAGGAGATTTGTACCAAGGGCCATTTTTCTCTCCTGAGAGTTTTTTTATTATTATTATTAATTTTTTTATCATGGTAATGTTTTAAAACTTAATTTGGGTTGTGCATATGTAGCAACCTTCCTTGGAGGTTGAAACAACAAAGCAACTGGATTGGAAATTAGATTTCCCCTTCCACCGCTAATGCAGTTCTCATTCCTTTGGGAATCCCCCTTTGCGTGGGCTGATGATGTCTCTGAAACTCTATGGAAATTGGTTCAGACAGGAACAAAGGGGGAGAGAGGACGGACGGCAGTGATGATTCAAATTAGTGTCTCTTCCTCAATGCGAGTCTGGTGTGCTTGAAAGTGCATGTCATCCAATATCAGTCAAGCCACCTAAGGTTAAGTGAGGTGCCAGAGTGACGGGAATCCAAACTTCAGGGTCTCAGCAGTTGAGTCTTCCTGTCAAGTTGGGTTGGATAGTTAATTTGAAACCTGCACCACCATCACATGCGGTTCAGAAGTGGGCCACATGAATTTTACTTTTCTTCACATGATGGAAAACCATCTATCTCTTCTTTTCTCTTTGATCTTTTCCCAGGCACCCAGTGAAAGATTCCTAGTGCTTAACATAATGAATTTGAAAGGGTACAGGTTTGTGACTCACACTGACAGCTCTAGGAAGAGGCATTCGAAATACATTACAAAGAATATACACTTGCCGTCAGTGGCGTGTGTGCAAACGCATGCGCACATTCACGGGGGTCCTGTGCAGACACTATTCAATATTTTCACCTCCAGCTCATACTGGTTCAAACACCATCCCCTGTTAATTGAATTTTGGCTTATTTCCAGGGTTTGAGAGCCTGTACCCATGAAATAATGCCTTGAAATAAATAGTACCTCTCAGTAGAGATATCTTTTTATGTAAAATTCTTAAAGGGAACAGAGGAGAAGGAAATGCTTCTATGTTTGGAAATTATGGGAAAGACAGACAAATGAGCCAACAAAAGGGTTTTGAAGGACCTCACCCAGGGAGGAATCTGACAGGCAGAAAACTGTGGTTCCTGGATACGTCCAGGCTTGAATGGAAGGACTTCTTATGTAAGGTTTGATGGTTATATCACTGCTAATCCTGGAGACCAGATTGCTATGCACTTCATGCTTTAGAGTCCAATGGTCAGAGTTGCCTTTGTCATGGACATCCATTAGGGATGGCAGAAATGGGAATAAATGTTATAGAATGGGTTGAGCCTCTCTGTTGTTCCCCTGTTCCCCCAGGACAGAGGTTAATAAGCTTCCCTTATGCAGGTGCTGAGAGGGGTGGGTTTTGTTCATCTGAGTGGCACTAGAAGTTCATGATGCAATACAGACTGCAGAGAAGAAATAGGCAGGTGTTTGCATCTGTCTGGAATGGGTCAGGATGAGCAGCCAAGGAGGTTTCTTTGTCTTCAGAAGAGACTTTCCCTCCTGTTTGACAAGTGTGAATCAGCAGCAATGCCTTCTAGGTGAAATGATGGTAGCTTTCAAATCAATAGGACAGCATTTTAGGATGGGTTTCCTGGCTCAAGAGATCACCTCAAGTGTTACCTAAAATTCCAAGTTGAAACATAAGCTTCATTTGTTCATTCAATCAGAATCTCTTGGAGGCTTTGTAAAGGCATTTGGCTGCATAGCAGGGCCTAACTGGTATATTACAGTCTATTCTCTGAACTACTCTTTGTAGGGGAAGACGGGCAGATCTACATGAAAACAGAGCGCTGAGATCAGTCTGGGACTTTGTAAACGCTAAGTTGCAAGTAAAACTAAGTAGGATGGAGACGGACGGAGGGAGGGTGTTTTGGGTTGGCTTGTTTAGGCAAGCCAAAGAAGGGCTGTCTGTAGGTAAAGCTGAACTGAAACATAATAGTTTAACAGTGCTGATATGTAGTGACCCAGGAGCCCACATACTGGGTAGTCAGAGGTAGGTACTGATACTAGAGTTTGGAAAGATACTTGGTCTTAGAAAGATATAATGAATAAAAGAGAGACAGGGAGAAAGACAGGTCAACAAGGGCCATAGTGAAGCAGTAGGGATGGCAGGCCATTGGTGAATTAGCAGCAGAAGCTTGAACAAGAGCCATTGAACACGTGATTCACACGCTTTGTAGACAAGCAAGAACCCCTGCTTGGAGAAAGCTGAGGGGTGAGGTGGAAAAAGTAAAAAGTGAACCAGATTCACAGGCGGGGTTCTTTTTATCAGTTGAGGGGTACGGGGGAGACAAGAAGAGCATGGTGTCCGTTTGTCCACCCTGCTGCTCTCAGTGTTTTCTAGAGGCAAGAGAAGAAGGAGGTGGCCAAGGAAGATGGCAATTCTGTTGGCCAAGGAAATGGGTTTTCCTCCCACTCAGGTACATATTCCAGGGCTACTTCATGAAATAAAATTTCCTCCCAGCTTAGACTATGAGATTTGTTCTATACTGTAAACATAAACTTATACTCAAAAGCCCTAATGCAGACATGATACTTAACAGTTAAAGCTTCATTAAGAAATTTGAACACGGACAACCACCCTGTCTCTTGTGTTTTTCAGTGAAGAATTTTTTGAGTTCATCACACTTCTGGACTCCTGTCTCCAGAATTGTGATCACTGATGGGTTTTCAATGGAAAACCCATTGCTTCATTCATTGCTTCATTCATTCATTCATGCACGCATGCACGCATGCATTCACCCACCCATTCACTCCTTAAACAAATGTATAAGGCAGGTCCCAAGTCAGGAATGAGTTCATGTCTTTGTCATGCACATACTCTAGCTAAATTTATGTTTTATGTAATTGATGAAATCAATAGCCTCGAGGAGCCAAGAAATACAAGATCATAGCCTTCTGTAAACCAGGATTACTGAGTGTCTGAGGCATTGAAGTCCTCCAGACCCCTTCCCTTCACCACGCTATTGACAGTAAGCATCTCATGCCTCTGACCGCACTCTCCATGTTCGGGTCTTACTTCGATCTTCCCATTGCTATTTCAAGCCATCTGAGTCCCACAGACAGAGCATGCTTTAGAAGTTCAGTCCGTTCTTCCAGTAGATGAGAATACTGAGCTCAGAGAGGTCAAGGTTGCTCCATCATGTGGCCATTTTAAATGTTTTAGGAAAATGATTCTGAGGTCACACAGTACACAGTTACACAAAATCACAACTGTTGTGCAAGAAAAACAGTTCACGGCTTGCTTTCATTGTGCCCTTGGCTGCCATTTTCCATGGTCTGAGGAAGTACAGCACTCTTCCTGTACCCTGCACTGTCTGTAACATTCCGCACCAGAGGTTCCTGGAAGCTATATTTTGAGTGTCTTCTGTGATTGTCAGCAACTAGATTGCATCTGCCACTGAGGGCTCCAGTGGGCTTTGAACCTCTTCTTCTCTGGAAATTCAAGCTGTTGAGAGGGAGAAGAGGACACTGTACATGGTGCCTTGAGTCAAAGAAGTAATTGTGTGTGTATATGTGTATACTGCAGAGAGTAGAGGAAGGGAATATTTAATTAACCCAACTGAGAAGGGTATAACTGTTGTAGAAAGGAGTTAGTGAAATGACTTTACTAAATAAATAAAAAATAATCCCAGTAGCCCCAGTCAAGCTGAGCGGTGACCTGGGAGAGGAAGGGGAGATGATGTCATCGTTTCAGTGTGTTCCCATCCTGGCTGCCGAGAGTAAGGAGATCCATGGAGTTTGCAGAAGGTGTGTGAGTGTGCACACAGGGTTAATAGGAACGGGTGGGGAGTATACGAGTGGGCTGTAAAACAGGATTAATAACCCCTTGTCAGACCTTTCCCCTTTAACTGTGTTTTTCAGTAATTTTAGTTTGAATGAGAGAAAGCTCTCTAGCCAATTAGTGTTTATTTGTTTCTTTTGGCAAAGGCATGTTGGGGGGAAGGGATTGAGATTGGTGAGTTTCAAATTTTTGTTTTGTTTTTGCATTTTGGAGGAAGTGAGTAGCATGAGTTTGGGTTTTCAATGATGCCCCCCTCCCCTCTTTTAAGAGGCAGGAGGCAAGACGTGGCCAGCTGGTGCCTTGGACTGACACAGGTGCAGAGGCTGTGGGGGGTGGGGAGCCAAGAATAATTACAGGTTTCTGAAGCATCAGGCCCTGCCTGACACAAGCGCTCGTCAAGAAAACTGCTCTTTATGGAAAATTAATGGTGAAGCTGAAAACCCGTCAGGCTCATTGTTGCTCTTGGGACACCATCTTGCAGAAAAGAGGTCTTTCCCCAGGTCCATAGGCTCTGTGAGAAGCCCTCCTTCCTGAACAAGAACTGCTTAGCATTGTCGCCCGCTGTAATAGACCTTTCCTTTAGGATTGTCAACTTGAAACCCCTTTGGGGTTGCCTATCAGATACCCCGCATATCAGATATTTACATTACGATTCATAACAGTAGCAAAATTACAGGTATGAAGTAGCAACAAAATAATTTTATGGTTAGGATCACCATAGCTCGAGGAGCTATATTAAAGGGTTATAGCATTAGGAACGTTGAGAACCACTGCCTTAATTTAATTTTGTTTAATTTTCAGATCTAGACCATTGCTTTTGACAGCAGTATATAGAGTAATTTTCTTTGACTCTTAAGAGAATGAAATAATGACTAAAATTGGGACAGCTCCTGAAACTTGGTTTTAGGGTACTTAGTAATAGTAATAGTATTTCCACCTGTTTGATCCTAAATGGTGGCTTGACTGGAAGAGATGGACGGAGGAGACAAAGACTCAGCTCTGTGTTTAGCTGTTCATGTGCAATAGTATCTTAATCACTCCAAAGTTGGAACTTAATTTTTGTTCAGTGGCTGAGGAACCGTGAGGAACCTTTTTGAGGGTCAACTAGAAACTTCAAACTGGTATTTTTGGGGAGGTAGCACCCAGAAAAATAATGAAGAACTGAGTTTCGTCTGTCTGTTTGTGGTTGGTCCATCCGGCTCCCAGTTGACACTATTAACTTGAAAACTGGCAGTAAGAGCCAGGCTAAGGCACTCCTAGTTGGAGAAGGAGGGGAACGTAGAGTCTTCCTTCAAGAACCCAAAGCCCAGCTTTGCCCGGATTGCGTGACTTTCGTGTCAAATTTGGAAGAGAGCGGTTTGCAGGATTCACTTTATGTGTTGCAACTAAAAGTCCCTTGGAAGATCAAAGGGGTATTTGAGAATGCTGTACATCGTGTACCCAGGGGAAGTAATTTCAAAGACACCATCCTCTTCCCAGGCCTTTAATCTCATCTCCTTCCTTCCTGGCTTCCCCAAGGAAAAATATACAAACAAATATTTTCTTTGTATCTTGGAAATGATTTGGAGGAGGAGAAGCACTGAAGAGGTTTTGATATAAATTTCCTAACTTTCGTGTTTGTTTAGAATTAATTTTCACAGCATTGTCTCTCAGAATTTACAAATTGCTAGAGGGAAATGTTTGATTTGGTTTCAGCACTGGCAACCAGTGGATCTGAGAAAGAGTCAGGAGGAATTTCATTGGCTGTAGTACACTGGTTGTTTTGCGGAGTTCAGCAGTTCCAGCAGCCGTGTGTAATACTATTGTACCTATGGGGTGTGCTATTGATGTGGGGTTTTCTTTTTTAAGCCTAGTAGCTAAAACACGCAGCAAGAGATTTTTACTTATTCTGTATTCTTGCTTACTCGAGTTTTCTAAACAGAATCCATTCTTTTCCAGCTTTCTACGCTAATGTGCCGGTGATAAAAATCAAGAACTGGTAAAAATTGTCTTGGGCCTGGCTTTCTAAGCTGTAGGAGGTTCATTTGCTCATTCTGCCCTGAAGAGAGTTCAATATGACTGTGTTCTTCTTCAACCCATTTTAAAATGTCGAGGCAACAGAGTCCCAGTGCTTGGGAATTGAGGTTCTCCCACAGGCTTCCTGGGTTTGTCAGTGGTGGCTCTTCTCATCCAGCCACAGAGAAAAATGGGACTAAATCTCACTGGTTCTTTCCCATTTTTCAACTCTGACCTAATTTCAAAAGAGTGGAAATATGTCAGCATCTTTGATCCTATCCTTTGAAGAGAGAAAACCTATGAAGTTCCTACCCATATCAATCTTTATGAATCTTTTTGTTGATTTTAGGAGTTGGATGAATTCTTTTTTGATTAAAAAGTCTAAGTATAAGCACATCCACAAAATCTGGAAAGAATATTTTAGAAAATGTCTGTAGAAAGGAACCTGCTTTCCCTTCCTACCAGCAGCTTGTTGGGTATCATGCTGAATTTCCATTCTGGGATGTGTCTAAAGATTTCAAAGCACACACACAAAACGTGAGTTTTAGGGCCCTCCCAGGAGAAAGCAAAAGGTTGCTCCCCTCTTTCTCTCTCTGAGACTCTTTAGGGACCATGGCACTGTGGTTAATAGCACGTGGCAAAACCGCATATAATAATTGGCAGGAAGAGGTTCCCATGGGCAGGCAAGTGCAGCTCACCTGTGTGTAATTACCTGGGTGAACATTCTTGCTTGGAACATAAGTTCACCCCTTCCGTGCCAGGAGCCTCGTCATCACTGGTCATCACCGTCATTAAGAGCAACACCAAGCCAAGGTCTGATCTCAGAGGAAGCACGACTTTGCATGTTTCAGGAAGTGGGAGGCTCTCCATGTTTCTACAGCTCTATGACTTTCTTAAAATTGTCTTATCTCTGTGTAGGCTTAACTCTTGACCCAATAGGTGAGGCAAATGGGATATTGTGATGAAGGACAAGGCAAAAGGACCACAAATGACCATGTGATTGATTAGCAAATTAGGTATTGACTGCTGGCCTTTTTATTTCTTTGACTTTGCATTATTCCAGAAAAATAATCATTAGCAAAATGCAATTTCTTTTCCTTTGTTTGTTTGTTTTTTTGTTTGTTTTAACTTGCCATCTTGAATACACATAGATCCAAAGACTTCAGGCTACTTGTCATGCCACAGTTATTAAGTAGTAGCAAAAATATTTCACCTATGTCTTTTCTCATTTTCAAATGGAAACCCAGACTAAAAATTAAAACTTTTTATGCCCTAACAGGTTTCTAAGGGGGGTGGACCCCAGGAGCCTAGGCTAGAGTCTACACTTCATGCTTTTAAGATCATAATCTTTAGCATCCAGACACCCCACCAGTGTGTCTGCACTTAGATTCATTTAGCAGATATGTTTCATTGCCCAGGCTTGGAGAGGAATGTCTTTCAACATTTGGCAATCAGTCCATTTTCTCAGTACTGTGTTTTGTAGACCAGCCTTCCTGTGGGAGATGGACTGCATGCTGAAATGTGAGTGAGGAATGATTAGTTGGGGGGTGGGTGAAAGATTGCTTCAAGTGCGTGGACTTGGGGAAAGTCAAGAAGAAAAATGAGTGAGGGAAACCCTTTAGAGAGGTGTTGAGGGGAGATGGTAACAGTTTTCCCTCTGCATTGGTAGGTTTGGGGCTAGTTTATGACGCAGTAGGCATGGGTTGAACAAAAACCATTTGATGACTTTGGCATCATATAACCAAGTAGTTTACATTTCTCTTGAACCCAGGACAGTAACTGCTTACTGCCAGTGGGGAGGGAATTTTGATGGTCTTATATGCTTAAAGACTGGAATTTTGCTGTTTTCCTTCAACTTTGGTTTCTGGAACATGTCATAGAAGTAGAGGGTATAGCAGTAACAGGTTTGAGGTCTTTTCTTTTTAAAATACTTCTTTTATATCATTTTGTGTGTGTGTGTGTGTGTGTGTGTGTGTGTGTGTGTGTGTGTGTGTTTGTGTATAGTGGGGGTAAGGTCATGTCAAGGTGCCCATGTGGAGATCAGTTCACTCTTTCCACAACATGGATTCTAGGAATCAAACTCTGAACTGGGATCATTTGAAATGGCTGCCAAAACCTTCATCCATGGAGCCTGTTCACCAGCGTATTTCCTGTCTTGTTCCAAAGCCAGGTCTTGGATTGTTCCCTTTAACAAGCTTGTTTCAACAAGCAAAAGGACTGTGAAAGCATGAGGCGAGTTATTTGAGGAGCTTTTAAGGTGATAGTTTCAGAGGCAGTTTCAGATGATATTTACTAGAAGACTGGGCAGAGAAGCCATGCATTTCGGAGTTGGGATATCACAGTCTTCATGGAGCTCATCTGTGACTCATAACTATATAAGAGAATCCTTTAGCACTTGGGAAGACTCTTTCCCTTTGCTGAAAGTAATGGTTTGTTCAGGAGTCAGGCTGATGCAATGGATCAAGCCTAAGTTGTGTTGCTAGGTCAGCCAGGAGAAGCCTCCATCAGCAAGGTGAGATAGCAGACAGGCATAATTTATGTCATTAAACTGACACCTGCTGACCCGGACTTGGAGTTTGGTGGCTGGAGTGTCACTGGAATAGAGAGAAGCGTGAACTCTATTCAAATTTATAGCCTAGAGACATTACTAGCTGGCTGATGCTTGCTCTATTTCATTCCTCCCTTCCCTTGAATGCATCTAACGTTAGTATTATTGTCATCACCAAGAAATTATCATTGGGAAAAATATCATTAGCTAATTTATATACTTTATTTGAATTGCATTCTTTCCCCAATATTTTGCTGGTCTAGGAGCCATTGTATTTAAATGTCACATCATCTCTTCTAGTCTGTGACAGCTTCTCAGCCTCTCTTTATAGTTTATGACCTTGACATTTGTAAACGACCAGTTGTTTTGTGTAATGGATTCTATTTGGGCTTGTCTGATGTTTTCTCACGATTAGATTGCGTTGATGCATCTTGGGCAGGAATGCCACAGAACAATGCAGTACGTCTTTGAACATATCATACAGACGGTGCATGTTGCCAGTGTGAGTTGTCACTGGCATTTTAGCTATGATCGTGTGGTTGAGGTGGTACCCACTATCTGTCCCTACTGCGAGGTTAGCATTTTTGTCTTCGGATTTAACGTCTGGTTGGGGCGTTTGTCCTTTGAGAGGACAAAGATCTTGTTTCTTATATTTTTGTCTCTTGACTTGAACTTCCATTGATGAGTCTTAAATTATATCATTATTGCTGTGTCGTTTGTCTCATGATTGTTTTTAAATTACTATCAACCTTTTTCCATATAAATTATAATTTTATACAAGGAAAAACTGCCTTTTCCCTCTATTTAAACATTCATTTATGGTAGCATAGGGTTTTGTTTTATTTGATGGGTTACAATTCATTATCATTAACAAAATTTCCCTCATTGTCCAGATTTGGCCACTAAGACCCTTTAACTGCACAAAGTCTTTGCTACACCCTGCTTCCTTTCTGAGCCATTCCTACATTTCTTTATTTTTGAGACCATAGGATCTTCTAGGCTTAGCTTACAGTCTTTGCCTCAGTCTATGGAACACATAGTTTTCCAGTGAACTCTGCCTCCTTTGATGGATAATGATATTTACGAATCAAGGCTTCTGTGCCATTGCTAGTGGAGTATCTTTACCTTTAAGTTTTTTGAGTAGACAGAGTTAGGTGACCCCTGTAAGTATACTTGTGCATACTATAAACACACTCCTTTCTGTATATATCTGTATAGGTGTGTAGACTTGATAATATTAAAACCCATGAACACATAGTAGCACCTAATTTCAAATTAAACATTGAAGGCATTGGTTACAGCAGTCTTACAGATATTTACAAATGATATTGCAAGTGAACTCTTTGTATTGGATATAATCTTATCATAACATTCTCTTTACCTGTAGCATTTTACTTCCTATACTATTGGCAGGAAATTCTTTAAACTCTTCATCCTAGTTCCTGCTGAAAGTATGTCTTTTATCTAAGCTACTTATTTATTATTTATTTTCTTAAGACAAAAAAATAAAAAATAAAAACCCTCATAGTGATTCTCCACATAGTGGTTCTCCACACCTCCTGATAGACCGTCATGGAAGAGATCCTACAAATTACAGCCTTTCTGAAGCAGCCCAGATTTTAGAAGCTGCAATATTTCCTTGTTCCTAGCGCAGAGACTCCTGAAAGCCTGGCCTACTGAGAAGGCTATTTTTTAAAAAAATCCTTCTATAATACTATCTGAATGTGTTTAAAATATTCCAGCTTCTCAGAACATACAATATGAAGGGATTTGAGCCTCATACCAATCCATTTATTTCACATCTTTGAAATAAATGGATTGGTATGAATAGACAGGGTAGAGTAAAGCTTCATCCACAGACAGCAGCAGCTAGGTGTGTCCCATTAATCCCCACACGGGAGACAGAGAATTACCCCAAGGACATCCAGTAACCCATGACTCAGCTGACTTTCTTACCTGGAGCATGTCTGCCTCTCAAAGCTCTGGTTCTCCTCTTTGGGCAAAAGGGCAAGAAACATTCTTGATTCTGATTGTATATTCAAAGCCATGTTTTAGTGGTCATTTCTAAAACTGCCTGCCTCAGCAAGATGGGCCATACTCTGCACTGTAATGGAAACCTCAGTAAATTTAAAGGGCTTGATACCCATAAAGTCTGTCATTTGATCACAAAGAAATAAAACCAGGAAACAGTAATAGGTATCTAGAAAAACCTCCAAATATCTGGACATTAACATACCTTTTGCTTGCTCCCAGTAATGATGGATCCCTCTACTGAAACAGCTATAAAATAATTAGTATAACAGAAAAAAACATCTACAGGAAGGTGCTGAAGAGATAAGAGAAGCAAACAGATTTTGATGACACATACACAAGAGGAAGGGAACTAAGTATACAGTTATGTTCCAGGTTTTTGTCTTGCTTTTCTATTCTTCACTAGGTGTTGAGGGTGGGGCAGTTACTGGGGTAACTGACTTTTGACAAGTGGAGGAGATAGAATGACCACAGCAATAGTGCAGCCATCGCATCCTTGATAAACACCAAGTACCTGTTGGGTGCCAGGCACTGTACTTGGTGGGAAACACTTTAAGAGGGGAGGGTGGAGCTTAATAGCTTCAAGATTAGAGTTTTATAACACAGAAGTGAATCTATTAGACTGAGAGCTTCCACAGTGGAAAGAAGGTGATAAAATTCACAGCAATTAGGCAGAGACAAAAGGGGACATGTTCAGGCACAGGATTCAGAAAGGGGTCCAGCAAGGGTATTGCAAATTGTAGACTTAAGGAGGTGGCCGTATGGGGTTGTTTGTTTGTAATATAAAGTGCCTGGAAGAACCAAGCCAGATATTTAAAGCATCATAACTTAGTTTTCAAATAAGCCTTCCTTGGTGAGCACCACCACATTAGACAGTGGAGAGTTCCTTATGCACTGACCCCTCAACAGCATTTGCAGTCACCCGCTTTGTGAATTCATGCCACTTCCAGCTTATGACCGTTTGCTCTGCACCTACATTACATGACTCTGTGATCGCATCTTTATCATCTAAATCCCTGAGCCTTGCTTCAGGCATGGTAGTTGTATGAATACTTGTCCTGTGAATGTTGAATGGGTATGGAAACCATTCATTAGCTCGTGCCATTACACACCAGCACTGAAGCCCAAAGCTGGTTTTTGTTATGAATCTGGTTCTTATTTAGAAACGCCAAGGCTTACCTGAAGTCTGACTAAAAACTGGTTGGCTTAAGTGTTACCAAAATAAAATCCTTGACAGACACAACATGACTTGATATATCATCAGACTATGTTCTGAACAGAGTAACTTCCTATAGTCAGAACACTGGCTGATTTGAGGCACCGTGGAGGCAGTAAATCTGGAGCTAGTCATATTTTGAATTGCCATTAGCATTTCTTTTTTGAAGCCTTTGGAAGAGGGTGACTATGCAAGTTAGCAATGCCATTTTATGTAAGAGTCTGGAGCAGCAAAATAGAGAACTTGGAAGTACAAACTTACTTTTGACCAAGTCCTTACCATCTTGCACAGACTTAGCACCTTGATCCAAGATTTTTTTGCTAAAACTAAACTTTTTTGGCTCCTCTCTATTTTCCAGGTGAAAAGTTTATGCTGTGCTTTGTGACATCTTTCATAACTCTTTTACTCGATACTTAGGTCAGGGTAGCCAGAGACTCAGAGATCTGCTTGCCTCTGACTCTTGAGTACTGGGATTAGAAGTTGGTGCCACCACACCCAGCACCTTTCCTAGGTCTTAATTGCTGTCTTTGAACTTACTTTGACTGGATAGTCAGAGGTGCCAAGCAGTCATAATGAGATCTATGCCCTTTGGCACACAGTGGAGAGCATTTGTTATAATGTACTATATGGATAATAGGGGTTCTGTCTTATGTCTCAAGGATTTTATAACAGGCATTCTGTAGAATGATATCTATTCCTCATGGTCATGGTATCCAGGCCCAACCCAAGGCAGGACTGGCTCTTGGCTGATGGCTCACAAGTTGTTTCTTTGATTAGTTCTGGTTTTCTGTGCAGATCAGTTTGTAAAGTTGACTTCATCTTGTGACTTATTCAAGTCTGTTTTGAACATTGAAATGAGACCATGAGCTCTCCTTTCTTCTATGTGCATCTTGCTTCCAGGGAAAAGCCTAGGAATGTTTGGAGTGTCTTACCTGCTGAGCTGATAGGATGGATGGAAAGAGATCATGATTTAGATGTGGGTTCTATGGGTTTTGCAGATGTAAGGTAGTCCTTCTGGGGCCCTGGGTCTCTCTCTGCAACCATGGTTAAAGTCATTCCATGTGGCCCTGCTGAACTCTTCAGAAATACTCAAAGAGTAAATACCAAAGCATCAGGCCCATAGGCAAGAAGAGCATTTCAGACACTAGGCATGAACACCTTCTCTGACCTTCCCAGTTTGCCTGTGAATGCATGCATGGCCTCCTAGTGTCCTTTACCTCTGATGGTTACTTCTCTCCTTCCTTCCTCCACAGACATGCCTTGAGTTGGAACGCTACCTCCAGACAGAACCCCGGCGGATCTCGGAGACCTTTGGCGAGGACTTGGACTGCTTCCTCCACGCTTCTCCTCCCCCGTGCATTGAGGAGAGCTTCCGGCGCCTAGACCCCCTGCTGCTCCCAGTGGAAGCCACCATCTGTGAGAAGAGCTCCGCAGTGGACATTTTGCTCTCTCGGGACAAGTTGCTATCTGAGACCTGCCTCAGCCTCCAGCCAACCAGCTCTTCTCTAGACAGCTACACAGCCGTCAACCAGGCCCAGCTCAACGCAGTGACCTCATTAACGCCTCCCTCATCCCCTGAGCTCAGCCGCCATCTGGTCAAAACCTCACAGACTCTCTCAGCCGTGGATGGCACAGTGACGTTGAAACTGGTGGCCAAGAAGGCTTCCCTCAGCTCAGTGAAGGTGGGAGGGGTGGCGGCGGCAGCAGCCGTGGCACCAGCTGGAGCAGTTAAGAGTGGACAGAGCGACAGTGAGCAAGGAGGGGGAGGGGCTGACACATGCCCTGAAAACAAGAAGAGGGTCCATCGCTGTCAGTTTAACGGGTGCCGGAAAGTTTATACAAAAAGCTCCCACTTAAAGGCCCACCAGAGGACTCACACAGGTAGTGGTACAAGTTGGCCGCAGGTCGTTTCTTCCTCTTTTGGGTGGTCCCCTTGTGGGGGGATGGGCTTCTCTTATAAGAAGTTATCTTCATGCTCACTAGGAGGATTCAGAAAGGCAGGAGGGAAGTGGAGTGACTCACTTCCGACCCTAGGATCTTAGGAAGTTTCAGCACAGGACATGAATTTGTCACTGCCTGGCTGAAGAGAGAGCTAGTTTCAGAAGCAGTGCTAACCCCAGCAGAGAACCGGGCCGTCCTGAGTCTGATGGAAGGGGGGTCCGGTGGTGGGACTCACAGACCTATATGACATTCCTCAGTCCCTCCACACTGGCGTTTGCCATTGTTTTGTGAGTGTGTCTCTGCAGGTTTGATCAACATTAAAAGTTGAAGGGATATATTTCAAAGCATTCACAGTTAAACAAGGTAGCCAGGATGTCCCTATTCACTCTTTTCCCAGCATCTCTGATTTTTTATCAAAGTCACCAACAGCAGGAGGGTTTCAAGAGTTCATTAGATGTGATCATTCTATAATTAATTGGCATCTCCTCTTTTGCATTGTTCTCTGGCGCGTGCTTTATGGGGAGATGGCAGAATTGCTTTTTAATGAGCTTGTTACCAAGAAGAAGTTGCTAAAGTGATTACATTGCTCTATGTGGGTGGGGGGGAAGGATGGGTGGGGGAGAACTGGGGGACTGTATATTTCACTCAGAATTTCTGTGCTGATCCCAGGGAATCATACTGGTCTTTGGGGCAGTGGGGCTGTTGGGAAATGAGGAGTTCACACAGCAAAGAAGGAAATTGCCATTTTCCTTGAGACTGTCTTTGTTTTCAGTTCTGGGGTTGAAGTTTGGGGTGATGTTTCTTCTTGGTCGGCTAAAGTGCCACTAGGAGCAATTACTGGGATTGGTGGTTTTTAAGTGAGTCGATAACAGTGTATCACTTGCATGGTTCTTGTATACTGCTTAGGGAGACTCCCCAGTGGTTTGAGAGAGAACGAATATTCTCAGGGTAAGTGGGTGATGGCCTACAAGGGAAGAGACGTACTTGGGGTCAGATATGATGGTGTAGGCCTTTCGGTCCCAGGACTTGGAAAGCAGAAACAAGTGGCTGGATCTCTATGAGTTTTAGGCCAGTCTCATCTAGTTAAGTGAGTACCAGCCAGTCAGGACTACATAGTGAGACCCTGCCTAAAACAACAACCAACCCATCCAACCTGGGGTCGGGGTGGGGCATGGGGGTGTAATGGCATGGTGGTGGTGGTGCGCGTTGTACTCCATGTCACCAAGGAAGTTGCCCTGCTTGAGCCCTGTTTACCACATTTGTCAAACCATTTGGCCCCGAAGGCCTCTTTCAGCTCTCATGTTTGGGTGGACCCTGTGGTATCTTTGTGAGACCGTGAACAGTTTTCCTGAAGAAAAATGAATCCTGTGAGTAGATGCCACAGGTTAAAGCATCAGCGGTGCTCTCGTGCAGTGAAGAGGACTCGCGTTGCTTCCTATGTCCTCACTTAGGCACACACCCCTAGGACTAAGCTGAAAGTTCTCTGTGGCTCTTGCTAAGTTTGGGCAGTGATCTCCCTAGCACAGCTCTTGCATCTCCTGGCCCAGCTTCAGATCCCTATCCGAATCGGAGCTCAAGGTCTCTTGCTTCACACACCAAAGTCAGTGCTCCCTTGTGTTGTCTGCCCCTTCCCTCTTGACACTTTTAATTATTTCTTTCTTGGTTGAGTCAGAGAAGAAAGTAGTAACAAGATGCTACAGTACCTCCAGACTACAATACACAACTCACTCCTCCTGTGCCCTAAGGAAACCAGAGAAGTCAAAATTGAGCTGGACTGCGTTGTGAAATGCATGGTAGTAGATAGATACCTTTCTGAATTTTTGACACTCAACAGTTTTCCTCTTGTGTAGGAGCTCAGCAGCTCCGAGGAACAGAGATTTGGGGAGTGGTAGGTAAAAATCCAGAGCATTTTCTTCTTTCCACCTGTTACCCCAACAAAGATGTCCAGATGGTAACTGTGGTGACTGGTGTGTTATTTGGGCATTTGTTCTTTGAAACTGGCTACTGAGAGTATGTACCAAGGTGCCAAGATCCCTCTCAACAGGATTTGTCAACTGGCCTCGTCAGTGTGTATTATGAGAAAGGCAGTATTGAATAGCAGGTAAGAGCCGGTGCTATAGCCAAGTCCACTTGGGTTTTTTGTCTGTCCTACTAGACTTACGACTCGTATAAATTAGTTCCTCTGAGCTTCAGTCTCCTCATCTATAAAGAAAGATAATTGTGTCCACATAACAGATAGTTTCCAGGGTTGAATAAGCAGTTCTCTTGGCAGGTCATAATAGCTCATGAACAGTAGTAGTGGAGTTGTTTTGTTATTATTACTGCTGTGGTGACTTGGGTTATCACTCTTGATGTTGACACTGGTTAGCGATAACTGAGTGAAACAGCTTTATGCAAACTAGAGATCTAGAGATGAGTCAGTTGGCTAGAGCTAGAGAAAGGTTGAATATCCTTCACCACAAACCCAAAATGTTTCAAACTCTTAACACTCGTTTTTAGTGTGTTTGTATGTGTGTTGTGCATATGCGTACACATACGGATGCCAGAAATCAATATTCAGCGCCTCCCTCAATCTCTTTCTCATCTTAGTTTTTGAGAAATTCTCTTTTACTGAACATGAAGCTCACTGATTGGCTAGGCTCTCTGGTGCAGTGGGTGGTTGGGATCCTCCTGTCCCCAATTCTCCAGCTCTAGGATTAGAGACATGCTCTGCCTTACTTGGTATTTATGTATGTATTTATTCATTCATTCATTCATCCATCCATTCATTCATTTATTCATTATTTACTTCTTTACCTACTCCCTTCCTTCCTTATTATTGATCATAGATTCTTCTCTCATTCAGTGCACCCCAGCCAAAGTTTACATTCCTCCCAATTCTCCCTCCACCTTCCTCTCCCCCAGATCCGCTCCCCATCCATTTTCTTCAGAAAAGAGCAGGCCTCTTGGAGACAACAACTAAACACAACAAAACAAGATACAATAAGACAAGGCAAAAGCCTCCATATGGAGACTGTACAAGGCAATCCAATAGGAGGGAAAGAATCCCAAGAGCAGGCAAAAGAATCAGAGATACACTGACTCCCATTGTTAGGAGTCCACAGACACACCAAGCTAACAGCCATAATTTATATGCAGAGGACCTGATACAGACCCACACAGTCTTTGTAAGTCCACGTGATCCCTGCTTAGTTTTTTCAGAGGGCCATGTTTCCACTGTATCATGGAAAGTAAGATTTTGATGTCTTCCATCCCTTTTGTAATTTTTCCTCCTCCCTTTCCTCTGGGTTCCCTGAGCTCTGAGGGAAGGGCGCCCATGGAGACCTCTGATTTAGACTCTTTCCTCATAATTACTAGCTGTGCGTCTCTGCATCCTCTCCAGTCTGCTGCTGGAAGGTCGCTGATGAGGACAAGACACCATCTATGAGGATGGCAGCATCATTAAGAATCATTTCATCCATTCCTTTTTTTATGTGGTAGCTGAAGATCAGAACTCAGATCCTCACGCTTATGTGGTAAACACTGGACCAACAGTCATTGCTGCAGACCCTCTGCAATTTTTTTGAGATCTCCATGTGACACCACAAGTAGACAGTACCACACCTGACTTTTTACACAAATAACAGTCAAAATGCCGGTAAATTTAAAAATGTTATAAAATATTGCTCTCAGGCTGTGTATGTAAGGTGTTCATGAGACAAAAATAATTTGTGTTTGAACTGAGTCTTATGCCCAAGATACTTCATCAGGCTTATTTCAAGAGCAGAAAATACAACGTCTCTGACGTTTCTGCACCCAAGCACTTGGAAGAAGTACATTCGTAGTCAAGTGAGTTTTCTTTCCTGACTCCAGTGGCTGATGTGTCCCTGGGGAGGGATAATGCTCATGGACGCCAGGGTGCATAGTTAAATGACCTTGCACACTCTAGCCTATGGTAATTGGCGGTGATGGAGAACAAGGCTTTCCTAAGATCACACGAGAAGCAGTCATTATCCATCCTGCAAGAGTCTTCTACATCTACACTGCCCTGGAAGACAAGCATGGGTAAAGGAAGAGGAGTCAGTGCCGTGAGGAAGAGAAATACATGAGAAGTGGGGCAGGAGAAGAGATGGAGGATGGGAGAGGGAATGTGAATTAATTTGGATTAAATGGATGGGAATCAAGTATTTATTTGGAATTGGTGTGAATGGGGAACTGAAAACAAAGGCGCTAATTTATGTGCTGTGGATGAACTAAGTAATGAAAAAAGCATGAAGGGTAAAATCAGATTAAGTGCCTACATATAAAGGGAGTGGGCTGGAGAAAGCTCAAGGGCATGGGTCGATGGCAGTGGGGTCCAGGGTGGGGGAGTCCACTTGCTGATAGGAGGAGTGGTGGGGAGCACGCCGGCGGGCTGTGAACGCACCGGTGGGCTGTGGGTGGGTCCAGGCAGACTGTTCAAGGATAAGATTCACTCCAAGTCAGTGGAAGTGTTTCTTAGTTTTCTAGTGTTTGGGATAGAAAAAGAAAGGCCTTAAGGAGAGGGTCCCAGAGAAAGGAGAGATACTAGCCTCTTGTTCTCTAGAGTTCGTGTGTGTGTGTGTGTGTGTGTGTGTGTGTGTGTGTGTGTGTGTGTGTGTGTGTGAAGTTATATAATTATACGGTAATATGTTGCAAAGGAGACATAGTTGCAAAATAAAACATGTGAGCCTCTGTCTTCTCCACATAAAGACAATACACTGTTGGTGATGTGGATTTGCTCACCTTGAGGAGTTTTAAAAATGTTATTCATTTAGTCTTTATATAGATGAGATTTAGTGGGCTGGAAAAACACTCTTCTTTTTTTTCTTCTTCTTTGGCTGTTTTTGAAAATGCTGAATTCTGCAGAGTTTTTGTCCCAAAGCATATCAAGCAATGAGGTGTGGGGGGCTTTTTTTTGGTTTTGGGAGGGTTTTTTTTTTTGTTTAATTTTTTTTGTTGTTTAATTTTGGGGTTTTTTTTTGGGGGGGGGATAGTAACAGATGATGTTCAAGTTGGTAACTTGGGCCCAAATACTGTTTTCTGAAGAAGGAGAAGCTAGAGATAGGATTCAGGGTTGAGGGGCAAGAGGTGAGACAGGGGACTGGATGGCAGGAGCATTGAGAAGGATCTTGGAAGAGGGAGGTGTGTGTACACCATGACAGGTAGTTTATCCAGCCTTTCGGCAGTCATGCCACTGTATGCCTTTGATGCCCCCTTTTCTGATAGATGTGATATTTTTTCTCAGTTATTGACATGCCGTGGTCATAGTTTTCTCCATCCTGTCTACAACTAGCTGGATTACCCTTACATTGGAATACCGGGGACCTTCACTCCCAGTGTTTAAGAAAATCACCCCAGCATGCTTATTTTCAGCAGCACACAATCTGTAGGACACGAGCAGCCTCGTGCACAGAGACAAAGCTGTTTTCCCCGTTTCTCCCTGGCCACTTCACAGAAGAAACAACTGCGGTGGAAGAGTGCTGTGTGCACGAGATGCATTTCTTGTTTGGAGATTCGCAGAAAGGCATGTCTGAGTTCAGAGTGTGAAGAGTGGCTTGGACAGACAGTCATCGCAGAGACCAGCAATTAAGTCTTGGTTTCTGGGTCACTCACAGGCAGATAGGAAAGGGCCCCGCTCTCTTGGGTGCTCCTTGGGGAATTCTTTCTGTGGGAGGGGAGTGCTGGAAGGGAGGTATTTAATGGCAGTGGGGGATAGGGTTTGCATTGAGGGGTGTAACAGGGTGCTTTGCAGCTAAGGGAACACAAGAGTGAAGTTGCTTTAGCACTTCAGTCTGCTTTGGGGCAGTTTTAATTGAAGTCAAGAGGTGATAGATATTTCAAACAAAGGGACAAGCGTGGATGTTAGGGAGATAAACAGAAGTAATTTTAATATACATATAATATAATTATACATAGTGAAAGCTCTTTAAAATTTGAACATAACTTGTTTATTTGCTTGTTCAACAGACACCTTAAAAGTACCACTGTATGCCAGGCCTTGTTTACACACATCTTTTATATATAAGATCCTTTCAGCTCTCATGTGAAATGGCTACTGTCTTGAGTTACATATGAAGAAATGAAATAATCAGAGAGGTCAAAAAATTTTCTCAGCATCACACAGCTCACAGATGATTGGGCATGGATTCAAAGGAAGAAACAGCGCTCAGGTCTCAGCTTTTAACTTTCGTGCTCTAATGACAGGGGAGAAGTAAAATTTTCTTCATAATCTATTCTTAAGAGATAGAAATGTAGTTTGAATACAGCTGGACAAGGAAAATGTTTTTAAAAATTGTTAAGAGTTAGGGCCACCTTAAACATACTTTTCTTTTGGCACCTAGGACTCGGAACAAGGAAATAGCAAAGCTAGCTATTATCACTACGATATTACTATCTTCATCTTTAGGATTAAGAGGAGACTTGTTTGAGGATATTGCAGTTTGTTACTATGATAAGTACTAATCGCTATCCCTGTGGAGTAAGAAGGGCAAGAAGCATCACACATAGGGAAACTGAGGTCTAGAAAGGTAAACTGACAGTGTAGGCTTTGTGATCCTTCCCCTGGCAGAATCACAGTGTGACCCAATCTCCTGGCCTGTGGGGTTTCACCCAGTGCAGCAGTTGTCTTGCTTCCTCTATTTGTCCCTCAAGTGGGTATTAAGTGCTGACAGTCCTTGCTGTCCTTGCTGCTGTGACTAAACACATGACAATTTAAGGAAGAAAGAGTTTACTGTGGCTCCTAGTTTCAGGGGAGAGCCCATCGTGCCTGCAAGATGGCCGCAGGCAGGTAAGATGGAGGCAGGTAGATAAGATGGCCGCAGGCAGGTAAGATGGCTGGTCATATTAGGCAGTAGAGAGAAATGAATTCTGGTACTCATACTTTCTCCCTTTTATTCAGTCTGACACTTCAGCTCATGGAATGGTGCTAGCCATGTTTAGAGCAGGTTCTCCCACCTGTTAAACATCTAGGAAAGGCCGTCCACCCGCACACTAAGAGGTTTTCAACCTTGAGACAGTGCTACATCCATGAAGTTGAGAATCAAGGCTAACTGTCTCATTGCCCATAGGTGTGAAGCACCACGCCACTGGGTCACCATCAGCACAAGGAGGGCCATTCTGGGGAATGTTGAGGAGGAATGGGCATTGAATGAGGGTGAGGGCTTTATCAAGAGGAGCAGGCAGCATGGAAGATTCGGGATTAAAAGTCACTTTCCCTTTGTGTGTGGGATGTGTAGTGATGCCGTTCATGTTTTTAAATGACAGGAATGTTATAATACACTGATTTATATAAATAGAAGACCTAATTCAAGGTCAGGCATATCAGCAGGATAAAATTAAATACCTCAGCATCAAACTGCAGGGGGCCTATTGGCCCACTTTCAACTGCCTCAGTGCCTAGAGAGGATTCCTTTGAATTTATACAATAGCAACTGAAATGGGGACAATTTAAAGGCATTAAAGGGGCCTTTGAGTTGCTAAGACACATGGCTGCTAATGACATTTATCCATGTGTTGAGGCAGAAACTCATTTAGGCCTCTGTTATGGGATGGAAGCAGAATAGGGGTTAAAGGCTGAGTTTACAAGGTAGGGAGGGTTTAATAGTCTGCATTTAGTTGACTCTGGTGCTCGAATCAAGCATTATGAAATGAGGTGGTAGGAGACAGTTAATGGGAGAATTTTATGATTCTGAGAAATCTAGACTTCACCACATGATAATCTAGTAATATGAAATCCCTAAACATTTATGAAGATAAATTTATGTAAACACATGTTGGGTAGAATGATTTAAACTCAGCATATACACAATAAGCACATTAATTTTATCATTATACTTATAGTAATAAATACAGGCTTTGTGGGACGCCTATCCCAGATGTCCTTTTAATGGATAATTGGTGTTCACACAGTAAATAAGTATGTTAAAATAAAAGAACCAAAAAGAGAGAAACATGAAATTAATCAGTATTTTATTGCTCTACTAGAAGTTCTTCCTTGCCCTCATCTCTGAGGATGTGTCTCTTCTAGAACAGAAGCCCAAAATGCAGTCTCATAACAGTGTCGAGTTGGGAACCTCTTCTCTTGGTAGAGAACAGCCTGGATGGCTGCAGGGCGTGTTCTGCTGTAGGAAGCGTAGGAATAGCCAGCATGCTCACAGGCCTCCTGTGCAGATGTCAGAGGTTTGAGGAAAGTGAAGTGGTGCTCTGTAAGGGGGAGAAGTTAAAGGAGTAAGATGCTGTTCTGGGGCCTTGCTGACAATAGGCAACGATTTTATCTGTCTCCTGATCTCCTGAAGTTGACAATAATGAGGTAATTCAGTTTGAATTGGGGAAAAAGGGTTGCACCCTTAAAAACAATTAGAGAACAACAAGTTACCCGGATGTGGTCCTTTCCTCGAAAGTGAAGACAGACAAAAGGGATGCTTGTAAAAAGCAATGTGTCTCTGGGGGATGTGTGGGCACATTGTGCATGTACACACGTGTGTGGAAGCCACAGGACAACCTCGGGAAGCTTTCAACCTTGTTTTTGAGTCAGGATCTCTCACTGTGAGCGGAGGCAGGCTGATTAGACCAGGCTGGCTAGCCCGCCAGCCTCATCTTCCTGTCTCTTCTACCCCAGTGCTGGCATTTCAGTCCACCACAGCCAGCTTTTTCTGTGGTACTGGGATGGAACTCAGATCCTCAAGGTTGCAGAACAAGCACTTAGCTGACCAAGCTGGACAAAAAGTTGTTTGTTTGGTTTTTGTTGTTGTTTTAGAGGGAGGATATATTAGTGTGTGTGTGTGTGTGTGTGTGTACGCGCGCGTGTGTGCGTGTGTGCGTGCGTTTCTCATAGTAGATGTCCCCTTCCCTCTCCTCACCCCTTCCTATCCCCTCACTTGTCCAATTCATATGCCCATATATTGCCTTCTGCTTTCATGTCTCTGAGTGTGTGCGAGTCTGTTCACGTGTCTGTTTAAATAAATGAGATTGTGCATGGGTGGCCTCTGCTATTTCCTGATTACCCTGTGTTGTCCAGTCATTCCTTTTTTAGTCTTCTCCATCCCCTACCCTTGCCCAGTCTTTCTTTGCTTTCACGTTACATATGTATGTATACTTAAGTCTAGTCCACATATGAAGGAAAACATGCGGTATTTGTCTGGGTCTGGTTTGTTTCATTCTATTTAGTAAATTTGAATCTAGTGGAAGTTACAGTTGAAGCCTTGACAGTGCATCACTGGGAAACCAGCCTTTCATATAGAGGAGTTCTGAGGAGCCAATGGAATTGCTTGGGAATCTGGGCTTCCAAGCTGACTAGTCACATAGGGAGCCCTTCCCATCCAGACAGTTCCTAATGGGAGCATACTGAAGGCCCTGGGCAGTCTGGTCTCCTCAAATCTCAGTTCTTTCTTCTGCACTCCCTACCCAGGTACCTGAGGCAAAGCCCTTGGTCCCCTTCTCCAGTTTTCTTTATAGCCTTCCCTAAATTAGGATCCAGTAGCTGTGAATAAGGTTGACTGGTGCCTTACAGGTAACTGACAACAGCAGGATGATTTCTTTTAATTTTTAAAATTCTCAGTTATAGGAGATTATAGAATATCAAGAGTCGCTAAGCCAGTTGGGAGATATGATGGATGTATTAGAATTGACTCCATCCTTCATCATCCTCTCTGGGTTCTCTGTCTTTTCCTAAGACTAGCTTCTCTCCAGCTTTGGCATGACAATTATCTTACTAAATGTTAGTGGAGACATGACCATTAAAATAACCAAACGGTAGCAGCTTTTAACATGTGAGTTATTTGGCAAGGCAAAGCTGGAGTGCGCCTCCATTTGTACAATGCTGTTGCTCTCGGACACTCAGTGCTGTTGCCTTCGGAGCTTATGATGCATGAGGCTCAAACCTTCAGGTAAATGAAGATCATTGGCAGTTCCTTACAGAGACTAGATACGGTTTTGTCCTAAGCCAAGCCTCTTTGTAAGGCCCTCTTCTCTTTTGACCTGTATCTTCCCCTTTCTCTCCTCCAAGATTGTATCTGCACTCAGGTAAGATCTCTTTTGTTTGTGTTCACAACTTAAAATGAGTTTGTAATTTGGACCTCTTTTATGTTATGAACAACAACTCACTTAGCATCGTAACAGATACTTGGGTTTCTTTTGTTGTTTCTGCCTTCACAATATAGTCACGATGAACACTAAATATATAGAAATCAGGAAAGTGGTGCATTCTGTTCTCAGGAACTTACGTTTCAAAATTCCCAGGTGTATTGTGACAAAACAGTCCGCCTATTTCACCAGATGAGCTAAAGATCATAAAGAATGTCTGTCTTCTTGTTGCATCCAAAAAGGTAGATCTCTCCTCCATATGGGGAATTGCCTTGTTAGGGGTGCTATTCTTTCTAACACCTTCCTCTGGAGCCCTCGTTTCCATATCAAGGGAGCCTGGAAGAAAGGCTATGCATTGTTCTTAAATCTACGGCTTGTCAAAGGGGGAAGATCCTAGAATTCTGACAGGCACCCTGAGAAAAGTAGAACTGTCCACTGTTTGGTGGTGAATAGACTATAAGGGGAAGGTTCACTCTGGTATATGTTCCACTGAATGGCAACATCAAGTATAGCAGGAAATATATTTTAGAATAACTGTAGAAAAGTCATATTAAAAGTTTTTCTGTCTTCTCTGTGTGCTCGTGGTGTTCGATGTCACCTCTGTGGGATTCATTGCCAGGTTATGAACTGGTAACGTGGAAACAGACATCTCCCTACAGTGGGGTACACAGCATCCTTCACTTCACTCGGCTTGTAGGAAGGAAATCATGATTGTTCATATTGAATTTGCAATTGCTCAGGAGCCTGTTGAAACTAGTATTGGTATTTTAGAAAGAGCAACAAAAGATACATCTCCCTCCTGTGATACAGGTAATAAGACATTTTATGTTCCTAGTGTTCAGGAGAGCATCAGAAAATCAATATGAATAAATTCAAGTGCAGAGAGGATCCGACCTATTTGAAGATGCAGAGCATGGCAGATGCTAGGACATATTATAAATACCTTTCTTTCACTTGTATGCAAACACTTACATGTAGAAAAGGTTTCGTGGGTTCCTTAGACATTTAGGCAGAGGGAGAATTGCTGGCTTTTCTTTTTCTTCATTCTTTGTTGTTGTTGTTTAGCGTTTCAAGGCTTACAGCTAAACTGATTTTGAAACTAAATACTGTCATTACAGAAGATTTTTTTTTCTGAGTTCTTCCAATTTCTCTGGGGACAAAATAATGGTTGCTTGAAGCAGAGGAGAAACAGTAATTAGGGCAAATAGTAATACTGTGCATGATTGAGGAAAACGTGGGGTGGGGGAGAGAATTCAACACACAGACTTGTACAGCTTGTTACTAGGAAACCACATCAGCATTAAATACAGTGTGCTAATTGGCTATCGTGCTTCTGCCTGGGTACCAGCCTGGGCCTGCTACACAGCTGTTTCTGCTCCTTCTGGTTGCTAGGTAACTGCATCATTTCTTCTCCCCCTCCCCCTTTGTATTCTGGAGGGTAATTGGCTACTTCTGCTCCTGGTGTTGCTGCTGGGTACCAGTCTGGGCCTGCTGCTCTGCTGTTTTCCAGAGGGATTTGGTGGGGGAGGGGAGGAAAGGAGAGGAAGATATGCTGGCAATTAATGGAGCATAAGTGCGAATTCTACACAATGTCTGGCACCTGCGTCCCCTCGTCCTGCTTTCTCCACTAAACCCTTTAGCTCTGAAAAATGCATTAGGCTCTTGAAGTCTTTCCTTTCTCAGTGTGCCTTATGAGTGTAGTTTAGAAGAAATAAGGCATTTAAAGACCAATCACATAATGATAGATTGGGGAAAAAACCCCAAACCTGGCAGAACATTACACACTGGTATTTGATAGAGGCACTAGGAAAATCTGTACAAACATTAAAATTACCAAGTCACTAACAAAGCAGCAGCTTGAGTGTCTCAAGGGTAGTACCACTTTCTCTCTTAAACGGACAGGATTCTTTTGTAAGGCTGGTTGATTCACGATGCACAAAGTATAAAATAAAGTGAACCAAAACATGACAGGATTTCTCCCGGTGGTTTTGTTCTCTACCAAGTAATAAAGGAAGGCCTGTGGACCCTGCTGACTTGGCATTATGGGGTTTGTTCCTCTGGTGTACACAGCGCATATCTTAGGCTTAAGGACAGTATATTATTGCAGCCACAAAGAATTATAATGCATATTTTGCACAACTTGATCACTGACAGCAAGTGACCAGATACAAAGCAAAATAAATCTGAAGCTAATTCTGGGATTCTTAAAAAGGGTGTTTTTTGTTTGTTTGATTTTAAGTAAAATGTATAATTACAGTTGATATCACCTGTTCAAGTAGAAGTTTCCATTTCATCATTACTGAAATTCTTACTGGAAGTGTGAGGAGGATTCTTCAGAGGTGAAGTCATGCTCCAAGGATATCCACTTTTAATGGTTGAGAAAGTCTGTGTAAATTGGGGCCCCTAGAAGAGAGAGCACTTTCCCCTGGGATGGAGCTGTTTTATTGAGAAAACTCCGAGCATGTCATGTGACTGTACACAGAAATAGTGATCAAAGGCCACTCACTCTTACTTGACACTCATGGCTGCTACTGGTTTTCCATCCTAGCGAGGTCACTGTGCCCTTTGAGAAGTGTAGCAGGAAGCACCTGATGGAGATGCAGGCCTTTCCACTGTGAGTTAAGACCAGGTTCTGTAAAATCATTTCTGTTTAACAGGGCTTTAAAATCAGCGAGCAGACTCACATTCTGCTAGGCGGATGTTGAGACTGTGGCGTGTCCCATAGGTCAGCAGAAACCCAGCTAGCCATTAGTTGCATTCAGCAAGCAAGAGACAAATCTCACCTTTAGAGGACACCACAAGTGCAGGTACAGTGTTATTTCTAGTTTGTATTAAGAGTTGTTAATCACTCCTAAATATTATACATTGAAAAGATGTACCATTTGCTCATATGGAGCTGCCAGAAGTCAAAACATTCCTTTGTTGTTAGACAAGTTTTGTTTCCTGATGGGAAGAATGTTGGTAATTGGAAGGTCTGGTCATTGTTGGTAACAAATTGCCAGAATAACAACTTCTTAAATGTATGCTGTGGATTGTTCCTAGCTGACTTAGGCAGTGTGTGGACTGAAAAGTCCCAAAGGAGTTCTGAGGGTTTGTTGTGCCCGGCCCTATTTGTCTTTGTCCATTACTTGGATATGATAATATGGCCTCACTGTCTCTCTGATCAAGGAAGCTCAAGGTGGGGGTCTTTGAAGTCTTGGGTGACTCTGGTTAGTCCCAGTGACAGGTGACCATCAGTGCACACTTCTGAGTTCTCTATGTACTCTCTGAGAAAATAGATTTCTTGTCTTTGGGCATTTCCATTTCTAAAGCAATTATAAAAATGCGTGTATTGAATCAAGTATGCTTTGGGGTTTGAGAAAGGAGGTAGACCACATAGCTGCATCAAGTCTTCAGTCTTAAAAACAGGCTTGCTATGCTCATGCCTCAGAAAGCTAACACCTATTACATCAGGTAAGACAGCCGGGACAGCCGGAAAGAGGAATCGGACCAGTACTTCCTGGCATGGATCAGTGCTAGCTCATAGCATTCCTTTGTGGGGATTGGAACCGGTGCCCCCCCCAACATGGGGCAGGTGCAGCCTGATTTCTAACCCATGCTTCCTTTTAAGTGGACATTGTGTGTTCACTGCCTTACATGGCCACCTTCTCACTAGGTAGTGACCCGCTCAGATACATGTTTCCTGACTCTTAATCACTGACGCTAATGAAGGCTTAGCAGGAACATGAAAGTCAGCAGTCCGAAGGGGAAACTGAGACCTCCTCTCCATGGCAGAATAGGCCACTACATGTGAAAGCAAACCTTCAGTTCCAGCTGTTTTCACAAATGCGAGAACATCAGTTGCTTAATACAGTGGTTCCAGGCCAAGAGTGGGGAGGGTTTGCCCTCAGGGGACATCTGCCAAGTCTGAGGAATGCATTTCATCTGTCTTGGTAGAGGTGGAGGGTGGTAATACTAGCATCTGGTGAATGGGGGTTAAGAGTCTGCTGAATATCCCACGATGCACAGAACAGCCTCACAGCTGAGGTGGAGAGCTGACTGTCTGATACAGCCGCGTCATCTACTCTCCAAGTTGCGTTAGACAACTTGAGAAGTATTTCCTGTCCACTTAAGGTCACCATCCAGGCTTTCCCTTCAGTTTAATGGTCTTTAACAATATGGAGCAAATAGATGCATCGCATACTTTATTATTTTTGTTGAGACTTAGAACATATGCTGTTTCCCCCCTTAGGAGGTAAAGGAAATCACTTTACCTGCTAGATGCTTAGCTGTCTAGATTAACATTCATGAACACTATCCATACTGCTTTTGCCGAAGGCTCCGCTCCTGACCTGTAATAATTTGAGATTTTGCTGAGGCAAAGGTTTGAATTACATGAGCTTCCAGGCTGGTAGATGGGAGGGCAGTACTTTGCTAGAAGTGGACCTAGCTGATCAGGGCACAAGGCTCTGCACTGCCATGTGGTATTGTCTTTCTATACCTGTCTGCTCATGTGGTGTGCCCACAGAGATTTATGAAACCGATTTCCCTGCTATCAAAAAGATTAACTCTTACAGTACAGAAATAAGAGAGATGTATTTCCAGCCTGAAAATAGCACTTTTATTGAGGAGACTTGCTTGGCATTGTATTTGATTTGCTGCTTCAGTACATTTTCCGTCATTCACTGTTCAGATCTGCAATAGCCCCGTAAGGAATATCCTAGAAGTATTTGGAATTTGTAGGAAGAACAGTGCTATTTCAGATAAAAGGACTTAAGTGGCGCAGTCTACTGCACATGTACTTTATATGTGCATTTTGTGAGGAGATGTGAATTATGCATTGGCTCCTTTAGCTTTATTCATGCACGTAGAAAATAAGATTGTCAGACATGCTATCCCCAGATACAATGGACAATATGCTATTATAATCGTACGCCACTGTTCTTGCTGTTTGGACATAATACTGCCGACAGTATTGCTCTTATACATGTGACTATGGCTGTAGGGAGTACGTGACATCTGTGGCTTTCACGCAGATTAGCTTATCCGTTGCCACTTGGAGAGATTGCCATTAGTGAGCTGGCCTCGTGGGGTCACAGTAAGTGTCATGTTTTGGATCACAGTTGTTATTGGACCTTAGTTTTAGACTCTGTTGGGAATCAGTAATATTTGTCTTGATGACCTATAGATGCAATGGTTATTTAACCAGTCCCCCAGAGCAGATGTGCCAAAGAAGGGAGCGGCTGAGACATTGTGGCTTGGGCTGGCTTTGAGGGTGAGAAAGCCATTTGGTACCAAGTCTGGGAATAGCCTTTCTACATCATTTAATCCCTCAAGTAAGCAATACTGTCCCTTACGTCAGTCTGTATAGCTTACAAAGCTCTCTCTCTCTTATGCATCTTCTCATTTAACTCTCACCTGCCTAAGTTAGTTATTCTCATACCCATTTTACAGATGAAAAGGGCAACAGAAGATCACTAGCTGTGGTCACCGGTTGACTGTATTAGAGCTTCTCACACTATTTCCCTGGAGGGCCTGTTGTTTCTTTGGGGAACCCTGACAACACAGACCAAGTGTGTTTGCTTTTGTTAGGGAAAATAAATGATTCACTGGTTTCTCTTCTGCGTAACACACACATGCCAACAATCAGGCAGAATCATCTTGTCCAGTGGGATGACACATTCACAGCAGCTGAGAAAACGGAGTCTCTTATGCATTCTGTCCATGGGTTGCCCTGAGTAGTCCTCGGTCTTAGGTGGATATTCTCAACTACAAGCTAGTTTGAAAGATGCAAACAAATGCAAGGTGCAGATTCTTGAAATGATATCTACTAACAGAGAATTGATGGCAAGAAGTGTAAACAGAAATTTCTCCCTGGCCCCTTAGTAGCCACCATCTTTGGTTAGAAAGCTGGGAACTCAAATGAAGGCACTGCAGGGAAATGAAAGGATGCTGTGTGTGGCTCTCATAGAAATTCTTCATTCTGACTTCCAGAGTCCTCCTGGCTGTGTTTGAAAGAATGGTTTCTTTGCTTTCAGTTTTGCTTATATGAAAAATATGAAGTTAGAAATAATTCTGTTTGCTGTGAACCCCCACCCTGCCCTCCATGCCCAGTTTCTGAGGATCATTTTGGATGAGATAAATGTCTTCAAAAGAGGATGGCTTGGGAAATGCAGGAATTATGTGTCCACTAATGAGCAAGAGCACTAACTTGGGCTGGACTTGGCTGTTGTGTGCTGTGATCTGTCCTCTGTATTCAGAGACAGCACACAGTGAATAAGAATGGCTGTTTTCCACCATTCTGTCTAAAGGATGTATAGGAGCAGCAGAACTGTAGGCACTTCATTGTCTTCCTGAGATCTGAAGGAAAAAAAAGATACTAACACCAAGGGGGGGGGGTTGGGTGGGATTCTTAGACAGCAAAGTGAATGGCAGGAGTTACTGCTGAGGGCTCACCCTTCTGAGGACTGTGGATTCTCCTTTGTGTGTTCCTTTATTTTCATGAATCATTGTGTTTTCAAATCCATTTCTCCCTTTCATTTTAGTCTACCTGCTAAGGAAATAAACTTAAGAAGCCATTGTAATTGGCATGCCCCCCCCCCCATTCCATAACAGGTTAGCTTGTTTGGAATTTGCTGCTAAGCATTGAGAGTGCTTACCAGTCCACCTGTGTGTCCTCGTTTCCAAGCCCTGCTGCCACAGACTTTTCTGTGATTTTCCTTGCTGTCCCTCCATCTACCAAAATCAGGGCGTTTCATGATCAAAGCCAAAGGCTGGAAAGAATCCTTTTCAGTCAAGGAAAGCCCTGCGTGCACCCTTCCCACAACTGTCATGGAGTGGCCTCGAAGGGCCATGCGCACAAAGCTTATTGGATCAATCACCACAGGCTCACTGTTAAACTTTTTTTTTTTTTTTAAATCTTTTGTGAGATGAATAAAGTGACACTTAAAATTAGCTGAGCAGCTTTTGCTCTATTGAGGCATTAAATCTTTGTATACACAACTACATTGTCCAAATGCCAGTCCTTTTAGATGTGATTTAGACTCAAATCACTGAAATTTGGAGGTCTGTGGGTCAAGGGCCCACATTGACATGGTTTGAAAAGTCACCTGCTTGTTATGAGTATGGCTGCATGGAGGGCCGGGAACCCATGGAGCTCCCTGCCTGGTGCCACAACACAAAGAAGATCTGGCTGGCATTTGGCAGATAGTTTGTGTGTGACAAGCGGGGAAGGGGAGGGGGGACTGTACATGAAGAGAGGCTGAATATGGGGGCCAGTGGGGAGTACTTGGGAACCTCTGGGGCCCAGGCAGTGAGGCAGCCTGGATGTGGAGAAAACAGCAGTTATAAAATATAAATGTGTTTATTATTATACCGGGCCCATGCTATATAATTTTATACACAGTCATATTTGTGATTTACGGCTGCAAGTCCATATGGAGGGGAGGCTTGCTAATTTAGCCAAATTGACAAGGAGGGCTCTGAAGATGCTCAGAGTGGAAGGAGGAGATGGAGCTGGGAAAATGGTCTCCTGAACAGCCTTTAAAAGGTGGGGGCAGGGACTGCTCTGTCAGAGAAGCCTTTGTTCATTTATTTTGATAAGCAGAGCTTGGCTTTAATTATTCATGATAATGCTTGCCCTGGAAGGAGCAGGCCTCCGATGTCACGGCAGCCGCAGGCTGGTGTTCCGCTCTCTGTCTCTGTACAGTTAACACTGAAATGCCCACCTCACTTTTCTTGTGAGATTTCCTGTGCTTTCCTCACCTGAGACCCGAGAACTAGTTTCATTTACACCCAGTGCCCTCTCTGAGGAATCAGTATTGGCTGGAGTAGAGGGAAAACATTGAGTGTTTGGAACTCAATGGAAAAAATTAGGGAGTCCAGTGGTTCTTTATCTGGGCTATTTCACTGAGTGCTTACAGGGAGGGCAGGATTTTTCCAGGGCAGGAGCTTAGGTGTCTGCACTAAGTGGTCATTGAGTTGAGCTGACCTTGAAGCCTGGGCGTGATTATGAAGCTTTTTCAGCCTGCCACACTATTCTGCTAAAAGTCCCTGGGAAGGGAACCAGTAGCAAAGACCCCTCCCCTCCCAGCCCAGTGGGTCCCATTTGCTGCACTTTCAGCCTCTTTCCTGGACTCAGCATCAATTACTATCATCATTTCCGGCAGCATTCCAAAGTGTTTCTTGGCTTAGCAGAATCCGTAGGTAGTTGGTCTGAGCTCTTCAGAAAGAAAGCACTTTGGAGCAGTGTGCTCTAATTCCACCATCCCCAGGGCATCTATGATGCATGCCTGTTGAAGAAGAGCTTCATGCATACTGGCTGCTGCAACCTCAGGATACTCGATAAGTCATAAGTATTAGCAGTCTAACGCTGAGTGGCGTCACGTCCATGCTGCACGTGGCAGAGCCCTGGGAGACAGCCGTGATACACACCCTTTCCACCAAGGGTCATGTCTAAGGTCACTGCTGTCTAAGTATGTTTTGTATTGTCCCACTTTCTCCAGCTCTGAAGCTGTGAATGGTAAAATCCATGTTGGACCACTATCTTCTCTCCCTGGGATATTTAGAGAGCCTTCCAGGGTCCCCTGCTTTCTTTACCCCAAACAATTGTCTGCTTCAGCCCATTCTCTACTGTGTATCGAGTGATGTCCTGCAGGTTTAATCCTGATCATGTCTGACCTCCATTTAAAAGCTCACAGTCCCACACTCATAGAGTGAGTGAATTCCAAGATGTTAAATGTGGCCATAATAGGTTTCAACAAAAAGACAATGGGGGCCACATATGTAATTTATTTTTTCTACCATTTTCAATTAAAAAGCAATCAGTTGCCCCAATTAATTAATTCTAATACTGTTTTATTTACTTGATATATCTAAAATATAACATCAATATAATCAATATAAATAGTTACTGAGCTAGTTTATATTCTCCCATTACTACTGTCTTCCTCCATCTCACAGACTACAGTGCTGTGTATATTGTACACTTAGGATGCATCTCCATACAGATTGCTCACGGTGGAATCCTTCAGCATCTGCAGTGCTGAAGACTCAGGAAGCCTGCACACTCTGCTTTCTCCCTATTCTCCAATCACATTGTGTATCTCTCTGGTTTGTGAAAAGACTTTTTCTGAGGAGATGTAGTACACACATCTACTCACTACAGAGTAATAGTCTATCAACCTGGTGAGCCAATGAGTTTTCTTGGGGTTACTTATGGGAACAGAAAGAACTCAAAGATAGCTGCATCCCATGCAGTGTACCACAGCATGGGTGACAACTCACAAGGGTGGGGAACCTGGTGCACACGGCATAGCCTGCAGGCAAGCCCCTCAACAGGTTGAAGAGTGTCCTCTCCATGTGCCTCAGTTGATCTAAACATTTTCTTCTAGGCAGCTCAGCTGGTTTCTCTTTATTCTAGGCAGCCTGGTCTGCTCTCAGTCCTTTTGCAGCTTGTCTGGTCTGAGGTAACTCTCATCAGTCTTTACTATTTATTCTTGGGAGGGAGGGGCTTAGTGAATCTGGTCAATTTCAGGGACTTCCTGAAGCTATTTTGGGTTGTTTACCTTCTATCTTAAGGAGGTCTCTGCAGGATCAAATGTTTCCACCTGGGAGGACACTGCTACAGAACACTCTTCCACCGTTCAGTTCTTCCTTTTTCTTGGGCCAGATAGATATAGGAGAGGATATATCTGAGGAATGAGAGAACCTCGATCCCTGTAGAGAACCTGTGGGAAACAGTCTCTGGCAAGGTTTACAGCCACTGCAGACACTGGTGAAGAATGACTACTTGCTTTGTAGTTGGTCTTGTGGCGTTCTGGTTTTGGTTTCCCTGGAACTGTTTCAGGTAACAAAGATGTTGGAGAGAGCAGAGAAAGTGAAATGAGAAAATGCTGATAAGAGTAATGGGCAGTCTTGCCTAAGACAAACAGACTACCTACCCACACTCCTCTCCTATAACCAGTAGCACTGTTCTGTACACCAAACATGAGGCTTCAAACCTATTGGAGAAGGCGGCTTCTAGTCTTTGTGGGTTATGTTCTTTTGCTTCTTCATGTTTTAAAAGCACTACTTACTATATGAGTAGCTCTGACGTTCTTTACCATTGAAACATTTGTTTCATCAGAACGTATCTTCAGAGGGAATGTAAATGTGTATTTTCTTTTTCTATTGTAATTGTTGCAGTGATGTAGTGATTATATATGTTATATAAGTTAAGATTAGATTGCCTGATCTTCAATCTTCATTCTTTCTCTTATACTCTAGGTAAATTGTTAAATAGCTTCATTTCTCCTCAAGAAAAACAAAGGGGCCAATGTCTCAATGGGGACTATTGAGAGGGTTAAAGAAAAAACAGAATATCCATACAGCAGCTCAGGGTCTTAAGGGATACAGTTTCTAGAAGGTGCTTGATGAATGAATATTAACCTATGGCCCATCCCACCGTGATTTGTAAAACACAGTCACCCATTAAGAAGAGGTAGAATTCGGTCACTTGTTCAAGGTGTCTTTTCAGAGATGCATTAATTGTTAAACTTGTCCAGGTGCACATTTTGTTCCTCTCCCCCACATCCATTCTCATTCTTTCTCCTTCTCTCTCTCCCCCTAGCATAGATACCTAGATGTATGAGGCAAAAATATAGATACCCTTCAGGGTTTGATTCCGCATCTAGAAAAGGGAAACATATTTCACTGAATGAAATACGTGTCATCCGTGAGTTACACACCGTAGTTGAGTAGTGTGTAGACTTTGGGCTATATTTATAAATGCAGTGTTGAGGTTATGTTGTATGGCCCAAACCCTTTGCTTTTCTAACCTGTGCCACATCATGGTTAAAGAGCTGGGATATAGAGGAGAATCTCTACTGAATGAAACACCAGTCTCAGGACTTGTCCTCTAGAGATCCTTTACACTGGGATCTAGACATCTTACTGTTTCTTTGTACTTCGCAATAGACCTGCGAGACTGATGCCAGTGAAGGAATTAGCTCCATTTAGTTGAGGAGAGCTAATTTACAAACCACTTAACTCTCCTAAGAATGCACAGTAATCTCTGGAGCTGGACTAGAACCCAGGCTCATGCTGGAGAGGAGCATACCTACATATGCATGTATATGTGTTTCTACTACGTTGTACTTGCATACAAGATACCTTTTCTGGAGACTCTGACAATGTGACTGAAGTGGGAAGGAAAGTGATTGAGTGATAGAGTAATTTTTATGCTGTAGGTCCTGGTCATTGGATATGTATCCTTTTCGTTTGCTTGTCTGTAAATTCATTGGGTCCTTAACAGAGCTTTTGTATCCAAGATTCAAGCTAGCTGAAGATTATGTGTAAGATTCTTTTCTCTCTCTCTCTCTCTCTCTCTCTCTCTCTCTCTCTCTCTCTCTCTCTCTCTCTCTCTCTCTCTTTTCCAAGAAGCCTGGGCTCTTAGCTCTGTTCTAAGAAGTTGTTCAACACCTAGACTCATCGACTCATCATTGTCTTCTGTTCCCTGTCCTGAAGGGTCATGTTTTTAATGAATTGCTTGTTCCCATTATTCAAGATGGCTCCCAGCAAGTCCACTTTCCAGGGACCTAGGATTCACACAACTCTCTTGGGAAGGAATGGGGCTACCCCAACCTTTAAAAGTGCAGCTTGAAGTTGCATTTGTCACTTTGACGCCTATCTCAACAGCCAGGGCTTAGTCCTGTGTCAGCCAGCAACCACAACGGAGCTGAGTTTTGCTTGCTTGTTTGTTTGTTTGTTTGTTTGTTTATGACTTTGCTTTTTGAGACCTTTTGAGGCAGGGTCTTGCTTTATAGCCCAATCCACCTAGAGCTTGTTATGCTTGTGCCTCAGCTTCTGCAACACTCAGGTGTCCAACCTTGCCTTGTGAAGGTGATCTTCCTGTAGCTAAGAAGTATGTAAATGGAGACAGTAGCTGCTATAAGCTTTTGCTCTTAAAAATAGTTTCTTTTAAGCCTATATAATATAGACCACCTAATATAAAATGCTTGGCTCATGAATTTCCTAATGTGGCCCATGGTCTGGGGGAAAATCCCTAGTACATTCTAGTTGGTGGTGCATTGGGAATCAAAATAAGTTTGTGAAAGTTAGCACCCTGTGAAGTGGGGGAGTTCTGATTGAAAGCTTCGTGTACATTTTGCATTTCATGAAAATATAGCACTATTGGAATAATAGGAAGCAGAATAGAAATCACCACCTTGAGAGAGCAAGCTTATAGGGTCAGATTGGCCACATGCTAATATTTCTTGCACATTTTTCTCCTCCTGAATGCAGAGTCAAATTGCATTGACATTTTCTTCCCAGGATGCCTTCGTTTTTCAGTACAAGAATAAAGAGAAAATATTATAGCTGTGGGTTTAGCACTGAAGAAATTCAGGCTGTTTGAGGTTAGGGCTCTGTAGTCTGACAGATTGTGTGGGGGCGCTTCTGCATATGTGGGTGTCAGGTGTTTGTGCTGAATTGTTTGCAGATTTGAGGGGAAGGGGAGGTCTTGTGTGTGTTAACGTAGATTCCATGGATGGCTTTATCACCAAGTTTTCTTGATTCCTGTTAGGAAGCATCAGACAGAGGACAAATGCAAATTGAGGAGACTGTGGTGGGAGAAAGGGCAGAAGATAGAGCAGGCCTAAGTGTGAGTATTCACACCAGATTAATGGAAGGTCTATGACAGATCTCCAGGCTTCAAAGTCTTGGCAACACTGAGGTGGATAAACTTGGTGTTTTCCTTAAAGGGGCCATTGGTTTTTGTAATTCTATGACTTGTAAATCTTTGCTAAGTCTCTTCTAGGCCATATTACAAGAGGAAGGAGGGAGGGAGAAGACTGAAGGATGGAGGGAAGTGGGGGGGGACCTGCCTGTGGTAGTGACACTTCCTGAGTACAGACTTCTGGAAGTATGAAGGTCGTACATTATGTCATGTTCCAAACATACAGGTATCAAACTAGTTCAAGGCCTCTGGCCTCAAGACAATCAGTTTGTAATTAAGGCCCCTTGGTCTGGCTGTTACCATCTGTCTGTCCATTCTTAGGATTGCTCCCCATGTATTCACCCTTCACCTCTGCTATGATAAGCTACTGCTGTGTATCATATCTGGGTCTTTTCACATATTGGTTCTTCTCTTTGGAATGCCCTTGTCCCTGACATCCTTCAAGTTTCAGTATGTCTACTCTCCTCTGGGAGCTTCTGCCTTAATGGTACTAATGAGTTGAAGGCTTTTCCTTTCCACATGGCAGCACGTGCGCGCGCACACACACACACACACACACACACACACACACACACACACACACACCCTACACACCCTGCAGTGTTTCTGTGTGTGCCTGATCTTTCCCTCTGAGATTTCTCTGCTGGAGTGATTTCTGTCCCATTCACTTTCATCTCTAGTCATGTAATTGGCAGATGCATATTAGAACTAATGCTGGTAGAACCCAGTGTGTGTTACAAAGCAGAGCCTATTTTTCCTATCAGTGAGTTAGAGAAGGAGTATAAGAATTGGCCTGGCTTGATTAATGTGGACAAGAGATGAAGAGTCCATTATCTTTAAGATAATGCATCTTAAAGGTCTGTGGTTCTGGAAGGAAAGGCAGTAACAAACTCTTGTACTATTGGATATTGGTTGATCGCTGACTTGTTAATTAGCAAGTGTTGGATTGGGTGCAAACAGTGTATCTGAGCTTGTGTTAGACTCTTCCTGATGAAAGAGGCAAACAACAAAACATCTATACCAGTGCTTGGGATAGTATTTATTATATAGTATGTAGCATATAGTATTTATTATATACTTAGTATTTACTGAATTACAAGTATAAAATGTCCCAGTTTAAAAATACTTTGTATCTGATTTGGATGGGGAAAATCAGGACAGAATATTGGGCCATGAAAAGATAACTATTGGGCTGGAGAGATGGCTCAGCGGTTAAGAGCGCCAACCACTCTTCCAAAGGTCATGAGTTCAAATCCCAGCAACCACATGGTGGCGCACAACCATACATAATGAGATCTAATGCCCTCTTCTGGGATGTCTGAAGATAGCTACAGTGTACTTACATATAATAAATAAATTTAAAAAAAAAAAAAAAAAAAGCCGGGCAGTGGTGGCGCACGCCTTTAATCCCAGCACTTGGGAGGCAGAGGCAGGCGGATTTCCGAGTTCGAGGCAGCCTGGTCTACAGAATGAGATCCAGGACAGCCAGGGCTACACAGAGAAACCCTGTCTCGGGAAAAAAAGGAAAAGAAAAGATAACTATCTACAGGAAATAGAAAGTGGGGGCCTAAGATCAAAGATGTAGAGAAAGCCAAATTTGGGGGGGGTGATAAAATGCTTCAGTAGGGGTGACATGTGAACACCGTGTGAGTGGACGGGAAGGACACTCCAGTGAGTAGCGGTGTGAGAGGTGGTGGTAGAGAGGGTGGGCGCTCCACCATGTTTTAGAGATGCTAAAGAGCTGATAAGGTAGGAAAGCAGGTGACAGTTTTGTGGACACCTTCTCCTAAGTACCTCAGCAGTGGCATGGAAGCAGCATCAGTCCTGGCTTGTCATTGGTCAAAAATAAGAAATGTAGCCTTTCATTTTGGGGTTAATATTTTCTTAGACTTTTATACTAAGGTAAAATAGACAGTTGGGTTGATTTAGACAACAGAGAGATCCAGCCTCTGGGGGGGAAAAAAAAAAACAAAACGATCATTTTGGAAGAGATTTGTGTAGGTTATTGATGACTTAACCCTTCACTTGTCTAACATTTGTCTCTAAGGTAGATTCATACTCTGTTGAAAGATAGCTCATCCAGAGGAAGCATCTGACCCCTTTTATCTCTATGTAAATTCTCTAATTTGAGCTTTCTGGGGTTTAATAGAATTACATTTTTTGACTTGTTAAATTTTAGAACAAACTACCTTATGAAAATGGCTGGGCTTAGGCTGCATCTCCACCATCTGCATTTGTATACTCAGGGAATAGCAATTAATGCCAACATGACTTTAATCAAAGCAGACTCAGGATGCTGACCCCAACCATTTTTATAGTATACATGCTATAAAAGCAGCACTGAGTGGTTTTGATAATCCTGTCCTATTTTTTAAAAAGTATATATCATCTCTTTGTATATTTAGAACATACATAGCAGAAAGCTAACTTCTCATCCTAATAGTAATTCAGGCTGATATTACTCAGTTTTTAGTCAGCAGTAAAGGAAAGTACAGCATCTCCAAGGCAGTGCGTTCGATGTCACCAGCAGGATGCTCCATTCAGAGTCTGCCGTCTCAGCTCCGGCTTATTCTCTCAGCTGTCCTGTCCTTCCAGTCCCCTCCATTTTCTTTGATCCCTACGCACCAGTCACCTCATCTAGTGGGGTGTCATTTAAGCCATCCCTTACTCAGATTTGGATGCTCCATAGTTGTTCCTTTTCTTGCTACCAAATTCCAGTCAAGAATAACCTCATTGCGATATTCATTGGATACACACTTCGTCAGCCTTTGAAATGGATTGTCTCTTTAGGGATCTAGGCATTGTCTGAGAGGCAGAGGTGAATTATTTTGTCCTTTAGAAGTTTTGCTATACTAAGAGCTGGTTACTAAGAGCCTTAAATACTTTATGATGATCTTTATATTTGAAAGCAAATCCCAAGGATTGATCAAAGGTGAGTTTAAATGAAGTTCATATTTTTTAACAGTCAAATTTCTACCTTATCAGCATGAATGGTAGGAGTTTAACTAACAGAAGAATTATTGTGGTTATAAATGGAGGAAACATGTTACAGATTAATTTGAAATTATTTCACATGGTATGAAGTTGTTATGTGAAAGGAAAAAGATGAATGCTTTAATAACCTTTTTTTTCAAATTTAACATATACCTAATCTGTAACTGTATTGTAACCAGTCATCAGCAAAATAGATTTAAGTCTCCAAGTATAATGTAAATTTCCAAATTATACTTAAGTTTCATGCTTTTGTTATATTAATCTCCAAAATAGCTGATAAAAAGTAAGCTTTAAAAGTAAGCTCAAACCACATACAAACAAAACAAGAAAAATATTGTCCCAACCCATGGGAAGTTCAACAAGGGTCCGAGGAGGGAACTGTTGGATGAAGGAAAGAGACAGGACACGAGATACCTTGGGAGCAAGATGGGAATCCGATCAAACTCCAAAGGACTTTATTTCTGAGCAGTATAAAAAGCACTTAAGGCGGGAGGTGACAGGGGTGGGGGAGTTCCAAAAGGTCAACGTTCCTGTCCTATAGTTCTCACAACAGGATAACACAAGACCTCTCTAAATTGGTAGGGGGCATCAAATAGGATATCTCTGAAACTGTAGGCTGCGTCAAACGAGATATCTCTAAAACTGCAGGCTGCATCAAACGGGATATTTCAAAACCACCGGCTGGCCATCTGATTACTGGGAGGCCTGAGGCACCGGGTCCGGGAAACTGAAACCCAGGCCTACTAGCCAGGCCAAAGCCTGTTGGTCTCCGACATCTCCCTTTTTGTTTTAAGAAATAAGCCGAAGCCGGGCAGTGGTGGTGCATGCCTTTAATCCCAGCACTTGGGTGGCAGAGACAGGTGGATTTCTGAGTTCGAGGCCAGCCTGGTCTACAGAGTGAGTTCCAGGACAGCCAGGGCTACACAGAGAAATCCTGTCTCGAAGAAAAAAAAAAGAAAAAGAAAAAGAAGAAATAAGCCGAATAGCAAGGAACCTGTTTAGAAACAGGGGGGCCTTAATCGGGGGGGGGGGGGTAAGGACCTGATCCTCATCATCATAAGGTGTCTTTTTTTATGAGGAGAAAGTCAAGGCTCACTTGTTGGGCGATGCCTTCTCAACACCAACCTCTATGCAATCAGGTTTGCTCCTCAGGGGACTGTAAGCAGAGCATAGTGTCCTCCCCTTGCAGTGCTTAGCCTCGCATCCCTGCTGATGCCCACGCCACTCGTGAGCAGGTGTGCATAAATCTGAGTTTTATGCAGCTCCTAAAGGAGAATCATCGACTTCAGGCACCGTGATTCCACGATCGTAGATCGAGGCGGTGATAATGAATTTGTAAAGGTCGGGATGCCACCTAGTCAATCTGCTGTTCTAAATACCAATCTAAATCCTCTGAATACTCAGATCATTGGTAACATTTGTTGCTAAATGATTAACAAAGGTAGCTGTCTTAACTTCTTGTGTTGAAACAATTGTAGAAGCAGTGGTGCTAGCCATTAATATAATTAAAGCTGCTATATCAGTGATAATCAAGCCCGCTACCCTCTTGCATCTGTTTTAGAATCTGACTCATTTCTTCCAGTACTCATAAGCCTTTTTTAGAATACTAAGGTCCTGTAAAACTCACAAGCAATAAAACAAAGGCTAGTTGATAGACCACCATAACAGACATGCCAGATTTCAACACTCTAACACAGTTAAAAAGTGAACAATCAATACAACTTACATTAAATTCTGTAGAAGAAACAAAATTTTAACATGACCAATTAATAAAAAATTAGGAGCCTTAACACATGTACTAACACTTGTTCAAAATACAGATCTTGTTCCAGCTTTATCTCTTGCTAACATAACATCATAGAGAACTGCAGCTAACTTCCAAATATGTCTTTGAGAATGTCCAGAAGCAGTTTCTACAGTCTATATTTTCTCTGTCCCACAAGGTTGAAAATCTTGAAGCAAGGCAGCTTATCCAATCTGGAATATAGGCAAGCAAAGGTAGGTCAGGAACAGATGTCCAATATAGCTTTTCTGTCACCATCTCAGGGCACTCAACAAGCTCACAGGTCAGCATCATTCTTTGTCCCAGCATCAGCACGTCTTACCAATCACTCTGGCAGCCAGCATGCTCCTTTAGCATCCTGTAGAAAAAACACAAATATGCCCTCTTCCCTATATTAAATACCTGATCTGGTTCACACCATGTGCCTGTAAGTGGATCCTTCCATTTCACCTAGGCATAAATGTGCCTATTTGTAGGGTGCCATAGACACTTAGCAGAGAATTCCTTGGCATCCAGATTTTAAGAATTTAAAATAAAAGGCATGATTTAAATAATTCTGTGGTATACAGGGATATAACTCCCCCTTTTTTAGTTTATGAAGATATTATTTTAAAGTTCCATAATACCTTTTCCTTGAGAATTACAAGGAATCCAAATAATATGGAAATATTAAATTGTTGACAGAAAGTCTCAAATGCATGACTGTAATAGCCAGTTCCATTTTCTGTTTTAATATGATTGCGAACACCAAGCATAGAAAAACAATGCAGGCAATGACTTGATTATATTTTTAGTTGCTTCTCCTGTTAAAGCAGTTGTAACTAGAAAGCTTGAAAAGGTGTCAATTGTCAAATGTACATGTTTTAATCTTCTAAAATCAGAAATATGAGTAACATCCATTTGGTATAATTGGTATAAGTCCTTGAGGATTAACACCATTATGTGGTACAGGTAGAAACTGAGGACATTCAGGACAAGTCTTTTATAATTTTACATGTACATTTTCTAAAATTACCAAATTATTGTTTCAAGCTATTACTATTTTGATGATGTAAAGAATGAGATTGTTTGGCCAATTGTTCTTGTGTAAGGCCTGTAACCTTCTTGATATACAAATCTGCTGTGGCATTGCCCTCACTAAGGGTTCGGGCAATCTAGTATGACCTCTTAAATGTCCTACAAAATAAGGAACTGTACATTCTCTTAAACTGAGTTGTATTTGCATAAATAATTGCAAAATTTGAGAATTAGCAATATCTAAAAAAGGAACAGTATCAAGTAATTGTTAACCTTGGGCTATATATTGGCTATCAGTATATACATTAAAAGCTTGATTTTTTAGCATTTCAAAAACAGCAGCTACAGCATGTAGTTCAATTACTTGTGCTGAAGCAGGGACAACTCAAGAAAATGCACATGCGATCCAATCACATGTGCTGTCTTCCCATTAGATGAGCCATCTGGAAATACAGTAAATACATTTCCTATGGCTTGCATGTGTAAATTTACAGGAAATACAAAAGCATGCATAGAGGCAAATTGCAGCAACTTGTCTTTTGGATAATGATTATCAATTTTCCCTGAAAAGTTTGCACATACAATAGGCCAAATATCAGTAGTTTGTAATAACCAATTTAATTGCTGTCTGGAATAAGGAATAAACATTTCATCAGGTTCTTTCCCAAAATATTTTCTTGATTCTATTCTACCTTTTTACTTGAAATTTCTGTGTCACAATTTGTCTAGGATATAATTGATGTCTCAAATATTGAAAAAGACACTGCCTTTGAATCTTTTCTGGAGCAACAACCACTCCAAAATATTAAAGCTTGTTGTACAAGAGCACAGGCTTGTAGTAAAACTTCTTCAGAGGGACTCGGCCAATAGAATACCCTCCATAATGAACAATATACACTGAAACATTCAAAGTCCTAGTGTCTTGTATTGAAGCAGCAACAGAATTTTTTTTACATAATGTAAGGTTTTTAACCATTCCTTGAGGCAAAACTTTCCAATGATATTGCTTCACAAACTCACTAAAAGCAAGCTCTTTACAATCATCAGGATGCAAAGGAACAGTATAAAACACTCTTCCAAATCCATAATAATTCTATATGTATTTCCTGGAATGGCAGAGTCAGCAAGCCAGGGTCTAATGCCTTCACAAGTTCCATAGCCTCCTTAACCTTTTATAAATCTTAAGTTTGAACTTTGTTTTGGATTAATGGAATAACCAATCCCTTGGAGGTGAGTGAGTACATCAGCTCCAATGTATATTAATCCTTCAAAACTTTCTTCAGTTATTAATTTAAGGTTAGGTTTCTTAGTAGTGATTGAACTCAGTACACATCAGGGGAACCAAACAGGTTAAGCAAGTCTTTTGTTAATGCCATAGCGAAAGCAGCCATAATTATTTATAACACCTGGATAAGCGGCCTGCTGTGAGTACCTTGGGATCTGAGGCTGACCCCTCCTCCCCGAGGAAAGAGCAAGCACTTCTGTAGGGACTGGTTAAGACAAAAGGAATGCCACACAAGACTGCACAAGATTTAGCAGAGGCTGCTCTGAGCTTTGCATTAGCTCAAATGCAAATGTTTCTTAATTGGGCCTATTTCCTGAGGCCTGGCCTAAAGTTTTACTTCCTACACCAAGGTCAGACTCCTGGGGCTTGACTTGATTGTCTGCTCCTGCCTCTGTTCCTAGAACAATCATTTTTTAAAATGACCCAAACCTCCACATTTAAAACACCCTTCTCTCCTCATTTCTGTCAAAGCATTGTTTGCACAGTGTTTCCTTGTAAGGCAGCAAGCTATGGCCAGAACCTGATCATATAAGGGTATGATTTCTGTACAAAGATGAATATATCTAGCTAAGTCTGTCTCTGTTCTATGTGGCCTAGTAGCAGCAGCAGCAGCAGCAGCAGCAGCAGCAGCAGCAGCAGCAGCAGCGGCAAACTGCATTAGCATTCTCACAAGCCAATTGTATAACAAAGGGAACTCTTGCTGGAGTATCTCTAAAAATTCTACCTGCTGCTTTTCTTTGAGGCTGTGACAGCTGTAAACTGCAGTCAATGGAACACTAGCAGTTTAACTATAATTTTTAAGTTTCTCTTGTAACATTAGAGCACAACCATAACTTTGGAAAGCAAAACTCAGTTTTAAACAATAAAATCAATACCAAGAGTATTACTTTCACGTTACAAAGTTTGGCGGTCAGTTCTTATATCTGAATGCATGACAGTATAACTTTCAATACCTCAAAGAGATATTATTCTAAATCTTAGTCTGATTTCTAGGATAAGAATTACATAAAATATTACCCAATTTAAACGTATCTTTAAAGACCTGTTTCCCTGGGTTGGTTCATGTCGTGTTTTTTGTTGTCTGGAATGACTCAAATCCTAAGTTACCAGTTTTAAGCCCACTTTTTGTTACCAAAGTTACATATTTTTAATCATACTCAATAATTTATAAGCCAATACTCAATAACCAAGACATGTAAAACATTTTTATACTTTTAAAACCAATCAGAAGCAAAAATGAAGTAACCACATATTTACTTATTTAGATCAGACAAAATTTAACTTTTTCTCATTGTAAATTTAAGAGTGGAGCACCTTGTTACTTATTGAACCCAATAGTCACAGTCACAGAGATTTTTCTAGGATAAACAGCCCTCAGCTCCCTTACCATAGAAGCAGAGAAGCTGCTGGCCCCTCTAAGAGCACCTTTTGCATACAATTAAACCTCTGGCAGTGCTTCTCCTGCTGTGTTTGACTCCAAAGGTCCATTGAGACTGCCTTTTAAAACAAGTTAAGCTAAATCAAGGGGTAGATAGCTAGCAGATAAAGTTTTAACCAATTTTTCTTATCTTTTCAACATAAAACACAGGACAACTTCCATTCATACGACACAGACTTAACATAAAACAGTCAGTTTTGACACATGGACAGATTGGTGCACCAAAACATACAATAGACAGAGAGGAAAGAGAATTAGATGTCCCGATGGGACCCAGATATTCTACCTAAAAGACCCAAAACTAAAACTAAGCATTTGTCCGATAGGGGCCAGAGAGGAAGTAGGACGTCTCCTAATTTCCTCCTGTCCCTAGGAGAGCTCTGAAACAGTTTACATTCATTTTTCTTCCCCTGATAGTCGGGGAGGTTTGTTTTTATCAGATCCATTCTCTCACATCTAGGGTATAAACCATCTCTAGTCAGGGTCCAGAGACTAGAAGCACCTATACGAATTGTCTTTGCTTCCCTAGATTTTAGCGTAACTCTAAACACATATATAAAACACATTTTGCCATCACCTTGTCCTTCAATAAGGTTTATTTATTACTAGTTCATCTTTCTTCACAAAAACATCTCTTACTCTGGTCCATCTCTTATTCTCTCATGGGGGAACAATGGAAAAGAGCCTTTTCAAATCTTTCTTTTTTTTTTTTTTTACCCTGGTACCTCGTGTCTTGAAGGACTCCTTGATTCCTTGTAAAAAAATCTCATGTTCACTTAATGTTTGCCCCATGATTTTGTTCTATTTCACACAGTTTTTACATAAAAATTTCCCTTTTTAACTTTATACTACTTTACACAGTTTTCACACAATGAAGCATTCCTTTTCTAAGTTTATGTTACTTCACTTAGATTTTCACATAAACTGACCATAAGTTTGTGTTACTAATTCACAGCTTTCACACAAATTGTCCCTTTTACCCGAGTATCTAATGTCCTGAAGGAAAATTTCCTGTGAATAAAATTTCCCATGAATACTTCTGTCTTTGATCGTCACTTACCACTCTCCTAGAAGTCCGTTTCGTTGGTCCAAGAACGTCTCCGAAACGTGATCCCCGATAGGACCACCTGGGACAGGCTTTTCTGTGAGTGACATCTGACAGCCGTATGATCCCGTTCCTTGAGCTCCAAGGCATCAGGCGCCAACTGTCCCGACCCGCGGGACGTTCAACGAAGGTCCGAGGAGGGAACTGTTGGATGAAGGAAAGAGACAGGAGACAAGAGATACCTTGGGAGCAAGACAGCAATCCGATCAAACTCCAAAGAACTTTATTTCTGAGCAGTATAAAAAGCACTTAAGGCGGGAGGTGACAGGAGTGGGGGAGTTCCAAAAGGTCAATGTTCCTATCCTATTGTTCTCACAACAGGATAACACAAGATCTCCCTAAATGCATAGGTGGCGTCAAATGGGATATCTCTGAAACTGTAGGCTGCGTCAAACGGGATATCTCAAAACCGCAGGCTGGCCATCTGATTACTGGGAGGCCTGAGGCACTGGGTCCAGGAAACTGAAACTCAGGCCTACTAGCCAGGCCAAAGCCTGTTGGTCTCCGACAAAATATTTTTAGTATCTTGGTGCCTTTTTTAAAAGTAGTAATTAATCTGTCTCAAGTTCAGGAGCTCATCATTTCCTGTTTCATAACTTGAGAGCATAGAGTGCTGAATATGGTGCTGTCTGTTTTCACCACCCCCCCCCCCGCCTCAGTCCCTCTCTTTGGGGGATCCTTTGAGTTTGCTGGCCTTGAACTTGTTGTGTAGCCAAGAATGACCTCTAATTGTTGCTTTATGCCTATATGTGTAAATGCGTCTACAGTCTTGAGGGAGTAACAGTGCACCTATCCTAATCATTGTGGGACTTTGTAGTGTTGGGGGTCTGATGTCACTGGTTGTGCTTTGCCCAGCCCCACTAGAATGTATTAGAACACTTCATACATTTTGAATTAAACAAGGAACTTACCTACGACCATCCTTTGGCTATGGGAAGCCGGGTGAGATGTGTCTCCAAGCACATGTGATGGAATCCCATGTTGCACACTGGAAAGGCTTCTTTCAACAGTTCGACTTATTTCAGTATCTACATTGTCTCCTTGTTTTCATGACCAACCCAGTTTTCCTCCAACATTTCAAACACAGACACGACGAACCTGACACTTTGCTTTCTAAACTTTATGCTATGCTTCATGAATAAAGAATTAAAAAGTAGAACACGGCCCCAAAGGATTTGTCTGTTTCTGTGACTTCTTCTGTCCATGTTGTGCAGGGCAACATAAGGCAGAGAGTGACTCGGTGTGTTCCCACCTTGCAGTGTAAGTCTTCTGAAGAAGCCCTGTGTCCTTGCCCCAACTCTGCTCCCACCATCTTCTCTGGCCTCCCATGTTCCAGATCTGTTTTGCTGCCCCACCACAAATTAAAATAACACCTTCTGTTCGAGTGGGACTTTGTAGTTTACCAGTCATAGTCAGACACTAGGTTTTATCAGAGCGGGTGAGCACAGGCCCAAAAGCACATGTGGACATCAGAGGCAAAGTTGGTTTTCACAGCAACTGTGCTGTGTACTCTAGCCTAGCTGGCTCTCAGCTTTTAGGTGATTCTCCCATGCCCACCTCCTATCCGGTTGTAGAATGTTGGGATTACAGATGTATACCACCACATGCAGCTGTGTGTACACAGGTTCCAGAAGTTGGACTTGGGTCATCAGGCTGCAGGCTTACACTGGTAGTGCTTTTACCCACTGAGCCATCTCTCCAGCCCCAAGAACTCGTAAGTCTTAAAGAAGGTCACTGCTGCTGGACTCCATGAGGACACACTGCTGTTACATGACAGTGATAGAGTTAGAATCAGGCATTACCCTTTGGAACAATGGTTTCTGAAGCATCAGCTGGAAATTTGCTGGAAGTGGGATTCCAGAGTTCTCAAATGAATCAGACACTCAAGGTAGAGTCCAACTGTTTTTCCTGGACCTTAGAGGGCCTCTAATGCAAATGGAAGTGAGAGACTTCCCACAATAAGAGATTATTCACAGCAAGAGACATTGCTATGGGAGATAAAAACTACTAAAATTTATGTTGGGCCTCTTATGGCACTTTTTGTGGATTAAATATATTTGCATATATATGTCAAAATTAACATATGTTAAAGGCATAACTCAATACATATGTTAGACTTTCAATGGTGAAAATTAAAGTAACCCTACAAAGAGGTTAAAATATTTTTATACTGCTTTTGTTTTGTATGTATGTTTACTCTCTCTCTCTCTCTCTCTCTCACACACACACACACACACACACACACACACACACACACACACACACAGAGGAAGTTTATGCTATGCTCTGTGAATAAAGTAAAGGAGTTAATCATGGTTCCTGATCTCAATGAAGTTCACTCTCTAGCCAGGGAGAGACTCCAGCCATCTATTAAGTTTGCTGTGGGAGATCAGAGAAGGCTTCTTTGAGTCTTGATTTAATGTTCCAGACTTCTGCTCCCAGGCCCTTTATACATGTTTCTGTTTAAATTTAACAAAGTTTCCTTCCTTCCACACTTACTACTACCTTCACCTGGACACTTTGTCTAGAATACCACTTGATGAGGCTCCAAAACTCATGCATGGAGAGTCTCAAAGCAGATGCTTTCATAGAAGGCTGACTTGGGTGATCTATTCCATTGTAGCAACAAGGAAGAGGATTTTCTAAACTAGGGAGGACTGCCTTTGTGTTTGGGGAGTTTGCCAGGGTCTTCCAGAAAGAGACATAAGCGACAAGGGAGTGGGGGTGACTGGGAGGAGCAGGGGAGAGAAAGAAAAGAAAAAAGGAGGTTTGAGGACACACTGAAGTAGAGTGACTGAGTGTAGCTCCCAAGACTGTATCTCCTCCATCCTCTTGTAGGTGAGAATTCATGCAAGACTGAGTGTGTGAGAAACCTTCTTCTCCCACACGTAAGAACACGGAAATGTCAACACTGGGTGTGAGGCCTTGGGTGCCATGGGCAGCAAGATGGTAACATGGAGGAGAAGGAGCCTTTAAGGTTGAGTGGCCATGAGCTTGTGTGAAGCTCAGTCCAGAGCAGAAATACATGCAAGCCACAGAGTCAATTTTTATCTTATTTAGGTAAAAAGAAGGCTGGGGGTGATAGCTCAGGGGTAAAAATTTTTGATTAGCTCAAACAAAGCACTGCCAAAAAGTAAAAAAGAAACAGGTAAAAGTAATTCTGGCAACATACTTTACATAAACCAGTGTGAACAAATATAACATAAAATCAATATGAAAAACATATCAATATATCATATTCTCCACTCCTTTTAGAGTGAGTCTTTAAAATCCACAATATATTACTTTTGATGGCATATCTGAATCCATGTGTTAAACTTACAGGAATATGCTCCTGCTAAGAGTAGAAAACATTTTACACAGCTTTATTTAGTTTTTAAGGTCCATTCTAAAACCATAGGTTTAATTCTTTAGTTCCCTTATTACATCCTCCAAGGATGCACACCCACCTGGGGCGCACGTCCAGTGTCCTGGTCAGAGGCTCTGAGAACAAGTCAGACCCTCTCCCGGATGCACACCCACCTGGGGCGCGCGTCCAGTGTCCTGGTCAGAGGCTCTGAGAATAAGTCAAACCCTCTCCCATCTCCATGTTCTGGTGTAGGACCTGTACATCTTTGAGGGTGTGATTTTGATTATTTATTTTTGAACAACCATTGTAAAGACACCCAAGGCTATGAAGAGTTCAGCTAACCCAAGCTGACCATTGCCTTAAAGCTGTTTGAAGAATTAATTGAAAAATAGAATATATAGTGACTTGCCCTGAAAAATGGACAAATGCTTTGTGTAAATGCAGTGGCTCAGGTCCTGGCACCTGCGAGGCCTCAGTGAGAGAATAATGGATGAGTGGAAGGCCACTGAGAAATGGGGATTAGTGGAGGTGCTAGTTATTTTATGTAGTAGCTATTGCAAATGCTTTTGATGTTCTGGAGAAATACAGCTTTTGTCTTCTTTTTTATCTGTCAGCTAAGCCTTTATTGGAGAAAAGGAGAAACTACTTAAGATACAGCTAGAATCAAAGAGAAATCTGGGCAACTTTCCGAAGCAGAACCCATCAGTATCTCAGTATTGGTATTTTTTAACTGCAGTACCTATAGCCTGAGCTATAAACGTTGCCAAGTTGTGGAGTGACATTTGCGGGTTATTCTCTTTCTGGAATTAGGAAAACTCCATGGCGTGGTCTCTCCTATGATTCATTCCCTGGGTCTTTGCTAATGGCTGATGGTGGTTCCTAAAGGGAAAATGATCAAGTATTCTCTATCCTTCCCATGTCCTGACCTGAGAAATTTCCACATTCTTAATCCAAGTCCTGAAAGGACCCTCACCTTGACATGCCCGGATGCCTAGTAATCACATTGCAAATAAATAAAGATTCAAATTAACCTTTGCAGAACTCTAGCCATGTCAAAGTTCTTCTCTTTTTTAAGATATGGATTAGAAATGACGTTTTTGCAGATCAGGAAGTGGATTTAGAATATTTGTATGCACGATGCTCATTTACAAGGTTCTTTAAAAAAAAAAAAAAAAAATCCCTGAGTGCACGATCCTACTTCATGCTCATATTTCATGGTACCATCTGTATCTTAAAGGTGAACTTGAAGCTCAGTGCATCTGCTCTACCAGGGATGCTCTCTAGTTCAGTCCAGAGGCAGCCTTTATAAATGGGCTTCATAAGTTGATACTTTCTAGGGAGCAGTTGCTCAGGAGACCTGGATCCTAGGTGTGAGATACAGATGGTCAGGACTCTCTTTCTTTAGGCCCTGAGAGATGGGGAAGAGTTGGAAGTGACCTTTGATAATGAAGGAATACATTATAGAGGAGCACATTTTAGTCCACTGTCAAGAGGAATGTCAGATTTAAAGGGCCAAGCATGTTTTACCTCTTAAAGCAGCAAGGGATTAGAATTCACAAGCTATCTTGCTCCTGTGTAGACTCCAGTCTTTGTTGACAATGAAGATGCAGTAGGTTTGGGGGACTGGTTGTTCTTCTTGTTGTTGTTCATTATTCCTTTAGTGTGTTCTACAGAGAACACGTGACAGCATGCTCAGGGCTGTTGACATCGCAGTAACAAAATGGATGCTTGCCTGCAAAGCTGGCAGTCCAGCAGAGGAAGGGGACGCGAGCACCCACCGACACCTCGCCATCTCATTTCAAAGCAACCACGTGCTGTGGATAAGGGAACAGGCTGCACCTTGTTTTTATTTCATTTCATTTCGAGACAAGGCTTCCCTTTGTGGTCCAGGCTGGCTTTGAACTCTGCATCCCCCTGCCTCCACCTCTCACATGCTAAGATGACAGTGTGTGCCAATGTGCCACCCTTTACTGACTGTTTTACAGAGACTAAAGAGGGTGGGTATCCTCTGAGGTAGAGGCCAAAAGAAGAATGATGTGATGGGGCAAGAACGTTCCAGGCATAGGGCAAAACAAGGGCAGACAGAGGCCCTGAGGCGGAAGTGCATGCAGGAAGCAGAGGGGCAAGGTGGTGATCTCTGCATGGGGAGGTTGGTAGAGAAGATGAGAAAGGTAGCCAGGAGTCAGGTCATACTGAGTGCATCGGCTACTGCTTGTAGGCTTGGGACTTTTATTCTGAGAGTGATAGGGAACCGTTATACACTTGGATTTCATTCTAACTCTTTTTAAGGTGAGATTGTTTTTGGAAGCCTGGTGTAGTCTATTGCCACCTTTCACAAAAAAATTGTGTGTGTGTGTGTGTGTGTGTGTGTGTGTGTGTGTGTGTGTGTTAGACTCCATGCACATGTGCATGTATGCATGTGGGGTTGGATATCTTCTTCAGTTACTCTCTGTCTCATTTGTTTTGAGAGAGTCTCTCACTGAATCTAGAGCTCCCTGATTTTGCTAGGCTGCCAGTTTCAGGTATGCTGACTCCACCCACTCAACTCTGAGATTATAGCTGTGTGCCACAGTGCTTGGATTTTCGCATGGGTCCTGGGATTCCAGACTCAGGTCTTCATGCTTTTATGAAAAGTATTTTACCTACTGAACTATCACTCCAACCCTCAGAATAAGGTTTTTAAATTTGTAAAACAAAATCCAAATGCTTAAAACAAAACTCACCACGGAATGTCAAGGAAGCCAACTGTATGGATTTATAATATGTCAAGGTCTCTTGAAAGAGACACATGCTGTGATTTGAATTTTCAAAGGTTTCTGTGACTGCTGGAGGAAGAATAAACTGTGAGGGGCACTAGTGGAAGCCAGCCAGTGGCATAGGGCTGAAGCAGCAGCTTCCCTGTACCGTCCAGGACCCTGGCCTCAGAAGCCGGGCTCTGCAACCCTCTCTTTTCGAGCACAAGAGGGAAAATGTATAACTTGATTTATATTTAATTTACAATCTTCTTGAATGCAAGAAGAATATCGTATGGCTTTATTTATATTTAATTTGCCCGCATACTTTTTAATTGCTCTATTGAATATAGGCTTTACAATATCCTAACATAGTAGCACTTTGTACATTTATATAACTCATGAATAAATCTACATATGCTTGGGGTGCGTGGTCAGAAAGCGTTTATGATGGTGTTGTTTGATCCATCACATCTGCAGATCGCAGTTTAGGGAGAGTGACCCTGTGAGAAGCAGGGAGAAAACCGTGCTGGTTTAGAGCATACTCCATTTCAGATCCATTTTGTGGAAGTGCGTGAATTCTTGCTATAATTCAACCTCGATAAATGTCAGTTGTGTTTCTCAGGCACCCTTACCTCTCCTTAAGAGCCCTCATCCAGCTGTAAATCACCTCTGAGGTGGCATGTCTCCCCTAAGGAAACAAGTTTCTTGAGGTGATTGCCAGGCAGGCAAAGTGGTTCTTGATATTCAATGTGAAATCTGGGGGTTCTGAAGAGTGCTCACCTTCCTGTACAGTGAGCAGGGCTTAGCTGGGCACAGAGCCACCTCTCTGATGGGAACACCTATATCTACTATGTGATCCACTGGGGACTCCAGACCTCATGCTTGGTGTCCCTTAATCTGCCTGTCTCAAATGCCCTTCTCCTGGACATTTTTGCTCACTCTTGGGGTGCAGCAAATTGAATGGTATAGCCATTCTAGGGGCCACAACCTGCTGTGTGCTTCATTATTATATCCTGGAGCAGTGGCTGGTATAGACTAGAAGGCAGGGTGAAGGAGAAGGTCAGGCGAGAAGAACCGAGTAACAAGCTTAACCTGTTTCACTTACCGTTGAGAGCCACCACTCCCATCTCTCTCTTCCTATTCCTCCTTCCCTTCTCTCTCCATCCTCTACGCCTTCCCCCTCTCCTCCTTCCGCTCCCACCCCTTTCTCCTCCCCCCTCTCCTCCTCTATCCCCCTCCCCCACCCCTTCCACCTACCTTCTTCCCCCACTTCAATTCCTCTCTCTCCCTTTCCTTCCTTTTTCCTTCTCTCTCATTAAATTTTATTTCTTTTCCAAACAGGGAAATCCCTTTATAAGGAAAGAAGATTAAACCTTTTATTGAGTGAGCAAATTTTCCTGCAGGTAGACTCGGATAGGATACCTTGTAGGTATCAGTATGTCCACGCCTCAGATCTAGTGGGGAGTTGGGGGTCTCTGGAGAAGAAGTCTGGGCCATGATAGAAATGCTAACAAGAATTTTACAAGCCCATCTCACAAGTGCAGACCAACTTAAGCATCTGAGCCCAGAGTGTAGAAGTACTGCAGCCCAAGTACCCTGCTCCTGAATGGGGAGGCATAGTCCCAACTCCATATGCCTTCCTTTTCTGTTCTGCTGACCTCTGAACTCTATGTGGTTCCAACACAGATTCTTTGTTTTGCTAAATTCTCTCATGATTATTTAAATGTCCTCATTAATGAGTATTTGCAGAAATGGTAACTTGAAGATAAACTGATCAGACATTAGGGAAAAAGAACAAGAATAAATCAGCCTAGTGAGTAACTCTAATACAATTTTTGTGCCTAAGATGTCAGTCACAACGGGGCCTACCTTCTGCTCTGTTCCACAGTGCCTGACCACAGCCGACAGTGCTGGGAGAACGGACCCTGAGCCACATCAGGCCTCCTACTCTCTCACTCTACCCTGTGACAAACGTGTCATAGCCACTAGGACTCAGAACTCTTTTCTGCATAGGATAACTGCTGTGTGCAGGGAATGAATCCGGCAGCTGCAGTATTTTAGGGAAAATGACCAAAATTTTAGTGTTATCTGCTTAAGAAACAAAACAGTTTAAGAAAGTGCCACCTGCTTCTGTCCTTTCTGGACCCTTCACTACACGGTTACTGTGCTGGACCAGCCAGTTCCAGTGTGAGGTCGGTCTGGAGCAGAGGCTTATTGCTGTGGGACTCCATGATGGTCCCTCAGTTCTTTGTTGTGATCTGACCGTGTTTGGTCCCTAGGAAACTCCGGTCTTTAGCCGGTGATGTTGTTGTTTGAATGTCTTTGGGACTGGAAGGCATTTTGAATTTCTGGCCGCTTAGGGGCCTTGTTCTTATTTCCATATTTATTTTTATATCAGATCTCCATGTGAAAGAACAAAGCCCTGTGAGTGATCCGTGGCATTAAGTACTATGTCCACTAGGCTTTCAGACAGGGCACTGGGTGTCTTGCTTTTCCTATGGTGTCTCTCTCATTCTGAACATTCCTCAAGAGCTCTGGTCTTTTCTTTACCCACGTACTAAAGAGCTGTTAAAACTTGAACTGTCTCCCTGCTTCTCAGTATTTAAGCTGACTACATTGACTCCAGCCTTGGCTGGCTGGAGCCCTGAGCTCTATGTAGTTTTCATTGACATCTGATTAGGCCTTTCCCTCCTAGCAGCTCATGCAAATACAGCAACCAGGGGGTAGGAATTGAGGTTCGTTGTCTATTCAGTAGGTGCCTGTTGTATGCACTGTAGCTTATTTCAAAATCACAATAAGTTCACTACCATTGGACAAATAAAGGTACAGAATAATGAATCCAAGCAAAGTCTCTCCCAAGGTGAGGGACGTCTCCTCTCTTTCCTTCATCAGGTATAACCTTTCTAGTGTCTTACATTCAAGGAGCTAGCATTAAGGTGAACCCAATCTGCTTGGTGTTATACACACACACACACACACACACACACACACACACACACACACACAGAGAGAGAGAGAGAGAGAGACACCACATACACATACACACACATACACACAGATACATACACACGCAGAGATACACACACACTTACACACAGATACACACTACACACATACACACGCAGAGATACACACACACATAGATACACACTACACACATACACACGCAGAGATACACACACACAGACACACACAGATACACACTACACACATAACACACACAGAGATACACACACAGACACACACAGATACAACACACACACACACACTTTCCCAAAATGAATCTTTCCTTCTAGGCTCTCAGCATTCTATTTTTAGCTTCCTTTGAAAGAAATTCATGTCTCACCCTCTTCTGCACTGGGTCTTGTAGATCAGTGGGCTCACTGGGGCACCAATTTAGTGAAATGATACTTTCAAGTGTGTTAGATTTGATTCTGGGTGATACAAACAGAGAATTGAGGATGCTTTGTAGACAGGTTTAAAGGGACGAAAAGGTGGGAAGAAAAAATATGCCAAGTACAGTGACTGAATAATGCCTTCTTAAAGGTTGTATGGTGGAGACTGTAGCTGTTGAAAATGGAGAAAGATGAATATATATATAGTACTTTGGATGTGTAGTCTCTGTAGCCTGAAACTGTGGGGGGGGGGAGTATGGAGGAGGTATGTATGTATATACATATGTATGTTTTCTTGTAGCTGCGTCTGTGTGTACATGCAGGTGCACATGCAAATGTATGTTCACGAATGTGGAGGCCAGAGGTCAATGTCAGCCTTCCTCAGTCGCTCTCCCCTTTGGATTTTGAGATAGGATCTCTCACTGAGCCTGGAGCTCACCAGCTTGTCCAAGCACACTGGCTGGCTGGCTGGTGAACTCCAGGAGCCTGCTTGTCTCGCCTCTCTAGTGCCAGGACTACAGGTGTGCCCTGCTCTTTTACGTGGGTGCTGGAAATGCATATTTATATGCCCATGCTTACGTATCAAGCACTTTAGTGAGCCATGGTCCCAGACCTCAAATTACATACTTTATAATATTACTGATTCTATGAGTCTCCCATGTGCTAGCTACTGTTTCTAATTATTATGTAATTTATAGCCACATTGTTAATCTTTCCAAACCTTTTAGGGGCACACACTATTGTTATCCCTGAGAAAACAGGAGCACAGAGAGCTTTGTTAATTTACCCAAGGTTAGACAGTCACCCAAAATTAACCAGCCTTGCCCATAGGACCCCAGGAAGGTTGGCTTTTGGACCCTAAACCATTTTGCTCATCTGCCTTTTGAGGGCAGGGGCTCCACTTCATGACTTCACGGGTCTTTAAACATTATGGTTCTACTTAATTAGGACCAGTTCACTATATACTTGGAAGGATAAATATTTGTCCTGTTTGGTGACAGATGTGATGGGTGAAAAAAAAAAAAAAAATCCTGCACTTTTTCGAACGTATCTTCCATCTGGATTTATTCTGGGGAAAGGTCACCTGAGCGCCAGTGCTCGGATTTCATATTTCTCAGTGCTTCCCTGCGGCTAAAACTTGCCTTACAAATTGACTTCTAAAATATTTTGCAATGATGTATATTACTATCCAGTGTGAACACTCTAGAAGAACCACTGAGTCATGGGACCCTCTGGGCAGTTTCTCCATGAATGCCGGGAGTCGGGAAGGGATTTTGTCTTACTCCCTCTCCGTTATAGTCCTGTTGTCTGTCCACCCAGTCACATTTACTGGAAGGAACACGGGTTCCAGGAGGCTGAGGTGTTTGTCTCATTACTTAGGTCTCTGCCTATGGTTTGTGGTAGAAGAGGAGGGGCAGGGAGAGACAAAAAAGACTGAAATGGTAAGTTACTGGAGCTTCTTGAGAAAAATAGAATTAGAAGCATTTGTGGTTCAGATGAAAATAGCAATTTCCTTTCTGCTTGGACTATGGGGCTTGGAGTGCTCCGGGGAATAGAAAATAAATAAAAATTGATCCCTCACCAGTTGAAGGAAGTGCCCTGACTCTGGGAACTGAAATGACAGCCGTAGGTTTGAAGGTTAAAAAAAGGAAAGAGACAAAAGAAACACACAGCATCAGGAGGCTTTTCTTTTTTAAAGTAACTTTCTATGATAGTTTACCAAAAATGATCTGAGAGGCTGTCTGCTGAGACTAGCCACCGGGTAGCAGAGCCCCTCAGGCATGAGACCCTTCCTTGCTGACCATGGTCCTTCCGTGTCTTCTGCAGGTGAGAAGCCTTACAAGTGCTCATGGGAAGGATGCGAGTGGCGTTTTGCACGGAGCGATGAGCTCACAAGGCACTACAGGAAACACACAGGTGCAAAGCCCTTTAAGTGTAACCACTGCGACAGGTAAGGCGACGTAGAAGCTACTGGACTAAGGAGGGAGATAGTGCAGTAGATTGGGGTCTGTGTGTATGATCTGGGTCTGGTAACAGGCCTGTCTCGTGCTCAGCTCCACGGGCCTGGCAATACCTTTTACATCTCTACTGCTTGAAAGGGTGAGAAGATGCATTCTCTTATGTGACAGAATTTTAGGTTCTCCATTCAGTTGCATAGCATTTACTCAGTGCTGGCTTTGAACCAGTGCTAGTCACTGGGTACAAACAAGACGTTGTTCCTCACACAGGTAGATGAGGAGGCAGAGAATTAACAGGATATTGGAAAAGGTAATAGAAGTCGTCTCCTGGCCTTTTCAATATCATCCCTACCACCTTTGTTCATCTTTCGTATGAAAAGAAAAACAGTTTGGTTAATGGGAGAAAGGCTGATTTCAAAGGCTTTGTTCTGAAGGGGTATTGGAAATGGGCCTAGTCTTTGGACATCTGGACTATTCCTTCCTCCCTGAAGACATGCTCAAGGGTCCAAAGATGTCAATAACTCTGCAAACTCATGCTGTAATTCAATTTCAAACTGTCAGTATTTGATAGTTGAAGGATCACGTAGCAACAGATAGTACCCAAGTAATAGTATCTGACAGCCCTGGCATTATCGGCCGATAAACCCCAAAATGGAGACTCTGCAGGCCAAGGTGAAGGCAGGATTAGGTTTAGACATAATCAAATAATGGGCTTCCATCTGAGCATGTTATCCTTCTAATCCTATTTCTGTGTTTAAAAGGAAGCTTAAGAAAATTAACCATCTTTTTAATGCAATACTAAAGGTCTCGGTTATGATGAGAAAAATGCTTCTAATACAATAAAGCCCCTGAAAGCCTCAGGGTCCCCTCGGCTTGGACAGCAGCTTGCAGGATGGCAGGAGGGGGGGAGCAGGATGTTCACAGAGGCCTGGCTGTCCTTGGAAGGAAATGAGCTCTTCCTCACTTCCTGCCTCTCCCAGTCCCTGTGCTCCACACCTGCACCTCCCACCGGCCAGGCCTTCCTCTGAGGGTTTGCTTGCTTAGAGCGTAGGGTGAGGATATCCAAGTCCATGCTCAGCCAAGTTGGCCTGGTGTTCTTTTGGGATGCATATAAAAGACAATTCTGGTTTTCCTCCCCCATTCTTCCTGAAGAGGCTATTTTTCTCTTATCTTCATCCTCTGAGAACTAAATAAAGAGCCTATGGCTCTTGGAATGCAGAGATAAACCCCCCCCCCCCCAAGGCCGGAGGAAGTGTGCCTCTCACAGCTATTGTCTTCTGCTGCCTGGAGAGCTGTGTCTGCTACCCAGGAACACAGCCCGGGTTCCTTGTCCATCCCATTCCCTAGAAGGCCTCTGGAATGTGCAGAAGACAGCAGCTTTTCTTCCTCAGTGTGTCCCAGTCAGTTTGTCTGTTTGACAATCTCTTCAACTTCCATCTCCCATGTCCCTGGTTCAGTCATTCCCAGCCTTGGCTAATAAAGAAGCCTATAGGTATTGACTCTGCCCACAGACCTGTGCAGAAGAGCTTTCCACTGTATCACCCAGGATGCAGATGAGTCTCTGAGCTGTCGAAGTGTGGTGGTTGAAGATACCTATATAAGGCACCCATCTCTGAAGGATGTTAAGACTCAGAGATTGTGGCATTGTGTGTTTTGGAGAGTGAGCACCGACTAAGAAATTGCCATTTCAACACCCTAGGAATTCCTAACTTTGAGCAGCCGATACATTAGCAGTCACCCACTCAAGTGGGTGCTGTGGAAAAGTATTCCAAGCCTGTTTGGTGTGAAGGAAATAGCGATGGGTCATCTGGTTAGTCATTTGCTTTGCTTTCCTCACCAGAACACACTGCGGTCTCTGGAGAGAGAAGCTGTCCTACTGGTGGCACTCCCTAGTGATAACGTGGGAGATTTTGAGTCCACCAGAGCCCCATGTCCTGCATCAGGAGTCCATTTTCAACGTCAGGAATGAGGGGTAGAACTCACTAGTGTCTTATGACAGGCAGTGCCTCTCATTTTACTGCTTAGGGTGCTAAGAATAGACAGGTCTGGAAACTGTCGTGAGGCCCCAAAGCAGATGAAAGGAAGGCCTGGGGTGACGGGAAGCTGCCATCCTTAGGTGACTTTGACCTTTGGAAATGGAGGATATCTGCACCTGGCAGCAGCCTGTTCCCTGTTGGCCATCAGCCTTCTCTCTCTCTCTCTCTCTCTCTCTCTCCTCTTCCTAAACATATACCGTGTATAAGTTATGCTTTTATTTTGTGTGTGTAAGTTTTAAAAGCACATGAAGTAATTATATTTGCTTTCTTCGCTCATGCTGAAGGTTGTTAAATGTCACAGAACACAAAACAAGTCCGTATTTATAGTTTTATCTAGAACAGTTGTATCTGACCACGGTAGGCTTACAGTCCCAGATGGCCGTCACAGACTGGAGCTGAATAGCTGTCACGTATTGTGATGATTGCTTTTCTGCGATTCCCCACCACTCCCTATTGCCTGTTCAACATGAGAGCAGGTCATTTGTTGTCTAATACTCTACTTTCCATATTCTTTCCTCTTATAGAGAGTACTATTTCTGCATTCTTGGTGCCTTACCACAAATGTAAAGAAACAGTCTGAGGGTGCTGTGTGTTTGTTATACTTGGCTCGTTGCTTTGCATACTTCCCTGCTTGGCCTCTGAAGACACTCAGGCTTCAGGTTCAGGCTGGAGGGGAAACCGGTAAGGTGATTATAGAGGATCTTCATTATCATAGCCTCACCACCTGACGGAACCTACTGTAGCTCCCCAGGTGATCCAGTGCCACAGGGGTGGGTCTTTCACAGCCTCGAGAGCAAGGGGCTACTGATGGTGGTATATTGGGCCCCACTTCTTCTCCAGGGAACACACAGAAAAGCCTTCTCCTAAGCAGACTGTTAGGATCCAGGTGGGGCTGTTACTAAGGTAGTCAGACAAGGTCTTGGATAGTTGAGAGGGGGTGTTTAGTACTTATAGCAGTACACCTTTAGGTGATGAGAAGTATTAGCTGGGCCTTAGCCTCTTAGTCCCCTAGTGGATTGCAGTTGGTTTAATAACACATTTGACTTCAAATAGTTCTTAAGCAAGAGAACACTGGTAGGCATTGACTAGTCCTCTGTAGCATAGCAGTCACAATCACTAAAGACCTTGTCGTGTAAGGTCAATAGGCTTTTGAGTTATTATGAATATTTCCTGGGGTATTGTATCCTTAAAGTGATTGGATTCTGCACTTCTAGATGCCCAGTTCATCTACTTCTCTTTCCTGTTTCTATGCCGAGCTCAGTAAGTATAAATTGATAAATATAAATTAATCCCAACTAAGTACCTAACCTGGCATATTGAATTTGAGTGGCAATCTTGATGGTAGGAATCTGTTCCAAGTCTAAATATCAAACATTCCCTGGAAATTGAGCAAGAGAAGACGCCTGCTTGGGTCGGCTGGCATGCAGCTTGTATTTCATACCATGCTAAAGGGCTTGGCTTTTTTCCTGAAAAATATTGCAGGGTACGGGCAGATAATTGGGCGTATATGGCTAGATGTCCTGCCACCGTAGAGCAGAGGAAAAGCTGAGCACGTGTGACTGGGTGAACAGTGTTCTGCGTCAGAGACATGCTCCCAGGACCTAAAATGTAAAGGGGCCTAACCCTCTGCCAGGGCCTCTCCTCCTCACACCAGTTCACATCCCCACATACTCTGGAGACAGACAGGATCCCAAGGGCCTGTTCTCTTGATTTCTCCCGGATACTAACCCCACCCTGACCACTGATCCTCTAGGTTGCTGCCATAGCAACCAGTGACAACAGATGTCTCGTGCTTATTTACATTACAAAATCATTCTCTTAACAATCTCTGTCTTCCAATTCAACATAAGTCCCTCTTCCTAGGTGTCGATAGCCTGCCTTCTATTCTAGAAGTTTTAGGGTCTGAAGTTTATTTATTGCCTTTTTCCAGTGGTTCTCAACCTTCCTAATGCTGCAACCCTTTAGTACAGTTGTGGTGACCTCAACTGTAAAATTATTTTCGTCCTACTTTATAACGTAATTTCGGTATAGTTATGGATCCTAATGTAAATATCTGTTTACTGGTGGCCGTAGGTGACCCTGCGAAAGGGTTGCGGCCCACAGGTTGAGAACTACTGGCTAGAGGCTGCCCACACTGACTGTTCTCCATCATAGAGGCTGCCTCTTTCAACCCTCTCTGTTTTTAAGGATTCTGCTTTGACGATGGAGGGTTGGAGTTTCCAGAAATGGTGTGGGCAGCCTCTAGATGCTAGAAAGGGCAAACGGGGTGGGGGGGGGGGAGGGTAGGGAAGAGAACAAGACAGTGGGCCCCGTGACAGTACAGAATTGTGCAAGTTCAAAGCTGAATTCCCTGCAGACTGTTTAGCTATTTTACAATGCATCAAATCTGTTTCAGTTACTTCATAGGGATTGTCCAGATAACTTGTTCACTCCAAATTAGGGCCTAAAATAAGCTGCTGGGGCTGGTACTGTTATTTGAGGGATCATTGGAGTAGATTGATCTGCTGTCATTTTCCCCACTCCATAAGTTTTCCATTGTCTCTTTGCCTTTTTTTCCTCGTCATCTGCTGGGGTCCTGTTGTACACATGTACCTATTTAAGGAATGGACACAAACAGAGGGTGTGGGGAGTATGGGGTCATGGAACAGGGTGGATTTGTGATTTGTTTGTTTAAGAATGAGCAAACCCAGGGAAGTCTTGCTTTGGACAGGAAACTCTGCAAACCTGAATGGGTAGCTTGCTAATGTCCTAGCAAGGATTTTGAGTGGTGGAGATATCTCAGGCTACAGGAATGCCTAGGAATGTTGTCATAAGCAAGGCAAGGGCTAGCCTAAGGAAAGAGCACACAGCCAGACCCATGGGTGGTTGTTGATTTCTATGCATTATAACTGGAACTTCAGCAGAACCTGATATTGCAGACTGTTGGAACATGGAAATACCCACACTGTTATTGGTAAGACGTAGAAACCTGCCTTAGAATGACGTCAGTGTAAAAGGTGACTTATTAGTTAGATTATTAGCTCCGATAAACTGTTAGAAATGGAATTCAGTTGGTCTTTAAGGTTGGCTAAGCCCGAGTTCCCAGATACCAACCAGATTCTTTTCTCTGCCCACTTCCTTCTCCAGCAGGTTTTTGCATAGCAGCAGCATGGTCACACTAGCAGCTCTAAGCTCATCTCACAACAATTTAGCATTCCCAGTGGATGGAGGGTATCTCTCTTCCAGGAATTTCAGCAGCTAGAGAACCTTTCTTTGGCCTCTGTGGGTCATGTGACTGTTGCTTAGCAATCACTGCCGCCATGGCTTTCATGTTAGAAGGAAGGTCAGCTTTATACTACTGAGAACATAGAAGGGTTTCTACCCAAGAGACTATCATGTGTCTCCTATCAGAGTAAAGTGGAAGATGACCATAACGTCTGCCAAGGAAGGCGCCTGATGATGGAGCTCAAGCCCCAAGAGTTAGCCCAAGAGCCTCAGCTCCAGTCTCTGTTCCAGGACTCCCCACCTACGTAGCCTCACCGCAGCTCTTTAACACATACAGAATCAAACAGACAGAAGATGCACACACACGGACTGACTGACTTCCCGTGGAGATGTCACCAGGGTAGTAGTGTTGGAGATATCCCAGCACAGTGCCTACATACTGTAACACATTCAGCCTGTGAACACTGTCTCCATTCTTTGCCTTGGTGTGACTATATTATGCCTGTGTGGACTTGGGATTTACTGGCAGTACACTCCTAGGCTTTCAGTTGTAAAGCTTGAGACTGCAGTCTGGGTGTTGAAACATCAATGTTCCATTAGCTGATGATACAGGCCAGTTATTCATTATTGTATATACAGTGCACGAGCATGCTGTGTGTTCAGAGGGTACTTCCACATTTTGTTCCTTCTTAGATAATTATAGTTACAACCATAACAGTTACCATGTGTTGACATCTTACTCTGTGTGATGTGATATTCTAATACTTATCTTGCCTAATCCTTCAAACGAACCTGTGAGATTGTGCCGTGAGCATCCCTATCAGCCACACAGCTACTGGAGGAGCTGGGGTATGAATTAAAACAGTCTAACCCAAGCTGACTCCTCCGACACACTTCCTCTGCCTCCATAACTCATGGAGGCGGTCTCTCTTTAAAACTGACCATTTGGTGAAGTGAGAGAAGTAGCCCGACCTCTCTAACATGCTTGTTGTTTATCGTTCTAGGTGTTTCTCCAGGTCTGACCATCTTGCTCTCCATATGAAGAGACATATCTAAACAAAACAAAACAAAATAAAAACAAACAAACAAAAGTAAACAACAACAAGAACAAAACACCGCAAAGGCCAGAGTTGCTATGGCAGCAGCCAATGTCCGAAGGAAATGCCATGAGGCAGAGGGCTGGACTTCAGGCGGGGAGCACTGCTTCGCAGAAGAAAGTTCTCGCTTACAAACCTCTGTGTACATACGTGTACACGCACACCTACACACACCCTCTCACACACAGATCCACACACATACCCACTGTCATGCACTCAACTATATTTAAAGTATATACGTCTATTTCTTATGCCTTGCCCTAACCAGATGGTAGAAGACAAGGAAGAAGGAAGCCAGGTGAACTCAGCGAGCACTGGCTGCTGACTCCAGCGCTACTGGATTACTTCCCGCTGTTGCCAATGGAAAACAAAGCAAATGGATGTCTCCATGGTGGCCGGCAGTCCGAGAGGCTTACATAACTTACTTCTCAGTGCAGCGTGATAAGAGAATCCAACATCTTATGGTTGCCTATGTGTAGCACTAATGTTTCTTTTTAAATAGTTGGGGGAGATTGACCTAGAAAACCAAATTGCAGTTTGGTAGCCAAACTTAACTCCTGGTTTATTTGTCCTTTGTGTGTGAAAAGTCCTACTATCCCGTACGTCAACTTCCTCACAGAACTGTCAGTTGGTTTTGGTTCTTCTTAGGACCATTAAGATCTTTTGAATTGCTACCAACGGCCTTAGCGGCGGCAGACTGTGGATTTATACCTTACACCTTTCTGGCCTGCACCTCTCTAGACTTTACTCTCGAGGGAAGAGTTTTCTTTTCTTACTTTTTTTGACTCTCGCACATCATATGCACTAGGGATTCTGGAAACTTCTAGCATGACTGCAAAGTGGCCAAGAGAATAAAGTCCTTGATGATAAATCACAGTATACCCCTTGAGCCTCACCTTCTTGCCAGTGCTAGATTTTTTCTTTTTAAATCTCTCTGGTTTTTGCTAATGAAAACTTGGAAAAAAAAAAAAAAAGCTTATTTGGAAGCTTAAATGTTTTATCTTTTCTCCATGGACTAAACCTCTCCAGGACTCTCTCTCGGCACCTGGATGTCTAGCTCTCGAAGCGGCCAATCAGATGGGACATCAGAGTTCTCTCATCCCTCCTTAAGGCGTGATGACCTCAGCTCACAGTGAGCAGCTACTGTGCCGCCATTGCTACCCTATACCCAGTTACAGCATAGATCTTGCTAGTCTCAAAGGGCAGCTGCGTATTTAATCTAACTCTGGGTTATGACCTGACAAAAAGCCAAAAATATCACTCTTTCCAGGAGTGGGGGAATCTGTGGATGCTTCCCAAATCTAAAGGCTTCACAAAACATCATCCCATCCCTTCCCTCGCTCACCCACTGAGATCATGGTACCCACCTGTTAAATACATACTTCAAAATGCCATTGTGGGAATGAAGGTTGTCCATTAAGGAAAGGGTGGAGGTGTCTCTTACGCTGTCTCTAGGGGTCTAAGGGGCTTTTGGGAGAGGACTGGTTCTTTCTGGCTAGGCCCACCATGGCTTGTGACCTAGAGCTCCCAGGATCAACAGAGGCCTCATGTTTACCCTGAAAGCTGACTCCAGGGGATTTGTGTTGCTCACTTGCATATCACACACACACATCCAATGTTGGTTTCTATCTTCCTGAATTCTTAGCTAGCTGGCACTGGCCTAAACTCCAAAGACTGCCTTGAGGACCATTAACTGGCCTATGTAAGCAAGCGGGGTGGGTATTAAGGCAGATTGTATATTTTGTATATTCTGGGACCATCCCTTCGAGACACGGCTAACAAACAAAAGTGGCATTTGGTCCGTACATGGTCGCTGTTCCTTCATACCAGCTGGCTCCCTCCTGCCCTCCTCTGACTGTTTTATCCACTGACTGTTAAAATGCCGCCCATACATACTTGGGATGCAAAACTGAAGTCTTTTAAAGGAAATAATAATAATAATGATATAAGCAACACAAACACATATGACAGCAACCTTCAAGATCCTTGGCACTTGGGTTCTCAGCTTTCAACAACTTTGGTTTCACTGAAATGATGAATCTACCTGTCTGAGGGTAAAGGAACCGCTTTGTCACAAATGCTGTAGCTTCCAGTTGGACAGTTGGGGCATTTCGAGGTCTAGCCTTTAGAAATTCTTTTTTGTTTTACTTTTTTTTTTTTCCCCCAATTTAGACCAAAAAAGAAAAAAGAAAAGAAACCATTGTAAACACACACACACACACACACTCACATACTCTATTTGCCAGAAGCAATTATGTATATGTTAGTTAGAGGGTATTAAAGAAAAAGGAAATCTGATTTATTCCAAAGATTTAAAAGTGGACATGACTTAGAAACTGTTCTGGAGCACTGCTTGCCGACAATCTCATTCTCTACTGCACTTGAGTGCATCCTGCAGCCAGTCCATCAGGGCATACCATGGGATTCTGTTTGAATGTGTGCAGCATCCTTTTTGGATGAAGGATGTGTGAGGGACCTTGACCCTCAACTGTATTGAACTGTAGCGCCTCCAGTCAGTGCACTAGATGAAACTTTAGACTGCCCAAATTCTGTTGGTGTGTTTCTTTCTCCCCTTCTGTAGCAGTCAGTGTCCAGCATGAATGCACGCACACGCCAGGGATGGCATTAAGCCATGGCTGCCACGATTTACAGACGTTCTCTCCCAGGCTGGAGCTGCTCTTGCTCTCAAAATGTCATTACTAAGGTTTATAGTACTTAATTTTTTTTGTACTGACCAATGCAAGGCTCTATAAAAAAAAAAAAAAAAAAAGAAAAGAAAAGAAAAAAAAAAAAAGAAATGCGAAAGAGTAATCGTTGATGTTCGTCCCTCTTGCCATCTGTGGTTTCATTTGAATGTGGCAGAACAAAGGCCCCTTGGTCCTCTTTGGTGTCTGAAATGTTTGGTAATTTCTCTTTTGTATCAGTGAGGTCTTTGTGATCTGCTCCTGACCTCTCTTGGAGCAGAGCGCACTGAGATACCATGATGGTGCTTGCTTGCTTCAGAGTCCTTTGTTGACTGTGGGAATTGGCCTGAGAATTTGGTGGGTGCTAAGCGCATGGCTTTGAATCTGTTCTTCTCTAGCCCTAGTGAACACCTGTGGAGGATAACCAGTCCTCAGCCTGGGGCGGGCAGCCCTTGGACATTTTAGGAATAAATTTGTGACATGTCCTCCATCCATCCTTTATCAACTGCAGAGGTGGTTGCTTGAAGCCTCTGGAGGGAGCAGGTTTTTCCAAGAACTAACCTCAACATGGACTTTGCTCCCCCAGAGGACTGGGTATCTAGAATGGTGTCATGGATGTTTGAAACATGAAATCCCTTTCACAATTTAAGACATTACCTCCTAACATTCCAAGGGAACCCCAGATTTGAAAGGGCAAGCCTGGCATAGCGTGGCATAGGCTGTCCTCTTGAGCGTTCTATCCAGGGTCCAGAGTTGGCTATGTAGAAGACATGGTTCTAAGCCACTAGCAATTTTCTTTACTTCGAGTTACGCCTCTTTCTCCTCCACGTGACCTTCAGGGATGTGGAGACCCGACATTGTAATGCTGCTCCTTGCTCCTGGTCTCCTGTTCCACTGTCAGCTTACTGGCTCAGCTTCATGCCTATGCGGATAAGTACTTTGTCCAGAAAAAAAAGAGATGTTTGGATTCTGTGATAAAGCTGCATTTTTGTAAAAATATTGGAGACCCCCAAATGACCTTGATGCTGGCCATTTCCCTGTCTCTTCCAGTTGACTTCCCAAAGCCCTTCAACCACTCCCCCCGTCCCCCCCCCCCCCCGGTCACCTCCCCATGCGCACCTCTACCCTTTTCCATCTTTGATCGCCTGATGATAACAGGGTAAAAAGAGAGCCAACCTCATGTCTGATGAGCAGAATGGATTCCTAGGATTTTTTTTTTTAATTTATTTTTTACTTTTAAATCTTCTTTGAAATCAGAGAAGAGTTTATTTAGGGACTTGAATTTGGGATATGCTTCCAAATGATCTGTGTCTATTTGCATCCAAGGGAAAACAAATGGGGAGAGGGAGTTGGCTAACTCAAGCATTCAGAACTGTCCTGCCTGCAGCCTCCACTCCTGCATCCCATGGGGAAGCCCAAAGAAACGGTTTGCCGGTGCAAGCCTCAGTTTGATGATTTTTCATGGTCCTGAGTGATTTTCTCTGTGGAAGTCACTTCATAATGCAAAAGAGGGGACTACTTACATCTCCTCTTCTGCGTGTGTTACTTCAGAAGGAAAGAGCATGAACAACCCATTTGACTCCAGAAATCAGTCTGCTTTCTCTCCCCTTGAAAACAAACAAAAGACCTCACATCTGGCTGAAATCTTGCACCTAGAATATCACCCAAGTGGAAATTCAGTAAGTAGGTCTTGGCTGAAATAAATTCATGAAAACTTTCCCTCAAACTTTTTAGAAGTGACAGAAGTTGGGGCAGGAGGATACCTGGTTCTGAGTGTCTGGGTTGCATTTCGGGAAACATGGTGATGCTTAATTTGGAACCTGAGGGCCAGCCTGAGTGTCCATTGCTGCCTTCTTAATGGCCTGTTTTTCTCTTTGAGGATGTTTGGAAGCACTTGAGATGGACAACAGAAATATGTCAAAAGGAAGCAAAATATGCTTCTGTGAAATGTGGTGTCTCATGACTAATGCCTGAGCTTCAGGGTTTCTTGTTTTTAACTCTTAAATCTCCTCTCTTGGTTCCTCTAACAGATCCCAGAAAGGGGATGGCTAAGCTGCAATTAACTTTCTTATGAGCATCTTCCCAATATAGTACTGTATTCTTCAGGTGTTCTGCATTTTCGTGTAAGTCCTCGGGAAACAAGTATCCACAACGGGAGTGAGATCAAAGCCGTCACTTAGCAAATATCCCAAACAAGATACTCTTTTTCAAACAGGGCTCCCTCTCAGTGGTCATGAGGGAAGGTTGATGTGTTCTTGGTTGGGGACCGTTTATACGATTTTTTTCAACTGTGAGCTTTGAAATCGTAATTGCTTTGACCCCAGCTTCTGTCTACTGCCATACAAAGGACCCCACGTCAGAATAATGAGGGTGGTGTGTGTGCACGCACCTGCATGGGTGTGCACACACCTGCATGGGTGTGCATGCACCTGCATGGGTGTGCACACGTACCTACTGTACCTTCGCAGAAGGAAAACAGGCTACTGAGGTATAAGAGGGGTAGCCACCAGTGCCTAATCTCTTTTGGGGGGATGGATGCTTATAATGCCAGTATATAAAAACCACACCACTGGGAGTTAGTTCCACATACAGGGGAGGGGCAGTGGGTGGGGATAGGGGACATTTCAATCCTAGCCCTTGGGACCAGAGGCAGAATAGTTTCTGTAAACCGAGGTCCTAAAGATTTAGGGGCTCATTGGCCTTTTTTTTTTTTTTTTTTTTTTTTTCCATTTTTCTTCCCAGCATGCATTTCCTAACTCAAGCTCAGACAATTTGATTTCTTCCATTTTCACTTCTGCTTCATTCCAGGGAGGAAAAATACACCTGTTAGGGCCAAGATCTCCTTGCTAACACAGAGGCAAACTAAATGTTTCATGGTTTTGGAGCCTCCCCTCCTTCCCTCCAACCACCCCCCAAGCCCCCTTCCCCCCTCCTCCCACACTGTCCCCCCTCCTGCTCCCAACACGTGACTTCCCAGCCACGCCCCAACCTTTTCCTCTTCCTGCTCCCAACACATGACTTCCCAGCCACCATGACTTTTCTTTCTACTCTATTATTATCCTCTTCACAGTTGCTTGAAGAAATTTAATTTTGCACTATACATTTTCGTTTTGCCGGACGTGTCTAACAAGTGTGTTTGGAAAGACCTGCTCCCAGCCCCTCCTCTCCCCCCACCTCCCTGTCATATTCTCTCAGGCCTTCTCTGGTATTTATAATATATCACAGAAGTACCCAGTCTTACAGCCCTCGGTTATGCCTTTTTTTGACATTTTATTTTTTTTAAGCTTTTTATATATATATATAAATATATTACTTTGTCAAGTTTTTTTGCTGTACAAAAGTCTTAAGATTTAAAACTATTATTTGTATTATATGATGGTGGTATGTTAATGTTACAAAATTATTAATGAAGAAAAAATTTATTTTTGTTACTGGTCTGTTTCATAATTCTTTTTTAAATTGGTATATTGTAAGATATCTATGCAAAAATGTTATGTGACGCATTTTTATTTAAGAATGTAATATGTGTAATAAACAGTAGAATGTGTTCGGCCTTGGAATGGTTCACTGTATTTCCCCTCAGCTGTTTCATTAGGGGGAAAAATTCTCAAATAGACAACAAATGGCTCCTTATGTTCTTCAAACAACTTTTCTTTCTGGGGAAGGGGAGGCAAAAAATGTCATTTTTCTCTGGCGGTGTGTACATGAGCACGTGCATTTGTGAGTTTATGTGCACACACCTCGGTGTGCTTGTGTGCTCTTCATAGCTTCAGTGAATTAAAGGAGAAATAGCAAATGGTTAGAGGTTATGAAAAGCAATATTTTAGAATGAGGTCGATTATGGAATGGTATTTGTTTAGGGAGCTGGGTGAGGTTTATTGAAAGCAAGTTATTTGATGAGGGAAAAGGGGCAGTTTGCTCTGTGCTGATATTAACCAGGAGTGTGTTTAGAAAGGCTCATTTGAAGTGGTTTGTGGAGAGGGGATGGCGGGAGAGGGTTGGGGGAATCCCTGAGGTAAGGATGAGGGAGTGTGTACAAGCAGCAGTGGGTAAGAAAGGGCAGGAAGTGACCAAGCAGGGCAGGAAAACTCAGGTGGTTCTACAGAGAAAGAACAGGTACAGGCACCCCAAGAAGCAAAAGAGAGGAGAGATCTGAGAGAATTCTCAGAAGGAAGAGCCTACTACTAACATCGATTCTGTGCTGGGCTTTTAGAAAGCGCATCAAGGTAGGAAGGCAGGCAGAGGATCCAGCATCCCTCTCCCCACCAGTCTCCCGGGGCAAGCAGTATTCTTAACTAGAGGCAACAATAAACACTATCCCAGGGGAAACACAGCTCCTGGGGGTTTCTTCTCATGCTCCAGGGTTTCTAAAATAGATAGGATGGCTAAAACCCTCTATCTCTAGTCACATAAACCTGAAGAAAAACATCAGTAAGTGTCCACATTAGAAACCATGACTACAGGGACTGAACCTGCTACAAGAGCAGGCGGTGCTGTCTAGGCAATGAGCAGGAGGAGTGGGCTGGGAGCTGCCAAGAGATAGATGAGAGATACTGTTTTTCCACATCAAAGGCCAGGGAGGGAAACGGTAGGTGCTTGGAGCCAGAGAAATGCTTTGAAAGTCTAATTCTCAGCTACCTCCTCTCAGTGGCCCAGATGTAGGATGGAAGGCAGCAACTTGACCCAGTGAGGGAAGACACAGCAGTAGAGCTGTGGAATTCCTTAGTCCCCAGCTTTTCATCGGCTTCAGCAGATGAGCAATTTACTTCTCATAATCAAAATCATGCTCTGGAAGCTTCTCTAAGCAAGAAGGGAAAAGATAACTTTGCAGCATTACCCAGGACAAGGCTTGCTCCTCTACTCCTTGGTTTATGCTAAGGTATCATACTGTACATTTGAAATGGCTCACAGTCCACAATGGGCTGGAATGCTGACAAGAGAGGGTAAATCTAATCTATGTGCCATAAGGAAATGAGATGGTTACATAAGGAAACATTCTAGAAGACTGAAGCATCCTTCTCTACAGTCACAAATTTTGCTTAGAATAGGTCAAAATACACATTACTCCACAATCTTCTGAACATCCTTTTTTTAAAAAAAAAAAAAAAAAAAAAAAAAAAAAAAAAAGCATTTTTACTTGTGTGTGTGCATGAGTCAGTGCCAGTGTGAACACAAGTGCGAGAGCACACACACACACATCGTGGAGTATCTATGGAGGTCAGAGGACACCTTTAAGGAGTCAGTTTCACACCATGTGTGTCTCAGAGATCAAACTCAAGACAGCTAGGCTTGTTGGCGAGCACCTTTAATTGTTGACTCATCTTGCTGGCCCTTGAGCATCCGTTTTTGCAGTATAAATTTGAGGAACACTCCAGTCTCTGGGCTTTGCTTGCCTGACCCTGGAAGACTGTACTTTATGTGGTGTAGTTTTGAGGTTTTTTGTGGGTGGGTGTGATTTTTGTCCTCTTTAGATATGGCAAAGTTTTTGTTTGACATTTTTCTTGCAGATCAGAAAAATGAGACTGGGAATGTCTTAACTTAAAAAAAAAAATAAAAATAAAACCTGCAACTGGAATCCAACAGTACTCTGAGAGGACGGCCTGGCTCTCCTTAGATGTGAAGAACCCGAGTGTGCGCAGCTGTAATATGAGGCTATGTATCCAGTTGAAAAGAGTGGACTAAGAAGTCTCAGGAAAAGCAGAGTTCAATGGGATTGATAGATAATTTAGTGGTTTTAGTTCATCTTCCACTTACAGATTTAGAAGAGGAGATGGTTATAACTTTTAACTAAAATAATATTTTTGAGGCTACCTAAAAGTGATGGGTCTCCAGTTGACCTATGATGTGCCAATTTAGTGATTTCGGCTCCCAACTCTCAATGTTTTATCTGATATTTTTAAAACTGTCAGCATTATCTGGTTTGAATTTTATTACCTTTAAAAAGTACATTTGATTTTGTTATAGCTATACATACAACCAAGGCAATTTTTTTTAAATGATAAAATGCCCAAGAAAATCTACAAGAGGATGAGAGGCCAATGGTTCTGTTTTAGAGAATTTTTTTCATTTCCCACAGCTAGGTCCAGCCTTCTATCCAGAGTGTATAGATCAAATAGAAACTGTCCACCAACATAGCCATTTGCAGTCTTTTTTGGTTTTTTTTTTTTTTTTTTGGTTTTTCGAGACAGGGTTTCTCTGTGTAGCCCTGGCTGTCCCAGAACTCACTCTGTAGACCGGGCTGGCCTCGAACTCAGAAATCCACCTGCCTCTGCCTCCCAAGTGCTGGGATTAAAGGCGTGTGCCACCACTGCCCAGCCGCCATTTGCAGTCTTAAGTAGAGAAAATGGACATACTCAAAGACAAATACTGTAAGGTGTCATTTATAGAGAGAATCTTAAAATGTTGAATTCATAGAAGAAAACCACAACAGACTGAATGGGAGGACATGTTGGTCAAAGAAGATAAAATTTCAGTTGGAAGGAGTAAGTTCAGTAGATCTATTGGACCACACACTGACTATGGTCAATTAAAATGTATTCCTTTTTTAAAGATTTGTTTTTAGTATTTTCTGTGTGTGGCAATGGGGGCATGCCTGTGTGTGCATGTGTGAGTGCAGGCTCCATGAAGTGCAGAAGAGGGCATTGGAGCCTCTGGAGCTGAAGCAGGTGACTGTAAACGGCCTAATGTAAGTTCTAGAACCTAACACAGGCCCTCTGCAAGAACATCAGTCATCTTAAGAGCAAAGCCATCTCTCCCAGTCCCAAATAATTATATTCTTGAAAATCACAAGCAGAATAGATTTTGCGTGTTCTCATCACAATAAATAAATAAATGGGTAAGTATGTGAAATAATATGCTAATTAGATTGATTTGAATGGTCCACCATTCAATTCAAAACATACACTATTTTGAAAGTTAATAAAAATAAGTAAAGAAACTGGGGCTTAAGGAGGGTCCATGATTTTTATTGGCGCCACATGACACACGTGACAGAGGTGGCCACCAATTCCTTGCCTCCTAACCTAATAAATTTACTTTCTGTGTGCCTGCTTTAGGGAAACCAAGAGCCACCTCAATGTTTCAGATCACACCAGGCAGCACTGATTCCATCTCCTTGTTTGCTCCCCACTTATCACAGACAGTAACCCTCAGAGTACCTAGAGTACGAAGTGTCTTGGAGATGTCTGCTGATGCCACTCTATCCCTTGAGTTAGTGGATTTTAGAGAATTCCACCTTGTTCGGGTTCATACAGCATTGACAATGAAGTCAGCCCAGGGGTATTGATAGGCAGCCGTGTTCTACTGGTCTCGGCTGTGGTTCTTCAGTGAGAGCTATTTGAGTGTGACCTTCAAGAGCCTGGTGATATCTTTGCACTAGTAACTATTTCCTTAGTAATTTTCTTCAGATCAGTGTGCTTTTGGTTTGTTTTTGTTTTGTGTGTTGTGTTTTATTTTTGCCTTGCTTTGTTTTTGTTTGTTTGTTTTGTTTTTGTTGTTTTTGTTTGTTTGAGACAAGGTTTCTCTGTGTAACCCTGGCTGTCCTGAAACTCACTCTGTAGACCAGGCTGGCCTTAAATTCACAGAGATCTGCTTGTCTTTAGAGTGCTGGGATTAAAGGTATGTGCTGGGATTAAATCAATGTGCTTCTTAAGGCATTAAATTTAGGCTCTAGTTTTGTGCTAAGCAAAGCCCTTCCCAGATCACTGGCTTAGTCGCTATTTATATTTTAAAATATAAATGAAAATAAGTGAATAATTCAAAATATAACTACCCATCTTTGAATTACATTAAAATGCCCAGTCGCTGTGAATACTTGAGAGACGTGGTCTGTTGCCCTTCTCTGAAGTGTCTACTTCATCATGTCTCTTTAGCTAATTGTTTAGTCCCTTTGCCTCTCCTTGGAGCACATTTCAAATTGAATCTAAAAGTAAGTGCATGTGAAAATTTAATATAGACTGATTTTCTGGGGGCGTTGCTTAAGGCACAGTGCTCTTGCAGCCTCTATGGCTTATTAGGGAAACAGATGTGCATGCTCTGCCTCACTTGCCCTGCTTTGGAAGACACAGCTCTGAAGAGATTCTCATGGTGGGCTCACATGCATGTTTATGCTGTTAGCTTGGGAGTGGAGGACCCTCGAGTATGAAGCTGCAGTAGCAAATTCTCCTCCTTTATTCCTGCCCCAAGGACAACCGTCAGTGCCTGAAAAGCAAAGCATATTGGGTGGCCATTTTCAAAATGGGCTCACCGTCATGCCATGGTTCCTCAGTTGCTAACCAGTACCCATACCCACATGTGCACACGGACACACAACTCAGACTCCTAAATACTTTTCTAATCATTTTGCAGATCCTTCATGTCCTATTAAACATTTGTATTTTTGTGTAAGGTCTTTCCTATTTTATAACCTAAACTAGCCAAAAAGAGGCAATGCTGTCTTATCCATTCTTAATATGGACACACGGTAATATGAATGAGTCTATTCTTCCACAGGAAAGCTGTTCAAGCACAGAGATGATGAGAGATATTGAGATTACAGGTGAAAGAAACCGGAACAGTGGTCAACTCTGGAGGGATAAACAGCTAGACAGGCTATGCTTTACCCATTTTTGCGGGGCCATGGGGCAACTAGGGGATCAAGGGGCTGAAATAGGATTTGTTGTCAATAAAGTCTCCCATGTGATCAAAAGAAGCATCTTCAGGAACCTAGGTCTGCAGAGCTGACCTCAAGGAACAGCTACTGGGAAATGGATCACCTCTAGATAAATTACCTTGGCAATTGCATATCCCCACCATGCAGGTGGGCTTGATTCTGTTCTTTAAAGTGACAGCTCCCAGCACCTGGTCTCTCCAGTAGAAAGTCAACTGACTCTCTAGGATGTTGAGGATGATTGAGCCACTAGGGATATATTTAAAGACATGTCATTGAGGACTCTAAATAACATCAGAGCCAAAGCAGCAATGGCCTATTTTCTGCTGTTCCATGATATATTCTGTTCTTGGCATTAAAACCGCAAACTATTTTGAGACATATAGGAGTTACTTATAGACATTCTGATCAAAGAATCCAACTATTAGAAATGAAAAGTGCAGGTAATGTTTACGTGCTCTGGTGAAGTCACAGCAGAAGGTTGCCAGTGCCTGATACCAATACTAAGTAATGGGCAAAATTTAAACCTTGGCTTTAATTCTGGGAACTTTCAACTTCTAGTCTTGGGATCCTGCATTTTTGTTTGTTTGCTGCTGTTTCCTTTCTCTCTGCATTTATTCTCTTTGTCTGGCTTTCCTTTCTCAATCATCTCTCTGTTCTCCTGTCGCTATGAGGGACCAGTTCTAAGGTCCTCATGGGGCATCCCTCTCCAGGATGGTCCCAGTGACACAGCCCATCTTCCTCAGGCGTTTTTGCACGCTCTTTTCCTCTGCTGTACAGTCACCATCTCCCAATTTAAGAGTCTCTGTTTCTCCACAAAATTTAGGATGGTAATAAATAACGGATGCAATTAGTGAGTCTCCTGATTTCTCATGGTACAGAGACATCAAATTGAAAAGTACATGGCAGACTCCAGCATATCTTTACATACTAAGTACTGTTATGCCAGGCAGCAAGGCTGCCACTTAGAAGACATGCTGTGTAAGATGAGTCAGCCATATAGATTTCAATATTCCTTACTGCACATAGACAATAAAGTATATATAACAATGGAGCACTTAGCTCATGAGTCCTAGAGAGACAGGGTTATAACATGACCAATGTAGGCCATTCCCCTTAGTTTGCAGTCCATCCTACCACTGTAGGCTAGGCTTTGATTTACTCGAAATCATTAATTCCCAAGCAGAAATGAACTGTTGCGATTCAGAGAAATGGCTGAGGTATACATTTTACATACTAAAGCAGACCTGGCCTCCAGGTTCTCTGAGCATCCCTCAGACTTTACCTGTTACAGGGCAGGGCTGGCACACCCTGGCCTCTACACTGAACTTCATCACTCAGGGGCTGGGCTTCCCCTCTCCCAGAAGCTCTTCCCTTTATAATCCAGACATTTTGGTCTTTCCCCTCTACTCTCTCTCTCTCTTCCTGCAGCATGTTCTTTCTCTCTTTCTCTTCTCCTTCCCCTCTGTCTCCCTCCCCCTGAACTCCTTCCTTGGGAGCAGGGAACCCATGCGAGAGCAGATTCCCAATAAACCTTCCTTTATATAGTTTAATTTGGCTTGCATTGGCTCATTTCACTGATGGAAAATATCGTTAACCTGAGTTTAAATGTGTACAGAAGCCTACTGTGTGCAATGTTTCTTGGAGTGGAAGCCAATGACTATGCATATCAGACTCAGCCAGCATTTGTTTTATAAGTGCCATTTTCTGTTTCATTCCAGATTTGATTTGGACCATTCTGACTAGGAGTCAGTGCCGTGAGCTAGACAAGGATGTTTTTAACAGGCTCTGACAAATCATTCCAGAGCACCCTCGTGTCAGAGACACTGATATAGAAGGGATCAGATAGCGAAACAAAGTAATATTTTCATAAAGCAAATAAACACTTCCCTGGTTTTGTTCTATGACAATAAGGATTTACAAACAGCTGCACATGTGACTTGCTAGCTTGGGGCACCTATTGTTGGAGCTGTGTCTTCTAGGGCCTGTCACAGTGAAGACACCCTGGTACCCCTTACTTCAGGTGACTTCAGAAGGCAGTTGTGGAGGAAAAAAGCCACAGACAGCTCCCTCTGAGGATGTGCTGAAATGGAACCTCCATGGGACTTTTCCTTTATATATTTTCATTCATTTGTTTTTGAGTGTGTGTGTGTGTGTGTGTGTGTGTGTGTGTGTGTGTGTGTGTGTGTGTGTGTAGATCAGAGGAGAACTTTTGGGAATCAGTCCTCACCTGGTGTATAGGTTCTGGAGATCCAACTCGGGTCTTCAGTTTTGACAGCACGCACCCTAATCTGAGCCCTGTGCCCGTCCCCTCTCTGCATCTTTCCTGAGCACGATCCTCTATAGGCACAGTTCCTTGGAGATATGAGTCTTCATTTTTTTGGCTTTGAGTTAGTCATCTTGTTTGAACTCGGCAGCTGATACTCTGCTCAGAGATGTGCTCTGACAGAGCTCTAAGTGGAATATGGAATACTGAGTCCAAAGGACTCACCCTGTTTGGGGTATAAGATTACAGTTTAGGCCATCCTGGGCTACAGAGGAGCCAGTGAGACCCTGTCTTCTACCAAGTCCTATATGTTTTTAAATCTCTCTTCACCATCGGAAGAAACTTAGGACTGAGCATGTGAAGGAATCCTATGCTACAGAGAGGTAGAATTATGTGTGTCAACAAAGCATTTTGAGTTAAGTCTAGATCTATGTTCATATTTTATCCACTACCACAGGGGAAGGACTGTGTGTCATATTTGGAGAATATGGGCTTCTCCATATTCTGAGAAAGTTACTCTAAAAATAATCTTTCTGGAAGCCATAATAGAGAAACACAGAGTGGAATTTTCAGGATTATGATAGTTCTTTCTTAAAATGTTCATATACAGGTTCTTGCTTATCCCCTTCATCTGACCTGCAGGATGGAGATGGTGTAGGTGGCATGGGGAACAGGAAGGGGCCTGCCATAAATCTGATCACATTTGGAAAGGGAAGGATGAAGCAGATATACAGTAATCAATAGAGCAATGTCTTGTTCTGTGGCCAATGCTTACTGGCCCTGCTGCTGGGATGTGACCCTGCTGCCCCTAACCCTGAGCCATTAGAGGTGATGTGAGTTCACAGAATGTCCTCCCTTGTGGTTGGAATGCGTGGCTTCTCAATGCACAGACTCCTTAGTGTCCAACCAGTGAGAACCATTGCGGATGAGTCTCTACCTCTTTGCCTTCTAGTCTTTTGTGTTTTCCCATAAAAGAGGAAAGATGATTTCTCTTCCCCAAAGCCACGTTTGCAGGACGGAATGTACGAACTCGAAACGTTTCCTCCTGAAAAATCCTATTGGGAGAACAAACAGGGAAAGCAAAGCCACAATGAGAACAGGGACTCAATTGTTCCTCCACTGACTCAGCTAGCCCCATGCCTTGTCCTGCTACTGCTGGAGGTGGGGGTGCAGGGCAGGCAGAGCCTGTTTCCTGATCCTGGAAAGGAAATAGCAAAAAAATGCTTTGACTGAAAAGTGAGAGCACTAATTGATTGTTAATGACTGCACAGCCCTAAATGTCTGGAATTTGGTTTAGATTCAATGTAATTTGACATTTGCCAACCATTATTAAATCCCTTGGATGCTCTCCCCGTGCAGCCATGATGAGCAGCTGATTGGCTCTGGGGGATGGAAAATGCAACTGGCTGGGCAGGGAGTCGATGGGTGTCTGGAAGTCAGCCATCTTCCCCCGCTGCCCGGGCTCAGCAGGCTGGCAGGGCTGGGTGGCCTTCCCCACACCCTGGCTTCTCTGTTTTCAAAGGGGCATCCCTTTCCAGCACCTGTTCACCTGGCTCAGAGCAAGGCATCTTCTGTTCTATGAAGATGTTCTATGCTTTTCTATGAATCAGAAGCCAACATGACCTCTCTAATAACAAAAAAAGACAAACAAAAACTGTACTACCGTTGTATCCAGGATTCAGAGAAAGATGCAGAAGTGGGGGTGTGGAAAAGCTACTGTGGGAAAAATACTCCCTGTGGGAATGTGAGGATTTTCTCTCCCCTTTCCCTCCCCCGTCTTCCCCCTCCCTCTCTTCCTCCTCCCTCTTTTTCCCTTCCCTCCCACACTTGTATTTCTCACAGCTCCCTTGGTTCCTTATCTCTTGCATATGGTGCAATGTAGTTTCCACCACAGTCCCCCCACTTTTAGTTTCTTTCCTGGCATGACCTATCACCTGGCTCCCCACAGAAGCCGATAATCTCCCTGTTCTCCATTCCAGTTTCCTGAGAGAGAAAACAACAATTTGATTGTTCAGGTTCAGGGCTATGGTTCATCCCTGGCAAGGTCCATGTGTTCATCCTCCTAGAGCTCAGATAAGCCTGGTAACGAAGGAGCAAAGCACATGTCACCCAGGGACTCTTCTCCAGGGCAAAGCACAAAGTCTGCCCTCTCATTGTGAGATAAACTATTAGAATGTTCCATCTAGCCTTGCTAAGAGTTGAGCTGTGTATGCTGATAGTTCGTGGTGGACCCCTACCTTCAGGGACTGCACGCCTACTCACCTTAGCAGAAAGATGGGCTCCTCCTCATTCATGCCTGTGACATCTACCTATGAAAGGTGCTAGAGGGAACCATTCATCAAGGGAGCCATGAGAGCCAAGAGCAGAGAACACAGTGAGAGAAAAACCCCAATTCCATTCCAATTAGGACAAAGATACATTTGTAAGATCTTTCTTTGTCATGTGTAAAACAGCCTAAAAGAAGAAAAGGGTAGGTGAAGGCTCTAGATTCATTTCCCTAGCTCTCCAGCTGTGCTTCTGGTGAGCTGTGTGGCCTGAGGCCCATTGCTTGGCATCTCTGGGCCTTGTTCTTTTCAGCTGTGCAGCAGTGGCTGCAAATAAGAAAACTGGAAAAGTAGGAGGGAGACACCAGGCCATGTCCCCTTCTGCACCAGATCCTTTAAAGGGGATTTCCTCTTGCAGCTTGAAATTCCAAAAATATTCCAAGATTAATTTTACAAGCATTGAGGAGACTTGAGCACACAGTAACTATGAATTATCTGCCACCTGTACTGTTTCGCCTCTCTCAGCTCTTTCAAGACCTTTGCAGGAATCACCCTAGTCCATGCAAGGGAACGATTGGGGCATCCTTGATGCTTGCTGTGGTAGCATGCATATTATCACAAACAGAAATTCTAATCGCTGGGGAAGGGTTTCCTAGTATGTGTAGTTTTTTTTTTTTTTTTTTTCTCACATCTCTTTGACGGCCCTTCTGGATCCCCAAACACAGTGCTCACACCCCTCAGAGTCTACCTAGTAGCTGGTTAGTTCACACCTGAGATGGGCTTTTCCCAGCTTCCCCCTGACCGTTTCTCCAATGGCTCAATTCCTCAAAAACTAATCAATGTGTACTCAGAAAACGGAACCTGGCTAGGAATGTTTATCATTTTCTTTGCTAAGTGTTTTTTGTTTTTTGGGGTTTTTTTACAAGTTGGACCTCTGATTTCCTACAATTCTTGGAGCGCACCGGCAGGAAGAGGGTAGGAACCCCTACCCATAGAGGGGCTGTGATTAAGTCAGCTTCCGTCCTCTCCTTCCTTTCCGGACTGGTGTGAGCCTGGTGCCCTGAACTAGCAGCTCTCCCCACCCCCCACCCCACAGGAGGACAGTGTCTTTGATGGTGTATTTTTAGATGATCTGAACAGAACGATCCCTGCATGTCTGTCCCTCCCCAGAAGCATGCCTTTCCCTTTACTTGCTTGTTCACTGGTTTGGATTTCCTTCAAAATAAAATATAAGCAAGGCCAGCCCACTGTTGTTAGAAAACATTCCCTGCTTGAGAAGCAGCTTTCAAGGAGAAATGACGGAGATGGAGAAAAAGGAAAGAAGCCAAGAGTTCCAAAAACCTCCCCACATTGATCTAAGAGGAACTCTCAGTTTTTAGTGTGTGTGTGTGTGTGTGTGTGTGTGTGTGTGTGTGTGTGTGTGTGTGTGTGTGTGTGTGTATACATGCATATGCATAAGCTGTGAAGACCAGAGGTCAAGGTCAGGTCTCACCTGTGTTTCTCTACCTTCTTTTTGAAACAGTGTTTCTCACTGGGTCTGGAGCTCACCAACTGGACTAAGATGGCTAGCCAGTGAGCTCTAGGAAGCTCTGATCTTTGCCATCATCCCCTCCTCAGTCACAGACGACTGCCTTTTTAGCTGGTGCTGTAGATCTTGACTCAGGTCACCCTCATTCTTGCTAACACTGGACTAATTGAGCTGTTTTCCCTCTAAGAGACTCTTGATAGTGACTGTCACTGTTAGTATTCTATCTAAGCTCCGCCTCACAGTTACCTGGCAACAGCCAGGTGTGCCTGACTCTCTATAAAAGGGGCTGCTTGCCCCTCCTCTCCCTCTCTTGCTCTTTACCTTCCTGTTCCTACTCTCTCCCCATTCCCTTCCCCCCTCTCTCCAAGTGCTCATGGCCAGCCTCTACTTCTCTACTCTCTCTGTCTGTCTCTGTGTCTCTGTCTCTGTCTCTCTCTCTCTCTCTCTGCCTTTCTTGGCCTCTAGTACCAGCTTGACTCCCCTCCCATGCCCTCGATAAACTCTATTCTATACTATACCATCATGTGGCTGGTCCCTCAGGGGGAAGGGATGCCTCTGCATGGACCCGCCGAGGCACACCCTTCCTCCACACCTCACCACATCTCCATAGAACATTGCCTTTCTTCTCGTTAACTTTTTATAAACATATCAGTCACAAACTGATCACAGGTGGTAATGTGTTTACAACTCTGATAGCATTACTGCTTTATTATCTAGATTTTAGTTCTCATGGCAGGGAACTAGGAAAACAGCCAAGATCTAAGTCTGTCCTTAGCACAACCTCTCCCTTGTATTTGAAGGAGGACATTGGAGCCCAGGGAGGTTTGGCTCCAGGACCCTAAATAGGAAGCCTGAGATAAAAAACATTGCAGCTCTACTAATTCTATTTCTCCTTGGTGTGCTGTCCAGCCCACACCAGGCAAATTTAACCCAGCCATGATAGGTTGTACAAAGATTTGCATCACTTAATAGATCTTCATGTTTATAACTGAGTTAAAATATTCTGCAAGTTTGCTCCCTCCGAAGGTATGCTCTACTCTGTTCAGATTAAAGCAGGCAGCTTTGTTTTACAAGCGAAAACATAACTACACCATTGTATTTGTTCTTTTATAAAAGGAAACATTTTCGTTTGGTGTTGTATGATACAGGAGTTGGGATTAATTAATTTACAAATTTAGCTAATGAGTATATGCTAAGCTAAAGACTGTGCTAAGCACTGGGAATTCAAAGATGCACAAGGCAATTTATATTAGTTAGAACTGTGTGTTTATACTTATTCATTTGCTTTGGTGGTGACAGAAACTCAACATGAAGAGGTCTTGCACAAAGAGGAGTTCACTGTAAGTATCTTAGCATATACATAATTCATTACAGAAATATAGGATGGAATGTACTTCTAGAAATGTTCAGACTGAGAACTCAAGTGCTCAGGCCTTCCCCCTCCCCCCTTTGTTTATTCCACTGTTCTCTTTCTAGAGACTTCTACTTCTTCGCCTTCATATCAGAAAATGTGGCTGCCATAGCTATAAAGTGCACTTTGTCAAAGCCAGAGATGCTGACTTCTTGGTTCCAGTACTGTAATTCTAGGGCAAGCCATTGATGGGCTCTGTTTGTGCCAGGAGATCACCCTATACCCACTGACTCTTGACTATGAGCAGCCTTCTCCTCTTCAGTCAGGGGCACAGCCTCAGGAATCAGCCAGGGCCAAGTGTGGTTTTACAAAGACACAGGACCATTATGATGGAACCTGTGATATCCACATGAGAGTTGCATGAGTGTAAGTAGAAAGTAGCTGTTCCTGGTAAGGGGGATCGTGGGAAGACAACCCTGAGATCACAATACCGTGTGTGTGTGTGTGTGTGTGTGTGTGTGTGTGTGTGTGTGTGTGTGTGTGTACATATGTGTGTGGGTCAGTATACCTGCACATGTGTGTGTACTTGTGGAGGCTAGAGATCACCCTCAAGTAGCCTTCAGGTGGTATTACCTTGTTTTTCGGAGACAGAGCCTCTCAGTGGCCTGGGCTCACCTATTAAGTTTTGCTTCAGGGACCCACACATCTGTCTCCTCAGGACTTTGGGATTACACACACCACCAAACTCAGATTTTTTTTTTTTTTTTTTTTTTTAATACTTGTTCTGGGAATCAAACCCAGTTAGTTCAACATGCTCATGCAGTAAGCACTTTGTCAGCTGAGCTTGTGTCCCAACCTAATGCTGTAACTTTAATATGAGCTTGATTATGGACACACAGGTCTACATTGCTAAAAAAAAACACACAGATCTTAAGAAGAGAAACTGCCCTGCCTCTGAGGATCGAGGAGGATGTACAGAGAGAAGTGAAGCCCAGCTGAGCCACGAAATATGAAAATAGAATCAACAAGGAAAAGGTATTCCTGGAAGAGGGAACAGCATGCATGGATGTTCAGGGCGTGAAACCAGCACAGAGGCATAAAACGATCAAGCCAGCAGTAGAACAGAAGTCTGCACCCCTCTGTTCCTTTAACCTAGTTACCTCAGCTATCCTCTGGAGAGCAAAGGAAGTCCAGAAATGATTAAATAAATTACATAGCATTCACTCTGATAATATGCTGGACATTGTTCAAGATTTGTGGGGTACCCCAACAGGAGGAGTTGACAGGGCCCCTTGACAATGACTGAGGAGAACAGTGTGTGGATGTGTCCGTTAAAATTCTGATACAAAACTACAAAGCAACAAACAAGCACCTGACAGTGAACTTTAGAATGGTTACAACAGACTTCTCTAAGGCTGTAACATTGGAACTAAGACCCAGCGAGAATGAGCACCCAAGGAGAGAGGTGCTACAGAGGGGACATAGGACACAGAGCTGGAGACAGGATGGAGGACCAGAGAATGGGAAGAATACTACACTGATGAGAGGCCAAGAAGTGCCCTCTCCGAGTTATCCCTACTGATAGGGGTCACAGCAATTTGAACAGCAGTACCCTTTCCTGATTTTCATGGAGAAATAAGCACTCTGTCTGGAAAGAGCATCCATGTCTAGCCAATTCCTTAGGTGAAAAGACTGAGAGATCCTTCCTTCCTCAGTTTCCCTCTCCTCTCCAGTCAATCAGTCATGAGTTCTTTAAAACAAACCCAAAGTGTCTTGGTTTCTCCCAGCTTTCCACTATGCTCCATACTCTTGTCTAGGCTAGGGATGCTTCTGAGCCTGGGCTCCACTCAGAAGAGCATCTTAAGGCAGAAACTCTGGCTGAAGGTTATATAAGGTGACTTGCCGAGGTCACTGGCACAGCACTTGGCTTTTAAAGTGTTCTCCATATGTTTGATCAGTTAGGGGTTTTTTTGTTTTGTTTTTGTTTTTTGTAATTCTCATCTTCCTGGTACATTTCAACATGACAAAGAGATCAAAGGATTTTGGACAGGAGACTTGAATTTGTGTCCTAGTTTAAAAAACACATGGCCTTGGGCAAGCCCCAATTTCTCTCAGCTACAAATCCCTTCTCTGAGAGAGGATGTTGGATACGAGTCATCCGTATTACACAGGGCTCCAAATATGATGATAGATATGGAAACGCTTTGCAAGCGGAAATTCAGTTTTACATGAGTTATCAGCTTTATGAAATTGTATTTAATTCTGTTTCCTGCTGTATGTGACCTCTCAGGTTTCTATACTGCAAAACACCAGAAAACTAAACATTTTTATAGTGCACTGGGGTTTTTAGCTTTCACGAACTCCCGATTCTTAAACGTCAGCCTATATGATGTGCAGCCCAATTAATCTTTCTGCTAATATGGAAATGTGTAACTGTCCTGTCCAAATTTGGTAGCCATTAGCTATTTTATCCTCTGTAGGCTCGAAAAAATGGCCACTGTAACTAAGAAATGATGCATGATGCATATTTTGGTTTTGCTTTTAATCAATTTAAATTTTAAACATTCAGATGTGGCTAGTGTTTGCTGAACAGCCAAGCCCTCTGTATTTTCAGGGTCCCGTCTATAAAGGAAAACCAGTCCAAGTCCTTTCCAACCAGGCTTTGAGATCCACAATTCAGAAGTAAATAAGCCAGTTCAAATACAGTAAGGCCAAATCCTCAGCCAGGTTTCTTGAGTTGAATATAATTCTAGACTCTTTTTTAGGTTCATAGTTGGTTTATGTATCAACAAGAGGAAAGACTTCAAAACAAGAGTCTCAAGCAAAAAGCAGCCTTGGAAGATAAGCTGCCTAAGAAACAGTCTCCTGGGAGTTATATTCGAGCATGGAGTTGTTCCAAATTTAACAGTCTCTCTTTCTCATTAGGAAAAATAGCAACAGAAAAACCTAGAGCTGAATTTTTAAAAGGATATGTGTGCCTAACCAGGGATTGTTTCATGATGGCCACAGTCTTAAGATCCTTAATGAAATTGGCTCTCTGTCTCTCTCTGTCTCTCTCTCTCTCTCTCTCTCTCTCTCTCTCTCTCTCTCTCTCTCTCTCTCTCTCTCT
>CM052709.1:55776789-55845045 GCA_028551405.1 Uromys caudimaculatus | reverse complement strand
ATGAATACAGAGATGAAACCAAGAGGAAGAAGAGAGAACGGATTGGGGTGGGCGGGGCGAGCATCAGGAGAAACTGTGGCTCCATTTGTGAAAGATACTAGGAGCTGAGCTAGCTCACTCCTCTTTCTCTCTCTCTCTCTCTCTCTCTCTCTCTCTCTCTCTCTCTCTCCCCCTCACGCGCGTGCGCGCGCGTCTCTCTTTCTGTGTGTGTGTGTGTGTGTGTGTGTGTGTGTGTGTGTGTGTGTGTGTGTGTGTGTGTGTGTGTAGATGAAGAAACAACTAAGGAACAAAAATGAAAATGACCAGAATGAAATTACTTTGTAAAGAAAGAAGGGGGTGAGGTAGTGTGGACAAAGGGGAACAGCTGTCACCTCATTTAATTAAAGAGATTAGCAGGTAGCCACAGAGTCTTTGCTACTTTAGGTGCTACTAAAAGCCCAGATGATAGGAGTAGAGGCTGCAAAGTTATTGAGAACAAAAGTGGTAAGAATGCTAATTTAATTGATAATAACATTACACTTAGTACAATGTTTGGGAATTTTAAAATCACACATTACATAAATTTAAGTGACTGGTTATCATCCAATTATGATTGTTTAAATAATGTAATATAATTAAATGCAAAAAGAGGTATTTTAAGCAGTCACTCTCCTGTTCTGAATTTTCCTTTTAAGCATTTGCTATTTGGTTCTGAAGTCAAGGCTGGAGGTACTACAAGCCCCAGGGCCATCCCACACCAAACAGATGCAACTGTGAAGAAGATAAAAGGTATAGATAGCCTCAAAAATCCGTTATTATGGTTTCTTTCTCCTCTCCTTATTCCATGATCACATTAGTTCCCTTCTTCCTTCACATACCATTGGTGTAACTTTAAAACAAACAAAACCAGAACTATGGACACTATACATGACAGCATCTACAACTCATGGAAGAAGGATTTATTTAGGATCATGGTTTCAAAGGGTGCAGTTCATCAAGATAGAAAGGCATAGTTACATCATGGTGGACCTGGAAGCAGGAAGTGATACAGGAAGTGGTCAAGGGTAAAATTCCCACAAGGACCCATGCTAGATGCATGCCTGTGGAGCAGTGGACTGTGAAATGTAGCATGGTTCTTGGTTGAGCTAAAGGCTTTGAAGCCCCAGAGACCCTGAAAGGATGGTAGGAGCTTCTCTTACTCCCAGGCACCAGGTCCATGTCACATAGCTGTGAAAGACCTGAGCCCATTAAAAGGAAGTTAGACCCCCCTTAGCAAAATTAAAGCCAGAGATAATATAGCCATATTCCACCGCCCAATGGCTAACCTACATCTTTTGTCCCAGGAAATTAGCTAACAGCAGGATTGTTATCGCAACCACCTAATGGCTAACCTATACCTTTTGTCTCAGGAAATAGCTAACCGCAGGAATGATGAACTTAGGACATTCTATACCTTCCCATGATGCATAGAATTTCCTTGCTTTATGGTTTTTTCTTTAAATACCCCTGACTTCAGCTGCTCAGGGTCCAACTCCTCTGCCTCTGCGTATGTTACGAGCTCGACCCCAGTGCACTGGTCCCCCCCAATAAACCTCGTGTGATTGCAGCAAGGATGGTCTTTCGTGAGTTCTTGGGGGGGTCGTGCCATCCCGAGACTTGAGTGAGGGTCTCCCCAGCTCGGGGGTCTTTCAGCTGCAGCCCACCCCCAGATTTGTGGCCATCAGTTATGTAAGGGCAACACCCCAAGCCCTTCCACCTGTAGACGAGGCATCCCTAACATCTCAGACCAAGACAATAGGAAAAGAGAGGTGACCTGTGGTCATGTAGGCTCAAAACAGAGAACTCCATGCTAATTAGGTACCTAGAGGCCCAGAGGGCGGAGTCAGTAAGATTCCCTTCCCAGACATTCCACCCTGTAAAAGGTATTTAATCTGAGGCCTGTTGCAGGAAATATTAAAGAAGAAATCAGCATGTTCCCACACTAGTGCCAGTGCTGCCTGGCTGCAGAGCTCCAGCCAGGTGATCTCAGCTCAGCCGTCTCACTATGCCAGAGCTTCTGAGTCCCTTGGTGGATCTCTGCCGCCAGGCCCAAGCAAAAACCTCCCACCCCACGGTCAGCCGTCACAACACCCAATTACCTGGCAGAGTTAAAACTCTTAAGCTTATAGTTAACCAATCAGATTTATGTATCAATAACATCACCATTTACAAAATGCCAATTTAATAATTTCAGAATCAATTGATAATGATAAAAGCTTTATCCCAATTTTCTAACCTTGTGATATCATAACTGGTTGTGGCTGGTTACCAGCAAGCTGGTTTATGTCTGCTGCCATCTTCCTTCTTCTCCCTCCCCCCTGACGCTCTCTGTCCCTGCAACTCTTAGTTCTTCCTCCCTTTTTCCTGTCCAATCACAGGCCTCCTCTGCACTAATGTAATTAATTGGACAGGGAAAATCCTGCAACACAGGCCACCTTGACAATAAACTGTTTGGAACTACAGACTGTCTCTTTTCATCGAGATCTGCCTAGGGGAGCCGTGGAGAAGGTCTTCACCTACAGAGCTGCCATCTAGTCTCCCGCAGAAGACCTCTCTGTGCTCCCAACCACCACCACCACTAACCAAGGACAGTCCCATGGAATCAGCCAGAGATTCCCTCCCCCTACCCCACGCACCTCCGCACCCCCAACTCTGGGCTAGATGTGATTTGCAGGCCCCAAGCTTATTCTCAGCAATTCCAGGACTCCCAGCATTGCCTGGATGTCCAAAAGCCTGAGAATCCAATGGCCCTGGCCCGTGGCAGGCCCAGGGACCCCCAAGCCAGTTCTAGCTTTCTCACGTCTAAGAGTGATGCCCCCGGCTTCCCTACAGGCCACCATGTTCCACCTCTGTGACCAAAGGGCATGGAGCAGCAGTTGTTGGGTTGTGTGTCCTGTGGCCTCTAGGTACCTAATTAGCATGGAGATCACTGCCTTGAACCTATGTGACCACAGGTCACATCTCTTTTCCTATTGTATTGGTCTGAGATGTTAGGGGTGCCTCGTCTACAGGTGGAAGGGCTTGGGGGTGTTGCCTTTATGTGACTGATGGCCACAAATGGGGGGGGGGGGGCTGCAGCTACATGACAGGGACCTGGTGCCCAGGAGTAGGAGAAGCTCCTACAGTCCCTTCAGGGTCTCTGGGGCTTCAAAACCTTTAGCTCAACCAAGAACCAGGCTACCTCTCTCCACTGCCCCACACATGCTCACTGATCTACTTCCTCCAGCTAGGCCCTGCCTTCTAAGTTTCCAGCATCCCCTAAGCCAGTCTGTCTTCTGGGATCAAACGCTCACAACTCAAGCCTGTAGGGGACACTTCACATCCGTAATCTCCAGTTGTTCCTTCACCTTGGTCTTCCCATCAAACAAGTTTTCTGACAAGGCCTCCAGCGTTCTCCCTGACCCTATTGGCTAATTTCAACTGAAGATGGCTCACACAGGGGTCTCAGTCAGGCAAGTAGGCTTCACAGAAAACTGTCTGATGGTGGACTTTGAGTTCTGGGGTCCATAGACTAGTGGATGTGGCCTTGAGGTTATCACCTGCCTCCATTACACAGCCAGACCCCTGACTCTTCTCAGTTGTCATTAAGGCATCATTTGTCTTGGAAAATAAGATGACAAATCTCCTGGTTTATTTGAAATTATCTTTTGTTCCCCCTGATAATATTCAGCACTGTAAATTCACCTTTAAGACCACAGAGAAAGTTAAAGCTCTTAGAACTGAAAACACTCACAATCCCAAATTATTGCATCTATTTTTTAAAATTAAAATATACATCAGCATAAGTGGGGTCTTTTCTGTGGACTGTCTATAGGATCCTTTTAAAAAACTTTCTGGGCAGTGGTGCATACCTTTAATCCCAGCACTTGGAGGCAGAGGCAGGCAGATTTCTGTGAGTTCACCAAATGCCTGGTCTATGGAACAAGTTCCTGGACAGCCAAGGCTATACAGAAAAACCTAGTCTCAAAAAACAAAAACAAAACAAAACAAAACAAAAAACCCCCAAAACTTAGTGTGTTGACTACATTTCTACACTGATATTCCATACTTCATTGGCTCAAAGATGCCTGTAATTTAAAAAATTGCCTGCCCATAAAAAGGAAGAATTACTACTGATTATCATTGGCATTTTCCTTTAACTGTAAGAAACTAATTAGTTTCAGATATATTATACTAGTTTGTAAAAAAAAAAAAAAATCTTATAAGTGATAAAATGTTTTCCCTTCCAAAGTGGGCATTTGTTTTGGTTCACAAACTTCTTTTTTATTTGTTTGCTTTGCCTTTTGGTAACAGGCTCTCATGAAGCCTTGCCATAAAATACTATGCAGCCAAAGCTTTCCTTCATACTGCCCACCCACCTCTGCCTCCCTGGTGCTAAGATTGCAGTTGTGAACTTCTGTGCCCGGCTTTCACAACTTTTAAATGGGTATCTTTGCACATTTGTCTTTTTACTTCTTAGGGTTACATTCTTAGAAACAGAACTGATAGAGAGCAAATGTGAATTAGCTTGGTTCAGCCATTCTCCGTATATACATAGTAAGTATAGACAATTTTTGTAGTTTAAACAATTATTGAGAGGCCTGATAGATTAAAGTGGTCGACCCTGCCTGTTTGGGGCAGTGCTGATTCACATGGTCGTCAGCTGTCTTTAAGAACGCTTAGCTTCTTAGGCCCCTGGCAATTGCTACAACATCTTCGTAAATGTAGGTTGTACCTCAAGTAAGAAAGCCCCCAAACCATTTTCTTGGTTTATTGTTCCTACCATTCCTTTCTTTACCTGTGGCATTTCCAGGATTCAAGAAGCTTTGGGACTTTGAGCTAGTCTGCAGAGGAGCCATCTTGGACAACAGGAATATTTTTGCTAATCAACTTTATCACCTTTTGTCTTGCCACCAGTTAAGGACAAGGCTCAAGGATTGGTGACATTTGCATGTGACAACATCACAACACTGGTCCAGTAATAGAAAGTACTTCGGGGCTATTTTCCTAAGCTCTTTTGTTCATTTGATCTGAGGTTGCTGAAGACCCCCTGGGTTCTGAACTGTGGGAAATGATGACAGCCATGGACAATCTTGTAATCTCCTGTAATTGGGGTGTGGGGGTGGGAGGTTGGTGTGTGTGTGTGTGTGTGTGTGCACATGTGTGTGTGATTCGTCCACATAAAAAGTCACGGAACAACTGAAAGACATGATCATTGATTTTATGAGACAGGGTATGATTTAGCATCAAATGTATAGACAGTAAGTCCAAAATTCGAATGTTATCTGGAGACAGAATTCCCTCTCTTTCTGAAGGGACCAAGAAAAATACTAATGTGCCGTGACCCTCTGGCAGTGCAAAGATGTCACAAGATCTGTCACCTTAATGGGGAGCATCTGTGTCCCACAGTATCCCTCAAGAGTGTAAGGCGAATCAGCAACCGCTCGATCTTTTCCTGGAGGGTCTGAGCCACAGCTGTATCTCTGATGTCCTGTGTGTCCTGGAGGGGAGAGCCAGGCCACTCAAGGCCAGTGTAAGGCACACAGCTCTGGGATGCTGGGAGCACATGACCTGGGGGCTGCCGTTCTAAGAAAGCAGGGACTCAAGGAACACATTTCCATGTCCAGTGCTGTGGATATAAAAGTCTCACCCACACAGCAAACTTCTCTTTCATCAGCAATTCAAGTTTGAGGACATGTGCTTCCTACACCAAATTTCATAAGAGAGAGGGAAGGAAAGATAGATGGTTCTTAAAAAAAACTACAGGAACAGTTTCTGAAGGTAAATTCACATGGCTTTTTAGAAGCACCACACTGATGTCTGGCTTCAGGGCTCTAACCTAATAAGGATGGCAAGAAACAGACCACTCACTTGGCCCATACTGAAAAAGAACACATGCACCTGCCCCAGGCCCTCCAAGGCAGGCCATATGTTTGTAAATGACATGCAGGCTGTGAACCTGAGGGTGGAGCCCCAGATGGGGAAGCAGGAGAGACAACTGGGCCATATGATGGATATTAATCAGAACCATGAGCTAGAACACCCCAGGGCATTTCAGCATAGACACGGGTCCCAAACAAACCCTAGACTTCCAGAATAATAATCTTGGGTCAGGTTGAGCTTCATTTCCCAAGATTCTCTGCTAATTCAAACATGCTCCTGTGCTTAAAAATCACTAAGCCCAGAAAGGTCAGAGAGGGCCAGGCAAGCTCATTTCTTATGGATTGGGGCTGCTGCATAATTAAAAAGCAGAAAGTGAACAGAGAGCTTTAACATTACACAAATAGGTAAGCACGTTTTGTAACCTGTGTCTACCGTCAGCCTAATCACACTGGGTATAAATTACAATGCAGTTTAATATCACAAGATGGGTAAAGGAGTTACAAAAGTATAGTTTTTAGAAACCATTGGTAGTGTGATGCAAGAATAGACTGTAAGTTTGAGGTCGTATGTATGTTTGGCTGTTTTTTCCAATGTTATCAGGTCCTACTGAAGGATGCCACCTCACCTGGGAGAAGATTAAAGTGCAAAGATAACCCTGGTTTTGGGGAATCCCAGGCCTAGTGATCATCTTGTCCCCCTTTCCATCCTGACCCCTCAAGTATCCCTGTCCTAAAAGTCCTGGCTTTTAGCTGTAACCATGAAAGACTCTTTGGCTTTAGTAATGCTTTGAGGGATGAACAAGTTCCCTGCATGGGGAAATAATTAATATTGATATCAGTGAGAGCCACTCACATTAGATGTGCTTCTTTTATCTTTCAGGGTCTGTACTAGGGCCAGACTGTAGATCTTCCTTTCCCACCCCAGTGATCCAGACATCTGAGAATTTACAACTCAAGAGAAGCAGCTTGCCTCCCGGTTCAGGACCTTTTTAAGTCCTCTTTCAATGGGGAAGAGGGTGCGTCTCTGTCTGGCTTCCACTTGATTATCACACCTATTTCAAGCGCCATCTGGGTCCCAAGCGGACAACACCAGCAGGGTCTTAAGATTTGGTGGCAGAAGTAGGTAGAACTGGAGACATGAAAATTTAAAGTTAACAGAGGTGTCAACTCGGAATGAGAACTACAGGCTGGAAGGAGATCTTACCAATAGGTTCCCAAATGGCAGAACTGGTCCTTGTGGGGACAAACTTTTGCCACCTGTGCCTCTGCCTGGAACCTTCCCTTTCTTTCTACATCTTGACCCTTTATAAAGTCAAAGAACTTATGTTTTTGTTCAATGATGTCTCCTCTGAAAAGAGTCCCTCTGCTGATGAGACGTGTCCCTAGCTGCAACTTTTAAACTGTTCAAATGCTCCTCCAGGGTCATCCCATGGACACTTACCCTCCAGACCCTTGTGCTCCTCCAGGGTCATCCCATGGACACTTACTCTCCAGACCCTTGTGCTCCTCCGGGGTCATCCCATGGACACTTACCCTCCAGACTCTCGTGAGAGAGGCATTTTCAGCTCTCTGCTTCAGGATCCTTTGAAAGGACACGAGCAGGCTTCTGTTCACACTGCCTCCCTGTGCTTTCATGACATTGGGTACAATCTGACTTCTACTCTCGCTCTGGCCTCAGCACCGCCAGCATCCTGACAGTATTCTTCTCCTGGCCTTGCCATGGGATGGGAGCTGTTGAGTTCCTGGTCTCTTGCTGCCTGTCATGTTGGTCTTCTCTCAGTTCCACTGCTCGTTTGGATCTATTCCTCTTCCTGGTCTCCAGATGTTGTGGTTTGTAGTTCTTCCCACTCGTCCGTAGCACGGTCGCTTCCATCTACTCACACCACTTTCGCACTTGTGCTACAAATTACACCCATATCTGTCCGCCTCATCCCCAGTACGGACGAGATTTTCCTACTTTCTCTGTACATTCTTCTTCAAAACTACACCTTCTGCTTTATAAAGATTAAATCGAAAACAAAAAAGAAAAAAAAAAAAAGATTAAATCGATCATTTTTTCCAACCCTCAAACCCAAGCCATTATTTTCTTCCTTCTATTTCCAAAGCTTCTTCCCTTCTCAATCCTGAAGCAACTCTAGGTAGTTTCAAATGTTCAGGGATCATGAAGAGCAGGCTCAGTGCTGGCCCCCACTCAGGGGCCAGGTCATGAAGATCCTTCCATCTTTAATCCATGACATCCAAAGAAGTCTCAGGTGTTGACATCCCAAGGGCAAGAGGAGACAGTGCACTGAGGACCCTGACTGGAGATGTACACAGACCAGGCTGAACAGTGACACACAGCATTGTGTCTACATTTCAGTGGCTACATTTATTTGGTCATCCAGCATACCAGCAAGGAGCAATCTAATGTTACCTCACTGGGGGCCCAGGAGGGTTTTAATGAACTCTCCAAGTTTCCCTGAAATCTGCGTTCAAAACCATGAAAGGAGGAGCCCTCTCTTTTGAGGTTCACCTTTCCCGTTAATCACCAGCTCCTTTGGTCTCTGCAGTACCACCTCCTGCATCCAGCCTTAAACTCTCATCTCTCGTCATGAGCTCTAACTTTACTGTGATGATCTTTAAACTCAGCCCTTTCTCCTTTTAATCTTTCAAGTATTTACCAAACAAACACTTCTCAAGCTGGGGGATGGGGGGGGGGATGATGAGGAAACAGATTTATAATCCCACCTGGAAGACAGAAGTATAATACACTTATCACTTGCTTGTTATCTGTGGCGGGCTAGGGCAGGGCACAGAACGTATGTGGGAAGGGCGTATGTGGGAAGGGCTTCACATTCTCTGACCATTCCCTTAAGCAGGATACATGCCTATGCTACTCATGGCCCTTCACTGTCCCTCACTGCCAATGAGTGTTTGCCACCTCACAATTTAATTCCACCAAAGTCTCTGCCTCCGTGTTTAATTATCTCACTGTATATGCCCATGCTTGCTGGATTGGTGTCTTGTCCCACCAAACTGGGTGCTCCCTGAGTGCAGGACTGTGACTCACCAGCCAGCATGATCATCACAGACTGCAGAACAGTGCTGACACATGGCAGGAAGGAGGCTAGACTGGGGGGATCAGATTAGCTTTCTGAAAGAAATTATGTTTGGTTGGACAGGCAAATCTCAGAGGCTATAACCAGGTTTGTGGTGTGATGGAGAAGATTTGCAGGGCTAAGTTCGTGTTTAAGAGTAGGAGGGAGTATGGCTGAGAGTCAGGCTTGAGGAGGAAGAGAGTCGGGACTGGGAACGGCACTTGGTGAACCGTGTGTGTGTGTGTGTGTGTGTGTGTGTGTGTGTGTGTGTGTGTACGTGTGTGCAGGCACATACACATTTCCTCTAAAACTGGTGAGAAGCCACAGGAAGACCCAGTTAGAGTTCTAGATCTGTGCTGCTCTCTCTTGAAACAGGGTGGAGAACAGGGTGAGGCTGGATAGCCTAGGAGAACACTAACAATCCTAGTTCTGTGAGCCAAACACGTGGAGGGCATTCTACACGGGTTTGTCTAAGGTGCTAACTGATGGTGCACCAGCAGGGGACAGGTTCCAAAAAGGGAGCAATGTAAGGAGCTGGGTGATTTCTACACCTTTATATTTCTATTCTGGCTGCCTTTCCAAATCAAACCATGCCTTCTTTTAGAGGCTTTCTATGACTGACTCTTACTCCAAATCATTGCAAAGTATCAGAGTTAGATAAATCCATTTGGAACAGGTGTATGGTCCTTTATCTCTGTAACTTTCATATTTGTTCCAATGTTCCTTCAACTTCTCGAATTGACAGAAGTGACCTATGTATGTTATTTTGTTAAAATACGCTTATAGGAACATAATCTTAGCACACTAATTCATACTAGGCTCTTTGTCACTGATGATGGGAGCTGTCCTTATACTAGAATCTTAAGAGGGGGAAGGGGATTAGTCTAGTCTTCACGAAGGCGTACTGCCTTGGGCTACTCCACAGCACACATGTAACTCATGGCTTTTGTTCCATTTGACAAGTCATTGTTGATGGACTGATTCTCTGGCTCTCTTGGGAAGAGCATTAAGTGAAAGGAGTTACTGGCACTCTACAGTGAGTGCCCTCCTGGAGGCTCTCAAGTCAGATTCCACCTTCCTGTAGGTCAGGGTGTCCCTCTTGCCTAAGGACTTTTCATGTGCCCACCATTAGTTATTCTAGTAGGTCTGAAATGGCTTAAGGGAGCATGTGGCCCTTTGTCTAGGTCTTTGATTGACAGGCTCACGGAGCAAGGCAGTAAGGGACTTTTAGTCCCAGGTGAGGCTGGAGGGCTTCTCAATTCTGAAGAGAAAATTCTTGTTACCCTCAGCCTTTCTTTTCCTATTTCCCACCTCCTAACTCTAGACCGCCAAGGCCAGCCTTGCAAGGTGGAGGCAGAAGAGAGCTGCGGAGGACCCAGTGGGGTTTTATCGCTTAAGTGCCTGTGCTGTGAGGGGAGTGGGAAATCGTGTTTGGAGGAAGCAGAGTAATTGACACCTGGACAGCCAGTTATTCACAAACTCTAGGAAGCAAAAATGAAAAAAGCCTTTTTGTATCAAGCCTGTGTCTCCCCTGTCAGGGCAGAATATGCCTGTGATAATTGCAGCTGAGCTGAGACTCTCTGGGTGTTAGGACTTCGTTTACCACCCCCACCCCCACTTCCTTTGTCTTTCAGACCATGCCTGGGAGCCTTCTGCTTTCTTCATCTGCTATTCTTCTTTTTTGTTTTTAATAATAATTAAAATCGCGGGCACCTCTGTTTCTAGGACTTTTCTTTGGATGGCTTCCTCTTTTCATTTTAGGTGGCGATAATGTTTACATGCAAGGGCTCCCTCCCAACCCTTTTAAAGAAAACGCCAATAGCTCCATCCCCAATAGGTTTCAGTACTGCAGCACTGAATCGGGACCATGTTTGCTGACTCTGGGTATAAAAAGATGTAACTACACAGAGCTAGCCAAGGAGAAAGCTCACCAGTTTGTATAAGACCCACCCAACCTCCTTTACAGAGTGGATCCTATCAGACACAGGTGTAAACTAAATTTAATTGAAAAGGTCTCAATTAAAACTACATCTCGTGTGTGTGTGTGTGTGTGTGTGTGTGTGTGTGTGTGTGTGTGTGTGTGTACTCAACATAAAATACAATACAAATAACAATATGAAGCAACGCCGGGCGGTGGTGGTGCACGCCTTTAATGGCAGCACTTGGGAGGCAGAGACAGACGGATTTCTGAGTTCAAGGCCAGCCTGGTCTACAGAGCGAGTTCCAGGACACCCAGGGCTACACAGAGAAACCCTGTCTCAAAAAAAACAAAACAAAACAAAACAACAAAACAAAAAAACCAATACAAAGCAAGGCACGTCAGAGTTGCTTAGAAAGAAGTAGTAACAGGCCAGGCCAGGCTACTGGGGTTCTAAGTTCCCTCTCATTGCCGGCATCTATGGACAGGACTGACAGCAAACAGCAATTAAAAGAAAGTAGAATTTTTTTAAACTCAAAGAATTTCATCAACCACAAACTGAACAGGCTGTCCCTGGGGCAATCAATACTTGACCATTCTTTCTCTGGACACACTCTTAGAATGAAGGTTACTCCCACACTTCCCAGCAAGTCGGGAGCTTGCAGGGTCTCCCTTATGCCTGTCCCCAGAGGCCCAGGTAGCATGCTAATATACTACATGGCCATTTTAGACTGTGTACTTGGCAGATTGTCATTTCGTGTTCTCAAAACCAGATCCTGAGAGGAACATGAACTTGATCCATGCCATAAATCGAGTTCTAATACATGGTGAGAGTCTTAACCCTTCCCGTGCCTGCTCTCTCCTCTGTAGTTCTCTGAGCTCTGCCTTATGCTTCCAATACCTTTTTTTTTCTTTTCTTAAATCAATAGGTCTCAAACCTTAGAGCGCATACCATATCTATATATGGAATCCATGTGCATATACGGAAAGAGAAAGGCCAATAAAGGGAGAAAGAGATTCTTTGACAAATCAGTCTTCTTTAAAAAAATGTTTATGGAAAAGGAAGGGGGAAGAGCCGGTGGGAAGAATGCCACGTGAGTCTAGAAAATCTCCCTTTGTTTGCAGTATTTCCCCTCCTCCAATTAAGGAGGTTTCTTCTTTTTGCTGTTATTAATATTCTCTGCTGCTCCTCCTTTAGGTATGGAGGACCAGAGCCTCCATCCTTTCCAGAAGCTGCTCTGTGGCACCAGCTGAAGCAGGGCTCATCTCGTCTGCCCGAGTGCACTGCCATCTCCAGGCCACACAACCTGCGCAGAGGGCTGTGCGCAGAAGGCAGGTTTATCCCAGCACTTGGGAGGCAGAGGTAGGCGGATTTCTCAGTTCGAGGCCAGCCTGGTCTATAGAGTGAGTTCCAGAACAGCCAGGGCTACACAGAGAAACCCTGTCTCAAAAAAAAAAAAAAAAAAAAAAAAGAAGGAAGGTTTCTCATCCCTCGCCGCTTTCGAGGAAGGTTGGTTGTAGTTGTCTCCTTAGCTGTCAGCATTCGTTCTTTCCTGCGTGTTTTGAAATGTAGAAAATACACATTTTAATGTCTCTTAGCAGAGAGGATGCCTTTAAAGGATTAGAGAGGGCAGCGTTATTCAAAAATATACTGTCTGGAGCCCTTAACGATCACTCTCTTCAGGGCTTGTGTCTTCTCAACACAGGTGTGGGATGTCGTCAGAGTCTTCAGAGTCAGTATAGCACAGATGTCCTGGTTAGGTCTTTTGTGTCAACTTGACATAAGCTAGAGACATCTGGAACCTTAATTAAGTGATTACCTCCATAAGACTGCCAATAGGTGAGCCTGTGGGGCATCCACTATGTGTAGTTTACCCCTGGGCAGGTGGTCCTGGGTGGTATAAGAAAAAAAACTGAGCAAACCATGAAGAGGAAACAATTAAGCCTCCACCCTCCATAGACTCTGCTTCAATTCTTGCTTCCACATTCTTGCCTTGAACTGTTTTGTTTTGTTTTGTTTTGTTTTGTTTTGTTTTTTTGAGACAGGGTTTCTCTGTGTAGCCCTGGCTGTCCTGGAACTCACTCTGTAGACCAGGCTGGCCTCAAACTCAGAAATCCTTTGCCTCCCAAGTGTTGGGATTAAAGGCGTGCGCTACCACTGCCCGGCAACCTTGAACTTTTGACTTGGCTTTTTACAGTTATTGACAATAATCTGTAAGGTGTAAAAAAAAAAACAACTTTTCCACCCCACTTTTTTTTTTAGCCATGCTGTTTTATCACAGCAACAAAAAGCAAATGAGAACAGAAAGGTTACAAGCTAAAGGCGCTCAATGAACATGCTTTCAAAGCAGTGGGTTGATATTTGAGACCCATATGACCATGGTCAAGTTACTTAAACTCTCGGTCTCCATATCCCCATTGACAAAAAGGGACAAGAGACAGACAGCATGGGATATAATTAAAGTACTCTGTGCATATGTATAAAAATGTCATAATGAAACCTGTTATTATACAATTAATCTACTCGAATCAAAAAAAAGAATGAGCCTAGTGTTTTTTACAATTAATATGTAATAAAGTTTTGGAAATGAGGATGATAACTGCGATGCTTAGCTCAGAACGCTTTGAGAGAACTTGACTGGCTAAGATGAGCAATGTGCTTAGCTATTGGTACTGGCTGCCCTAAGGACACTGCAAAGCACAGTTGAGTTACTGATGCTATTCTTGTTTCTTGCCTAATAATTTTAATTTCTGATGAGTTGACTTGGCATTTGATTAGAGATTTGATCTGGATCTGTGACACTATAGGCTGTGATTGGTTGAATTTAGAAAAGTCGAATCTCTTCTAAGTACTCAGAACAGAGGGTAGTTAATGCCAGAATTCACCGTGCGAGGGGTGGGGTGGGGGCTGGGGGGGTGAGGCATGGGGGGTGGAAGAAAGGAGAAGCCACACAGGAAGTTAACTAGAGCAGAGGCTGTTGCCCCACTTAGGCCTGGAGAAGCCTAGAGAAAGGCAGTGTTACAGAATCCAGGGTCTGCAGGAAGGCAGCTAGAGGCACAGAGGACACACAGCCATTACTGTAAACTGCTATCTAAGGCAGACAGACTTACCCAGGGCCCTTTGTTCTCCTGGCCCTGGACTCTCTCTCGTTGACCAAACCTGGCCTGCAGCCTGGCAAGAGTAAAACAGAGAAACATGTGCAGCTTCCTCCACATCAGCAAACTCAACAGAGATGGTGTCTACCTTGAAGCTCTTTATAGCTATGTGGTTGGGTGACATTACTAGATGACAAACTTAAGATGCCAGAAGGAAGCCATGTTGATCTGGGTTTCAGTATTTCCCTGGACTGTCTAAAGAAATGGACATTTGAACCAATGTGATTATATTTGAGGTACAAGATACTACGAAGTATGAAAAACAAAGCTGATAATCCCTTTTACTGTGCTAGTTCTTTTTCTTCCCTTCCTTCTAGAAAGTTCTCACAATCATGAATTAAAAATATGTGAATTACAATATGCAAATTTAAAAACTCACAGTAATAATTGCTTTTCTGTGACCAAAATGGCTGACAAAAAAACAAAAACAAAAACAAAAATAAAAAACAATTAAAAGGTTTAGAAAGGATTCATTTTGGCTCACAGTTTCCTAGTCTTTCTGATCATCATGGAAGGTTATCTCAGCTCGAGGTTGTGAGTCTTTAGTCCTCTACTCACAGCTCGGTCCAGAAGCTGAGAAAAGGGCAGGAATCAGGGGCCAGGTAGAACTTCTGAAGAACCTCTCCCCCAAGTTCCTAGAACCTCCCAAAACAGTGCCACCAGCTGGGGACCAAACATTTAATACAGGAGCTTGTTGTGGGACATTTTGGATTCCAACCATAGCACTCGCCAAAAGGCTCCGTTCTTAACTCACCCGTGCTGGCTGTAGGAAGCCATTACTGTTCATGGTGAAAGAAAGTAATTTTTCATTTGTGGAAGCCCAACAGTGATTCTTTGGTGCATTAAGGAGAAAAATAGCAGGTATCTTTGCCTTCTTTACAGAGTTGCTTTCATAGAGGGCTGTCTCTTCAAAATGTTACCAGTCTTAAGTATAAATGGGCAGTTGATCAAGATTCAAGCTGATCTCTGCTGTAATTGTCCAACCAGCTCCTTGGCTTCATCTCTGTGTCCTAGGCCATAACACAGTTTCTCACAAAGCACTGGGCTCTGGCTCTCTTCCCAGCACAGGCTGGGCTCCCTAGCCATTTCATTACCAGAAATTACAGTGATCATCTGCCTAGCTGGGAACAGCATTATCTGAAACACAATTGGAAATAAACTGAAAGTGTAGGTGGCCTCGTGATTGCTAATCAGAAATGTGACTGGCTAGCATGTCACATCACATCTGAGAAACATCACAGGTCCTTTTATTGGTCAAAGTACCCCGACTGCCACCAACATAGCTGGGAAGAAGAAAGCAGTTGTAGTATCTTCAGAGGCTTTGTGGTGGGAAAGGACTGGAGAGCTGAAGGCTGAGGCTCTTCTTTCTCCAGCCCATGTCAACACCAGGGATGAGATCCGATTCCAAGTCAAGAATTCTTTCCCAGTGGGAACAGGAAAATAATGCGAAAAAAAGTGGGACCACTCAAGTCCAGAATAAAACATGGTAATTTATGGGATAGCAGGACACATGCTTCAAAAAATAAAGCTAGGGGAGTTTTCCCAGAAGAAACCAAGCATTAGAGTCCAACTGTTCAAGTACCTGCAAATAAGTGCGTGTGTGTGTGTGTGTGTGTGTGTGTGTGTGTGTGTGTGTGTGTGTGTGTGTGTGAGGGGGGATCTTTCCAGATGAGTTATGGAGAATATCCTAGTAAAAGGTCACCAACTGTGCCAAGACAAAGTCCCTTCTCTCTAAGGCAGAACAAACACACTGAGAAAGGAATTGCACACTTGTTTGCCATGGGAACAAGATTGTCCCAGTGTATGCAACCATGTAATACTTGGTGGGGCTTTTGATTGATGTTTTATTCAAGATAAGCGAGACAGCCAACTGGACTGCCATTTCCTGTGTACTGAGGAGGAGTAAGGACCTAGACTGTCAGTGCCCAATGATACTCTAGTTTCTCTCTCATAAGGCTTGTGAGAGCAGATAGAAGTTGCATTTTGTAGCAAGTGTTGGTGGCAACAAGAGGAACATTTCTGGACAGCAGTGATGGCTGGTAAGTTAGCCAGACCTGTGACCAGAGAAAGCATAAAGAAGAATAAAAGATTTAGCTTTGATCACCACTCTCCATACATTAAATATCAGAGATGTGCCCCCCATGATTTGCAGCCTTTGACAATGATGTTCTAAGAAAAAGAGCAAATATTGACATTTCAATAATGTTTGCCCAGCAGTCAGTGAGGGGTGTACAGCATTCTGGGTATCTATGTTACTGGAATCAATTAGGAAAACAGAGAATTGATATCCTCCAATGAGAAACACATGGTAACTGCTGACACTACAGATAACATTGGCTCTGCAAATCATTTCTGAAGTCATAGGCCTGTCATACACCGCCAGCCATGTGCTCATAAGGACTCAGGCTGCGAATACAGTCTTACTTTACCTCTGCCTGCTGTCTGCTCTACATAAACTTCTCCCACTGGCAGTTTCCATCCGGCACAGCTAACTCCCTCTGCCCTCCCTCTAGCCCTCCCTCCCTCTTGCCTTCCTCCTTCCTTTCCTCAGTCCTTTCTGCCTCCTCCTTACTGGGAACAGCACTATCTGAAACACAATTGGAAGTGACCTGAAAGAGCGTAGGTGGCCCCGTGATAGCTAATCAGTGTGGTAACTGGCAAATCCTTCCGTCTGCCTTCATCTCTTCTGCCTTTATCCCATCCGGTCTCCCGTCTCTCTACCCCCCTCCCTCCTTTCCTTCATCTCCCTTCTCCTCTTTTCCCTTTCTCCCCTCTCTTCCTCCCTCCCTCCTTCTCTCCCTCCCTTAATCTGCTTCCTTCCTTTCTTTTCTTCCTCCTTTTCTCTTTTGCTTTGCACATTTGTAGAGAACCTATCTCATGCTAGACAGACTATTATTTTAGAACTAGTAAACTCTGTTGGCAAAGGAAGGAAGTTATAAAAAGTAAAAACCACAAAGTAAAATAATTTTATTGAAAGTTTTGATAAAGAGTCTCCCATATAGTAGAACCCCACTGGAAAGTCCTGAGATGTACAAGAGTTCCTTCTTATCCCAGCAAGATATTCCAAAACCTGCAGTAGGCACCCAAAACCACAGGGAGTGCAAACCCCGGTGTATATTATGTCTCTCCTGTATGTGTGTGCGCAAATACTACACATGTGTGTATATGTATATAGTATACACACACACACACACACACACACACACACACACACACACATATATATATGCTTTAGTTTACAAATTAGGCAGAGCAAGAAATTAATGATAGGAACTAATGATAACAGAACATTAAAACAACGGACTACAATAGAATTGCAAGCCACATTATTCTAGTTCTTTGGGGGCCATTATGAAATGAAATAAAACATTCTTGAGCAGAAGCTCTGTGTTACCCAGGACAGTCTGTCTGACAACTGAGAGAGCTCCCAAGGGACTCATGGATAGGTAACACACACACCTTTGGGTATGCTGGCCCATGGTGTCATTCAGGCAGGAAGAGGCCAGACAGTCGGAGACTTCATCACAACCACAATTCAAAAACTGCACATTGCTTATTTCCAGAATTTCCCACTTAGTGTTGTCGGACCATGATTGACAGCGGTACCTGAAGCTACAGGAAAGGAAAACCTCAGGTAAGTGGGGTAGATGATGTCTAGTTAGCCGTGTCCTCTGCTTTCCTGGGGAGCGTTAGCTGTTCCTTGCCTCTGTGTAATGGCTTCTGTTTTCCTGCCCTCTTCACCTCTCCCCTCTCTCCCTGCTTTTCATTGTAATACCTATTTGAATGTCCTGACCGGGTGTTTAACTATGTCTACATCCACGAGAACTCCACACACCAAAGACTACCTTCCTGTTACTGTTTTGGAGCATTGTCTCTCTCTTCTTACCTCTTCCTCCGTTCTTTTCTCCTGCCTTTTTCCCCCAGACAGATGTGAACTTCCTAGAAAGTAAGAATATACTGATTTGTCTCACTTTTTTTTTTCATTAAGTTTCCCCAAATAGTTAATATACCAAGGGGCAGGTAGGAGAGAGGTCATATAATAAATGTTGACTCAAACTGAAGTGTTCAGAACTTAAGTTTGTTGAGGTAAGTTTGCCCACTTGCGTGATGTATTCTTGGTTGCTGTCCTGGTTGCCATATATAGTCAGTGTGTCCCAGGAAGCTGAATTTTAAAAGTACTTTTAATCTTGGACATTGCGATGCCTTCTGTTCTACTGCCTTCGGCATATCAAATCTCATCCCATGAAGTAGCTGTGAGCATCCACTGGCAAAGGCAGCCCAGTTACAAGGATTGTTAAAGCAAGGGGTAAATATGTACAGGGCAGGCCGACTGAATGAGGCTCATAGAGATCATTAATTCCTGTAACTAAGATGGTTCTGAAGAGCCACCCCGTAATAGCTATAGACTCTAGGGAGAGTCCCTATCCTCAGCTTTTGTGGATGGAGAAAGTTTTTTTGTTTTTTGTTTTGATTTGATTTGTTTTCCTCAGTCCTCTTTTGTGTTAGGGAAGGAGTGTCTGGCCATCACTGGGGCTGGGGGAGAGGTGAGTGTAAGCCTCAGCCTGCAGGGTCCGAGATCACAGCTGTGGCCAGGCGCCCTCCAACCTGCTTAGCTGAAGAGGGTTTTCACAGCAGTGGGTGGTGCCCTAGCGATAGCATGGTTGCTAAGGATGTCATTATCACTCTGATTGCAGGAACCGGTGAGTTAATTGGCATGACCTCATTCAGGCCCTCGGGGCCTACCTGTTCACAAATTATACAGGAGACAAAAAGTTGATCTTTTTATAGTGTCAGGAGGCAGCACCTGTAAACTTTTAACAGAAGGTTTCAGAGAAGCTGGGGTACACAGTATTTATCTACCTGTTGTCTTCTCACTCTGAGTAGCTTCCTCTTCACTGAATAGTCTCAAGACCCACCCTTCTAAAGCTTTCTTCTTGGTTCTGTTTCCTTTGTTCCTTCTAGAGGAAGTGGGATTTTTTTTTTCCTGGTGGGAAAATCAGCCATTAAACTGAGGAAAGCTTGAGGAAATGAACTGAAATGTCTCGTAGGAAGAAAAATAGCACTATGAAGATGAAAAGGAACCGGGGATAATGGAGATTGATCGCTGGATCTATCTATGGCCTCAAATAAAACTGATCGGACTTAGCATGTTAGGCTACAGTTAAAAACCTTCACTGTTTCGGTTGGGGTAATGCAGTTACAGATTTTCATGGGGAGCCATTTATTTATTTTTGCATTTGTGAGTCATTTAGTCATTCCCTTGTGAGTGAGAATACATTTATTTCCCTGCTCCCTGCTGTTAGGCGTTCTATTAATACCACACTAGTTGAAATAAATGGAGCAGGAGAAACTATTTGGTGGTGAATTTGTTTTTCAAAAAAAATTTTTTTTTGTACTGCTATTTTGGTAAGTTGGCTTTCCAACCTCTCCCGTGGTTTAAAGAGTGGTAACTTCTCACCCTTTTGCTTCCCCGCCTCATCGTTGCTTTTATTTTATTTTTTCTGCTTGCGTTCCAATATTGACAGCATCAAGGCCGTGGGAAGCCTTACAACCCAAGATGCGCATGCATGAGAACCAGACTGCGGTAAAATACCCCATTGAGTAGTAGGATTGTCAGAAATTATGAACAAACTGACAGTTTCCTTAAGGACAAGCTCTCTTGCCTCTCTTTTGAACTCTGCCTCAAAGGAAACTCCAGCTTTATAAACAGGGGCTGCTTCTCCAGGTTAGAGGGAAGTAGCAAGGGTCGTGTTTTCGCAGAATCCACAAGGAGGATTTTCAAATCACCGTGACTGCGCTCAGGCACAATGCCCTTTGCTCTCGTGCCATCGTAGTACAGCTGGGCAAGATATAATGTCCTTGTTGTTCTGGACGGCTAATTATGATCAGTAATTGTTTGGAGGCACTGAACACAGTGTGGGATAAAGATAGTTTTTTATAATTTTTTTTTTCAGGGAGGAGGGTTGATTCCGCTCTCAGTTTTGAACCACATCTGCCCATCCGGCTGAATTACCAGAACGCCTATGAGGACAGGTTCAGAAAAGCCTGTGGTGGACCCCAGAAAAGCACATGAGCCACACGCTGTTCCTGCCTGTCGAAGGTCAGGCAAATCTTGGAATTACTCACTTAGCTTTCACATCCTTGACTGCTCTGGTGAGGATGGGGGAGGGGGACAAGGGGGAGTAGTAGAAAGTGTCCATCTCTGGTCAGGGGGAGGGGAAAGGGGCTGGACAAGGGCGTTCTGTTCTATTTGCTCCTTTCCCAGAAACCTTGAGAAGTGACAAAGAAAGAAAAGGCAAGCTTGGGAGACATGTTCTCTCTCTCCCTCTCCTTTCTTCCTCTCTCTCTTCACTGCTTGCAATTGAGTCAATAATAGCAAAGATAATTTATATTTAGGCTTAAACACGACCCAGGAGTGTAATGTAGAGGGTGAAGGCAGAGTGAAGGCGATCCTTTGCATATCTAAGTATTTGGCTTCCTTTAAGGTTTTAATTTATGTACATTCGAGCTTGTATAAAGTGGCCTCACCTGAAACTGACAGACAAGGATGCCGAGGCTGAGTTCCCCCAGGACGCAGGTCACACACTCAGGGGTGCTGAGACTAAATCTGAGATCTGCATCGGAGCTGATGTGTTCCTAAGCCCACAGGGTGCTTGCTGTGCAGGTGGCCTTAGATCAGGACAGCGTGCTAGGAGAAGGGTGGCAGCCAGGAGCCTGTGCAGCCTCCAGGTCCTGCCTTGCATCTTGGCCAGGATGGTGAGCTTGCTGATTTCTTTCACTTATTTTATGAAACCAATAAAGTCAAGTGAGTGAAATGCTTTCCTGGCAGACCTGGGTGTGTTCTAATTGGCCTGTAGATGGAATTCCCGTCATTGCCAGGGAGTAATCCACCCACCCTAATCCCCTGAAGGTTACCTGGGTAGATTTACGAGGCATAAACAGGAACAGGGGTCGAGGCTTGGCTTCCTAGAGTCATTTTCTTTGATTGGGGTGGGGGGGTGGAAAAGTTTTTGCCATTCTTTTACTACCTACATTCTTAGAATTTCCATCAAAGCTCCTAGACCTCTCTGGGCAGGCTCCTGCAGCTGTGAGCTGCTCACTCCACTGGGAGGCCAGTTCTAATGTTCTCTTGTCCCAGCCTCTCTCAAGGTTGGTTAATGGAATTGAATAAAAGCTAGTGTTGCCTCATTCCCAAGGCCACCATGACTGTGTACTATGTTGGGGACAATGAGGGTAGCATTGGCTCTCATTAGCAAATGTCACAGAGTACAGTTGGAAGGAGTGTGCTTTGGCTAACTCCACCATGCTGTAGGAACCAAAATTACCTGGAAAGGGGGGAAAGAAGCAATAGAGTTTTATTTCTTATTATGCAAGAGTTGGTCTTTGACTTAGGGTCAAATGATAGCATGTGTAGGTTTTGAATTTTGATCAAATTATTTAACCTCTTTGGTGCCTTAGCTCCTTCATAAATACACAGAAAGGATATGATGAATACCTAACCTGCAAATTTACTGTGAGAACTCCGTATTGTTATTTGTGTGGTATACATTTTCAGAGTATGAAATATAATTAGTACTTAGCCAATGTTAGCTGAACAGCCTTCTTCCCTACACCTTTGTCTTCTCGGCTGTCCAGCCATATTGTGTATGCAATGGTCATTCATTGTCAACTTGACTAGAATTGGAGTCACCTCAGAGACATGCTGCTAGGCATGTTTATGAGGGTGTTTCCATAAATATTTACCTGAGAGGGAAGACCCACTTTTAATGTAGATTGTTTCACCCCATGGGCTACAGACTGAGTAAGAGGGGTGAGGAAAGCAAGCAAGCAAGCAACCAGTACATCACCATTTCTCTCTCCCTTTCCCTCCCCTTGCTGTTACTTAATGATAGGCTACCTTGTGCCACACCTTCCCAGCCATGAGGACCCTTCCTCTCATATGGAAACAAGTAAATCTTTCCTTCCTTAAGCTGCAGCTCCCAAGTGTTTTGTCAGAGCAATGAGAAAAGTAAATAATAATGTGGAGGAAATAGTGATAAAACGTGGCTGAGTTTTTGTCTGTTTGTTTGTTTTTCTGATGCACTGTGGATGTTTTTTTCTGAATAGGATCCACTGAAGCTGTATAGAGAGCAGCTAACACAAACTGAGCTAAGTAATTCCAAAAGAGGCAGACCTGCTTCCCAAGGTTGATGTCCTGCTCTGTTTAAGATAAAATAAGACCGTATTATGGAATCTAGTACAACACCATATGAGTGATGGATTGACATTATTAAATAAATAAGGACCCATTCAGCCCCACATGTTTTTCGTGTTTTGGCAATTGTGTGGTCAAAATGAGGAAACCCATTTTGGTGAAGTCAAGACAGGATGCTGTTAGTTAGAAGCTCCTTGCAAAAATCTGGAACAAAAGAGAGCTTACAGAGCGCTGCTTGCATTATGTCCTAGCGCATTTTTCACGGACAACTCACTTGCTTACATAGAGCACATCCGTCGCAGCTGGCTGCAGCAGGTGACAGCCCTGCTGCTTGCCATCACTGGAGAAGGGTCAAAGATGACACTATAAAGGGCTGAGCAGATAGCTTAGTTGGTAAAGTGATGGCCATACAAGCATGAAGACCCAAATTTGGATTATCATTAAGCATGTAAAAATCCCTAGCCTATTGGTACATACTTGTAATCCTGGCAGTGAGGAGGTGGAAATAGAGAAGCCTAGAAGTTTGTGGTTGGCTGGTCTTGCCGAATCAGTGAACTTCACTCTTAGTGGAAGAGTCTGTGTCAAAAAAATAAAAAGCAAAGTGTGATGGGGAAGAGGATTGACACTGGCCTCTACATTCATACATGTGCATGAGCACACACATGGACATACATATATCATGGAAGGAGAAAGGAAAGGGAGGGCGAAGAGAAGGGGAGAGAAAGGACACCATGAAAAGGTGGATCCTAGGGTGGAGAGTTCAAACCTTTGCACATGTCAGCAGCTAAGTAGCATTAAGTATATCTTTGGAAATACATTGGGGCCACAGACACAGATTTCTCCCTGACAATAGGCAGCAAAAGCCTCATCCAGGCCCTTGTTCTAGAGAAGCTATTAGGCAAGTATTCAAGACAAGGGCTTGGACCTTAGGTTAAGAAGTCTGCTTCCAGTGCTGGAGAACAGGTGAGGACCAGATCTACAACCACAGTGAAAGATCAGGCACATGAGACATGGGAAGCCATCCATGACTTTAGTTACAAACTCCAGCTTTGGCTAGGCTAGGACGGCAAATCCACCAACAAGCTCATAAGAAGGATGGAATTATGCTCACGATCATTTTTCAAAGGAGGAAACAGCGATTTAGGGAATGACATGCCCATCTGACTCCAGAGCCTTCCTTAGCCGCTGCTCCAGATTTTCAAGTAGAACCTCCCCATGACATCTTTTAAGGACTCAGTTGCCCTAGAACCCGGGGTATGGCTGATTCTGCAAGAGAGATGAAGACCCAGTGGTGGGGCAGGAGGGATTAGGTCAGATCTGGCACTATGCCCTAGTGTCCCTTGAAGAAGGGCATTTCAGTTCTTCCTAATAAATGGTAGACTATGCTTGGTCAGGGGCTTCATCTGGCATAGTTGAGACCTTGGAATTTTGGCTCAGCCCTGTCTTAGCCCAGAGATTCCCCTTTGGACCTGATAAGTTCTGACACCCACCTGGAGAATGCAACCTACCCAATGACCTTATCTTAATATAACTGCGTATGTAAAGGTTCTATTTCTAAAGCTGGTAGTAGTGGCACACACCTTTAATCTCAGCACTCGGGAGGCAGAGATAGGCAGATCTCTGAGTTAGAGGCCAGCCTGGTCCATAGAGTTCCAGGTCAACCAGGGTTACACAGAAAGATCCTGCCTCAAAACAAAACAAACCAAACCAAAACAAAACAAAACAAAACAAAACAAAAAAAAACCCCAACAAAACAAAAATTCTATTTCTAAAGAAGGTCATGCTCTGAGGTACTGGGGGTTTGGACCTTTGGGGGTCCAGAGAGGAATACAGTTTAGCTTATAACATATAGACGGTCTCTAATAAATACTTTCTCTTCTTCACAGACAAGAAAAAAAAAAAAAAAGGCTCAAATTCACTGGGCTAGTGAGTGGGGGAGTTCAAGGGTCAAGGAAAAAAAAAAAACAAAAAACAAAAAAAACAAAAAACCGAGCCCAACTCTGCAGGACTAGACAAATCTTCTCCCACTGACACCAGACAAGGCAGATGAGGGAGGAGCTAGGTGAGATGGAGACTGGGAGAACGGGGTAGGGCTATGATCGGGATGAAAAGTGAATTAATTAATTAATTAATTAATTAATTAATTAATAGGGAGCAACAACAACAAAAACAAAGAAACAAAACAAAACAAGACAAAAAAGCACAATGTTCCTATGATCTGCTCTCTTCCCCTTCCAGTTCCGGGCACCCTGTCCTCGGTTTCTTAAACGACAAGTTACCTTTTAAAGGATGTGAGTGTTTGCTTGTGACTTTCTCAATCTAGCTACCGGTGCCAGTTCACACCCATTTCACACCCGTGCTTTAAACAAGCCTCATGTACTTGCTTCTGAATAAACAGGATGAGAACCCCACACTCGGCAGGGGAGTCCCAGATAAATGTGATCTGGGCATCTCGAAGGTGAGTTTCAGGAAGTCTAGACTCCTCAGGAGCGGCCTTCATAGTGTATGAACAGCAGGTGCCATATAATGTATTTTACCTCAGGAAGGTTTATTTGCTGTACAAAGAGTCAGACGTGGAGAGATAATCCCATGTTGGCAGCTGATACCTAAAAATGAAGTATGTGGCCTGAGGTGACTCACTTAACCCCTCAACCTCACCATCTGGGACCTCCAGGAAATGATGCCCGCTCTCCCAAAGCATCATTTTCCTGGCCTTTGAAACATCTTAGAAGGGGTTGGCAAGTAGAAATGCTACATTGATACCGGTTAACTGAAAATAATTGATGTTCATAGAATAGTATTCTTAGGGAGTCCAGATTTCTCATGGTTTATCTCTGTTCCCAAGCCCCTGGAACTGGACAGATCGACCTGGGAGTGGGCCAGCATTACTTCTTTCTGTTCTTTTTTTCAGTGAGAATCTGATTCTACCTGAACCTGAGCACTGGGTTAAGGGACGCTTAGGGATTAACTCCCACCAGTCCTTTGAAAGGGAATGTGATCCCTTATCAACTTTCTCTTTGAATCCCTTCTTTGATAAAGCTTAGCCCTGGTTCTCTGGTTCTCTCCTGTAGTTTTTCTGCCTCATCCAAGTTATTTAATTATATTGCTTTCATTACCCTTTCCTGTCTGGCTTTCAGATATCCATGTAATTATCAGATTAACTCCTATATAAAATTCTTGTTTGTGGGTTTCCTTCCAATATGCTAAATATACATCTAGTGGCAAAGAGCTGGCACCAGTACTTTAAACAGCCCAGAAGAGAGCCAGATGTGTGTGTCTCCTTGCGCTCTGTGTTAGGACAGCAGAGCAGAGGGTTAGGGAGTACCTCAAATGTAGCTAGTTTGTATGAGACCCTGGGTTAACTCTCTATCACTAGAGAGACTCACACACACACACACACACACACACACACACACACACACACACACACACACACACACACGGGGGGGGGGGGATCCCCAAACTTCAGAGCCTTAGATATTGTCTCTCTTGGATCCCTCCTTGGAAGATCACCCCTTCACAGCATGACTTTGCACAGCCAGTCCTATTCATATTATTAACAAGCAACATAGTGACAGGTTTAAAATAAAGAGGAACTTGTAGGCCCATTGCCCGCAACCAGTAGGAAAATGACTTGTTACAATTAGTTGAAATGCCACCTCAGGTGTTCCGCCTGGACTTACTGCTTGCTGAAGGTTCATGCCCTTCTTAATATCTCTATTACTTTAAAAAGGAAATAGAAAGAGATCTGGAGCTGCCTGGCTTGTGTAGGAATGTGTTTAAGCTGCTCATTTCCTGGCAATCAACTCTCTGGCCAGAAACGAAGTTATTTGATAGAGTGTTTAATCCTCAGATCATGGCCTCTGAATGAGAACGAAGAGGAAACGATTTCTCTTACACAAACGCCATTACGCACTCATCTGTAGCAGACTTGTTAGAACCCATAGGATATCCTGCATTGATGCTGTCCTACTGCCGTGTACCAACAAACAACGAGCCAAGGGAAATCTATAAACGGCTTTGTTTTCCTCCATTCTTGTGTGCCCGCTGCTGCTGCATTTCTTTGGAAACTTAAAAACAAAGTTTCTAACCAGATCACCTTGTAAAGCCGTAGAAAAAACTGAGGGACCCAGGTGCTGTGTGTCAGTAAACATACCTAGGAGCCACAGTTCAGGAAGCTGCTATCCTCCGAGGGCTCTGCTTTATCTGGTTACTATATTTGTAATTTTTCTCATTGATGTGGCATAGAGTCTGGTGGCAGCAACTTAAGGGAGGCTGATTCTGGCTCATAGTCTGGAGTTTGGTTCATCATGGCAAGGAAGCCATGATAGCAAGAACAACTGTAGCTATGACAGCAATATGTGGAAGAAGGCAGCTTGTGACATTGTGTCCTTAGTCTGGACATGGTGGCTAGGCACTGGGCGGGCTATAGGACTTGAAGAATACCTCCAGTGACTTACCCTTTTTCAAAGCAAGGTTCTATCTCACAAAGGTGCCACAACTTTCCAAACCGGTGCCATTATCTGGGAGCCATGAGGCTATTGGGGCACTTGACATTAAAACACATTTCTCTGTTGATCAATATGCTCTGGCAGTTCTGTTCATAATGCTTCACAGATCTTTTTAACCCACTGCCAGGGCATTTATTTAGTTTGTATAATAAAGTGCATACTGCTGTTTTGTGTTTTGTAAAGTTTTGAACTTAGGGATTTGGGAGATGGCTCAGTGGGTCAGCCCTTGCTGGGAAAGCAAGACCTGAATTCAAATCTTCAGCCCTCACATAAAATCTGACATTGGCATGGATGTCCATAACCAACGCATTGGGGGAAGAGGGTCAGGAGAAGCCCAGAAGTCTGTTGGCTATGAACACTAGCTAAAGCAGTGAGCTTTAGGTTCAACAAGAGACTGTCTCAAAAAGGATGGAGAATGGTGTTATTTAACATTTTGCTTTGGCCTACACACACACACACACACACACACACACACACACACACACACACACACTCATATACACATTCACACACATACACACTCATCCACACACATACATACACACACTCACACACATACACACTCACACAGATATATACACACTCACTCACAAATATATACACACTCACACATACATATATACACACACACTCACTCAAAAACACTCTCATACACTCACACACTCTCACACAGACTCACAAACATACTCACACAGACATACACATATACACACACTCACCCACCCACACGCACTCATATACTCTCTCTCTCTCACACACACCCATACACATACACACACACCCCCACACACACAGAGAGAGAGAGAGAGAGAGAGAGAGAGAGAGAGAGAGAGAGAGAGAGAGAGAGTTTTGAAGAGGGTAATGTGTTGCTAGAAATCTCTTTTTTTTTTTAAACTTTGTATCCGCAGTCCTACTTTTGAGATCTATATGTTTCTCAGTGAACTTCAGTGTACTGCTTCCGAGTCTTGACGACTGGTGCAGCATGTGCAGTCTCCCACACAGCACATTTCACATATTCATATCTAAGGAGACCCAGATTCTCTGGTGGATGCTTAGCTGCTTCTGCTCTTACGGTACCTTGATAATGTTGTAACCATCCTCTCTGGGTATGCTTCCTGGTGACTCTGAGAAGTCTCTAGAATATATTCCTTAGAGAATTCCTGAGTCATGAGAGTATTCATTTCATTTCACTAAATGTTGTACGGGATGTTTACACCGATTTATAATTCATCATCAATGAAGATAAAAATATCCCCCCATTCCTACCAGCAGCACTTTCTGATTTTGATCAATCAAGTGGGTATATTTTGTAATAATGATACTTCATTTGGTAAAAGAAACAGCATCCTTGTAATTCTCTGACTATCATGTATCTTTTGGTGATCGACTGTATGGTAGCTGCTTCAGTTTCCCCATCTGTCAGTTGCCTGTCTGTGTTCTTTGCCCATTGTTGTTGTTGTTGCTTGGGTTTCCTGGCCTTTTCTTGCTTCTTTACAAAGTTCTCATGTGTCTTAGAGATTAATTCCACATTGCTACGTTAAGGTCTTTCCCTAATACTCTGCCGATTTGCCTATGGATAAATGAAAGTCTTTTGTCTAGATGTGCTCTGAACCACATTTTTTCTTAACATATAGGTTTCCATAAACAGTCCTCATGCAATTCCTTGTGTGAATTTTCTTCTGCTATGCTACTTATACTTCTAGTATCAAAGGGGTGGCTTTAGTACATTGAGCAGTAGAGCATAAAGGCAACAATAACAGTCTATATTGTTTGGGGTCTCTCAGGCATCCTTAACCAACATCATGAAATGAGGTGTTGTTTCTGTCAGATGGTCTTGGGAGAAACACTGTCATCTCAGGTGCCATAACTTTATTTCAGCTATTTCTAAATGTATGTACATATACTTATATGTGTTGTGTGTACTTTTAGGTAAATATAAAATGGTATATTTCTTTGAGGGTTTCCCAAAGATCCGCAGTGTTATTCATCCCTCCTCCCTCCCTCTCTTTCTGTTGACTTCCCTCCCCACTTCCAGTTAAAGCCCCCTCTCAGTTTTCCCATCTCCTTCTTCCTATCGCTAGGATTTTGCTATTTGCCTCTCTAGGGCTCCCCTCTTCCTATGTTCTATGTCTACTTTCCTGGGGTTTGTTTGTTTGTTTACTGCAGGTTGTATACTCACACTGGAAGATTGGGAGCTAGGAATCTCAGAAGAGAGGGAACATGTGGTATTTATCTTTCCCAGTTTGGGTTATCTCACTCAGCCTAACAGAAGTTGAAGGTAAGCCTTTATTGGTGAATTGCTGAAGACACCATGTACTTCAGACACAGAACTCAGAGGTTGTGACCTGGATCTGAACCTAGAGAGCCTCCTTCCTGATGATTGTCTTTCATGAGACCATAAGGTGCTTTGCAAGCTCCCAAATCAACCGTCCTATGACACACAACAATAACAATTATGGCAAGATATACCTAAAGGTACAATAGGGGCACTTATATCTTGGAAGAAACCAACAGCTGTCTAATTCAGTCTTAAGGTCCACTATACAGGTGGGGAATCATATCTTATAATGGAAACCTAGCCAACTACCCAGGTCTATGAGTTTATGAATCTTACTGGAGAATCTGCAACTAATTCTTTACTAGAATTGTATAATTTCTAACTGCATTCTATTTTTTTTGGGGGGGGGGGTTCGAGACAGGGTTTCTCTGTGTAACCCTGGCTGTCCTGGAACTCACTCTGTAGACCAGGCTGGCCTCGAACTCAGAAATCTGCCTGCCTCTGCCTCCCAAGTGCTGGGATTAAAGGTGTGCGCCACCACTGCCCAGCTCTAACTGCATTCTAAATACTTATCTTTATACCCACAGATAAGTGTAGCTCTCACCCCTCATCAAAGAAGCTTCTTTATACAGCAAACTGAGACCATTACAGAAAACTATAGTTGGACATAAAGAACAACTGATTTGTGGGATGCCTATCTCCAATTGATGTGTCTAGAACACAACTCCTTCACCTAAGACTCAAGGAACGTTAAGGAAGAGGGGCTGGAAAGATATTAAGAGCCAGAGGACTGGGAAGCTTGGTGTGAGAATGTGTCGCCTATGAATGACAGGGAAGCGATACCCATGGTATTGCAGTAATATGGCTGCCACAACAAAACTCCAATAATGACAAAACCATTAAATATGCTAACATGGAAGGTGGAAGTCTCAAAGGCTCCCAACCCTAGACAAAGAACTACAGGCAACCAATGATTCCTGAGAGAGGAATCTTTCCCTGGAATGAGTCTGTCCCTGGGATGAACTCCTAATTTGCTATACAAATAACAAGTGGTCAGTCCTGAAATCATATACATATAAGCAACACTAAAAGGCTCAGCAGGTCATATTTATGTATTTATGCATGCATGTGTGTGTGTGTGTGTGTGCTATAACTTTGAAAGGGAGTGAGGACATCGGAGTATTGGAGGTAGGAAATGGAAATGGAAGGGGAAATAATGTAATTATATTCTAATTAAAAATTAAAACATTGAGAAAAGAAAAAAAAAAAAAAAGTAACACACACAGCACAGAGCCAGACTGGGTCTCACAGCACTTTATTGTAGAGCTTAACACTTTGACATGATTGATCATGTTGGAATATTACTTAGAGGAGAAACACATCATATCTTTGCACATATGGTGGGTTTCACTTGCCTTTGTTTAAAACAAAAACAAAAACGCTATACATTGATGAGCTACAGATAAAGAGGGAACTATGTTCTTTTTGTACTCTGTTCCCTGTACTGAGTCTAGAAGTGGCTAATTAAAATTATTCACGGTGACACTCTTTCTGCCTGCTAATGGTTCCCTTCTGTTCCTACTATTGTTTGTTCTTGTTTCCTTTTTTGAATTTAGATGTGCAAGATTGCTTAATCATAGTCCTCACTTTATTATTTTTTGTCAGCATTCACTTCTGTACTTTCTCCTTACTTTTACAGCTGTATGCATATATCTATATCTGCATCTATATCTGTATCTATGTCTATATCTGTATCTATTCTATATCACCAACATCTATCTACCTACTGTTATTGTACATGGAGCTATTGGTGACAAAGGTTTCCTGTAGTGATATTATATACTATATACTATATATTAATTATATATCCATATTCATGCCATAGTGTTCTGGTGGATAGACATTTCTCTAGTCACTTGACTCTGGGGTTGGCCTTACAGCTGCTTTGGCCAATGGGACATTAATACCATCCATTAGCATAGTTGGGTTCATCCATTGAGCTTCTGTTCAGCACAGAAGCATACCTGTGGAGGCTTCTTCTGGGCTAAGGAGAAGGAGAAACATGGTACACTGCTGAAGCCATCTGTAGCTTGTGACCATGTTCTCAATCTATCTAAGCCAATTCCAAGATGGCCTACACATGTGTGGGGAACAGACATTTAGTTTTATAAGCCACTGAAATTCTAAAGATTATTAGGTGACATTATAATAGCAATAGTTAAGTAATGTTATTTCCTTCCCTTTTCCCTCCCTCCCTCCCTCCCTCCCTCCCTCCCTCCCTCCCTCCCTCCCTCCCTTCCTTCCTTCCTTCCTTGCTTTCTCTATCCTTTCTAACATGTTTCCCACTTTATTTTATCTTGGTATCCCTCTTTATAATAGCACCGTCACATTACTCCAGCCAGGTTGTGTTTTATGTCTATCTTTTTCAATGAGCACACAAACGTGAGCACACAAATGTGAGCACACACACACACACACACACACACACACACGCGAGATGATGATGATGATGATGATGATGATGATGATGATGATGATGATTATGGCGTAGACTGGCATGTTCCCTTAAAGACTCATTTGTTGAAAACTTGGTCCCCGATGTAGCAGTGTTCAGAGATGGTTGGGTCATGGAGGCTCTAAGTTCATCAATAGGTTGGTCTGTTGATAGACTCATTGCTTAGTGGACTACTGGGAGATGAAAGGAACTATAAGAAGCCAGTTACATTGAGGGACTCAGGTCACCAAGGATGTGTCCTTCAGAAGCATAGTCTCTCCTGCTCTCCCCTTCCTAGCCACTGTGAAGTGAACAGCTTTGCTTCATGTTGCTTTCTCTACCACACCATCCTGTCTTTCTATAGAACCAGAGGGGGAAAGCAACTATGAACTAAAATCTCTGGCCCCTATTAAATTATTTATCTCAAGTATTCTGTTACAGTGACAAAAAGGTAGTTAATGATATTGATAATGATATTGTATTACACATTTCCCACTTACAGTCTTTTTAAAAGCTCAAGTGCAAATCTAACTATTTTCCCTTTAAAATTCTACTAAATTAAAATTAACCAATAACAGTTTTATAGATAAAGAATCCATTGCCTTGGTGCTTGGTAAACCATTGGAGAAACAAACTCTGTTTGAACTCCCAGTCTTGTCTTTAAGGCAAGAGAGGTGAAACTTGGTAGAGAGGATGCACTGAGAGAGACATATTAATTATAGTCTGAGCTTCGTGAATGAATGTGCTTGGCTTTAATTCATAGCTCTGCCATTTATTGTAACAGCTTAGTCATCTTTGTATTTCTAGGGCCTAGCCCAGTTTTTGGTACATAGATAATTTTCAATAAATGTGTAGTAAATAAAAATTATTTAACAACTCAAGACATTAATTTATTTTTCTTAAAATAAGTATGATAAATTTCTAGCATATTGCTTGGCAGAGTTTATGTTCAATAAATATGAACTGCTTTTCTCCTTTCCCTTCCTTGAGGTTTCAACTACCGTGTGACTCAAGTAGATTATATGCTGAGCAAAGGAGAAAACCTGTGTTAATTTGCTGTTCTGATCTCAGTTCTCGGAACAGAACAGACAGGATGATCTTCTCCAGTTGTTATTCATACAATGATTTCTTGAAGAGTAAAATAAAATGAATGAATCCAAATTACAAAACACAGCCTAGAGTCTGAATCAGGTTAGAAAATACATTAAAGCTAATAAAACATCTAATTTGGAAACAGATTTTTGGGTCTCCAAAGCTAAGGAGCTGTCATGATCTGATACAGAATTCAAAATTTATTTCATTTGTAATTTCCCAGTTTCCTTTTTAAGGGGACACTGATAGGAGATGTCAATTGGAAATACAATCTAGGCTTCATTTTTGGTGTGGTAAGCATGACGAATCTTTTAACAACAGAATTGGCTGGGAGACTTGCCATCCAGGGTACAGAACACAAAAAGGTAAATACTAGAGAAGGTTAAACATTGACACCTTCTTCTTCAAGAGGCTGCGTGACTAATAGAGATTCCATAGCTGTGTTTATTTTCTCCCCTGGATGCTTCTTAAAACAACACAGAGGAAAAATGGAATCAACGCCTGAACTATTTAGCCCTTTGCACTCCATGCCATGCTCCCCTTAGGCCTTGACCGGAACACTTTTACTTCCAGTTCATCTTAGAGTCGTTAAATGAGAAAGTCAGAACACTTGGCTGCAAGAATCAGGACTGGGTTTGATTTATCCAAAGTGAGAACATATATAGGATGGGGGGATGTATAAAGGCTGGGAGGGAGACAGCAGGGTTGGTGTGAAGAAGTGGAGGAAAATGAAGAAAAGGACAATAAAAGAGGTGGCTGGTTTAGGGTTCTTCATTTGCTTTATTTGAAGGTGTGCTTAGGCTCTCACCAGGCTCTGCTAGGATAGGTGAGCAGCCTGCTCAAGCATACAGGGAGGAAACTCCAACTGATCTGGTGAAGGTCTTAACATTTATCCAGCAGACGAGGAGTAGTTTCATGTTAAGCCCCAACAGAGATCATAGGCACAGAGGAGATACACTTCCCAAAAGGAAAGTTGATCCTATTACCAAAAGAAGATTCATTACCTGATGAATTTTAGGTAATCATAAAAAGGAAACTTTCCCACCATATTGTATATCACTGTATGGATTTAAAGAAGAGAAATATTTGCACCAAAATGCTGCTGCTGCTTCTTCTTCTTCTTCTTCTTCTTCTTCTTCTTCTTCTTCTTCTTCTTCTTCTTCTTCTTCTTCTTCTTCTTCTTCTTCTTCTTCTTCTTTTTCAAGACAGGGTTTCTCTGTGTATCTCTGGCTGTCCTGGAACTCACTCTGTAGACCAGGCTGGCCTCGAACTCAGAAATCTGCCTGCCTCTGCCTCCCAAGTGCTGGGACTAAAGGCATGCGCTACCACTGCCCGGCTCCAAAATGCTTCTTAATGAGTCCGTGATCGTATTTCAGATCTAATATTAATGAATCATGACTGAATCAGGTAGAAGTACAGAATAGAAGTTACAAGGGTAGATGAGTTAACCTTCTGGGCTTCTCCATGAACCAGTTTCATAATTAATGCTGCACAATTCAAATCTCCCAACTTTGCAAATAACAACCAGTAAATAGACGAACAAAGAGCACCCTGAAAGTTTGCGTGTCCTGTAAAACGGGCTTGTTATTATCTTATTATCTACCCTTACCAATACTCCTCTAGGTCCCCATGGCTTCTTTTATGGATAAACTAAGAAGACATACATGTTAAGATATGTAAGGAGCATGACTCAAACATCTCTCTATCATGATTTCACTAGAAACAAACTCCTTTTCAATACACAACAGAAATGTTGAGATATGGGAAGGAAGTAACTATTTTCTTATGAGGTTTAACATAATTTCTTTCTCATCCAGAGCAGGTGGCAAGTGGTGATTTTTCCAAATAAATTAACCTTTGTGTTCTTCAGGGTCAATAATATGTCTCATTTTACTGGGGCATTTGAATTATTGATCATCTTGTGTCTTCATTCCCTAGAAGGCAAATTGGAGGAATTAATGTTTTTGAACTAGTTTTTAAAAAATCACCTTGTATATATGTCTTTCTGCCAATTAGTACTACTAGTTCTGTTTTCTTAATCTTGACTATTTTGTCGCATGAGATAGTGACCAGAATGACAAGCTACACTTTGTAGAAGGGCTAGAGGCCTTTAAGGAAAGACACATAAGGGCCTTTCAATGTCACATAGCAAGCCAATTTCAGCATGTTTAGAGACTCCATTTTCCACCTGGGCAGAGGGGCCCACCCATTGGAACAAGGCGAACCTTTAAAACTTACTTAAATACTTGCAGTGCTCTAAAGCAGAGGTGAGTGACTTGGTAGAACAGTCTCTTCTGAGAACCCTGAAAGCCATTTAAGTCATGACACATAACGTGGAAGGCTGAGAGTTCGTTCCTTTTGTTTGTTTTGTTGAAAACAGGGTGGCACTCTGTAGCCCAGGATGGCCTTGGATTGGTCATAGACTTCCCAAATGCAAGAATTATCAGCTTAAGCCATTATGCCTGGGCTCTTTGCTTTCAGCTTTTTTTTTTTTTTCTGTTTTGTCCTGTGCAGGGGGGATTGAACCGAGGGCTTTGTGTACACTAGGCCAGGACAGTGACCCTGAACTACCCTCCTCTCAAATTCTTTTTTAAAACTATCAGCATCACCAACAAAGTATTCCACAATTGTTGAAAATATCTGGTGATACAGGATAAAAGGGGGAACACTTAAAAATTCCGGCTCTACCTTTTGATATCTGAGAATAGATTCCACATTTCTTCTTAAACACATTTCTCTGAAAAACATCTGTAGGAGGAGGGAAATGTGTCTTTCAGGCTCTGTGGTAAAAAATTAAAAAATGCTGATGTATGCAAAGGCTTGTGAACATCTTGGCAGGTTGTATGAACTTAAGCCATCACAGCTCTCAGGAAAGAAAACAGAGTATGAAGATTAAAACCTCTAGTCACCTTTTTATACCAGGTGGATCTCCACCTTCTTCCTTTTTCCATGGAAAGCAAAATAGGCTCTTGCTCATCATGCACCCGAAGCCAGCTCTCCAGCAAAGATATTTCTCTTTCATTACAAAATCAAACTTTTACAATTTCTCTTCCTAGTCTCTCATCAGCCTCTGTTCCCCTCTCCACTGTACGTTTCATTACTTCATAGCTTTACTCTGTTGTTTGTCTTAAGTTGTATATCTCATACCATACAAGAGAGACAGTTTATTTGGTGATCTTTCTCGCTCACCAAAGTGCTAATTCAAATGGCTACAGGGTCTGAAGAGGAGGTACTCCTCTTATCAGGCTCGTCAAGGACTAATAGCCATCACGCTAACTTCAAGTATAGATTATTATTATTATTGAGCGCACAGCACCTTGGCTGTTTGCCCAGCATGTCTTTGCAAACTCAGGGTCACACACACACACACACACACACACACACACACACACACACACACACACACACGTAATTCTCTGCCACAATTCAATAAGACCCAGGATCTGCATGATTAAAATGACCTTAGCGTTTGGAATCCTGAAATAATGGCACTCCAAATTAAATTAAAAAATGGGTTAGGCTGCTTGCAGTGAATGATGGCGATTACCACGTACCATTCTTCTTGTCTCCCTCCAAAGTCTTTATTGATTTCATTGCTGCTCGGATGCTGGGGGTGTCTACCCTATTGTTTGGGAGAATTTAAGACTCTGGTAGAGACTTACAAAATTAACGAATTAATGGGAGAGAGGCGAAGGAATAAAGAAAATGGGGGCACACACACTTCTAAAAGAGGTTGCGGCTGTGATAGACATTTTCTTCGATAAAAGCACAGCAGAATTCTTTGTTCCACATTCTCTTTTTGGGTGGATGTGCTTAGTCAGGACATGAGGCTACTGGCCCTTGGACAACAAGTTATTTGCCCCACAGTATAGTAGTATCATATAGACCATTTTGATAATTAAATTCCCAGAAAACCTGTTCTGAATCACCCAATAATTAACTAAATTTGTATTTGTACGCTGCTGCCTGCTACGGAGACTAAAGCAGCATGCAATAAATGCTTTCAGTTTCACCATGGTTTTATTACCTTTTTGGACCACCAGGGACCTTGTACATCCCTGGAGGGACACTTCTCAATTTAATTAACCTATGGTCATTTAACCTAAAGAATAGTAAATAAAAGACAAATACTCCCTTCCCCCTATTTGTCTCTTATAGAGAATTACTATTACTAATAACAAAATAATTAAAATCCCAAATAAAACCACATAGCTTGGAGGAGGAGGAGGTTTGTCAAGGAAGAAGGGAGAAAGAAAGAGAGCGGATAGACAACCGATGCATGCTGGCTTGGGAACGCAGTAGAAGGGAGACAATTAGTAAATACTTAGGATTTCATCAGCCCCAGGAAGGGCCCTTCCATGCACCAGCCTTCTCTAACAGCTCACAAAGCCTGCAACCAGAGCCAGTGCCATTCTTTCTGATGTTACACAGAAGGTCTGGAATGTGACGGCCCCTGGGCAGGCAAATAAGAGGGTGATGTAAGCTCCTTAACAAAGAGACGCCATGGACTGATGTCACATCCTCTCCTGAGAGCAGATTTGATGATGCAAAAAGAAGGCTTGGGCTTTGGGGAGAGGGAGGAGGGAAACAGAGTCCAGGGTCTGCCGCTTCATTCGTGACTTTACCTAGCACTGCTTAGCTGGTGAAACTCACTCCCTGCATTATCTGAAAACCAGGCCACCAATGTAGATTATATGTTAAGCATTTTGGGTTAATTTTGAGTTCTCTATGACATACTATCTTACAACACTGGTATAAGACAAGATTTCCAAATGGCAGATCGAGACTAGAATTTAGGTCAGCCTAACTACAAACACACAGGCTCTTTTATCCCACCATGAGCAGGCATGATGGAGTTTGACCTGTGTTTAGGAATGGCCAGTTTCAAAATACAAGCTAAGTCACTGTTTTGGCAGTTACTTTGAAAGAATTTAAAGGTATGGGTCAGAGGAAATGAACTGATTTTGTGGATGAGATTGAAAGGAAAAATATACAGGAAACAACCCAAGTTTCTCCTGCAGAACAGAAATTAGATTCAGTGCTCTGGATACTAGTCTCCAAATGCTTACCTGAACTCCCTTTCTGGGTTTATTTAGGTGCTTTGAGTCCAACTGCACACAAAAGAGCTCATCACCTTCGGTCAGCCATCACCTGTACCCTTTCCTGCCTTAATCTATGCCCTCTTGCATGTCACTCCCTGATTAATGGACATTATCTTTCAGTTTCTCACTGAAGACAGTGTTGGAACACAACAGACCCCAGAGGATGTTCTTTGTCACGTTGACTATCGTGGGCATGCTATGTCAGAAACCTAGATGACATGCTTGTGTCTATCCTCAACGTCAGAATTTACTGAACAATTGGAAATTCACAAGGTACTGTGGTTTTATATCATCAATTGGCCAGAGTGGCCTGTTTTCCTTGATAGTGCTGGCTGAGACAGACATACCTTCTTTTATTTAAATTTTAATTACTGATATTAACTCTCAGCTCACACACACACACACACACACACACACACACACACACACACACACACACACACACACACACACACTTGATAGGTGGTACCAGAGAAATGGTGTCATTCATGTATCCAGCAAGGTACAGAGTCATTCTCCATTCTTAAAAAAGGAATCAAAAGCTGCTTGTGAAGTGGAACCCTCGCAGAGCACAGCACAGTCTGAAAAACAAGAAACCAGTCTACACAATATGGAATAATTAGGTCAGGACCTAGCCTGGCCGCAATACTTTCAAGGGAGTAACTAGCATGGCCTCTCTGGTTTTTCTCTCCCTGTCTATCTCCCATCTCTTTTCCCTATCCATCAGAGGAACCAGAATTCTGTTTCTCCCAGGCAGAGACCCGAACAATAGAACTCTTCTTTCTCTCAGCAAGTTAGAGAGACCCTGGAGAAGTTACTCTTTGTTCTTGAAGACTCTTGTTCCAGAGAGCCCTACTCCATACCCAGGAGGAAGGAATGCTATACCAAAGGCCAAGAAACCGAACCCCACATGGACCAGACTGCCTGGACTCCCATCCCAGCCTGCTACCCTTAAATCACGTTCTCTTTACACACTTACACCCCACACAGCTGACTATTGAACCTAAACATAAAAATTGCCAGTTTTCCCAGGATCATTGGCTCTTCATCTCTGAAGGCTCCATTGACATAAAGGTTTGATTATGTAAATCTGCTCTTACTTCTTCTTGTTAACCTGTCTTTTGTTATAAAAGAGTCAGCGTGACCCTTAATATGAGTGACAGCTTGTCAGGTCTTTGCCTCTCTGCAGCAGGGGCTCAGAATGACTCCTGTATTACTCCCTTGGTGGGTCCTTCCCTACATAGGCTGAGTCTAATCAGTGCTGCTTAGTTGGTGTCCCACGAACTTCTCCTCTACCAATGCTATAACTGCCTGCATCGAACTGACACTACCTTCCACCCTCCCATGCTCCCCAGCCATCTTCAAACTGATGGAAGGACCGTGTCTCCCAAATCCAGAGCACGGTATGCAGTGATAAATGCAAAGAGAGAGGGAGGAAGATAAAACAAACGACCAAATGGTCAACAACTTAAAGACAAATTGACTCTCAAGAGTAAATATCCAGATAGCAACCAGCCAGCAAGAAAAGGACAGGTTGTGTGTACATCCTTAAAGTTTTGTAAAATATACCCACAGTGAGATCTGAGTCCTAAGTAGAAAGTGCAACAAATTGTGTCAGATTGCACACTCATGTAGTCCAGACTGAGAGCATTTCCAATGTAGCAGACATTACCACAGAGCCTTTACCTTACAGCTAAGGACATTAGTCACTTGCCACATTCGTGTTGGCTACCACTCAGCATCTCCTTTCATGAAATATCTGTTTTAAATCTATTTTAAAATGTAGTCATCTTTTAGTTGTGACTTCATAGAAGTTATTTTTAAAATTATGATTTTGAACTTTGTCAAATAAAACGGTGTTTTCTGAGCTTTGTCTCTCCATTGATTCAACCGTATATTTTGAGAAAGAGAAAAATATGAATTTGAGGATTTCCATTTTGATATTATTTTTTTCTGAGTCGTACTTTTGAGTTTTGTCTCAAAAATCTTAGCCATCCCCCAAACTCTGATTATTTTTTGTTTTCTTCTAGAGCCACGTAGCCATATAGCCTGAGCCCTTTTCTTCGGATACACAGGCTGTTTCAAATGATCTTTTTTGCATGTTGAAAGCAAAGTTCATAGTATTTTGATTTTTTTTTTTTGTTGTTGTTTAAAAGATCCTTTCCTTATTACATCAGAAAAAAGAATCAGTTGGCTGTGTCTGTTCTGGGTTTCATTGGGCATAGCTCCTCCTTTGTCTACCCTGATGACAGCCCCACTTGTTGAGCGTCACACCTGCATAGCAAGCTTTGAAAGTAGGCAATCCAAATATTTCACTTATCTCAAAATTGTTTTCTCCCATGACCTATGAGTTTTCTGTCATTTTATAAGCTGTTGATTTGAGAGAGAGAAAGAGAGAGAGAGAGAGAGAGAGAGAGAGAGAGAAATCAGCCTGGATTCTGACTGACTTTGTGTAGCATCCCTAGAAATTTGTGGGGAATTATCTTAGTAATAGTATCTTTTCTGACATGGTATAAACTTGGTATATTTGTCCATATCTTCAGACAAATATCATTCATTTTCTAGGATGATTAAAAAAAAACCAACCTAATTTAATAAGGGCACTTAAATGCTTTAAAGTGGAAAGGAAAGGTTAATAGAGCAAAAAAGGATGTGGACTTAATTATATTTATTTTGCATCCTTGGTGGGTTTGAAGCAGTCACAACTATTTATTTTTTTGTTTTTGTTTTCTGCTAGTATATAGAAATACACTGAACATCTAATATATAATCATGTGCGTATATGAACAAAATTACTTTGGTTTCCTTCCTTCCTCAGTCTTTTGTTTCCCCTTCCTTTTCCTTGTTTTAAGATTTCCAAGGCAGTTTCAGTGTAAGTGGTGAGAGCCCGCATTGCTCTTTCATTCGCTGCCGATTGCTACAGGAACTGAGTTTCTGCAGGCCTCGCTTCCTGAGCTGAGACAAATTCCCCTGTAGTTTTAGCTTACTGAAAATACTTATAACAAATGGATGTTGAATTTTGTCAAATATTTTCTTACCTCTAGTGAGCATATTTATTCTCTTTTTGTATAATGTGCAGTTACATTAGTTGTTTTTTTCCCCCAATATCCCTGGGCTAAATCACAATATAGATTTTTATGTTTCATAGAATGTAAGTTGCTGATATTCAGTTAAGGATTTTTGAGCTATTGACCTGCAAATGTCTTATAACTTCGGTCTTTTGATAGATCTCCCTGTCCAAGCTATGCTGGGGTTTGCGCCTCTTAGCTTCCTTATTACTGTCATATAAAAATATGTCTTCATCAGTTCTGGGGTTGTTTATTGTTGCTCTAAGCCAGTGATTCTGAAGCTATCTCAGGCCATCTTAAATCAAAGTTGGTGGCCCTATTACCCAGAGCTACTGATCTAATAAGTCTGAGAACAGACCAATAATTTGCAGTTAAAAAAATCATTTATTTTTAAAATTAGCATGCAGGGTATTAAAAACCATTATGGTGTTTTTCAACAGTGTAAATCGACTATTCTCCTTCTCTCCTCGTCTTCCCCATCCCCTGAGCCCCCACACCCAATGGAACCTCCCTCCAGCTCTCCTCTGTGCTTTCTTGTCCTATGTATCCCCCCCTTAAGCGAGGCAACCCAAACTCAGAGAGATAAGAGCAGCACATTCCCTCTCCTACGGGGATGCTGGCTTATACTACACACATGCATAGCTACAAATGAGTGTGAATGCGGGGAAAGCCTTGAAGACCAGAAAGGACTCATTTGCTTTCATGGGTTGTTAGGTGATACCAATACTTTCATCCATGATCTAGCTCATCTTGGAGAATTCCTTTTCCAGAGATGAAAACATGTATCTTTAGCTCATCCTCAGCTATTTAGAATTAGTATTCTACTCTCACATAAGATGTGTGAGAGCCATAACAATAAAATTCTGTTTAAACCACACTTTTCTGCTGTTGTTTCTATATCCATTATATGTACCCCAATAATGAAAGTTAAAAGGCTTGTTTCTGTTTTGAGTTTGCTGCCTAAATCAAAGTTAAGAAGTGAAAATTATATTTTACATTTTATACCACATGTAATTTAATATTTTCTCCCTTCTTTCTATAGATATAGGGTTTTAGCTGCTATTGCTTCATTGATATTGGGAAAGGAATTCTTTATCATTATTTCGAGTGTCCATATGTTGGCATTCTCTCAAGTTCATTTGTCTGAAAACATGTATCTCAGCCTCAGTTTTTAAAATGACATTTTTGCAGTGTACAGAACTCACAGAAAGCATCGTTCCGCTTGTTTTGAGCATTTTAAAGATGACCTAACATTATCTTTTTACCCAAGCTGTTTCTGGCCAGAAATATATCATTTTCCCATTTCATTTTTCTATTGAATTTTAATGTCTTTTCTTTCTCTAGCCTTGTAAAAGATTTTTCATGTATCTATTGAATTAATTTATTTTTATTGTCATAATAATTATACATATTTATGAGGTATAATGTGATATCTTGGATTTATGTATATACTGATTAGTTATCAGGCCAAGGTGATTAACAGATCCACTAACCTTAAGGCTTCTTCACTGCTTCATGGTGAATAAGTTCGAGTTCATCTCTTCCATTCTGAGTTCTGTATTGTGAGGTTTTAAATTCGCACATTGTATCATAGAATCCCAGAGTGTAATCAGCGCTCAAGCAGTCCCATATTCTCTCCGGTCTCTGGTAGTCATGGTTCTAGAATCAGCTTCTAAGCACACGGCTTTTTAAAGAGCCCACTTATGAATTAGATCACACAGTGTTTGTGTTTCCTGAGTTTGTCAAGTTTCTTAGACTTGCTTATTGACCTATCTATTCCAGTTGAGGTAACTTTGATATTAACTCTTCATGTACACTTTTTCCTCCTCACTCTCTTTCCTTTACATATATTATGGGCTACATGATGCCCTCCAAACCACAGACCTTTGCTCGGCATCCTCCTGTTTTCCAGGTTCTTATCTCTGGACCAACCTTCATAATCAGCCTTTTTTCTACAGTTCCCAGTGTGCTGCTCAGCCTCTACTACGGTGAGAATCTGTTTCCAGTTGCACCCACACATGCAGAGTTCCATTCATTGTTTTTACAGTCTTCACCTTTCTGATGATATTTCCAACAGTGCAGTCATGTGACCACCTTTTCGTGTCTGTCTCAGGGCGTGGCTGTGATAGCTGTTTTCATGCTCCTGTCTCCAATGTCTAAGCTGATCATCTTTGAGTCATGTTTCCTTTCTCTTCCAACGTCTATTAATTTTCTTTTGCCTGGTCAGCCTTGTGAATGATAGGATGTAGAAACCAGAATTATGTCATCTCACAAGTGTATTGAATTGTGTTCTGAGAAACAGTCAAGTAACTAGAGAACATGGAAGGTTCCATCAGGATTATTGATTGATTGGTTCTTGATTGATAACTAATCAACTTAAGACAATTATTTTATTTTTGTATATTTTAGTTTTGACCTTAATCTTACAGTGTGGTCCTTTATCTAGGATGAGCTCCTCACTTCCTAAGTGAGGCCTTGTTAGGGTTCTAGCTTGAATGTCCAAGTACTCTGCAAGTTCTTCCTTCCTTCCTTCCTTCCTTCCTTCACTTTTATTTTTCTTTCTCTTTTCTTTTCTTTCTTTCTTTCTTTCTTTCTTTCTTTCTTTCTTTCTTTCTTTCTTTCTTTCTTTCTTTCTCTTCTTATCTATGTTAATCTACATATACAAGCACTTTAAAATTTTATTAAAAATATATAAAATTAACACTCAAAAAGTCCATGTAAGCATACAGGAGGATGACTTTCCCAAGAAAACAAAGCCGTCTCATATCCGCTCAAGTTAACCGAACAATGGGTGAGCATTGTTCTGGGGATGCTTTCCTGCTGTGCTTCAGACACTGTCTCTGCTGGACCTCTCCCTGATTTCCATTAGCACAGACAGCTTTATAAAGATGGGAGCAAGTGCCCCTCCCACGTGATCCTTGCTGCCTGTGAGTTCTTCCTGGGTGTGCCTAAGCTCCAGCCTTTCCGAGCACAGTTCAGTCTCCCTTCTGTCTTTTCCTCTTAGACCTCAGACCCAGAGCACCTACTCTTCTCCCGAACTCTGTTAATCCCTTCATGAAAAATGCTTTCCCAGCCCACCACGTATCATGACCAACCCCTAAACAGATTTTAGGACACCACCTTTTAGAAGTCTCTCATTGCTGATACCCTACCCAGTGAGTGACAGACACGTTTCCATCTTAGAGCTCTATCCTGGACCCCTTTAATTCAGCAAGACAACACTTCTACTTGACATCCAACTTCTTGTCTTGTGGAAGGAAAGTCTCATTCACCTAGCTGTGAAGTCCTCTAGTTTGCCTCCTGTCTAGGATCCTCTCACTGACTATTTAATGCTTGAAAACAGATGCCTTCTATATGTTTATTATGGTTGCCCTGCTGTGGAGATGAGCTGGTTCAGTGTCAGTTATTCTCTAGAAAGTGGAAGTTTGAAAGCCAGAAGCAGTGGGTACTGAAGTCTGCCACTTCTCTCCTTTTCTGATTTCTCCAGATCCAATCTTTTTAAAAATTTAAGAATGTATTTTATGTATATGAGAACACTGTATCTTCAGACACACCAGAAGAGGGCATCAGATCCTGTTACAGATGTTTTTGAGCCACTGATATAGTTGCCGGGTTGCTGGGAATTGAACTCAGGACCTCTGGAAGAGCAGTCAGTGCTCTTAATCTCTAAGCCATCTCTCCAGCCCTCCAAAGCCAGTCTTACCTGCAAGTCCCAAGCCCTTGTTACAGCTGAGTGCCCATGAGACTTAGACTCTATGAGGTTTCTTTTTTTTTTTTTTTTTTACACAAATTTCCACTGATTAAAATATTGGAGCTCAAGCTCTGTACTTTGTACTTCTTTTGTAAAATGAGAAAATATAGTGCAATGAATGTGTGTGGCAACAGTCACTGAAATCCAGGGCAGTCCATTTGCTTCGAGTTTGTTGCCTGTCTGATTCTACTAGCTACTTACATTGCTGGTTGCTGTACATAGGCAAATATTCTCACACCTGGGTGGCATGCCAATGATATTAAAACGATTGACTCGCTGTTATGTTCTCCATCAGGGCCTTATTCTGCAACAGCACTCAGTTTCCCCAAGCTCCTTCCGGGGATGCAGATATCTCATTGAGGGAAGAAGCAGAGAGCAAAGACATGGACCGGAGCTAAATTTGACCAGTGCCTCTGTCTTCGTGCAGGCATAAGTTGTAAGTTCTCTAATAAGTTGTCAGAGGCCAGTCATGCTGTCTGCTTCCATTCTGTTTCCAAGGGCAAGATGCGTTTATGCCTTTGAGCCAACAAACCTCTCCGGCGCTTAAAAGCTTCTTAGATATCACTTTCCTGGAAATTCAATTTGGCTCTGCTCTGAATTTTATACCCATAGTTTTGCTTGGAAACTCAAAGGAATGGAAAAACATGATTGTTTTGTTTATGTAATGGGGATATTGGCCTTTGTGTTTTACAATCAAAGCTGCTTTTTTCTTGAATTTATTGTGTGTAGGTGAACAAATATTTGGAGGAATAATGATATCAACCACCGTGTTTTGAATGCTTACTATGAATGAGGCACCCTGTTAGTATTTTATGTGGACAATGCGGTTTAACTCTAAGCATCCCCCTACAAAACAGAACTGTATGTGATCCTCCTGTTGCAGATGAGGGAGTGAGGCACATGGGGTTCTAACCATTGCCCAGGATCAAATGGCAAGTAAGTAGTGAAGCTGGAATCTCAGATATCTGCACTGAGAATTCCAAGTGCTGGCCAGGTTGTGTTCTCTGATTGCTGGTGCGTAATGAGAACAGAGACTATATCAAAATCAGCGGCAGACCGCCCACCGGCGGGCGCTCCAGCTTGGAGGATCTGAACGTCTTTCTTACCTGTAGCCGCAGAGCATGTGGGCTAGCTTGCTCAAGTATTCGCTATGAGAAGGAACCCCTTAAAGTACATGTCTTTTTAGAGTAGAAGTGAGTAACGCATGCAGAATAAGCCACCAAATGTCACATTGGAATGTGCAAAGCACGTGGGAAGTGGGTCTCAGTGGCTGTGTTCTTCCTGACTTTGCAGCTCTCGCTCAGTATTAACCTCGCATCTGTTAGCCCTAGAAAGCAGGAAAGACTGGGGCGCGCAGACAACCTTTTTAGTGTTCTCTCTGCCAAAAATGCCATGGAAAGGCTTGGATGAGGAGACTGAGTAAACCTTGAGAAGTGTTGTCTTTTCTCACTCTGAGGGATGAGCATTAAAACTGGAAAGGGCCCAGTAGATATTTCTTCATCCCTGTCATCTTACAGATAGGGCAACTGAAGGCCAGAGCCAGTACTGGGTGACAGCGCAGTCAAGAGTGCAGCCTCGAGCCGTATGTTCTTCCTATGATGTGGGGATGCTTTGGCTGGGGAAGTTTCTGGGATCTAATCAGAAGGTGACCTCCAATCAGCTTCTGGCTGCAGAAACAGGGTAGCGTGAGGCAGGCAGGGAGTAGGAGCTGGCAGTAGGAGAGAGATGATGAGTCAGTTGTGAGCCAAAATGCCAGCCATTAAAAATAGACCTAACTTTCTCTTCTATGTCACCTAAACTTCTATCGACATTTCCAAGCTGTCTTTGGACGTCAAGGGAAACAATATCTTACTTTACCACATTGGTCAGTTCTCTGATGATTGGTGGCAGAATATAGAGAAAATTAAACCTATGGGGTTTGTTCTCCATAAAGCTTCTCACGCGTTTCCATAGTTTGGAAAGATGATTATGTTTGGTGCCATCATCAGCTTTGAGGAAAATGGCTTTACAAAGGTAGATGGGTTTCCCAAAGACTGGAGCTCGACTCAGTACATAGGTAAGATCTAGACCCTGTATGTATCTGTATCCGTGAGCTGCAGCCATCAAACCAAGTACAATCAATCTGAATTTAATGGAAATAGGACACACTTTGAGAGGTGGATGGAGCTGGGTAATGTATTCATAGGCTCACTAGCTGTGTGTCTATGGCTGGCCACATAACTTCCCTTGGCTTTAATGTTTCCACCTGCAAAATATCAATAATACTTGGCTCATGAGATGAACCCAAGGATTAAATGGTTAACTTTGCATTTCACAAAATGATTTGCCTGTATTAAATGTTTATGAAATACATTATTCTAATCCCTCATTTTAGCACCCAAAATTTACAACAGAAGCAAAAAAAAAAAAAAGTAAAATTGTGTGTCTAGAGTATCAACAGAAATTCCCAAGTGTGCCTTTGAGTCAGGCTTCTTCATGGCATGATTACTTACTTCGATGTCAAATGACACTGCAGATATTCCTCTTGGCATGCAACAGGTATAATATGGCCTTTCAGCCTCTCTTGAGCTTCTTTGTTTGCCTAAAATTAGAAATCCTTCAGGTAAAGCCTTGTCTCTACTGATTTTTGGTATGTGCATGGGCTTCAAAGAGAAAAGAGTTGAAAAGAATAAATATTATCAGAAGATCCCCTATCCCTACCAGGATATAAGCTTTCTGATATGCTTCTATCAGCCATGCCTTCAAGGTTTGGAAAGGAGAAATAGATACATTGTGAAGAAAAAAAAAATTAAAGATACAGTTTATGGTTTGCAATCACAGAAATGATCATAAGTGAAAAAATTCACTGAATTGGAATATCTTTAATTAATTGGCACAAGTTCATAATGGGAGAACTTTTGATCTACCTCTCTGTCTCTGTCTCTCTGTTTCTGTCTGTCTCTGTCTGTCTCTCTGTCTCTGTCTGTCTCTCTGTCTCTGTCTGTCTCTCTGTCTCTGTCTGTCTCTGTCTCTCTGTCTGTCTGTCTCTGTCTGTCTCTCTGCCTCTCTGCCTCTCTCCTCTCTCTCTCTCTCTCTCTCTCCATCTCTATGTAGTTCTAGCTGCACAGGGGCTTGCTATGTAGAGCAGGCTGAATTAGAACTCACAAAGAGTCATCTGCTTCTGCCTGAGTGCTGGGATTAAAGGTGTACACCACCTTGTCAGGCTTGATGTGCCCTTTCTGAGAACGATCCACCCATTCAAATGGATGAATTCTTGGTACTGTACTTACAATAACCGATGGTCCCTTTACAGAGATGGATAGCTGGCCCAGTTTGAGAGTCTCTGCTGGGATGTCAGACCTGGGGCGATAATCAGTTTTTTAGGAATCTCCCTCTGGGGAAATGACATCCTTTAAAGGCTACCATGTGAAAAGAGACCTCTGTGAAGTGAGAGAAAGAGAAAGTTGGTTCCTGGAAAGAGATAGAAACCAATGACCCACAGTCACAAGAAGCCTTGCTGGGACTCTGTGGGTTCTGAGTTTTAAGTCTGTTTCCTGTCTTCCAAGAGTGCCAGACTGTCACGTTCTAAGTAAAAGAAAAGCATGGATCCTTCCAACAATCCTCATGTTTGTACATCTGAGTCTGTGTTGCTTATATACCTTTACTGAGATACTGCCTGTAATGACTGAGTGTTAGAGGCTATAGTCCAACCATTCTGTGTTGGAAATATCTGCTGGCAAGGCTGCATTCCAGATGTGGCAACACAGGGGCGCAGGGTGCCACATAGGCAGAATACAGTTGTGATGTCTCTGTATTCAAGGTCACCTGGTGTGCAGCACCCATTCATTCTCACCAACATGGATTCTGCACAACTAAACTGGAAACGTCTTCAAGATGACCCCAACCATTTATTTTCACTCTCTGTAGCACCTGCATTGTGGTATTGACTTTTCTGATGGTGTTTATATAAAGATAAAAAGGAAAAACCTTTTCTACTTCAATAATTTTCCATTTGGGCAAAACTTCTCTTGTCTTGGTTTAGGAAATAATCACATTTCTTTCTCTTTTTTTGTTGAAACCTGCCTCTTCTCTCAGCTTTGTGTCAATGAGGAGATGGGTTTATTTAGCCAGTAATTTCCTCTGCAGAAAATCTTGGGCCCAGATTGCCCTGCAAAAGCAATGTGTTCTGTTTTATTTTTATATTACATTATATTTATTTTAATTGCATTCTCCATCTGGTCAAAGATGGCATTAGGCACTGTAAATGAAGAAACGAAACAGAGAGAGAGCTAACCATGATAATAACTGAGATTATTATTTCTAAAAGATCCATCTAGGAGCACAATAACTCCATGAGTGGGCAAATTCCATGGCCCTCTTACAAGAGAGCTCAGGAAAAATGTGTGAAAGGAAGAAGATGAAGATAAACTGATCGACTGGCTCCTGGTGTCTTACGCATGGCCAGGATGGAGTTTTGCACGCAACCCCTTCCTAGGTCAGTTCTTAGACAGTGCGTGTGTGTGTGTGTGTGTGTGTGTGTGTGAGAGAGAGAGAGAGAGAGAGAGAGAGAGAGAGAGAGAGAGAGAGAGAGAGAGAGAATGAATCATAGAAATGATCTTTAAGTAACTCCTAATTTATCTTTGGTGCTTTGATTATTTCCAAAGGAGTTCAAATGCAGTTTCAACAAAAGGGTTTTTTTAAATATAAACTTTCAAAGGAACACACACACACACACACACACACACACACACACAGAGAGAGAGAGAGAGAGAGAGAGAGAGAGAGAGAGAGAGAGAGAGAGAGAGGATAAGTCATTTTCTTCTCATGTCTTGGAGATGTTTCTGCAAAGCTGTGCTGACAATTGGAGGTCTTTCAAATGAAGTTGGTATGACTGCAGGAGCCAGTGTACCACACACCAAGTTCTTAAGTCAGACACACCCAGTGGAAGGGAAGGCACTCACAGCCAGGTCAGAATGATGCACGAGCTGTTATCATGGATGCTGTATTGTCTGTTCCTGTTTTAAAATGTGAACAAATTGCAGGACTCTAGGGGAGGATTTGCACATGAAAGATTGCCAAAAACAAGTGGGTGGTGACATTCCCAGACTGTAATCCATTCCTCCTCCTCCTCCCTGTAGTCTATCACTTAGGATAGTTTATGTTTCAAAAAACAAAGCCTTATTTGAAATGGCTAAGGCAAATAGTGGAATTTTGGTTCACACACAGATGGACTCAAGAGACTATGACTTTAGATATGGCTGGAGGCAGAGATCCACCATATTCTGAGGGGGCAACATGGCTATGAGGCCTTTTGTCTACTCGAGATGTCATATCTTTCTTCCAAGACTGCTCTCAAGCTCAGGTTCCAGAAATGGCTTCACAGCTCTGTTATCACAGATGCCAGTGAGAAGAGAGAGGGGAAGGGGGAGGGAGAGGGGGAGGAAGAATGGGAATCTTTCCCAGTCCTTAATAAGACCAAGGAAGCACTTTCCACCAACGCCCCTAGGAAGAGTGTCCCTGCATTTATTGCTCCAAATTGGATCACGTGTTCACTTCAAAGTCAATTCGTGTAGGTGTGGAAACGTGGACATCTGGAAGCGATAGGACTTAGTCCTGGAGCAGAATGGTGTCTGTGCTGGAAATCAGGGCTCTGCCCAACGGGAAGTCAAGCATTCTGTCATCATGGAAGACGGAGAAATGGGTACAGGCAGCAAGATTATAGGTTTCCACTACAGGGTGCAGAAGCATGGCGGATGACATCACCTACCCCTGTTTTACATAGACCTCTCTCATCTTCATCAGATTTTACAGAGAAGCATAAGGGTTGATGCTGGGTGGTTTGAAATGTCCCCTATAGACTCATGTGTCGAGTGCTTGGTCCATAAGGAATGGCATTATTAGGTGGTGTAGACTTTTTGAAGTAGGTGTAGCCTTGTTGGAAGAAGTGTGTCACTGTGGGGGTAGACTTTGAGGTCTCATACGCTCAAGCTCTACCCAGTGTGGCTCACAGTCTCCTTCTGCTGCCTGTGGATCAAGTTGTAGAACTCTCAGCTCCTTCTCCAGCTCCGTGTCTGCTTGTGTGTCACCATGCTTCTTACCATGATGATAATGGACTAAACCTCTGAGCTGTAAGCCAGCTCCAATTATACGAGTTGCTATGGCCATGGTGTCTCTTCACAGCAATAAAACCCTAACAAAGACAGATGCAATGACAAAAGTCAGAAAAAGATAACTGGTATTTATCAGGTCCTCTGTGTTTTGAGAGGTTTGTTAGTCTCTGTCCTTGAAGAGAATAAAGAAGGCAGCATTATAATTCTAATAAATAACTCTGGTGTTGACCATCTTGGTATCCCATTCACAACCATTACCTGGTTGCAAAGCTCTCCCCCAGATGCTAGTCACATTGGTGGCTCACAGTTTAAAGCCTCACCATTTTTCTAGGGGATAGCTATAGGCCAATATGAAGTACCTTGCCTGGGCTCCCTCTCCACCCTGGCCATAAACCTGGGGCACAAAATCCCATCCCTTTCTCTTTATTCTAAAACCAATGTATAATGTCAGGCCAACTTGAGACTACCTAACACTTTACTGCCCTATCCATATTTCTTTCCCTCTTCATTTTCTCTTCCAAGACAACTTCTGGAATAAGCATCTCCTCAAGAAAAGCATTATTTAATATCTACCATGGCTTCAAGTTCTACAAACACCTGACTTAAAATAGTGTCCTCTGGGTAGAGTGGAGTAAAACACAACCTAATAAACAGATGGAGCACGAGTTATCAGGAAGTCACCTTGGTTCAAGGTGGCTTTGGTGAGCTAAGGGGTTATGAAAATGAGAAAGTACTTGAATTAATGTGGGCTTTCTGTCTTTGGCTCATGATCATTTCTACCAAGGTGACTTAATATAAAATAGAAGCTGTGTTACAAAGGATGAGGGTGCCACAGAGGACTAAGGCCATCCATCTACAGACTCCTCCCCCTTCATCTTGTGCCTCTTTCAAGGTTCTTTCTCTACTCCCTAGGCTTTGGTAGAGAAGAATCATAAATCCGGTATTCTTGAACGTTATAAACACCCCCCCCCCCCCCGCTTTCACTCAGGAGACTAGACTGGACCCCAGCATCCCAACTTTTTGTTCAGGAGAAGAAATTTTGATTGATTCAGTTGTGGCAAGGAAACTTTGAGCCAATTAATTTTAGGCTAGAAGCAAATCTTTAGCATTTATGTGTGTAAAACCACATTGCAGAGACAAAGTCTTTTGTTGTCATGTAAGAAAGTAGAGATAGTTCTCCAAATACCTAATGAGTGTCCACCACAGTAATGGACGCAACATGCCCATGGAGTATATGCGAACTGTCCACCATGGAGGTGATTTTTCACCTCTCCTTTAGCCATCATGTTTGCCAGTGATGAGGCAGCATGAGCATCACTGTTTCCTACTGACACTTCAACTGGAAGAACAGCTAATGCGACAGGGGACAGAGCAAGGACACTGAAAGACTTTAGTGGACTTAATGCCTTAAGCAATAAGATTGAATAAACTGGATTAATAAAGATTCTGTAACTAGATTAACATTGAATTGGCAATAATAGCTTGAAAGAAACATGACTTGACAATAGTTAGTTCCAAAAACAAAATTTGGGGATTTCACAAGCTGATTGTTCTATGACTTGGCTCTTAATAAAGGTTTCGTCATTCTAGCTGCATATGGTATGGTTTTCCACGTTCCAATATGTGTCCAGGTCACAGAAGGAGGTATAAGGAGGTCCTTTTCTTAGTGTTTTGCATTGTCAGGTCATAGGTGAGTTCAACTATATATATAAACTGTAACTTGAAGGCCAAAGATACATGAACTCAAGACTTCCTATTTACAGCACACCTACTTGTTGCTACACAATACTGACAGAGATTTGAAAATACTGGAACTGCCTGGAAATACATTTTTAGAGAAACACAATCAAAAGTGTCTGAAGAGAGACTTCTAGAAGCCATGGAGTAGCTGTGTTCTGGCGTTTGATAAGTTGTCATATGAGAAAAGAATTGACACTGATCTTTGCTGCTTAAAAGAGAGGACCTTCTATATCTGGTAGGTAGATATAGAAGAGGGAGACTGAGACAAAGCTTTCTTAGAACTAAGCTGGAAGCCTCTGCCCCACTGGCCAGTTTTTATAGTGAGAAAAGAGCTGTGTGGGTTGCTGGTGTGGGTTGCTGGGTGCAGTGGCTCTTCCTGAGTGTCAACTTGACTATATCTGGAGTGAACTACAATCCAGAAATAGAAGGCTCACCTGTGATCCAGATCTTGAGGCTGGAAGACACAAGTTTCTGACCTGGATCTTGGTATAGAGATCTTGAGGTCTAGTGGCCATGAAAAGCTTAGGCCCCAGAAAAGTAGTACACACCCTTAATCCCAGGAAACTGAGGCAAGGAGATCTCTGAGTTCAAAGTCAGTCCAGGACAAAGTAAGTCCCAGATCTAGGTGTGGTGGTACACACCTTTAATCTGGGCCACACCTGCTGCTGGATACCTACACAAGGACATTGGAAGAAGGAAGATTCGTTCTTCTTTGCCTGTGTGCCTTGTGGGATTGAGTAACTGCTAGATCTTTGGACTTTCATTCACAGCTGCTGCTGACCATTGTTAGGGAGTTGGACTACAGACTGTAAGTCATCAACAAATTCCCTTACTATATAGAGATTATCCATAAGTTCTGTGACTCTAGAGAACCATGACTAATACACTGGGTAAGAAAAATCATTAAGCCTTTCTCACCCAGCTGTGGATCCTGTGACCTGTGATTTTGATGGATCTACCCTGGTGCAAATGTTCTCCCTGGTGCAACAGCAGCAGGCTTGTTTTAATGTAACCAACCACATTATGATTAGATTCTTGACCTGCTCCACATAAAGAAATATCTACTTGGTATTAAAAATCTTATAAAAGCCTATGGTTGGCGATGTCCCAGTGAAATGGGTATGTAGTCAAGGTATCTGGTAAATATTTCATTTTATGCCTTTAGACCTGCACTTCTATTAATTCTCTTTGTCCCGAGAAACTTCTGTTTACAGTGAGTGACAATTAATCCAAAAATCTCATCAAAGTGTTGGGGAAAAAAAGACACCTATACTAACCCCTTTAAGACCCAGGGAGCATCATGAAAAGAGTGATGTAGCCATTGTAAGAGAATGAAGGTGTGGGGAAGCACCACGAAACACTGTCTTCTGGAGATGGCATGGCCAAAATCATGATGAAGATTCAGTAGCTATGGCACCTGCACAAGACCTGCACAGAAAAAGAAAGAGAATATGGGGATGGTGATTAAAAAACAAAACAAAACAAAAAATCAGGGTTTGTAGGAGTGGGAGATAAAAAGAGAGGATTGGAGGTATGAATTTCTTCACACTACATTATAAACGTGGGAAATTGTCAAAAACTTGTTTGGGAAAAAGTACAACTAAGGAAGGAAGGAAGGAAGGAAGGAAGGAAGGAAGGAAGGAAGGAAGGAAGGAAGGAAGGCAGGCAAACAGGCAGGCAGACAGAAGATTAGGGAGGTCATATATGATAGAATGAATGGTCTTTCTCCCTAAGAAATGGGCCTACGGTCTCTGGAAGTACCAGGAGTACACAAAAGATTAGCAGCAAAACTAAGTTCCATGGGCTGAACATAGAACCTACAGCTCAGGCTCCATGGTGGTTGACATATATTCAATATCTCAAATTCTCACAGCTGTCTTGAAAAAGAAAACATTACCTCTGTTTTACAAAAGGGTTCTGATGTCTGAAGATGATCTCCTTATGTATACGTTGAAGTATCTGAATTTGAACATGTGCCTGTAATCCCAGTAGGAATATAGCTAAATAATCTCTTGCCTTAAAGTGAGATTGATTTAGATAATTGGGAAGGATTGCTGCTATATCAATTTTACTCATTTGCTGAGTCCCCGTTGCTGCCCGATTAAGTGCATGAACTTTGGAGTCTTTGCCAAACATAGCACACCATAATTCTAAGATAGGACTGTTTCGGTGGGGCTGGGTTAAAGGAAGAATACACTAGCTATGTTTCTTCTAATGTCAGAACAACAGAAAATAGCTGTATTAGCCGCATCAGGAGGCTCAGCTAGGTAAGACTCAGCTAGGTCAGACTGAGGAAAGAAATGGACAGTATCCAAATTGGTGTGGCTTAGCTCAACAGCTCCAGCAGAGTTGGCAAAGGAGTTGTCTTACCACATGCAGGGACCCTTGCTGACAGAGGGCTTATCCCCTCCATGAGATTGCAAGGTCCCACAGTAGCAGAAAGGTAGAGTTAACTCACACTGACTCTAACACTTGCTGCTGGGGCAATATACATCCTGCCTACACTGCTAGTTTCACACACATCCAAACTGTACAAGTGAGAAGCAGGTCAGATTGTTAGACCGTCTAGTAAAATGTTATACAGATTTAGAATATACCAATGTCTTCCAAGACAGGATTTTGATGGCAGTAAATAGTCAGGGTTGATGTTTGAGTTATATGTGGAACTGATTATCAAGAATCCTGGAAGCAAGAAGTTTTGGAGGCACACCCTTATAATCTAAATATAAAGGAGATTGAGGCAAGGAAATTGTGAATTCAAGGCCATCTTGGGCTACATAGTGAGACTTCTTTTAAAAAAAGAAAGAAAGCAAAAAAGAAAGAAAAACCTGAAGGAAATTGTGGGATTAATTCTTCTAAATTTTAGGAGCTCAATACATTTGATGTCATTATATCAACTTTCCAGAAGATGGACCAAGTCAGTGGGTCATCTGCTTGTGGGAGTCTTTTAGCTACAACTGCAAGAATGGAGGGGGCTCTGGGTTCCCTCATTCTTTTGTCCTCTGCTTCTTTTATATGCTTTATGTGGTGGCCTGTGTGTGTGTGTGTGTGTGTGCATGTATGTATGTATTCACAGTTGTATGTTTCTGAGCAGCTTGTGTGCCTGTGTATATGTGTGTGTGTGTGTGTGTGAGAGCACTCTGTGTGTGTATGAGAGCTATTTGTGTGTGTACATATATGTGTGTATGACAACTTGTGTATGAGTGCTGTGTTCTATGTGTCTATGTATGTCTGAGCACTCTGTGAGTGTGTGTCTGAGTACTATGTGTACATATCATTTGTGTCTGAGCACTCTGTGTGTGTCTCAATGTTGTGTGTATGTGCATATATGTATGTATGAGCACTTATGTGTGTGTGTGTGAGTGCTATGTGTCTATGTGTACATGGATGTCTAAGCATTCTGTATCTAACCACTATCTCTGTGTGTCTAAGTACTCTGTGTATATGTATTTGTGTCTGAGCATTCTGTGTGTGTCTGAGTGTTATATGTATGTGCACACATATGTGTGTTTGAGCACATGTGTATCAGGGTGCTGTGTGTACATATATTTGTATATATTTGTGTCCAAGAATTCTGTATGTGTGCATATGTGAGTGTGTGTGTTTGTGATAGGGTGTGTGTGGAGTGCATATATATAGCTCTGTGTGTACATGCATGTGTGTCTATGTGTCTGAGAACTCTTTGTGTGGAGATGGTTATGTGCGGAGTGTGTATATCTGTGCATGTATGTCTGTTTGAACATGTATGAGTGTCTAGGTATATCTGAGCATGCTGTGATATATATATGTGTGTGTCTGTGTGTCTTTGTGTCTGTGTGTGTGTCTGTGTGAACATGTATGTGTGTCTATGTTTGTCTGAGCACTCTGTATGTGTATATGTATCTGTACCTCTGTGCATGTATGTGTGCATATGTTTGATCGTTGTGTGTGTGTGTGTGTGTGTGTGTGTGTGTATAAATGCACACTTGCATGCATGTTTGTGTCTGGGGGGGTGAATTTTGGATTCTCCACGCCCATCTTTCCTTTCTAGCAGTAGCTTAATTTCAGTGCTGAGATTACTTCTTCCTAATTGAGTGTATTCTCAGATGTCCTGACTATAAGCTACGGGGGCTATTGACTCTTTCACTGGGAGATCTTACTGCCTAGGTACCACCAAGCATATGACTCAAGTGGAATCAATTTCTCTTTCTCTAGATTTTTATCATCAGAAAAGTCACTACAAGGGTAAAAGAAATGATGAGAGTCACTCATTGTCACTTCAGTTCCTGCTTTCTGTATGTGCTAAACCCCATGATTCCATTCTTCCTTTAGTAGGGAAGGAACCCATATCTAGAAACTCCCCCTATGCAGTGACTACCTCATTAGCTTCTTTTGCCTACAAACTAATGACCCAAGTTTATGATGTCTTACCACATGTTGCTCCACTGCTAAAGAGGTTTGAGGCAAGATGAAATCAGATGCTGTCCATTGTCTTATGCTTTGAAGCTAAGAAAGCAACAGGGAAATGCTTCCTGTAGATCTGGAAGTAAACACAGTACACAGATTACCAACAGGAAGCATAGAGAGACCAGGTGAGTGATCTACTTGATCTAAGGTATCCTAGCATCCGTGCACCAATCTTCCTGTGCTGCTCTATAAAACTGAATTCCTTCTCAATTCCAAGCATGCAAAAGCTTTTGGCTTGTTCACACACTGAAGCTGTATTATCTGGGATTCCCACACTTGAGGTTTCTCTCTGTGATGGAGAGGAGGGACATTGTCACATGTATAATTGACTTTGAATGAGATGCTTTTCAGGTTTGTGCCCTTTCTGGACAATGGGACACCATTTTCCATGAATAATATGTATCATCCTGGCACCTCCTCAATCTTCTTGGCTGATATTTATGAGTTTAAATATAGCTAATGATATCACATGCCTGCCAGATGGTCAATGGGAACTACCTGGAATATTTGAGCATCAGGCACATGTTTGATTTCTTGAATTAGGACTTAAATATAAAGCCATTTTTGGAAAATAATTTAATTACAAGGGGAATTTATAAACCTTATAGGAGGTAAACAGAAGTGGCCAACACAGATGAATAAAACAAGCACTCACTGAAGGTGGCTATTGCATCCTTTGTACTGGGATGAGTGTCTCTGTCACATTGGTCTGGGTTCTTGTTCTGCTGCTCTGCCTGTGTACTGTTTAGGATGCCTGTATGTGACATGTAGGCTGACAAGAGTTAGCATGCTTTCCTTTGTGACCTATCTTCTATCAATTTATCTTGCTCATAGGGCTTTGTTACTACACAACAATGTTCAAGGGTTCCCCAATCATTTTCTTTCATAACTTGTATTGTAGTATTTCTGATCATTATTCTTTTAAGTGCTTTGAATAGTCTGTGATATGTGCTACTCAGAGGAGTCTTTGTGTTCCACCTGCCTTCTGTGGCAGGCTCCACACTGAGTGTCTGCCTATCTGGGAATGTTCTACTCCCTCTTAGTTGATTGTTGGTAGGCTTTTATGAGCTGCTATGAATTCCATGCTACAGCCATGTTCTATATTTGGTGAGTTGTTTCTTGTGCTTTGCAAACTGAGTGCACCTTCCTTCTTACCCAGAATGCAGTCTGATTTCCACTAAGAAAGATTGGTCTCTTTATAGGAGAGTGTTGAAAGAACATCACCTAGCCCTCAAAACTAATTTCCTTCTCTTAATTGTATGTTAGTCTGCTTTGTTCTCTGACTTTAAAAGCATTTACCTGGCAGGTATGGCAGCCTACTGGTAATCCTCGCATCTGAAATGGGGAGATGGGCTCTGGGGTGCCAGCTAGTTAGCCAAACTAGCCATGGAGGTGAGCTTTGGGCTCAGTTGAGAAACCTTGCCTCAGTGAATAAGGTGTAGTATTTGAGGAAGATTCCCAACATCCACCTTGTCCCAAAACATGAGCCACATATACATACACGTGTGTGCTCACACATGCAAGTGTGCAGACAAAATAAAATGATAGCTGACAATGGAAGTGTAGGTGTCTTTCAAGGGCTACAGGCACAACATACAAATGGTCCTTTGTGCATTGTAAATCAGATTATTCTTAGAACTAGATATGGGTGTGTAGTAGGGAAAGTTTCCCAGATGACCTCTTCAGTGAGCACAGAAAAGTTTCCCATGGGAGAGGGTGAGAGAAGACAGAACTCAGCTAGAACAATGCGGTCTCTGGAGATGTTTGAGGACAGGTAAAGAAAGGCTGAGCTCTTATTCCTTAAATATTACTTTGCTGTGTAGATTTCTCAAGGAACTCATCTAAGGGACCTCATTGTTCTCTCTGTCACATCAGGGTCTCAGGTAAGGTTCAAAGAGCTATAAATAAACAAATACACAAAGAAACACAAGAGACTTCAAAAGAGGAAGTCAACCTCCCTTGCTGTGAACACATCGAGGAAGCTAAGTGGAGACACTGAATGGCCATCTCAGTGCCTGACTCTGATTCTATCAGGTTCATTCATTCTCACTACTGCACTTGTGAAAACCAGAACCACTGCCAATAGACCAAAGCTTGGGAAAGTCCTCTCCTACTTTCCTCGGTCTGCTCTCTCTGGATTGGTCCTGAGGTATCACCGACAGGCATTGAGAACCACAGGGTCAGGCTGCCTCACAGGCAAAGCTCTGTCTCCTGTCATCACCCATGCCTCTCCCCAACACACACACCTCTCAGCGTGAGACAGGTTCACCATGTTCTTCACCCCTCCTGACAAGGAGACATTTCATTTATTGAGGAAGGATGCTTGGTCTCTGAATTAGGGTAATGGAATATTTCTTGTAAACCTGGCATTAAGATGCAGACAATACAAGAGTCCTTCAGCTTCCTTTATTGGTCTTCTGAGGTGAGCCTGGGAACAGTCGTAAATATGTATCAGGGTGGCCCTTGGCTCTGTAATATTGAAACTCCACTCACAACGAAGCCAAATGTCCCTGATTTGTCCCCCAGAGCCTCCTCCCACTTTTGCCTGTGTTCCCCTATGCTTCCATCTCCCTACTCTGGTTGCAGTGACTTTGAAACTGGTAAGAAGCTTCCCGAGGTGACACTCACAGCTGTGTGGGCTGGAATGCATTTTAATGCTATGTCTCAATTACAATATTCTTTGGGTGATAGAGGAGGCAAGCCCAGCCTGCCTTAGAGCGCACTGCCACCTCCTGGAAAACACCTGCTTCATGCCTCCTCGAATACCACCAACCAGAAAACATGGCCTCCTGTCTTTACAATCAAAGATCAGGGTGCACAGAGCCATCTTCTCCAGCCTCTTTCAAACTGGAACCCAGCAATCCCTGAAGGAGATGGAAAAGTATTGCATCGCCATCTTAATTAAAAATAAGTAACTAGGTCGGGGAGGCCACTGGTGTGGAGAGTTGTTATCATTATATTTGCCTTCTGCTCCCGAGGCGGATAACAGACGCCACTTACTGTAATGAGTACCTGGCACCAGTAGGATCCTACCCTTGGGATCTCTGGAAGAGGCGCCAACCTTATTTACACAAGGAAGGACTGGTTAGAGGACGCGGCAGAAGCTGTGTACACAGGCAGAGAGCACCAAAGTGGAGACAGCCCTGAGTCCATTGGTCCTTAGAGCAACTGTGTATGGAGAGTCCACCTTATGGGGGTGTTGGGGTAAACAATGATCTGCTTTCAGCAAGAACTGAAGAATAGATGGGCATCAAAGGTTTCTGTTTCAACTCACAGCATCAGAAGGCCAGCTGTCATTTCTGAAGAGCGGCTTTAAGAATTATGGAGGGTTAGAGGCTTGAATTGGTCCCAAAGAATGAATGCATTTGAGAAGGTCTTAGACTGGTCGGTATGAAAAACAATGGGGTGACAGATTTCTCTATCAACACCATTCCTTGGAAATAACAACAGCAAAAATGATTTCTTACATAAAGACAAAAGATTCTCATTAACTGAATTAAACTCAGCTAATTAGGCAAATTACTGAAATTCAACTAGTGTCCCTTTGAGTCACTAGTGTCTGCCTTTTGGAAGGAAGGTTATAGATTCTTTGAAAAAAGATAAAAACTCAAAAATTATTCTTTCTCTAGAGAAATGCATTCACATTTTCCCTATTATTTAAAAAGGCTGGCTGGCAAGATGGCTCAGCAGGTAAAAGTGTTTGCTGCCAAGTCTGATATTCTGAAAGTGTAATCTTTGGAATCCATGTAGTAGGGGAGAATCAGCTTCCACAGGCTGCCCTCTGACCCCCACATACATGCTGCAACATGTGTGTCATGCTTGCCCAAATAAATAATTGTAAAAGGTCTGTGGCACTACATCACAACCATACCCAAACTGTAACGACATTTAATTAAAGATGCCATTAGCAAGCCCGGGTTTAGTTCTGGGGTCTCTCAGTTGTATGGCTTCAGGTAGAAGAGGCCAGGGGAAGGAGTGTTTGCAAATAAGAGTAGAGCTTTGCTTTTGGTAGCACCCAAGAGTGGCCAGGGCATTTCTACGACTCTTCCCTGGCCTCATATTAAAGCAGTTACATTTTCATCCTTTAGAAACCCTGGATTTTGTCAGAGGTGCACATCTGAAAAGCTCTGATAACACCTGGCTTCCACCTGGCTGCAGACAAACAAAGCAGAAGCAGGGCCTCGTGGTGGCACCTGTTTGGATGTGTCCTTTGTCTCCATCCCTGGAGAGAAACCCTAAATGAAAGCTTTTTTGGGAACACAGCTTTCTGCCCTCGTGGCAGGAGGGTCAGAGGCAGCCCATTCGCTCAGTGTAGCGGTGATAGCCCACAGCTCTCCTCAGAAACTCTAGGAACGATAAAATGGAGGGGATGAATTGCAAGGTCTGCATTAAAATAGCAGTAAAGTACAGGCACTGGGGATTTATTCAAGGATTGAACCTGTTCCTCTCGGACCCAGCTTCTTAACAGATGTCTTTTCTCGATTTTGGTTCTTTGCATCTTTATCATCAATTCCTGGAAGGAAGCCTTTTGTCTTCCCCCAGATAATCTGTTGAAAGAGGCCATGGGGTCATGCAGATACTTCCTGGTTTGAGCTTCTGAAGAAGCAGTAGTCTCCCTCTGGCTTCCCTTCCTCCTCAGCCACTTCAGAGTGTCCTTGAGACTAACTTATTTTTGTCTCTCTACCAGAAAACGAAGGACGTGTTAGTCTCAAATTCACATGGTATTTTTACACACACACACACACACACACACACACACACACACACACACACACACACACACACACCTCTTCTTCCAAGATGTTGATATTGGCATATACCAAATGATTTAAGATTCATAGCCACTTTTGAGTCATAACTGGAGAGAAGGGTCTTGTCCTATTGTGTTTGACTTTAGATGACGTGGACAATGACCTCCTAAAAGACTAAAGATGCCTCAATACCATGCTTAAGAGGAGCAGTGGGGAGGCAGCTCCCCTCAGAAAGCAGAGGAAGACACACAGAAGGGAATGGGATGACATTTCAAAGTGACCTTTGAGGATAAATGGATTTGCTGAGAAATAACAAAGGCAAACGGAGAGACAGTGTGTAGCCGAACACACTGGAAACCTTTGCCTGCCTGGGGATGGATAATCTATTTTCTATTTTAGGAAACTAAAAGACAGTTTAGTTAGTGATTTGTGCAGCATTTTGGCCCTCAACCCAGAGCAAGATTACTGGTGTCTGCCAACCATAATTTCACTGGATGGTGACCTGCGTCAAGGCTAACCTCCAAAGGTCATCCTCCAGCACGAAGCTGGTAAAGACTTGAAGGTATCATTCCGAAACAGAGATGAGTAACCCCAGGCCATCTAATGCCTTCTGGTTGGATTATGACGTCTGACTTTCGTCTTTTCTTTGACTGTGATTTGTTTGGATAACTTCAAACAACGATCCTACTTACTGTGTCTTTTTTTCCCTCTTTATCTGAAATGACATTTAAGAAGCCACCGATAACCCACTCTTGCTTTTTACTAGATGTGCCTATGAGATACAGAGACCCTGGCTTACAGAGAGGAATGCTTAGCTAGCTTGCAGAACACCAGAGATATGTATGGAAAATTCTAGTAGAGGCAACAATGGGAAGAGGCCAGCAGAGGTTCTTACAGGAGAGAGATATGTTATGTCTTTCTCATGACATTGGTAAAGAATTAATCTGAATGTGTGTGTGGAAGCCAAGCAGTCAGGGATGTGGACGGGAACCCTGGGATTTGTGTGCAGACTCTTTCAACTGTACTTGGTCATTTTCCCTTATGGCCCAGGTTTCCATTCCCTGTCTTTCCTGAGGGGCAAAATCCTTTTTAGTGATACCGTTTGGATTCCAGAATAACAGAGTGCCAAGAGACTAGGAGTTAAAGGAGAGAATATTGGTAATACCTGGTCACTGAAAAATCCTATCAGAGACAAAAGGTTTGTCGCCATAGGGGAGGATGGTAAGTGTCTCAGTGTCTTGAGAGGTTTTTCGTTTTATTCTCAAATAACTGAGAATTCTCTTCCTGGGTTGCACCTTCCCTACAAAAGCTGGGATGGAGGGGATAAAAATCATAGTCTCAATGACTAATATTAACTACACCCTTATACTGAAACTGAAGAGGTTGTCCAGAGTGCTTCAATAGCTCCGCTTTGAAACATCAACTTTACTGAAAGTACTTTACAAGGCCAGACGTTGGGCCAGCAGATGGAGGTACTTGCTACCAAGGCTGATGACATGAGTTTGGTCCCTTGGGACCCATTTGGTAGAAGAGCATTGTAAGATATCCTCTTCCTTCCTGTGTGTGTGCACACATGCACACATCTTTTACAAACCTTAATTGGTTTAATCTCCTCCAATGCTGTTTAAGGCAAAAATTCTCTTCAGAATTTTGTTCTTTACACTTCTTGAAAGCATCTCCCACAAACATGGTCCATGAAACAGTTACTTGAAGAATAAGTGTCAGGGTACATTATGAACAGAGGACACAGTCTTTCCTTTAGGGGACTCTGATTTTGGATATATGCTCAGCCCACACTGAAAAGCAAATTAGTTCTCTTTCTTTAAGAAAGGTGTGATATTCTGACTCTGGAAGTGTGGATTCGGAGGTATGGAAAGCCCTGTTCTTTTTCTGCTGAGTTTTGATTGGCCAGTGTATTCTCACTCTTCTTCCAATAAGAACACCCTGACATCATTTCCTGTCTCCGTCTGTGGGTTGGGGAGCTGGCCTATCAGTGAGCATGTGACCAAGACCAGAACAGTTGCATATTCAAACTTCATAATTAAACCCAGGAAGATAATGCAGTTCATCTTTGAGGACTGTATTTGTAACAGGGAAAAAGAGAATCACCTTCTTCCCTAGGTCATACTGAGGATGAGCTCAAGGCCCATAGTTGCTGAAGGGATTATTATCTTGTCTCCACAAAGAAAGAACACACTTAGACAAAACCTTCAGCGGAAAAAAAGCCATTGCAAAATTAAATATAAGAACCTGATAAACCCTTGTAAGATCTCTAGAATCTGTGAATCCTTCTGGTCTGGAATTTCCTCTAGGATTATTTTATTCAAATGAACCAAATTCACTCTTCTTTTTCTGTTTAAAACAAGTTGTTTTGGGTTCCAAATCATTATTTCCAAAAAAACTATCCAGTTACATTTGTAGGTCTGTAGAAAAAGAAACATTTCTCAATGCTGAGCTTAAGAACCCAGCTGCTCTAAGAGCAGGAGTGTGAAGATTTCTGCCCCTAATGGGGACATCAGCTACTTGATTTTATCAGAAGTGAAGAGCCAAAGACAATCATGTCTTTCTGGATTAAGCTCTAAGTCCCTGGGGAGAAGAAGAGTAATTAATTCCAGCCTCATCTTCTTCTCCCATGCTCTACTGACAATGCCCTGAAGTCTTAACTCCCCCCCCCCCCACTTACTTCAGGTTATTTGAATTTACTATTTTACATATATATATATATATATGTATATAATACAACATAATATATTATACAATATATAATATAGTATATATGTCTATAACAATATATCTATAGTATAAAACATATAGCATATAACATATAATATATATGTGTGTATATATATATGTATGTATATAAACATTGAGCAGAGAGCACAAGGCTATTAACAGAATCTCAAACTCTGGATTCTTGCATGATCAAAGGTCACATTGGCATTCAGATCATTTTTAAATTCTGCTGATGTTTTAAGACAACAAGGAGACTCCCTCTCTATGTCCCTCCCCGACCCAGCCCACTCTGGTGAGTCAATGGCTCTCCTCAGTTACAGTTGGTCTTGATTTCAGCATTTATCATTAGGTCGTATTCTTTTCTTTACTTTGGGCTAAATTCTAAGATAGGAGTCTTTTCTTCTTGTATTTCATCCCCTTTTCACTCAAAAAATACATAAATATTACATGTTTCCCTGCACAACTAGTGGCAGCTTTATTCTAATTATGAGCCAGTTTCTCCAGCTCCAACACCACATTCCCTGGGGAAATTGTATTGGCCTGACCTAAGAACTTTTGAGACGGAGCGTAGTACATTTGAACAAACCTTCCAGGTGATTCTGATGCCTGCTAATGTGGAAATTCATTGATTTAGCTTCTTGCTACTTGATGTATAGGAGTCTAGGGACCACCAACATCAGGATCCTTTAGGAGCTTGTCAAACACACAAAATCTAGACTTAACCACTGACCTATCGATGTAGCCAAGAATCTGTGTTCTAACAAGTTTTTTAGGTTATTTATGTACTCTGAAATCTACTGGGGCTATCTGTAGAAGACGGAATTTGGTGTCAAGATCACCAAACTACCTAGGAATCTTATTTTCTTTTTTAGGAACAGTTAAGAATCCAACACACTACAAGCTAAGGCCAGTGCTGTCAGTCCACACACCACACAGTGAGTGAGTGTAAATCCTCAGGCTTCCAGAAAACCAAAGGAAGGTGGGTTACCCCACAATTACCATCCAGCCTCCACACCAAGTCAGACAGAACAGCCGTGTTCTCTGACTTATGTGCTGTGCTTCAAGGTAAGGATTTATTTCAAATAAGAATTCTCTACTAAACAAATCTTTTAAGTAACAGCCTTAGAAAACAGTCAACCTTTAAAGTGATAGACTGGCAAACCTAATTATAAAGTAAATGTCACAGGGTAAATTAGCGTGGGTGGAAGAGGAAGCTGGTGGTGATTGTAGTTGTTACATTTTTTTTAAAAGTTTTTTTGCCAAGTCTCTATATTGAATAAAATTTGGAAAATGAGGTTGAAATGAAAGTCACTTAGGACCTTGATACCCGATTTCTACAGGAAAAGCAATGCTCGGTCTCAACTGACACTTCCCTTGGATAATTCTGTGCTTCTTACTCCTGTCTCCAGGCAAATGTCTCCTCATGTTTATATACTGCTCTCCCCTGGCCTCTGTGCATTCGTAAGGCCGGTTTATGCACTTGAATATTTTCCCAGGCGGAGATGGAAGCCTCCTGATCTTATAACAGCACCCTTGTCCTAGTCACATCGGCCTCTCTTTCGCATCTCCCTCTTCAGATGGATGTCACACTCAATCTTTCTGAACAGTACCTATAACCATAGGTACTGTTTCTTCATTTTTATTTTTATGGCCATTGGCTCAACTTATATCTTACTCAGTTTATGTATACAAAGTGTACTGTTTAACTTTTTGGACTCCCTTTTCCCTTACAAATATTTGGCTTTAGTTCATCTTTCAAGGCTAAACTCTGCAACTACATATTACACACACACACACACACACACACACACAAACACACACACACACATTCACACACACACACATATGTGCGCATACCCTCTGAACCCTTTTCAAGTGTGTTGGTATTCTCCAGAGCCTTTCGGGATGTGGAAATTCCTGCCTGGCATTCAGGACATGAAGCCACCTAATCCCAGTGTATCTTTCTACTTCCCCTTCTCAGGGGTTCCTTTCTGGTCATCTGGGTTGTCGTGGAGTTAAACCCATGAGCTGGATACACAGTGCACAGTACCCTATTCCTTGTCTATGTTTCCGTGGTTGTTATTCAATTTTGGCTGTGCTGATTATTTCAAATCTGCCTTCTTCAACTCTTCTTTTCAAACAAAAGCAAAAAAGAAAAATGAAAGACTGATCTCCAGGAAAATGGCAGATTGGAAGCTGTGTCTGAGAGATTAGATAAATAAAAATGTTAGAATGCAAAAATAATAAGTCCTAATCTTATAAGAGAAAGAGCTAAAGAAAACAGAAATAAACTGGGTTGATAATATCTCTACAAAGAAACAGCCAAGCCAAGCCACACCATCACTGGCACCTAGTCATACCACCACTGGTTCCTGTCACACCTGCCAGGGAAGTGCTCTCATTAGTGGCACCTTGAAAGCCTGCAGTTCTGGACTATGGAAAAGCAGCCAGATGCTGTACACAGTGCTCGTGAAGAAGAGGACTGGAATAGAACAGGCTTTGCAGACAGACACAGGTGTATGGTACAAAAACCTGGAACAGAGAGCAAGAGCTATTCAGAGTAAAAGGCAATCCTGTCCCTTGTCATTGCCTGGGCAAGTTCCACAGAATGAGCAAAGTCTGGGGCACAACTTGGTACAGAGTCCTGGCATGGGTAACAAAGATAAACACAGTGAGCTGGTCTTGCAGAGCCCCTCAGAGCCTTAGCCACAGAAACTCTTGCGTGTGTGAAGAGCAATTGCCAAACACCAGAGAGTAAATGACAGTTTTGTTAGAAGGAGGGAGATTCAGACTGAGGCATTTTGGCAAAAATATAGTCCAGTCATAGAATTCTTCCCCACCTGTCAGGATACACTGACTTGTTTGAGTTCTGAGACCAGCAGCCCTCTCCCCACTTGTAGAGATGGATACACAACATAATTCTAAAGGAGGGAGAAATACTGAGGTCACAACACTTTCTATTCCATGTAATTGCTTTCTTTATTTTTTAAACCAAAACATAGTTTATTTTTAACTAGCTGAGCCTAGTAAGTTATTGCTTAAAATGGAGGCTAAGATCAAGATAACAGCAAAGAAGACATTAATGTGAACCTAGCACTGCTGAAAACACAGAATGCAATGCTACACACACACACACACACACACAACTAGAAAGGCTATCTCCTTGTGAAACCATTTTAATTGTGGCAAGATACACTTAGCATAAATGAACAATAGCGGCCATTTTTAGGTGTATAGTTCAGAATATTGTGAGACCATAGGAAATTCTGCATTTCATGAGAGGAACAGATGAATGAAGGAGACATTGGAAGGAATCCATCACGGTCAACACAGAAAACCAGCAAGTTTATAATATGAGGGAACAAAGAAAAAGACTACCAATAATCCAACCAACCAGAACAACAATAATAAGACCATACAAGCGAGTAAAGCCCCCTCAATAACAACCTCAAATGCAAATAGCCTCAACTCACCAATTAAAGATACAGACTAAATGACTAGATGGAAAAAACAAGACCTATCTGTTATGTCCAAGAAATCCATCTTACTAAACAAAGACATTCAGAACCGGAGTCAATGGACAGAAATCAAACTGCCAAGCAAACAAAAGCTATAAACAACCTTACAAAGAGATTCTCATACCTGGTTAAGTGAACTTCAACTGAAAACTTGTCAGAAGAAACAAAATAGATCACTACATATTAGTAAAAAGCAAGAAATAAGACAACTGTATCTGTGCACAAAATGTTGGTGCTTCCAAATTTACAAAACAAATACTAAAAGACATAAAAGTAAAAGGTCAGAGTTCCTGATGTAATAATAATGGAAGGCTCACTCAAATGGCCCCCCTCTTTGTTTACTTAGTTATTCATTTATTTTTTTTTTTTGATATTTTATTTACATTTCCGATGATTCCCCTTTTCTTTAGAAACCCCGTGTCCCCTCCCCCTCCCCGCCTCTGTGAGGGAATTCCTCCT
>CM052709.1:55752512-55776289 GCA_028551405.1 Uromys caudimaculatus | reverse complement strand
AAGGGAGTTGTTACAACAGACTAAGATGAAATCCAGAAAATTATTAGGGATACTTCGAAAACTTCTATCCCCAAAAGGTGGAAAACCTGGAGGGAACAGATAAACTTCTAAACACATGTGACCCACCAAAATTAAATCAGGAGGCTATGGCCAACCTAGACACAGAACAAGCAGCAATGTCAAAGAGTTGACTAAAGGGCTCCTCATAAACACAAGTAGGGAACTAGGGGAATTCATTATTGGATACTATCAAACTTTTAAGAGAGATCAAATACAAATTCTTCTCAAACTGTTCTGAAAAAGAAAAGAAACACTACTGTTTTAGTTAGGGTTTTTCCTGCTGTGATGAAATGCCATAACCAAAAAGCAAGTTGAGGAGGAAAGGGTTTATTTGGCTTGTACTTCTATATTACTGCTCATTGCTGGAGGAAGTCAGGCAAGGCAGGAACCTGGAGGCAAGAGCTGATGCAGAGCTCATGAAGGGGTGCTGCTTATTGGCTTGCTTTCCATGGCTTGCCAGCCTGCTTTCATATAGAACTCAGAACCACCAGCCCAAGGGTGGCACCATACAAAATGGGCTGGGCCCTCCTTCATCAGTCACTAATTAAGAAATTACCCTACAGGCTTGCCTACAGCCTGATCTTATTGGAAGCATTTTGGCAACTGAGGCTCCTTCCTAATTGAAGATGCTCACTTGTGTAAAATCGACATAAAATCAACTAGTGCAACTACCAAAGTCATTCTATGAAGCCAGCAAAACTCTGAAAACAGAAATAAACAAGAACACATCCCATCTTCTAAACAAAAAGAAACAAAAGAAAACTGTAGACTGATCTCCCTAATATACATAGATGCAAGAATTCTCAACAAAATACTAGGAAACAGAATTTAAAAACACGTTAAAAAGATCATATATCATGACCAATTTGATTTCATACCAAATAAATGGGTGGCATAAATCAATAAATGTAAGATGATACCTGAATAAATGCAATGGCAGAAATCACACAAGCATCTCAACAGACACATAAAAGACAATCAAAAAACCTCAATGTGCCTTCATGATTAAAATCCTGAAGAAATTAGAGCTAGAGGAACATATCTTAGCATGATAAAGGATGACAGACAAATCTATACCAACATCATGCTAAGTAGAGGAAAAAATCAAAACATTCCCACTAATATTAGAAACAAGACAATGGTGTACTTAGAAAGGAAAAATAGAATTTCCATATGATCCATCTATAACACCCAAAAGAATCTATACAACTGCAGACATATTTCCAAATCCATGTTCATTGATGCTCTATTCACAATAGCTAGGAAGTGGAACCTGCCTAGATATCACTAACTAATGAATGGATAATGAAATTGTGATACATGTACACAGTGCAATTTTATTTAGCTATAAAGACAAATAAAGTCATGATATTTGCCAGAAAATGAATGGAACTGGAGAATATTATACTGAGTGAAATAACTCAGACCTAGAAAACCAAACACAATATATTCTCTTTCATATGCAGATCTTGGCTTCAAATTCTTAGATCACTGTGTTTGACTTGGAGTTCCCATATCCAGGAAGCTAGAAAGAGACTACTAGGGAAAGAAGGGAAAAAAGAGGTCCAATGAAGGAACATAGTACAATATATGTAATATGAAAGTAGGGAGAAATGTTAAAGCTGTAAAGGTTTAAGTAGAGATTGAGGTGGAAGACTAGAGGAGAAGGGGTGGGTGAAGGTTTAGCCAAAACTATGTATACTTGAAAATGCCATATGGAAACCTACTATTTGGTGACTATCTATAAAGTTTGATGGAGGTACCCTAAATGGGTGGATGATGCCCTACCTGAAGCCATAGATTTTTGAACAAAAATCCTAGTGCCAGATAGGAGATACCTCCCTAGGAGTTATTGGTCATAGAGGCCCTAGAGGCCACAGAGCTTCCTCTCAACAAGGTGAGTGCCATTGCTCTTGGTTAGTAAAAGGTAAGACCCTATTGCTCAAGCCATCACACACTTGGTTTTAGGAAATAGAGTTGTCTGGCTGGAACTGAACTGGGAGTCTATATTCTACAGGCTAGTTTTCATGGTGCCAGTACTATGTCAGCTGCTGGGGGGAAAGTCATCAGCAGGCTTACCCAGCTGGGATCCCTGCAAATACAATATCAACCTTCCAAGTGAAAGGACTCAGTGGTGCAATACTGGTGTGACTATTACGAAGTTAACTAACCACTATATGATTGGATTTAAGGCTCACTCCATGGGAGGGAACTCATGTTTCATACTGTAAACCTGGTCAAACTAGAGAGATTATTTACCCTATGGTCCATGGACCAATAACATTGGTCTTAGATTATAGTGTGTTGAATTGTTCATTTGCTAATTGGTACTGTGTATCCATAGATTAGTGCCGTTCCTGGTGTTGTTCAGAGTCTTTTTTTTTTTTTTTACAGGCATTGGTTAATGCAAACACTAATAAGTGGTCAGTGGTCAGTATGCAGAGAATAAGTCACTGTTGAGTGCTCAGCCCTAGATGGTACATCTATATCATTCCTTTCAAGCTGCAGGGAACGCTGTGGAAGAGAGAACAGAAAACATGTCAGAGCTGGAGGACAGAGAAAGAGCTGCAAATGGGGCTTCTAGGCATGACATGGCTCTTGCAGTCACGAACTCACCAGAACTGTGGTTACCTGCACAAGACGGCCTATCAACATTGAATCATGTTTAGAGGAAGGCTCCTGATGTGCCCGGGGACATCGGTAGTTACTGATTGCTGGGAGAAGGCATAGTTTTCTTCAGTGGTATAACTGCTGGTAAGCTGCCCCTGTTCCAGTAAACCCCACCCTCCCCTTACCCCCACCCTCCCCTTACCCCCACCCTCCCCTTACCCACACATATGGAAGCAACACCAATTAAACTCCGTGGGTCATAAAAAATAACATTTGAAGAAAGAAAAGCATGAAGGTAGGAGGGAACTTGTTGAGAAGAGTAACTTGAGTGGGTGAGGAAGGAGGATGAGAGGATAATTAGGGGGTGAAACCAGAATAATGAAATAAAGATAAAACCTGGGGTAAAAAGAAAACCTGGTGGGGGACGGGATTCTATGGGAAAGGCACACGCTGACAAGATGGGGACAACACATCCATCACTGTAGATTTCTCTATTAATTTACATTATTTTAAATGAATTAATCCTTAGAAATAAAATTCCTATTTCAGAATAGTAAGAAAATACCACACAATCCCAAAAGTAGAGTAGAGTAGAAACTGTTTTTTGTGCTCGTTATTTTCACAAAGAACCTTATCACAATACCTCAAAAATTCAACTATTCATAAATGCAAACCTTTCTTCCTGACAGTTTGGTGGGGAGGAATGAAAGCAGGAAGTGCAGTGCAGTCAAACATCCTCCAAAAGAGAAGAAAAGGTATAAAGGAAATTGTTTTTATTAGCGTGGACCTGATATTAGGTTGACCTGTATAAAATTACCAATATTTAAGCTTTTAAAACCGTTGAAAGCAGTAATTTCCTATGAGTCAACTTGGTACATGAAGCTCTTAGGGGATAGTCCTTTGCTGACCTCTTTCTCTGTGACATTCTGCTGCTGATACTAAGGTTTCTGGAAGGACAAACCCTCAGGTCAGTTGTCTGTCTGCAGCAAGCAAGCAACCCACCCAGCTACCATCAGTAATGATGAAGAAGTGTCTCATTGTGGGTGGAGCTCAGATTTGCTGGCTGCTTGGACCCAAGCTCAGTGTACCTCTTCCATAGCAAATCTCTGTATGCAGCCCTGGAATTAATTCACTGCATCTTCCCCTCGAGACTTGGGTGTGCGGGGCATGGATGTAAATATAATGGTATTTGTGTATATTAACTTACTATGAGAAAAAAATGGCCTTGAGTTTGACCCGGGAATTTCATGACCTCTTATACCCATGAAAATAACAAAATCATTTCTTGATTTTAAAGTAGGGTAAAAATAAAATCCCAACCCCCCAAAAATAACAATACAGGATAGTCTCAAGATTATAGATTATAGGCATTACATTATTGTGTAGAGCTCTCGAACAATGACCATTTTATACCAGGAATCTGAAAAGAACTTTTCATTTATGGTCTTTCCAACTTTATTCTTAGGAGCCTTTCACAAGAAGTGAAAACTTCCGGGAGAAGCAAGAAGCAGGTCGTGACCCCCAGACTTCCCTCTTAAATACCATATCAAATTTCTAGGCAAGGGATCCTGTGGTATACAGGCATTCAAATCATTTTCTTTTTAAAAGCCTGGAACTAACACCCTGGCTACATGGACAGCAATGACCTGAGATTACAAACATGGCAGCCTGCATGCTTCTTCAATATGGCACTGAGTGGGTCACATCAGCTTTCTTCTTCTTGAGGCCAACCATTGATGAAAACTAACTGGTTTCCCCCCAACAATGCTGCAATTGTGGAGTTGGCATTTTTATGTAAATCTCTGTCCCTTGATTCATTAAACTCCACTGCCCTGACATTTCCTTTCTGACCCTTATCAGCCACACACTAGGGAAACACGGAGAAAGAGAGAGGACAAAGGAGGACAATAAAAGGGTTACAATCAGGAAGTGTATTGTGACCATGGCCAACAAGGAAATTTAGAACGGGTGACTAAACACCGGGGACACCCTGTCAGCCAGTCACAGAGGCATTTGTTGAAAGCCTGTCAAGTGCTTAGCACCATTTCAAGGTGTCACATGGAGATACATAGGAAATGACAACCTTGGAGGCTGCTGGAAGAGCACTTGAAATTTAACAGACAAGATAGTGCAGTTAAGTGCCTAGATAGCCACAAACATCCATACGAGCTGGCCCTGTTTAGCTCTCTACTCTGTTCCTTCACAGCAGTTGGATTATTTAGTTTATTTCTTTGTGCTCTCGCTGTATGGCTTTCACTAAGCTGGGATTTGCCCTGGATGAGACAGTGTGTCCATTCCAATTACTCATGGTAGCTATTTGGGATTTCACTCACCGCACTATAAGATCCGGATGCATGTGCACTATGCCTATGCACCATTGTGAATGCCTAGCAACTTGAAAGACACTTAGGCGATTCCAAAATTAATAATAATAATAGTAATAAAAAACATAAAAATTAGGTAAATATTTAAAGCTAGTGGCAACTTTATAGAAAAATTATATAACCTAAATGTTTTCTAAATGTCGCTACTAACCCATGAGTAAAAAGGACTAAATATACAAGCAAATATCTAAAGACTTGGAAAGTAACAACTAAAACTAGACCCAAGGAACTTATTTGTACTTCCTTTCCTTAGTGAATATTGAGATCATATATTCAAAATAATAAGTAGAACACAAAACCTCATCACCTAGGTTCTTATTAGATTCCAAGCACAGTGGGATTCTACTGCACACAAATAGAGTAATAACCAAAGCTGAGCATGTACCTGCTCAACTGTCTCATCTCCAAAGCTAAACAGTGAAGTTCAAGGCTGTGACCAAGTAAAGTGATTTAGGTGAAGACTCCAATCTTTATGCATGCCTCATGAAGTACTTTGCCCCACCCTTTGACTGGTGACACAGACAAGTGGCTTCCATTGGCCAATGGTGTCGTGGCTAGGTTTCTATTGCTATAATAAAACACATGGCCCTATGTTGTATTTTAATAAAAAGACAGAGGACAGAGAATGTTTGGTGGATGTGCATTCACGGGTGGGGGAAGGGGTGCTCTGCCAGCCCATAATGGGGCACGGCTTCCGCCTGAGGGACTAGTCACACAGTGGTATAGTTTAGAATAGAGTTTATTCAGGGCATGGGGAGGGGAGTTGAGAGGGTAGTAGAGACAGAGAAAGGCAGAGAGACAGAGTAGAGGAGTAGAGGCCACCATGAGCATGTGCAGAGAGGGGGGAGGGGAATGGGGAGAGAGGGGAAAGAAATGAGAGGACAGAGCAGGGAGCAAGAAGGCCAGAGAGAGAGAGGACAGGCTGAGCAGCCTCTTTTACAGTGAGTCAGGCACACCTGGCTGTTGCCAGGCAACTGTGGGGCAGAGCCTAGACAAAATGCTAACATCTTAAGCCACTTGGGGAAGAAAGGGTTTGCTTCTTTTGTATTTCTGTATCACAGTCCACCACCAAAGGAAGACAGAGCAGGAACCCAGGGCAGGAATTTGGAGGCAAGAAATGGAGCAGAGACCATGGAGGAGTGCTGTTTACTGGCTTGCTCAGTTTGTTGTCTTATACACCCCAAGACCACATGACCTAGGGCAGCACTGCTCACAATAGGCTGGGCCTTCCCACCTGTACTGGCTGGTTTTGTATGTCAACTTGACACAAGCTGGAGTTATCACAGAGAAAGGAGCTTCAGTTGAGAAAATGACTTCACGAGATCCAGGTGTAAGGCATTTTCTCAATTAGTGATCAAGGGGGGAGGGCCCCTTGTGGGTGGTACCATCTGTGGGCTGGCAGTCTTGGGTTCTATAAGAAAGCAAGCTGAGCAAGCCGGAAGAAGCAAGCCAGTAAGAAACAACCCTTCCATGGCCTCTGCATCAGCTCCTGCTTCCTGACCTGCTTGAGTTCCAGTCCTGACTTCCTTTGGTGTGGAAGTGTAAGCCGAATAAACCCTTTCCTCCCCAACTTGCTTCTTGGTCATGATGGTTTTGCAGGAATAGAAACCCTGACTAAGATACCACCTTAATCATTAATGAAAAAAATGCCCTGCAGATTTTGCCTATAAATCATACAGAGGCATTTTCTTGATTAAGATTTCATCTTTCCAGATGACCCTACTTTGTGTCAAGTTCACATGAAAACTAGCCAGCACAAATGGGATGTCAATCAATGTGATACAGGCAAAGATTTGAACAGTGCCTATAGGTTGGGACTTGATCTCCTCCTACATGTCAGGCCAAACATGCTGGGCAAAAAGATCCAGGGAACATGAATATCAATCACCCTTCAGCTCAGTTCAGCCTGAGCCTGGCCAACCAGCTGCCACCACTTAACTCAGCAGCATCAGCAAGCAGCACCAAGATCAGCAGAATTTCTCACTGGTGTACAGGTGCACGCTCCACTGAATTTTAGAAGGGTTTAGTTTATAGCTTTGTAGTTGTTAATAGCTAAGTAATACAACAGTCTCATAGAGCAATAAAAATTAATTACCAGCAAAACAAATGTTTAAAATGCTAGCATGACTCTTTATTAGAATATAGAGCATTTTTAGTTCCGGGGTTTGGTTTCTGTACAACACACACCTTCACCCAAACCACATTCCCGTCGCTGGGGCCAAGCAGGCCAGGGTAGGATGCACCTAAAGGAGAGATGTGAAGAAGTACCTCATGGTCAGTGCTGAGACTGTGATTGCCTCCTTCCTGGTACTGTTGGTGGGTCAGTAATTCTCATATGCATCATCAAGGAGTAAGAAAATGATTTCCCTGGTCCCCTCACATATGCTCTAGATCAGAGCAAACCCAGGGTACCATTGTCCACTAGCGCAAATGCGTACAAGAAGGGATCCCAATGTCTCCATCCAGTCTTTTGAGGATCCTGACAGCACCTATAAATGAAAACAGGAAGGTAAACGTGGAAGTCAGACTTCGAAAGGCAGGGTTCCATCGCCATGCCATCGAATAAAGGTTTCCCTGGTAAAAGGAAGGAGCTGTTCCTGATTAGGACCACTCCCTCCTTGGTAAACAGCCCCTATGAGCCTGCATTTCACTTGGTTCCTGGCTCTTCCTTGTGCCGGGAACACAACAGAGACTTGGTTAAACTTTCTCAGTTGATCAAAAAATGAGGCAGCATCAAATTGCAAGGCAAGAGTAGAGCGGACTAATTCTCGCAAAGGGATTAAACAGCAAACAGACAATTAAGATACACATATTAGCTAGGTGGGCTCTGGAGCTAGGGGTGCGGTTGTGGGTAGGGGGTTAGTGTGGGGATTAGGAGGTGGGTGTGAGGGCGTACTTTAAATTTGGAGGAGCATGAGCTGTCAGCTGAAATCTCTTTTGACTGTTTTCCCCAGTCTTACCCTGATCTGCTTTCCTGGCAGGTGGATCCTCTGGGACTGCCACCAACTGACCAAGGCTCAAAGGACAATCCCCTTCCTGTTAACTCCTGTGGGTTCTGACTCACCAGCTCTTTTAAACTCAAGCCAGGGAAAATCCTGGTTTGAGCCAGCATATCATTGTTTTTCCTTCGCGCTCACACCGTATCCCCAGAGAGTACAATACTGAATCACACAGACTTCCTTTTATCCTTGGTCATTTTGATTCGGACAGCTCTCTGTGGGTCCCAGGAACTCCTACTCTTTGGCCCATCTCACCTTCTAAACTTCATTGATTTCTTCTGTGCCTTGGATACCATTAAAAAAGAAGAAGGAGAAGAAAAAGAGTGTTCTTACATAAAATATCTGCACTCGATCCAGCTCTATAATTGGCTCCATGCTTTGCTTTCAGTGTGCTTGCCGCCTTCTGTCCAACTTGAATCTGTAGGTGGGAAATGCCGAGAACTGCTGTTAAAAATAAATCCGACAATCCGAGAGTTTTATATTTTGTACAGATCTCTCCCTGCGGTTTAGACTATCCCTCTAACCTCCCGTTGGGCATTTATGTCTAGGTAGCCTGTTGGTACCCCACGCTAGCCACACCCACATTTCTTCTCATTATGTCTTCCACCAGTGAGATTGTTCTGACTTCCCTATTTCTGGTCCCGCATAATGGTGCTACAGCACATGTGTAAAATTCTGTAGATTTCTTTAGCTTCTTTTTTCCCTCCCCTTCAAAGTCACCAATGTGGATTTCCATTGCTGGCCATCTCAGACTCATTACCCCCAAACAAGTCTGTTGCATCTTCTAAAGCATTTCTTTTCCTCCCATCAATCTTTATCCCTGTGGATCCCATGTGGCTTCCAGATGCACATATCTATGTTCTTGGTCCTGCTGAAAAGCTTTCAGTAACTGCTCACTGCCCACTGAATTAAACACAGACTGCCTAGCCTAGATTTTGAGATCTTCTACAATGTTTTCTTAATCCACCATTCCAATAATATATCCTATACACTTACCCCACATTGTAGACAAACTTCCTTGCTGTCTCTTAGCTTTTCCTCCTTTTCTCAGGATGTTACCTCTACCTAGAATCCCTACCTATCAGAATTTACCCAACTTTGAAGGACTTTCTCAAATGTCAGCTTCTCCATATGTCTTTTCCTGATCTCCCCACTGGATTCTCTTTCTTCCTGTGTTGTCTCTTTCTCATCTCTTAGTTCATAGTCTCTTGTGGTTTCACCCACTTGCTTTTCCTTACAGACATTTGATACATCCCTCTACTTCCATGTCTCATGATTCTACAAGAACTCTCTCAGAACTAGATGATCTGTTAAGTGTCAGCCTTCCTTTCTGCAGATTCTTTCCCAAGATCAGTCACTACTAAAGCTCATCACTTATCAGACTTCTGCTAAGTTCTCTTCTTACTTCCTGATAAAACTTTTCACATATGACTGTTGACAGACCTTCTAAGTATTTTTGATTCCACACATCCCAAAGTAATAGCCAATCCTCAGATGCTTAGATTCTACATAGACACCACCAAGCCCCCTTGTCACTCCTGCCTGCACTTTGATATTCAGTGGCGTTGGTCCCAGGCAGCCAGGCTGCGCTCAGAGGTAGACCAGTTCCCCGATTCTCTCTGTTAGCAATGGCCTAGTTTTAGACCCCCTTTCTCCTTTCCTTTTCTTTTTCTTTTTAAGATTTATTTATTTTCACTTGAGCTGTCTTCAGACACACCAGAAGAGGGCATCAGACTCCATTACAGATAGTTGTGAGCCACCATGTGGTTGCTGAGAATTGAACTCAGGACCTCTGGAAGAGCAGCCAGTGCTCTTAACTGCTGAGCCATCTCTCCAGCCCCATCTCCTTTCCTTTTCTGTAATTCGTGGATGAGTGCTAAAATATGATGGAGTAGGACTGGGAGGAGACCAGAGAAATTCCAAAGAAGGAACTAAGTAGTGATGGTAGTGGAGGAGTAGGGTAGCAGCATCCTTTAGGTACTTGGGACATTCTGTATGTGCTACACACACATACACACACTCACACACATTCACACACTCACACACACTCATATACACACAGACTCACACACTCATACACATACGCAAACACACACACTCATTCATATGTAGACACACACATACATACATACTCACACATGCACCCACACCCACTCACTCACTCAAACACACACACACACACACACACACACACACACACACACACACACACACACACACACTTGAGCATCTTTGTAAGCTTCTTGTTTCTCTCCCCTCTCTGATGGGAATTCTATCTCTGCTCACTCACCTATTCTTTCTCTTTTCATCCAAAACAATTCTGAGTCTGTCTCAGTTCTTACGATTGTCTTGTCCAGAGCAGAGAAATGGAGTAGAGAAAGTCGAGGAAATGCTAGGAATAAAGCAGTCACATTTTTCACCCTGGGAAGAGGACATTGTGAGAGAAAGGGAGAGTCAGGGAGGAGAAAAATTTGGGTGAGAAAATGAGAGTGGGCTGGAGAAAGGACACAGGGAGCTACCGTGTGCCATCAGTGAAAGGCAGAGCAGCTCTGGGGCCAGAGGACAGTGATTCACCAACTACACTCACGTGTGAAAGTCACCCGGCAAAGAAATGAATTGTTCCTGATCATCTTAATTCACACGCGCCCCTCTGCCTCTCTGAATGAAATTCCATGCCAGCGGGTCTGAGAGAGTCCTTACCTCTATTTGTGTCACGTGAAACAGCACTTCACCACATTGTTTAATACAGATTATTCCTTGATTGTGTGTGTGTTTGTTTTTGTTTTGTTTCTTAAGCTCACCCAAAACAACGACTCCAGGGCAGCCTGTATTTATTTTATTCTCTGCAGTTCACTTTCTTCCCATCTTAGGGGTGGGATAGCAAACTCATTTTCCCTTCTTTGTTGGCAAAAGAATTTTAGGATTTTTTTTCTATTATTAATTACTATGAGGAAGTAGAAAAAAGAGAATCATGATTCTCAGCCTACAGATAGATTTGTTCCTTTCTGAGAAGATGAACTAGATTCCATAGATTTCTTTTTGCTGTTTTGTTTAATTTCTCTTTTGGTTTTGGGGAGGTTTTGTTTATCTTTTGTTTTGCTTTGTATTGCTTAAAGTTTTGAGATAGGGTCTAGTTGGCTTGGGACTTGCTTTATAAACCAAGTTGGCCTTAAACTTACAGAGATTCACCTGTCCTTGCCCCGCATCAGGCCAAATACTCCTTAGATTTACTTCATCTCAGGGCAGAATTCCTGAGTAGACTTTTTTCCTGAACTGTACTGCATGACCATATAGAGTTATTATCTGTGACCATCTTTTCTACTTAAAGGTACTTCCTAGTAAAAATGATAAAACCTTCTTTCCAGTGGAACATGATATATTGCTAAAGCCCTCTAGCCTGCTCAGCAGCTCTCGCTGTGCTGTAAGGACATATTTACAAGTAGATGTACAGATGCTTCGGTTAAAGGCTCTGACGTGTAAGAAGAAACCACTGGAGACAGAGTACAGAGGCTGATATGCAGACAGTTCAAATGTAAATAGTTCCAGCATAAAAATTCTGATAGTTCTGATAGGTGTTCTAATGCAGTTTAGAAAAATACACACACACACACACACACACACACACACACACACACACACACACACACAAAATTGTGCACAGTGCTATAGCTTTTCCCTGGGAACCCGAAAACACTGCCAAGATTCAATAAGGTTGACACATAGAGCAAATTTTTCATACTTCCTATCAAAGTCTGAAGATGAATAGTTATGCTTACTATTCAGCTCCCAAGACTGCAAAAGACGTAGAAAAGTTGACTGGTTCCTATGCATTCTGTGTATGGAACCAATGATTTACCAGTATTTTCATCTTAGGATTACTTTCCAGTAGTTTCTGATCCAAGTCTCTCCCTATAGCCACAGAGCTCAAACAAGAAAAGCAATCAGTGACAAGAGGCACTGTGACTTTTGAATACAGATCATATAATATCTCTATTCCTAAACCAAAAGGAATGGCATTCCCATGAAAACATACTGAGATATTTTATTGTAAGATAATAACCTTCCCATGAAGACCTTTCTGTTTGTTGGTCAAAGACAACTTTCCATTGAAGAGCTACAATGTCTCTGGTGATCCATCTGGCTTTGTTACAGTTCTCTCAAAGAGAAAAGAAATCTTTAGTCACTATCACAGTAACTGGGGAATGGGTCTACTTCTGGGTTTCATAACTAATACCTGTATTTCTGCAAATTTCTCTATCAAAGGAAAAAGTGCCAGGGATTATAAGTGAGGATAATGCAGCCCATGGTTGACTGGAGATCTCAATTGACTAATGCCTTCAAAAAGTCAAAAACCCTTTCTAAGCAGATGGGGCTTTGTGAGGATGATACAAGTGCCTAAGCAGGCAGAGGACCAACCCAGAGTGCTTGGTCTCTGCCATCTTCTTCCCCCAGGGATTCTGGGAATGTAGCTAGCTCAAGCTTTCTATAGAGATTCCCCAAACAAGTGTATTATGTCATCACAAGAGTCAAGTGAGATAATGGCTTTAAAAATCTCTTTGTAGGTTGTTATACTCCAAGCAAAGTTTAGTTACTTGTACATATTTCAAAATGATCATATGGTATATATCTTGTAACTGTGAAAGGAAAAAGTGGCCTCAAGAAAGACATTTGGTCATTGGGGGATACTTTTTATTTCTGGGGAAGTCTCCCTTCAGCAAAGATCACCTGGCCTCTGGGATATGAACAACAGGGTGAGACTTACTCTCATCTACCCTATCATCTGCACACAATGAGGAACTTCTTTTAAAAAAAAAATCAAAAGTTTTTTTTTTTAAATAATAACAAGCATTGGCAAGACTATGGAGAAGTATAAGCTTATGTACTATAGATAGATGTTTTAAATTGTACAGCCAAAATGGAAAGCAGTAGATCAAATAAAAAAATCAAAAGTAGAATTACTACATAGGCCAGAAACTAAACAGCTAGATATGTTCAAAGGAAGTGAAATGGAGTCTTGGAGAGATGTCTGCACGGCCATATTCTTAGCTGCATTATTAACAATTCATGAAAGGTAGAATAAATCCAAATGTACACTGATGGGTAGAAAAACAAAGCATGATTTATACATACACTAGAATGTTAATTGTTCTTTAAAAGGAGTCCTGATCTGGGGAGACAGTTTGGCCGTTAAAGGCTAAGACTCACAACCAAAGACAAGAGAGGAAACTGGGACACACCCTCCATGAGATGCACAGTTGAGTAAGCCAGCCGTAATCCTTAGATGTGAAGTATCTAGACAACCCATAGGTGCAGAAAGAAAACTGGGGTTTGCCACAGCTGAGCTGAGAGAAAAATGGGGAGGTGTCATGTGATGGGTACCAGGTATGCTCAGTGAGTCAGCTCTGGGGGTTGGTTCACAACACTAAATATTCTGAACTATACACCTAAAATGGTTGCTATTGTTTGTTTATGCTAAGTGTATTTTGCCACAATTAAAATGGAAAGGACTCAGTTAAAAAATGATAGTAAACATTGCTACAATTCTGCCTTTGCCCTCTGTTTGATTCATGACTACTGTCTGAGGATTCACAAAAGGGCAAGGAGCCCAGCTCTTTCCAGCAAGTCTGCCCACCAGAGCTTGGGCAAGCACAGCTTTAGAGAAGGACCTGGAAAAAACAAAGCACACACTCCCTGCCCTGGCTTGCATTTCCCTGGCACTTCCTCTTACAAATATTCCTGGGCAAACTCTGCAAGAGGTCTAGAAGAAAACAGAGCTTTGTGCTTAGCAGAAGAGAGAGCAGATATTATTTAGCCGTGTTATTTTAGATGTGCCATATTCCGCTAACAGCTGGCAAGTTTTTAAGCATGGTTCAAAAGCTATAATAGCTGAATGGGGCTTCGAGAGAACGTGCAGAAAGGAGAGCGCATTCCTGCAGATTATTAACATAATCATCTCATTTATATTATAGCTGAACACCTAAGACGTCTCCCAACTTGACACTTCATGAAACAGGTAGTTAATTAACATAGGTAAAGCAGCATTTAACCCAGAGTCTTCCTGGCAGGCATCTGGCAAGGTACAAAAAAAGCAAGGAAAAGAAAATAAGGGGGAGGGGGTGAGAATAGAGCCAGAATCTCTTGGAAATGACAATTAATGATGGCAACAGTGGCCCTGCAGAGGCCTGTCCAGAGGCCTTGGCACTGTGGAGTCACTGGCTCCTCGTAGTTCCATGGTTTATTTTTGGTGTTGCCATATGGTGGGTGTGATCATGAGCTGCCCATAAGAGCACATGGTCAGGAAGCACAGGGTTTCTGTTTTTCTTTTTTCTTTGCTTTCTATAAGGCTTGAGATGGAGTTAGTCTCTGGTTCCCACATTGATTCTACCCCCACTGAATGTTACATCTTGGCAGTTCATGGATGTGCCGATACCTGTAAAATACAGGAGGTCTCGGAAAAACCGTCATGATCTCAGTTTACAAATGAGCCAGGGTGAGTAGCAAACCTTTGTATTCACGGTACTCAGACTTGTCCTTGGCTGTCAGGTCAGTCCTGTAAGTTAATCAACTGCATCTCCAGCCAAGGACAAGCCTGAGTCCCATCAGAGCTATTCTGAAAAGACCCAGATAGTCTGCCCATGTTAGTAATAACGAAGTCCCCTATATGCTAGGTCAGTATCCCTCCTATGTGACATCATATTTAACACACATAATGGACTTTGGATAAGGTAGGATTATGTGGCTAATGTTCAAAATAAAGTGAATGGAAAAAAAAAAAAGAAACAGAAAGATGAAGCATTTTTTCAAGACCACCAAACTATGGAGACTGCATCTTAACCTTTGCCATATGGTGAGTGGCAGTGTTCTTACTCACCCCTAAGTCTTCATTTGCTGCCAATGCTTCAGGCATATCAAGATGTGGAAACACAGAAATGCCCAAAGAAGAAGAAAATGTTTACTCTGCTTGCTGTCTGCCTCCTGCTGTAAAAAAAAATTCAAAGACAGCATTCTGGCTTTAATCTTCTTAATGGTGAGCTATATATTTTAAAACCAAGCGATGGCTTAAAATGTGTTCTGACTACTTGTGCTGGCTAGTTTTATGTCAACTTGACACAAGCTAAAGTCATCTAAGAGGAGAAAATCTCTATTAAGGAAATGCCTCCATAAGATCAGGCTGTAGGCAAGCCTGTAGGGCATTTTCTTAATTAGTGATTGATGGGGGAGGGCCCAGCCCATTGTGGGTGTTACTATCTGGGTTCTATAAGAAAGCAGGCTGAGCAAGCCATGGGGAGCAAGCCAGTAAGCAGCACTCCTCCATGGCCTTTGCATCAGCTCCTGGTACCAGCCGAGTTTGAGTTTCTGTCTAGACTTCCATGATGAAGACTGACGTGGAAGTGTAAGCCAAATAAACCTTTTTCTCCCCAGCTTGATTTTTGGCCATGCTGTATTGTCAGACTGTCCTGACCTGCCAGCTTCCAATAACGGTACAGAGACTTCTATTTATTTATGAATGCTTAGTCCTTATAGCTTAGGCTTGTTCCCTACTAGCTCATATAACCTAATAACCCATTTATACCAATTCATCTTTGCCATATGGCCCATTATCTCTAATTCAGTCCCCACACATCTGACTTCCTCCATGTCTGGCTGGTGAATCACCTGGGCCTGATTCTTCCCAGAGTTTCTATCTCTGCCCTGATGTTCTGCTTTTCCTTTCCTGCCCAATTATAGGCTGTCATCTCTTTATTGAACCAATCAGAAGGTGATAGAAAGTAATGTTATGAAACACTGAGACAGGTGATGCTTCATAAAAATTATAATACAAAGGTCTGGCCTGTACTCAACTCTGCCGGTACAGAAATCAACCTTTGAATAACACAAAGACAATCTTTACATGGTGCACAAAAACATTATCCAATAATGGTGCTTCATCATAGCAATACAAACTCTTAAGACATTAGCTAGATCTACTATGTGCTTGCTTAGCCAGTCTCATTTGAAAAGAGTTCTGCACTTGAGTACTGTATAGATGATACCATCTCTTTAAAGGAAATTAAAGCAATCAGAATGCCCAAGAAGCTGTATAGATTTTTCAAAAATGGTGATTTTAGTAAGCCACCGTGCTTCTCAGTCATTTTCACTGTTGTTGTGTTTTTGTTGTTGCTGTTGCTGCTGCTGCTGTTGTTGTTGGTAGTGGTGGTGATGATGATGATGATGACAGTTTGTCTGCTGAGCAGGTACTTAGTACACCAGGAGACACTGAAATTCCAATTGAGATCTGTTCCAAAGCATGCGCCACTATGATTGTTCCTGAATCAGGGCAATCATGGAGTGTTGACATGCAAAGTCTTCAAAAATCAGTGTCAATAATAACAGGTAGCCCTTGAACATAGAAAACACTTCCTACAATTATAAAAAAGAAACAAACAAACAAAAAAACCAAAACCATAAAAAAAAAAAAAACCAAAAAACCCTTGCCTTTATCACTGTAAAATTTGTGCAACACCCAATATTAGAAACAGCAATACAAACCAATGTGAACAGTAAGCCATCTAACTGAAACTAGCTTGGCCTCTCATTCCGGAGCAGATAAGTGGGGTCTATAGCCATGATCTTACTCATGGCAGCTTTGGGTGCTGTTCAGGACTGAGCTGTATAAGACGGAAAGCAAACAAACAGCTTGACAAATGGAAAAGGCTACTTCAGGTGTACTAGAGATGGTTGTCGTTGTTGTTGTTTTGGTTTTTGTTTGCTTTTTGCACATTTTTGGAAGAAGAATGCTGAGTAGGAGTGAGGAGAAAAGCAAGTATCACCAGGGAAGCTTACGGGGCCCTTGGTTCATACATAGGGACACAATGGCTGTTCTAGAGAAAAGGCCCAGAGTAAGAGCTTTGAGGAGGGATGGAAGAGGGAAAGGAGGAGGTGCTTTCTGGAAAGAGGGAACTCTGGTAAGTGATGGAAGAGAGGAAGAAGGTTGCTCTCTAGAAAAGGGTCTCTCATCCCACGAGCGATGTGCTTTATAAATGTTGTAAGGAAAACACTTTCTGATTTACATAAGAAGTCTGGGACTTTTTAACCTTCTGGATGATCACACTGAAAGCCATAGGCTAGTTTAGTATTTAGATGTCATTTGTTCCCCCTCATGTATCTAGAAGAGCTCTGAGGTAGATGTAGGTCAGTATATGAGATGTGTATTAATATAACGCTAATCTGACAATAAGTAAGCCATAAATACTAAGAAGATAGCAGAAGTCTGAATGAAGAACTGGAAAGAGGAAAAAACCTTAGACAAGACCCACGTTAGGCTTCAACTCTCAGGAAGGTGTGAGGTTTCAACATCCTAAAATTGACTTTGATGAAAAGTTATCAAATGGGGCTAGAAAATATTTCCATAGCTAGAATGGCTGTCATCAGAATGATTCAAGTAGAGCTTCGGTACATGAATATAAATAACCCTGGCCCATAGGCAGTGTTCACGCTGTTGTCCAAGGGTACGTGTAACCACTGGTGCTCAGGACTGGAAGCACAAATAAGTCTAGTTCCTTAAGGAGCCTGCTGATCCTTGCATTGTCTTTATTGTTCTGTAGAATCTGGAAATTAAAAGAGAAACATCTGGAATGCTTCCATGAAGAAATCTTTCTCTTCTAATTTTCTGTAAATCTCAACTTAATTATAAGAGCCATCAGGTCCTCCTTAACTGCCATGGACTTTTGAATAGCAGCTCTCAAATTTGATTGCAAATAGTGTCCCCTGACAGATCGGTTAAAGCACCCATCTGTGTGTGGTGGCTCACCTGTAATCCTAGCACTCTGGAGACTAAATAACGCAAAAGGACCTCAAGTTTATGGACTACATAATGAGTTTGGGACTAGCCTGGGCTAAGTAGTCAGACTTTGTCTCAAAACAACAACAACAAAACATTGACTTTGAAGCTGTATCTGTCTGTGTCCCCTGGCCCCTTGAAAGTTTATAATTTACTCAGTGTGAGATGGAGATAATTTGTATTTCTCCCAGTTGGCATTTCTGCCATTGGTCTTGTGAATGACTCTTCCTGGGTTACCTTTTATATTTGTGTTTCCATAAAGACTAACCAAAATATATGATTTTAAAGTTGTCTTACTCACTAAAGGGAAGAGGAGAGGGAGGGTACTTTCCTTATGAGAAAACAAAACAAAACAAAACAAACAAACAAACAAAAAAGAGAAATCTCTTGACCCACACAACAAACACATGAGTTTTCATTTCTAGGCTCCTGTAGTAGATGAGAAACCAAATGAAATATTTCTCAGTGTTCGAATTTTTTCCTAATACTATTTGACAAGATTCAGTGTTTTCTCTGACCTCCAATATGCATATTCTTCTACATTAGGTAAGTTTACCTTCCAATAAAAAATGATTTTGGATGCAGTAGAATGAAGTCAGGAGATTCAGTTTTTGGCAGGGCTACTCACTAATTCCATTTCACTTGAAGTGAAGGGCTAATTCAGTATAGTTACAGCTAATGGGAAAGAAGTATGCTTCTAAAGAGCCCAGAAGTGGACAGGTACTCAGTGGCATGACTTAGCATTATAAGACAACTAAACACTTCTCTCTTTCAGAAACCACTGGCAAAAAGGAGGGGCAATCTATTCTCTGGCATGAATTCCACAGTCCATCCAAATGATCTTCTTAGGATTGCTGGATGATAAGATAATCTAGAGGGGACATTCAGGATCCATAACCAAATGACCACTAGTACAAGCCACCATGCAAAGTCACCAGGTTTTTATCCCCTAGAGTGCCCTTTCTTACTTCCCTCTGGGGTTCACAGATGGTGGCAAGGATACTGGTAGAGATACCCATCAATGTAGTCCTTTCCTCTACTACCCTGTTCTCCTGCCCATGCCTTGATAACTGTCCTCAGGACAGTGCAACTGATTCCCCATCCAAAGCATCATTTCCCCCTGTATCCTAAATTAATCCATGGTTGCAGATAAAAGCAAAGTATACAGTGGCTCTCAAACTTTATCGCACATAGAATCATCTGACAGCCCTGGGTGTGCTGGCATGTGCCTCTAATCCCTACACTCCGGAGAAAGACAGAGACAAAGTTACCTCAAGTTCAAGTCAACTGTCCCACAAGCTACAATGCATACATAATATGCTTACAGGCTTTATACACATAGCTCACCCAGAGAGGCAAAGCATATCAGCTGTGATGTTCAAGAGTCAAAACTATTTCATAATGAATCAACCCTTCACTTAATCCTCCCCAAACCACGACTAGATGAAAGTCCACACCTCCGCGCAGTGCTTGTTGAGCACCCAGGTTACTCCTCTACCCACAGATATCTGCCTTCTTCCCTCCTTGCCCATTTGTTATTCCTGGCGTCTTCCTCACTCCAGGAAGCAGTCCGCTCTCTGCCTAGAGATGTGTGGAGTCACACTGACAATTGTGAGTTCTCTTTGGTGGAGAAGGGGCTCTCAACAGCCCCAGGCTGGAACAGCTGTATCTGCCTCGGATTTGTTAATGACCTAGACCAGGCTCCTTGTCAAAGTCTTGGGAAGAGAGCTGATGAAGGCTCTTTCCCTCCACATAAGATTCTTACAAGCCAAGGCAAAAGCATGGCTGGGATTGTCATATTCAAGGGACCATCTTCTTGTAGCTTCCCCTGCCTCTCAATGTTTCCAGGAGGATTCCTGACAGCCTCTTACCCCAGTTTTCTTCTAAAATTACTCATTTTATAATCATATATGGGTTAATTGGGTGATTATCTTCATTGGCCCATTATTATATTTGCATTATTTTACTTATCCTTGCCCTGGGCAAAGGAAGTTGAGGCATCTTAGCTGATTCAGCTTGGAGTTTGAGTGTCTATCAAAACGCAGGTTGACTGGTACCAGCTCCTTAACACCACCAATCAGTCCATGTCTCAGTTAATTCTGTGTGAGGCAGTGATTTGGGTTCTTGTAAACAAGCATGGCTACCACAACCACTGTGCCTGCGCCTAAGCCTGAAAGTTTGGGTCCTGGAACCCTGACTGGGGCAGCAGTAAGGGAATGAGGAAAAGACAGACCATCACACAGCAAAGCCAGGATCCAGCCTCTAATCCCAGCAACCTGGAGCCTCAGCATGATAGAGCACAGTAGCAAGGGTTGACTAAGCTCTGGAGGAGGTCTTTGTAGGTGAGCAGTCTCAGGCTGTAAGCATCTGGAGGAAGCTGCAGTTGTTAGTCTGCATACACTCATCAGTCCTTCATAAACACTCACTTAGACTCCTGAAGAAAGGTTTGCATCCCTCTTGAGCTTGGCCCATAGTGCTATGAGCTTGGGCAAATTGTTCAATGGGTCGGAGGCCTTGGAATCCTCAACATGGCCACGCCCCTGGCAAAGAACACAGGCTTCACTCACTCATGGGTTCCTCCGCCCTCCACATGACTTGTTACACACAGTAATAGAGGGCAACGAAACAATAATGCTAGCTTTGGAAGACAGTAGTTCATGATGTATAGTGTTACACAACAATACCACAGCCACTTGGCAAGACAACCTTGCGTAGACATCAGAATTATCAAGATTAGATCAGTTAAAACACAGGTGGCTGGGCACTCAGCATGCCTCCAGAGTTTCTGATATCAGAGATGCAGTGAGACCTGAGGATGTGCATTTATAGCAAATTCCCAGATGCTGCTGATGGTGGGGGACTAAGGACCACCCTCTGAAGACCTGTTTTATCAATTATAGTGAGGCAGGCATATATTCTGACCTACTTATAAGAATCTGTCTCGCCTAAAAAATAATCAAAAGGGCTAAGGATGGAGCTCAGTGGTAGACAGCTTGCTCAGTGTGGAAAGATTGTGGCTCATCCCCTGTATGACAGAAAAGGGGATGGGAAGACAGGAGGAGATGAAAAGGAAAGACCACTGTTTTAGTGCAGTGATCTTCAACTCTGACCATGTATTAGGTTGACAGAGCTTGTCCTATCTTAGAACAATCAGGCCACCATCTCTCTGGGAAGGACTGAGACAGCAGGGTTAGTTGGCTCGACGCCACAGGTGATTCTAATGTCCAATCAGAATAGAAACTCCCTGGTCCAGACTTGAAAGCTTAGAAATCCTGGCCCTGTGGAAGAATGACAGACCCCAGACACTTTTTATTTTTTTCCACCATGTGAAAGTGTAAGGAGAGGAGACCTGGGGCCCTGACTACCTCTTTGGCTGTGCAATTGTCTTGTTATTCAGCCTTGACCTTGTATAAATCACCTTACTCATCCTGTGAGGTTTTTTTTCCTCCATGGTAAAGCCAAAGAATAATAAACAAAGGTTTTCTGTTTTAAAAACACTGGGGGAGAGTGTCGTTTTAAAACAAAACATTTGAGCTAACAAGATGTTGCTTCCAACCCTGGCAACCGGAGTTTGATCTCCAGCATTTACATAGTGGAGAAAGAGAACCAACTCCTGCAAGTCATAATCTGATGAGCTCTCCTGTGTTTGAGTCTTGTCTTACCCCAGAACCTTTTATGAAAAAGGCATGCACAAAAGCCCAATTTGGGGTAGAAAAGGCAAAGACTTGTATACTGCATTTTGAATTCTTCTCAAAGCTCTGACAGAGCCTCTGGGTTGTGTGCAGTCTACTGGGGCAGGTTCTGCCAGGACAGTCAGATTCAGCCTCCACACTCACCTTCAGGTAGTACATGGGCCAGGTCTCATAGGTCATTCCCAGGAAATGCTGTGTCAGCACTTCTGCATACTTCTTGCTGACCTGGCCCATCCACTGATAGATCTGAAACAACCCAAAGGACCTTGCTGTCACTAAGCGGATTGCTTGATTGCCCCCAATTGAGATAACTGCTTTTTTTCACTAAGACACTGAACTCTGCTCTAGACTGCAGAAGGCTTTCCACAAACAAAACAGAAAAACAAAGCAATGATTTATTGCCTCTTCCCTCTCACTTCCTTTCAAGACCTCCTGGGGTAGCCAGTCTTAGGACACCACCACTTACCTTTACAAATGAACAATTGAGAATGAACAGTTTTGATAATTTACCAGTGACACTTCAGAGACTGTGTGCTGTGCATATCCTTTGCAAAACCATCAGAATTAGCCCTTGTGTGCCATACAATAAGGCAGTGATTTTTAGGCCAGGCTTGTTTGTGGGATCTTCTTAGCAGCCTAAGAACCTTCTACTATAGCAATGTAGGGTATACAAAGCCTTGAAGAAGCATGTGAGTGGTGGTGGGTCCTTAGGTCATTTGAATTCCTGTATCACAGGAATATGGGTTCTCCTGAAGCGAGTATTCTTGAGAGTGAAGTAGGGTTTGAGCCTGCCCCTGCAGTTCCCTTTGGCTTCCTGATTGGTGACGTCATTGCCATTCAACACTGAGGTGATACAGCTGAGGTGGTTGGTCTTCACCAGAGGCTGACACATACTGTTTGGACTTTCAGCTTCCCAAACTACGAGTTAATTACACTCCCTCCCTTTTTTTATATAAAGTTTACCTGCTTTGGGTATTTCATTGCGTTAATGAAAAGTAGATTAGTACACCAAGCATCCATTGTTAACGTTCTAAGATTAGACAGCACCCATGTATGTCCTTCCCAGAATATGCTTACTGAAATTTCTGAGTCAGACACATGATAATTATTTTGATTAAACTTAATAGACATGAATACATGCTGATTTAATTATAAATCATATATATCAATCTTGGAAGGGATACTATACTGTGATCAATAAATCCATAACTTGGTTTCCACAAGAGGAAATGCAGTCAAAAATGAATTTCTATGTAGTAGTGGACATTGGGCAATCTATAATTACAGGAAATAATAGTTAACTGGAGAAAACAAATTATTTTTAAAAATTGAGTCTGAATTGACATGCAGACCATGCAGAAAAGTTGTTAATATCTTAATAAATATTAAGCCCCCAATTGAGATAACTGCTTTTTCTCACTAAGACACTGAACTCTGCTCTAGACTGCAGAAGGCTTTCCACAAACAAAACAGAAAAACAAAGCAATGATTTATTGCCTCTTCCCTCTCACTTCCTTTCAAGACCTCCTGGGGTAGCCAGTCTTAGGACACCACCACTCACCTTTACAAATGAACAATTGAGAACAAAAAGCAATTTCTTTATTCTTTTATTTTAATTTTTTTGATACATTATTTACATTTCCTATGTTTCCCCCTTTTCAGGTCTCTACTTTGGAAATCCCCTATCCTCTCCCCCCTCCCCTGCCTCTATGAGGGTATTCCCCCACCCACCAACCCATTCACTCCCCGAATTCCCACCTTGGCATTCCCCTTTACTGGGGCCTCTCATACCCTCAGGTCCAAAGGCCTCCCCTCCCCCTGATGGCCAACAAGGCCCTCCTCTGCCACATATGTGGTCCGAGCCATGGGTCCCTCCATGTGTATTCTTTGGTTGGTGGTCCAGCCTCGAGGAGGACCGGGGGGGGGGGGTTCAGGCCAGTTGACACTGTTGCTCCCTCCATGGGGCTGCAGACTCCCTCAGCTCCTTCAGTCCCTTCTCCAACTCCTCCATCTGGGACCTCCCTCTCAGTCCAGCGGTTACTGTAAAGTGAAACTTGGGTATTCCGAACTTTTGGGCTAACATCCACTTATCAGTGAGTAAATACCTTGTTTGTTCTTTTGTGACTGAGTTACCTTGCTCAGGATGATATTTTCAAGTTCCATCCATTTGCCTGCGAACTTCATTAAGTCATTGTTTTTAATAGCTGAGTAG
>CM052709.1:55733352-55752012 GCA_028551405.1 Uromys caudimaculatus | reverse complement strand
GCCCTTGCCTTTTGCCATCTTGTTGACTCTGTTGTTAGCTGATCTTACTCTGTCTGGTTGTGGCTTGCCCCTCCTGCAGGTCTCTGTGTCAGTACTCCTTGAAGACCAGCTCTCTCTGAGAGGTGTTTGGGTTTGGAGAGCTGTGGCACCAGGTCTGATCCTGGTCCTGGACGTTGCTGACCTTCAGTCTCTGTGGCCCGTGGAAAGCGGGCGGAGTCCTTGAGCTCTGGGGCTCGTTTTGCCCCTGCTAGAGGCTTTTCCTCGTTCCTGGGAGAGAGAGGATTTTCTCCCGGAGCTGCTTGTCTATGGAATCCTATTGACCCAGGCAGAAGTATCCTGCCACAGCCACCCGCTTTTGGGATCCAGGGGGGTTTCTAGGCCCGCCTACCTCGGTCCCTGTGTCTCGCGGGTTCGGGGCAGTACCTGGTGAGCTGTGGGGCGTGTCTTTGGCCCTCTGCTGGGTCTTGCGATGTCCTGAGAGGGATCTTTGTCCCGGCGCTGATTAGCTGAGGGGCCCTGTGGCCCAAGCTCTTATCTCAGTTTCTATCATCTGGTTTTCTTGACATTTTCTTTCAAAGAGTTAGAAGTTTATACATTTACTAAATTTTGGCATATCAATTTTTTTCATGGATTGAGCCTTTCGTGGTGTGTCTAAAATGTCAATGTTATACTCAGAATTATCTAGGCATTCTAATCCATATTCTTGAATTTTATAGTTTTGTATTTAACATTTGGTAAAAGAGCTATGTATGTATGTATGTATGTATGTATGTATGTATGTATGTATGTATGCATACATGTGTGTTCTTGTAGAGGAGGTGAAAATACATGTGTCTATATACATGTTGTGGTGTTTTGAATATACTTGGCCCAGGGAGGGGCACTGTTAAGAGGTGTGGCCTTGTTGAAGTGGGTGTGGCCTTGTTGGAGGAATTGTGTCACTGTGTAGGGGGGTGCTTTGAGAGAGTTTCCTCCTAACTGCCTGGAAGCCAGTCTTCTGTCTGCCTTTGGATGAAGAACTACAACTCTCAGCTCCTCTAGCCCCATGCGTGCCTGGATGCTGCCATGTTCCCACCTTGATGATAATGGACTGAACCTCTGAACCTGTAAGCCAGCCCCAATTAAATATTGTCTTTTTAAGAGTTATCTTGGTCATGGTGTCTGATCACAGCAGTAAAGCCCTAGCTAAGACACATGCGCATGGAGGCCAGAGAGGTCAACCTTGACTGTCACTCTCAATAATGCTGTCCGCCCCCTTTGAGATGAGAAAGGTCTGTCATTGACCTAGAGATTACCATTCAGGACAGATAGGCTGGCGGGCAAGCCCAGGGACCTGTCTGTCTCTGTTTTCCCAGAGCTGGGATGACAGGGACTTGCCACCATCCCAGTATTTCTGGCTAGATTCGGAAGATCAAACTAAGGCCTGCACGCATGATAAGCACTTTACAGACTGCCACCCTTCCAGCCACAGCGATGTATAATTTTGAGCTAATAACTGTGCTTTCTCTGTTTTGTCTGTGAGTGTCTAGTCATTCCAGCACTATGTACTGCAAAAAATTTTTTTCTCTGTTGTATTATTTTTCTCCTTTGTTCAAATCAATAGACCATGTTCATGTGGGCCTATTTCTGGGCTCCATATTCTCTTATACTGATCTATTTGTTTATTCTTTTGCCAATACCACACCATCTGATGACTTTAAGGTTATAGTAAATCTGAAATAAGGTAATGTCACTCCTCTGACTCTATTCTTCTTCAATATTGTGTTAGCTATTCAATGTCTTTTATTTGTCCACAAATCTTTAGAATCAGTTTGTCAATAACCACAAAATAACTCCCTAGGATTTTGTTTGGGGTTGCATTGTGTCTATAAATAAAATTCAGAAGGGCCAATATCCTGACAATACTGAGTCTTCCATCCATGAACAGAAATATCTCCCTAGCCATTCAGTTCTTTGGTTTCTTTCATTTGTGCTCCGTATGTTTCCCTGAAGAGATGTGTTACAAATACTTCATTTCGGGCACACTAGCATTTGTTTTTTAATTTTCAAATTCAACGTGCTCTTTGCTATGTATAGGAAATCAATGGACTTTCCTATGTCAGCCAGTTTGCCCTGATGGGTTCTTAATTCCAGGATGGTTGTTGTTGATTCTTTCTGTTTTCCTACCTGTATACTCATTTCCCCCTTAAAAGCAGACAGTTTTATTTATACAATCCTAAACTATACACCATTTATTACCTTTTCTTGTTTTATTGCATTAGCTAGGCCTGCAAGAACTGTATAAAAAATGACACTGTTGAAATGAGCGATTGTCCTGTGAAACCCTCCAGGGTCTTGTGGCTAAGGATGAGGTTAGCAGTAGCAGCTTCACAATGTATTTACCACACTGAGGAAGCTTCCTTTTCTTAACCATAGCTGTATGTTGGATGCTGTGAAATCTTTTTGTAGATCTACTGGTAGGTAGGATGCTATACCTTCCCTTCTTCAGCCTGTGGATGTGATAGAACATTATGTAAGACTGGGATAAAGTGTTGGAACATTACACATGACTGGTATAAACCACCCTTAGCCAGGATATACAGTTCTTTTGTATCCAAAGCTGGACCACATTTGCCAATATTTTTTGAGGGTTCTTCTGAGTTTATGGGGGATATCAGTCTGTAATTTTCTTTCTTTGTAGTGTCTTTGTCTGACCTGGGTATTAGATAAATGCTGTAGACTGTGTTAGGAGGTATTCTCTCTTCTTCTAATTTCTAGAAAGAATTGTGGAGAGCTGGCATAATGTCTGCCTTCAATGTTTGATATAAACCAGTATGCTGCCTTGGGGCTGGTATCTTTTGCCATGAGTTAATCATAGCTTCAGTGTCTGTAACAGCTAAAGTATTGTTTTAGCTATCTACTTAGGATGTATCTTTCAGCAAAAAGTTTACTAATACTATCTGATGCTTTCTAAGCATTATTCTAGCACCTAAGAAATCAAACACATGTACAGTTTATAACTCAGTTCTCATTTTAACCCTACAGAATATGATCCATATTCAGCAAACAAGAAACAGACCGGGAGAAGGAAGTCACTTGCAAAGAGTTATGTAGCTAATAAGTCATAGAGTTAGTAGTACTCTAAGCCATGCAAACATTTGGTAAATGTTCCTAGCTAAAAGGCTTTATTTAACAAAGAACAGGGAGTTTGAATAGCCATTGGAGATCATTGTGATAATCCATTTATCTAATAAATACACATGGGGAAATGCTCCATTGATGGCACTGGTGTGTCAGCTTTAGGAGATGCTGTGGTGAAATTCTCTGCGCAGGGATAGTAAATCACATGGAAACTTGCTGGACAGCTAGTTAGCTAGTATCCCAGTGACTTCCATCATTTCCCCACATTCTCGAACATCTAAGCTATCATGCGTTTTCTTTCTTGGGCCTTCATTTCTTTATTTGTAAAGTGAGAAGAATAATAGCACTTTTCAAAGGATCCTTATGAGAATTAAACGAGTTAATTCATGCTTAATAATGAGAACATTCTCCTATTGTAGTTAACTCCTAACCACCAGTAAAAACACAGTAGTTCAAATTAAACATAACAAATGCTTTTCTTTTTTTTTGGTTTTTCGAGACAGGGTTTCTCTGTGTAGCCCTGGCTGTCCTGGAACTCACTCTGTAGACCAGGCTGGCCTTGAACTCAGAAATCCACCTGCCTCTGCCCCCAAGTGCTAGGATTAAAGGCATGTGCCACCACTGCCCAGTAACAAATATTTATTTAGCTGCAATAGTATTAAAAGACAATGACTAATTTAACCATTCAACTGGTATTCTTAAACAATACAAAACCAATTATTTTTTATTTTTTAGATAAGTTCTCTCTAAACAATCCTGGCTGCTCTAGAACTCACTCTGTAGGTCAGGCTGGCCTTGAACTTATAGAAATCTGCCTGTCGTCACCACCACTTCCAACTACAAATCCTAGATTAATTAAAGCACGAATTTCAAGCTGGTGCATTTTTAGCTAGGTCCCGAGAACCAAACTAGCAAGCATACACCTATGATTTCAGCACTCAAGAGACTGAGGCAGGAGGATCACAAGTTCAGGGCCAGCCTGGGCTATCAAAAACCTGAATCAAAATAAAAAAATAACAAAGATAAATAAACAAACAAAAAAGCAAGTCCCCATTGCTATTTAGGATTATGTACTAACAATCAACTACTCAAATAGAAACTAGTTTCAGGACCAAATTGCACTACTTCAAAAACGTAGTTACATTTATTATCATTAATTATTAACATTACAACTACTAATAGTATGAATTTAATAGTTCTTTGACTCTAAAATTTAAGTGTTTTATTAGATTTGATTTTGTCATATTTAGCTAGAACAAGTGGGAAGCATATAAGTTTGTTTAAAGACTTACCCAAAACAATCGAGATGAAGTTTAAAAGTAACTAGAAGAAATAAATGTTACTTAAATTCTAATAGATGGGAACCAATATATTTCTTCAAGTTATTTTAGAATATTTACTGTACATTGTATTTTTCATAAGCAATAATGTCTCAGAGTAAATTTTTCAACATAAAATGTACATTGGTACAAGTAATACATGAAGAATGAATGCTTTGTGGAACATATTATCATATTATAAAGAAAAATACAAATATCCTTTAGTGTGTTTAAATATATATAAATACATTTTCAGAAACACACTCTATGATGTTATTAACAAGTCAGCAAATATCATCTGTAACAGCACTAATCCTTATTGAACTCCATGCTATCACCTTGTGGTATTTTACATATCTATTCAACTACTTTATATAACACAGTTATAGATAATAGATAATAGTAATAAGATTTATTTCCTGATCTTGAAAATCGCTTTAATACATGAACATACTAAAAGTCCAGGGACAGCCTTTAAATTATAAAATGTGAGGTGCGATAATCTCGTGGCTGATTACCAGCTTAATGGCATTCAAAGTATATTAAAGCCCAGAAAGGGAGAATCTGAACCCAGCCCTGGCTGAGATAGCAGTAATCAACACCTCAGTAGCAAGTATGTGGGCTGGGGCTGTTTTGGGAATTCGATATTCATATGCATGCTATTTATTTCCTTGAAATAACAATGATCTTTAGAAGAAATGCTATCTGTGCTTTAATTTTCCTGAAGACTTAGGTCCATAGATTAAACATTTTCTAGTAGCTGCAGCTGATGTGGACAACAAAGAGATCACCAGTAAATATCAGTATCAAGGGAGTTATCAAAAAAGGTAATTCTTCTTTAGAGTGGGGAGGAGAGAGGCAAATGAAGAGGGAGCCTTCCAGGCCTCCTCTTCCATGTTCCTCACATAGTGTACTCTGTGTGTGAAGCCCCACCAGGAAAGGAGGCCCCTGAGGATGCTTTTCTAACTGCAGTAGGAATATGGGTGGTGGCTAGCCATCCTCCCGTCAGATGGGTCAACAAAGGTTTGGGCTTCTCCTTTGTCACAGTTTGGGAGTAGAAGAGGAGTCTGTCCCTGGATAGCCATGGAGATTAGTTCCAGGAGTGTCTTGTATAGTGTATTGTGCCTTCATATAAGCTACCCACCTCCTCCTGAACACTTAAACTCAGCTTTAGATTACCTCCAACACTAAATGCAGTGTATAAAGTATGTACTGTGCCATTCATTTTTATATATGCTTAGTGTAAAGAAAATTTTCTCTTATGGATGTCTTAGCTAGGGTTTCTATTGTGGTGAGAAAGCACATGGACCAAAAGCAACTTGAGGAGAAAAGGGTTTATTTCATATTTCATCTTGCAGTTTATAGTCCATTATCCAGGGATGTTAGGACAGGAACTCAGGCAGAAACCTGGAGGTAGGAGCTAAGGCTGAGGCCATAAAGAGTGCTGCTTACTGGCTTGCTTTCCTTGGCTTGCTCAGCCTGCTTTCTTATAGAACCCAGGACCACCAGTGCAGAAGTGGCACTAGCCACAGTGACCTGGACCCTCAAATATCAATCATCAATCAAGAAAATGTACCACAGGCTAATCCTATGGGAGTATTTTCTCAATTGGGATTTCTTCTCCCAAATGATTTCAACATGTGTCAAGTTGACAATTAAACTAGCCAGCCCACTGGATATTCTCAACCAGCTGAGTTCAGTAAATATCTATTGTTTCTGGAATCCAACATTGAACAGGTGGGTTTATCTAATATGTAAAACATGGGATTTCAATGAAAGTCTCTGATTAATAGCTATTATGATTTTTATGTGAAAGAGATGAAAATTCAATATGTAAACCTCAAAAACTCTAACAGGGTGTTCAAGTCAATGTTAACAATGAACTTAGAAGGGCCGTTCTGAGTTTCTTGGGTAATACATTATGTGTGTCAACAGAGAAAGGTAAAGTTGGTCAAGCCTCCAAGTTATTGCCACTCTCATCTTACTGAGCAAATGATATCATGATTGTGTCTTCTTTCTGAACCAACATTCACCAAATGCTCAACAGAGAAAACGCTACTTTGGGGTATGTTATTGATAAGCACAGACGACCAAAGAGAGGTTGATGGAATTTTGACTGGGATGTATAGAGTTAAAAATAACAAATGAGGCAAATTTCATACTTTAAATACTTAGTGGAGAAACAGTATGCATGAATATTTCATGCAGTAAAGTATTTTCAGAGGTTTTTCTTATAAAATTAACATATATTTAAAATGGAGAAATTAGAAAGTATGGAGAAAAGGGAGCAGAAAAATAATTTTTTAGAGGATAGAATAATTCTCAATATTCCCATGTTCCCAATATAACCAGTGTTGACTTTTGGTACATTTTCTTTCAACCTTTGGTCTATATAACTATCTCAACTTGTTACATATATGTATAACCTGTGTAGTCACTCCATTACATTCTATATCCTACCAGATACGCGTCTTTACATCAACAAACCCTTTTAAAATAGTAATTTCAATGGCAATATACTTGAAAATAAGTATCTATTATATACGATTGTTTATTGAAATTCTTCTGTGCTGGATAGAACAGTTTCTCTTTGTAGGTGTGGTGAGTGGGTGGGAGCTATTGTAAGTAATTCTGTGGTGAATAACTTCTTATGTAAATGTCTCTTCTCATTTCTGATGATTTCCTTGAGCACATCCCAGGAAGAAGAGTAAAGTCAAACAGGAAGAATGCTTACAAACCATTTGATTTAAATAACAAAATCCCAATGATTTTTGTAGATGCACACTTTTGAGAGGAAGTGTGTGTGTGTGTGTGTGTGTGTGTGTGTGTGTGTGTGTGTGTGTGTGAGTGTGTGTGTGTATGCTTGAAGATTTAACTTTAGGATTTTTAAACTGATGTCTAATGTATTCTAGAGAATAGAGTTTTAAAATTATACTAATCTTGGTGCACATTTTCCAAGAATTCAGTCTGTAGTCCTTGGCCTGCTCAGACTAAGTGGAACCCCACAACGGTATGAGTATATAGAAGAGGGAACAGTTGACTTTATGGAAGACACACAGCAGAGAATGAGAAAGACTGGAGACCTTCAAACATAGGCTCCCCTCCCCAGTGCCTACTCCCTACAGTAAGGCTCTACTTCCTAAAGATTATAGAATCTCCCAAAATAGATGTTTAACTGGAGGCCAAGGGTTCATCACGTAACAGTTACTTACACTATGCCTCACAGTTCTGACAGGGCTCCCATTAGCCAACCCAAGCCACAGTCAGGACACTAACAAAACCAGAGCATCAGATAGATGCTAGAAGCCGGGCAGTGGTGGCGCACGCCTTTAATCCCAGTACTTGGGAGGCAGAGGCAGGTGGATATCTGAGTTCGAGGCCAGCCTGGTCTACAGAGTGAGTTCCAGGACAGCCAGGGCTACACAGAGAAACCCTGTCTCAAAAAAAAAAAAAAAAAAAAAGAAAAGAAAAGAAAAGAAAAGAAAAGAAAAGAAAAAAAAAAACCCAAAAAACCCCAGATAGATGATAGAAAAGAATTCAGCATTTGAAATACTTCAAAACCTATCTGGGTCATCATTTTAAAGGAAATGTTAAATTTTAATACTCCTTTTTTTTTTTTAATTACATAGCAAGGGCTCCTTTGTCTGCTTCGCATCTAGTCCCCTAAAGGTTGCCTGAGCAGGAGAAAAGAGTATCTGATCATGCTTGCTATAACTGTCTCTCCCTCACTTAGACATCTGTCAAGGGCGATTCTGCTGAAAAAAAGAAAACATAGAAAAAATTATATTAATCTATGTTTTGAGTCAGTGAGTCATATGAAAGTAAATTTCTAAAAAAATAATTAAAAATTTTTCGGACAAAAACACACATTTTTTTAAAAAAAACACATTTAGTTGAGTATCCCAAACAAGACACACCATACTAACAAGTAAAAACCCTGTACCTGGAATGAGTTTTCTCTTTTTGAGTTGTCCAGTGTGGTTTCACAGACACCTAAACGTTATAGGCTATTGTCAATGCTCTTGGTTACCCTTAAGAACTTGAGCTGATTGCTGATGACACCACAGACCTGAATCAAAGAATGTGGAAAAATAAAGCTAGTATTGACTTGGAAGCTTCATCACCACTGGGTAGATTTCATAGTGCTAGAAGGTGCTATTCACACTACTGAAGAAGAAAAGAAATCTACAGTCTCCCTCATCTATGACAACTGTAAGCTATAGTAATGACTAGTCTGATACCATATGCCCACTGGTGAAATGGTGGTACAAAGATGGAAGAAACCAACCACTTTCTGGTTGAGTTGATGACCTGGTCCATGAGATAAAATCCACTCTTGACATTGTTAATAGGGCCAAAACCTATGGACTGAGAGGTCATGGTTCCTAATACTATTATTTTGCTAAATTGGCATAGTATTAAAATGACTCCTAATGACTTATGGCAATACCTATAGGTCAATATATTTCTTACCTGTATCCAGAGGAGCTTCTTGCAGTAGATGGCAACTAACACAGAAACCTTCAATTAGTCAGTGTGCAGGGAATAAGAGATTGTGAAATGGTTGGCCCTAAATGGGGCATATATATTACACCTTCAACAACTCTGCAGTCTCATAAAGAGGGGACAGAAATACTGTCAGAGACAGAGGCAGTATATAATTTCAAGGAAACAGTAGCTGCCCATATAAATTCACAATGATTGTGATAGTATGCACAAGGCTTGGGCAAGCTCAATCCAGACAAAACCCTAGTATACAGGGGAGAAGGTAGGCATGGAATCATACTACTAGCTAAGGAGATATTGGCATTTGATAGCATTTGCAAAGTTAGTTTTCTTTAATGACGTGAGCCCTCATAGGTTGACCATATGCCATGGTAGGCCCTGCTCCCAACACTGGTTGAACAACATAAACTTAACTCAATGGAAAAAAAAATTGGAGATGAACTTGGCTGAGTGTGTGGTAAAGTGAGGATAGGTATGAGAGGAGTTAGGGGAGAGGCTGTGTATGATCAAAACACAGTCTATGAAAGTCTCAAAGATTTGATACAAGTGTTGGTAAAATGTTTTGTCCAGACAGGGTCTTGCTATGTAGCCCAGAGTGACCTTGAACACATAATCCTCTAAGATCAGCCTCCTGAATGTTGGTATTACAGGACTGCACAATCATGTCCAGTTTGCAAATATTAATTTATATCATCAAGTAATAATCAAAATAAAAACACCATAAAGGACAAGGTCAAGAGGCTTTGAAAGGCTTTCCTCAAATGCATTCATGAAGATCCCTCTACTGGCCACAGGACCCCCACAGTCTGTTACTTGAGCCTAATGTAAGTAGCAGGTGGTCTTTCCCTTGAATGCAAGTGTAATATGTAGAATATTTGCAAGGTGAATATTAATTGTAGAATATTTGCAAGGTGAAAAATAGTAGACAGAAGAGGAAAAATTAATCATTAACCAAAGGTTGCTATTACTATTTGAGTATCATTTTTTCTTCTTACTTTTCTAAGTATTTCATCATCTTTTATATTAGCATCTATCCTGTAGTAAGATAGAATGATTTTCAGTGTTATTAAAGTTCTTCATCGTTACCATTTTAATGAGCAAATATCTTGTCTTCCTCATTGCTGTGGCAAAACACTTGGCAAAAAGCAACAGAAAGAAAGATGGCTTTATTTTTACCTAGAGTCTGTGTCTACAGTCCACTATGAAAGGCAATGCAGAATGGTAGGAGAGTAAGGTGACCGGTCACATTGCAACAGCACTCAGGAAGCAGAAACAGATGAGTTCTGGTGCTGAAGTGGGCGCGTCCCTGTTTATGTTCCAGGCCCCAGCTATGGCGTGGTATCGCTTACATTCAGAGGGTTACCTTTCCTTCAGTAAACATCTCTAGAAACACATAGACACGCCCAGAGATGTGATTCTATGAAGACTTTAATTCAGGCAAGCTAATAAAAATTAACTATCCCAATATCCAAGTACCATTCATTACATATGAACATTTATATAACCTAGTATGGAACACTGATCTCCCAATACTATAATATTTATATTGTAAATAAAGATTATTCCAATAGCCGGGCAGTGGTGGCGCACGCCTTTAATCCCAGAACTTGGGAGACAGAGGCAGGCGGATTTCTGAGTTCGAGGCCAGCCTGGTCTACAGAGTGAGTTCCAGGACAGCCAGGGCTATACAGAGAAACCCTGTCTCGAAAAACAACAAAACAAAACAAACAAACAAACAAACAAAAAGATTATTCCAATGTATAAAACAACTCCACATTTCATTTTCTCAGTATAGTTTTCCAGAAGCAGGAATTCTTTGTCAAAAGATGTGTAAGAGCCAAGACTCAATCTGTCATTTATTTATCTATCATCTATCTATCTATCTATCTATCTATCTATCTATCTATCTATCTATCTATCTATCACATGTATCTATTTATTGATGTATCTATGTATGTATATGTATGTATGTATTGAGATATATATATAGCTATCTATAATCTATCATATATTTATGTTTGCTTGGGGTATATGGGGTGTATGTATCTGTTTCTGTGTGTATGAAGATATTAGGTATGTGTGCATGTGTCTATGTTTATGTGTGCACAGAGGTCAGATATTCATATCAACTGTCTTTTTCTATTTCTCTCCACTTTATTTTTCCTTTTGTTTTTTAGATTATAGTATAATTACGTCATCTCTCCCTTCCCCGTCTCCCTCTAAACCCTTCCATGTACGTCTTCTTCCTCTTTCAAATCTATGGCCTCTTTTTCATTAACTGTTGTTACATGCACATATGTATGTACACAGGTATTTCCAAATATAACCTGCTCAGTCTGTATAATGTTACTCACATGCATGATTTCATGGCTGAGTATTTGGTACTGGATAACCATTGACGTGCTCATCCCTGGGGAAGACTTTCTTTTTCCTGCTCTCAGAATCCCTTAGTTGCCTGTAGGTTTTTGTACAGGGTTGAGGTCTCATGGGCTTTTCCTCTTCCACTTCGTCATATCTACTGGTGGTGTCCTTGCTCAGCTCATCTCTAGGTAGTCATGTTGGTGAAATTTTATGGTGTAGCTTTTAGCTTTACTAAGAGACACAATATTGCAACAAACTCTCTTATCTTCTCTGGCTCTTATGATCTTTCTGCTTCCTCTTCTTCAGTGTTCACTGAGCCTTAGATGTGAGTGTGTTTTGTAGACGTATTCATTGAGACTGGGCCCTACAACTCTGAATTTGATTGATTGTAATTTTCTGTAATGCTCTCCTATGATGCATAAAGAATTTTCCTTGATGAGAGGTGAGGACTCTGTTTAGTTTTTGAGACAAAGTCTCTCATAGAACCAGGAGCTTGCCAACTCAGCTAGGCTTGGTGACAAGTGACATCCAAAGATCCATCTCTCATCTCCAGGATGACAAACACACACTGCCACACCCACATGCATACGCCACCACACCCTGCTTTTTACATGAGCATTGGGTATCATAACTCAGGTCCTCATGCTGGAGCAGCACCCTCCTGCGCCATCTCTCCGGTCCTATCTCTTAACATTTTTCCAGCAGCCTCTTTATTCCATATTTTCCCTATAAAATATGTATGCCTCTTTGTCTCTAATTTATGGATGAATAATCTCAGAAAGGAAGATAAATTAGCTACTTGTATTGAATCACAGAAATAAAAGGAAAGGGTAAGGAAGAAATTTCTAAACAGTTTTACACAGGTTGCTTAACAACATGCAGACTCCAGATTCTCTCTATATACTTAAGTCAGGCTCTAAGGACAAGGGGTGGCCTATGCCAGGCAATCAGCTTGGAGTGAGACTCAAAGTGGATCTTTCTAGTCAGTGAGAAGCAGATTTGTTTTAACCATGAAGCAAAAGTAGAAACAGCAATTAAACCACACATGTTTCACAAAAGATGCACCAAGGAGGGAAATAATGAACTATACATGAACAAGGTTAAGATGCACCTTCTAAGAAAACTGTACACAATCACACACAGTTGGATGTATATTATACATTTAGGGAAGTTATGATCCTTTAAGAATAGAAAAGATCACCGAAAGGTGGGTAAATGGCATGTGTAGGCAATATATAAAATAGAAAGTGAGAAATAAGGGAGATAAAGCATTTAACCTTGTCATAAAGCATTGGGATGCAAAGATTGTGAAGAGTGGGGGGGTTTACTTATCAAGTTGACAAATGCTTAATAAAATGCTTTCCTACATGGCTGTTAAATGTATACACTGGTACAGCCTTTAATCAAGCCACTTTATAGTACGATGCTTAAATGTATTTTTCTAACCCACTTATCTATATATAACTTCCTATAACTTATAATAAAGTATACTATTCAAAAATTTGAAAGAAATTGCCTGGCTGATCATCATGACATTATTTGTAAAGTTGTAAAAATAAAAGTTAACCAAAATGATGGAATGTTATTAGCAATTGCAATATGCTATAAATGACTCAGGAACGTCATGGGAAAATGACTGGATTTAACTGTAATCTTAGCAATAGTATTCTAAACATAATTAGCTATCTATCAGGGGCATTAACAATGATTATCTCTAAGTGAAATTATTTGATAATTTTAAACATTTTTCTTACTAACTAGAGCAATATGATTTACTAATTGAGAAACTATGAAAATAAGAGAGATGAATAATTTCCTTTTCCCACTCATAAAACATAACATATCTAGGGGTGGGGAAATATTTGTTAGAAATTTATTCAAGGATTTCCAAGAGTGATTTTCAATGATAAAACTTTAGTGCTCTCAGCTATTACCACTTCAAGGTGATACATATAAATAGGAAGAGGTAGGGCCCAGCTCCACTGATCCTGAAGGAAATATTTTATTTAAATAATTGAAACCATAAGTTGGTCCATCTTCTCATACCCCACCCACCTATGGTGGTCAGAGGAACCAGCAGACCCAAAAGGCAGAAAGACAGAGAAAATTCAGAGCCTTTCTCCAGCAAGTTTATCATTGTTGTTGACAGTGTGTTAAGATATTGGTTTAGAAAGTCAAGGTAAGTTGGAGGATATTTCAGCAAAAACAGATTTGAGTGATGATGTCATAAACTCCACCACAGGCTTGCATATCTTTTTTAAACAGTGAAAAACATTTTACCCACAACACTCTTCCTCTAACCTGAGGGAAGAGATGGGGCAGGATCCTTGGTGTTGTGAATGCTGGAGTACAGATGGATGGGCCCAGGACTGAGGGTGTGCGCTGGGACGGAATGCAGATATGCATGAAGCGACGAGATGCATAGACACTTCACAGAAAAGGCAAGCTCACAGCCACTTCCAACAAAAATGCAATTCTACTCAGTTATTCCAAAATAACATAAACAAAACATTTTAAAGGCATGAAAGAACATTGTCAAATAATACATAAAAACTGTCAGAAAAATTCTGTAAACACCCCCCCAAATGTCTTGTGAGGGCATTTGGCATTACCACACAGGGTTTTCCTAACACTCACTGATAATTGGATTTTCCCCAATCCCTACGTCCAATTTTAGTGTAATATGTGGTCTTCTGCCAACCCCACTGGCCAAAGATTATCTTTCTGTAACCTTATGGAATGCGGGCAGTAACCCAGAGCCTCAAGGCCAATGAGCTAAAACCTCAGGCTCTTGCTAACAAGGGTGAATTATTATCACATCTTTTCTGGTGATTAGATTACCCCTTATCATCATGTTTTATAGCTTTCTAGTTAGTCATCTCAATACAATTTATTCACAATAATAGTGTTTTTATTATTGCTGTTTTATAGTTCCTATAGCAATAAAATTTATTCTCAACTCTATTATCACAATATTCAACTACTAATGGAATTCTTGCTTTTATTTGATTGTGTTTTAAAGCCATAACAATAAAATTTACTTCCAAAATTATGACTGCAAGTTTTATGCTCTTTAAACTACTTGATAAAATGCCTACAAACACATGTGATTCTTTAAGCCTCATGAGAGAAAGCCTGCCAAAATACAAACACTGTTGGCGAAGTGGATAAATGTGTGGTAGGGAGATTGTTTCTACTGTGCAGATATGTGTTCTTTGATTGTCTAAATAATGGAATGAAAGACATGAAAGGGGTTTACAAACACCTGATTTAAGGGAGTACTAAATTCTAATCAATAGAAATGTTTGTTAATAATAATAAATAATAATAAAACCCAACAATTTTTATTATCTGCCAAGCCCTAAATATTTCTAACATCTTTATTCTTCAAAATAATGTGCTCTTGAAATAAGGTCTGTGATTTCTTTGGACCCCACAATGCATGGCGGGCTGCCATGTAAGTTGGAGAGAAGCTATTATGAAATATTATTACCAAAGGGTAGGGTTATTTTGAAAGCAAACAGCTTCAGTGGCTTAGGAATTAGAAGGCACATAGCCAAGTCAGCTGGCCACCTCTGCTACAACTTAGTTGCTATCTTTGACCCTGAACACAAGGACATTGTGCTAAAGCTCATCATTTATTGTGCCCAGAACATGGAATCAAAGAGGTTAGAACACGTGTTTGACAGTAATGTAAAGCACTAGCAAGAATCAAGCAGGAACTATGGCAGGCTCTCTGTATTTGTGGTGAGGGGCTCAGTCACAGACAGATGAGCTCGCTTCAACAGATCTGCTTCTATCATCTAGAGCGTCAAATGAACAGAAGAAATGGATGGACAGATGGATGCATGGAGAAAGGATCTCTGCTCTTGTCAGAGAGGCTAGAGTCTCTGTCAATACATGTAAGGGTGAGTTTTTACCTTGCTGCAAGGGTCTACTTCCTTCTGCCCACTGCTAAGTGAGTGCATAACTCAGATCTATGGTCAAAAGAGAAACTGTTTCTGGTCTCTGGGTATGGCAGTCTTGAGAATCTGAATCAGTATTCTGGCTGAGGGTATGCAGGACATGGATAGTCCCAAATGGTGACTGAGCACAGGGTGTGACAGGGTTCACCATGGCAACTATCAATGCAGCGAGTCTCTAGGATCGATCTTCTTGGAGCCAAGCCACAGATGGAAACTCTTAGTAACCTTAAGTCTTAGTTAGGTTTCTGTTGCAGTGATAAATACCATAACCAAGAGAAACTTGGGGAGGAAAGGGTTTATCTCATCTTACACTTCCATGTCCCAGTCCATCACTGAGGAAAGTCACAGGGAGAAGTCAAGATAAGAACTTGGAGGCAGGAACTGAAAATCAAGACCATAAAGGAACTCTGCTTACTGACTTACCTAGCTACCTTTTTAATATCATCCAGAATTACCTTCCCAGGAGCAAAATTGCCACAGTGGGCTGGGCCCTCCCATATTCATCATTAATCAACAAAATGCCCCTCCTCCCACAGACTTGCTCAGTCTGATAGAGGCATATCTTAGGGTTTCAATTGCTGCAATAAAATATCATGACCAAAAAAGCAAGGTTGGGAAAAAAAAGATTTAATTGACTTACACTTCCAATTTGCTGTTAATCAACAAGGGAAGTTGGGAAAAGAACTCAAGCAGAGCAGGAACCTGGAGGCAGGAGCTGGTGCAGAGGACATGGAGGGGTGTTGCTTATTGACTTGCTCCTCACTGCTTGCTCAGCCAGCTTTTTTTATAGAACCCAGGACCACCAGCTCAGGGATGGGGATGGCACCACCCACAGTGGGCTGGGCGCTTCTCATCAATCACCAATTGATGAGATGCCTGGCTTACCTACAGCCTGATCTTATGGAGGCATTTTCTCAATCGATGCGTCTTCCTCTCTGATGACTCTAGCTTGTGTCAAATTGACATAAAACAATCCAGCATAAGACTTAATTGAGGTTACTTTCCCAAATGACTCTAAACTTGTGTCAAGCTAACAAAAACACTAGCCAGGACACTTATTACCCAATTCTTTTTTCTTCTTCTCTGTCACATCTGACACATCTGCATTATGGCTAGGTTCTCTTTTTCCACCTTCTTCCAGCTCTCTGCTCATCATCTTGTATAGTGATTTTAACCTCCCTCCCCATTATAAGTCTTTTCCATGTTAAATACTGTTTTGGCATCCACCTCTCCCATGATCTAGTCAACACACCAGCCAGAGTTTAGGACAAGGGGAAAAAATGAATGAATATAATTCACCAGGAGTTACAAGAACCTCTGTGGACTTTATAGATTATATGCAGAAATAAAACTGAACTTTGGAAATAACTGAGATCATTTGACATGGCCAAGGCTTTCAAACCACAGCCAGAAGCTACAGAAAGTCATATGCTAACTAAGTAGCATACCACACTAGTTGGCTTAAAAGAGAAATGAAAAACAAGACAAGAAAAAAATGTTCCCCAAGTCACTTCTCACTTGCCTTAGTTTTTCCAGTTACCATGTGGCATGGGCAAAGTCAACAACCTTTTGGTGTAGATATATTTTAGTCCTTCCCTGGGCCTTGACATATCTTCTATTTGGACCATCAGAAAGAAAGTGTGTGCTCTCAAGAGAACAATGGAGAGGCAGGAGGGCAGGAGGCAGGGGAGATTCCCAGAGGAGCTTGACTGTCAGCCAATGCTTGGCCCCTCAGCAATATGCCTGGGCATGGAGCGGCAGTAAAGGCAACCACCTGGAAAGCAGCCCCTGGGCACATTTTCATCACTTTCCCAGCTGGACAGCATCTCAGTCAGCATCAGCCACCACCTAGCTTTCTATCAGAATCTTCTGCCTCACCGCCCAAGATGCTGCCCCTAGAAAGCTTGATAAAGATTATCATTCCGGGGCTCTGCTTCTGTCCATCATTGAGGTCTTAACAGAAAGACATCCCAACTACAAATTTCCTTCCCTCTTCTTCATTTTGCTCCAGGTTTATTGTCCCGTATGTCTTATTTCTGTTGACATATGCAGCAGGGTCATTTACAGATTATGACAGGCATGCATGGTCAGAATCTCAGTACAGTGTGAGACAGGCCATCGCAGAGCAGAGCCCCCAGGTTAGGAATCACATGCCCTGGCCTCTCATTCTGGTTCTACCATTTCATCGCCCGTGTTATCCGTGGCAAGTTTCACCTGTCTTCCTTCATAAAGAAAAGGCAAATTATTCTTATCTTGCTTCACACTTGTATTTGTGGAGCAAATTATAAGGAGGAAAGCCCTCCAAAGGCTGGAAAACCATCAACATACATGGTGTAATTATCCCCGACACTAATAACAATGGGCTGCAATTGGATTATGGGTCCTCACAGGGTAATTCCAACAAGAGGCCACACAATACAGAAGAGAAAAACCAAACTCCCACAGGCAGATTCCTGGATCTGCTTTCTTTCTCACCACAGTGGAACTTAGTGTTCATCTGAAGTTTTCCTAAAAATGGGAGAATGTGTGGGAGCTCCTAAACACACTCACACAACTCACACACACACACACAACCCACACACACACAACTCACACAACTCACACACACATACATACACACAACTCACACAACTCATACACACACATACACATAACTCACACACACACAACTCACACAACTCACACACACATATACACATACACACAACTCACACACACACAACTCACACAACTCACATACACATACATACACACAACTCACACAACTCACATACACATACATACACACAACTCACACAACTCACACACACACATACATACAACTCACACACACACAACTCACACAACTCACACAACTCACACACACATACATACAACTCACACACACACAACTCACACAACTCGCACACACATACACACACATACACACATACATACACACAACTCACACACACACAACTCACACAACTCACACACACATACACACAACTCACACACCCACAACTCACACAACTCACACAACTCACACACACACATACATACAACTCACACACACACAACTCACACAACTCACACAACTCACACACACACATACACACACACATACACACATACACACAACTCACACAACTCACACACACATACATACACACAACTCACACACACTCAACTCACACAACACACACACACATACATACACACAACTCACACACACACACACACACACACACACACACAGAGTGGAAGGAAAGAAGAGGGAGGGGAGGAGGAAAGGGAGAGAGAGAGGAAGATTTTAAATGCAGTGTGTACTTGGAATGAGCTAGACATTAGCTACTAACATCAGCCATGTATGCTCTACTTCATCTTAGCTCTCTGTTTATTAGGTAACA
>CM052709.1:55710852-55728352 GCA_028551405.1 Uromys caudimaculatus | reverse complement strand
TTTAGCCCACCATCCACCAGAGGCAGTGGGAAAGAAAGGATACGGGGAACATGGACCTGTTTAGATAGATTCTTTGGAGCAACTCCCATCTGTGTTCTGGAATTTGGCAGTTCTTTTCACAGGTCATCAATGGCAGCTCGATTCACACACAAACACTTCATGGTTATACCAGCAGTCCAGGTCAGTAGAATCGGGATAGCAAACACAAATCAGCAGTGGTGGCACCACCTAGCAGAGAGAGCCAGGCCTCAGCCTCAGCTCAAGTCAGCATGAGGGACAAGGAAGAATGCCAGGAGAAGTTCTCAGTTGTGCCTCTCTCAGGGAAGCGAAGATCATCGAAGACTCAAGACCCACTGTACCAGCAAGCCAAGCTCAGCCTCTGTCACTGTCTGTTGGGTCCTATTTATACCCTCCAGACATCATGTATTCTCCACGGGTCCTGCCTTAGCACGTGTCTGTCTCAGCTGACATCACTCTGCCAATCAGCCCAAGTCTGAGGAAGCTGCAACAAACTGCAGCACACTATCAGAAGTGTTTTGATGCGTTTCTCTCTATGGAGTCCCGACAAATGCAGCTTAACCACACAGTGTAAGGCAGACCAATACTTGCATGTTGTTAGCAAAGAATCCTTCATCACATGTCCTTTCAGGTGCTTGCTTTAGCAGAACATCCTTTCACCTGTGTCCACTTGGGCTAAATGTTCCTTCATGTGTTTGCCCCAGCAAAACACCATCCAACCAACTTTCCAAAGAACCCTTAAGTTTCCACTTCACCCTAACCCTAACCAATAGTTAGTGAGAGCAGAGTCTTCTCAGGGCCCAGAGATTGGCTGGCGGTAGGAAGGATAGAATTCAAGAATGGACTACAACACAATCAAAATAATCAGAGTGGGGGTCACTGAGTGCCAAGGAAGTCCAAGGGAGGGCTCCTGAGTCCAGGACTTAGGAAGTCAAAGAAGGCTTTGATACTTCATCAATCATGGCCTTCAACTTCAGTGAAGCCCTTGGCATGATTCAACAAACCTTTCATAGCTCTGGAGTCAGCTCCAAAAGGATGCGCACACCATTGGCCTCCTTAGGCCACTGCTCACATTGTGTTTATTTATCCTAATCATCTCTCAGCAGAGGACTGTAGTGAGGGAGTCAGGCCCACATCTGAGGGTCCCTCTTCATTTCAGCCTCTTCCCTCCCGCCTCAGAAGGAAAGCTGCCTTTCTTTTCATTCTGTCTTCCCACTTAGTCCCTGTCGTTTATTTGGGACCAGGAGCTTCACAAACTGTCCTTATTTTATCCATGATTTTTGTTTTAAACTCCAAAACTTTTTAAGATTTTCCTCTTAACTACTCTGCTAATATATAAGCATCTCTTATACAAACAAAACAAAACAAAACAAAGCAAAGAAAAAGCAAAAACAAAACAACAAAAAAACAAAACCTACAAGCAATTAGGGCAACCTAAAGATTTCCAGGCTTCATTAGCTTCCATGTTAAATAATAATAATGATGGCTAATAATACAAGAGATTACAAATGTTATCCAGAACCTTGTAGGTAATTCTGATTCAACTCCCAGCCACATCTGCCTCTAATTATCTGGGATTCCCAAAGGAAAGTGGGCCATGTGTTCATGGAAAAAAACTACAATCACTGCTTGCTATGGGTGACTTCCTAGCCACTGGCGTCCTCCAGCCCACACTAGTCCTCCGTGTCCCATGAAGAGGGGCCATCATTCATCACTTGCACTATTGCCTGTGAAGATCCCAGTAGAGGGCACAACATTCCTTACGGCCTGCTTCTCTTTCTAAGCTAGGGCCAGGCTTGCCAGCAGAGTCCTGCTGATAGCTCTGGCCACCAGTACTCCCCGTCTCATGGTGTACTGTCCATTGATCACCACCTTTGTGTGCCTGGAAAACCGAGAAGTGCAGATAGAAGAGAAAGTCAGAGCCCCCCCCCCCCCCCCGCTTTGCTCTTCATTAAGAAACCCTACAGCAAACATGGCCTCAGCAGGCCTCATGCCTGGCACAACCCCGGGAATGCAGCACACACAAGTTTTCTACATGAAAACACACCAAAACACGAATACTTCTCTCTCTGTCTCTGTCTCTGTCTCTGCCTCTTTCTCTCTCTCTCTCTCTCTCTCTCTCTCTCTCTCTCTCTCTCTCTCTCTCTCCACACACACATATACCTTCTGCATGCTCTGTCAGAAGTAATCCTGTCTTTATAAAGCTCACCAAGTTAGACATGTGACATGTCTGAACCCATTTGTGGCTACAGCTCAAAGCTTCCTAGGCAGGTCCTCAGCCTCTTGTAAACAAATCTGTGGGTTTCAACCAAAATCTGGAGTGAGAAAGCTATCTCAGACAAACTATAGTATAGCCATGACTCTACCAGAAAGACTGTGAACCACCTTCCCTCCATCTTGAAACCAGGACAAACAGCAACCAATTCCTCTTCTTTCCTCCCTTCAGTCAAGCTCTGTGGAAGAAGAGCTTTCATCTGCTTTCTCTTACTCTACACTGTGTGTGTGTGTGTGTGTGTGTGTGTGTGTGTGTGTGTGTGTGTGTGTATTTAAGTCTTCTTTGGAAATATAGTTGTAAATCAAAAATGTACCATAATCTATACTTGGCTATCTTCAAAAGCAACCAGTTCCTGTGTATCGGATCAGAGATGTTTTACTGAACACAAGCAAAATTCTATGGGAAGAGCTGGGGAGATCTGTCAGCAAATAGAGTACTTGCTAAGCATATGTGAGGAGCAGAGATCCTCAGCACCTACATTAAAGCCAGGTGGGTGTGGCAGCCCACGTGTAATCTCAGTGCTCTGCAGGCAGAGACAGGGGGAACTTTCAGGGCAATATGGCTAGAGTAGCTATGTCTGCAAACTTTGGCTTCAACAAGAGAAAGAAACCCTGTTTCATTAAGTAAAATGATTGAGGAAGACACTCAATGTTAACTTCTGGCCTCCGCACACACATGCAAATGAAAAAGTTGCTTCTACTTCCATCTTTTGAAAAATAGCAACGTATCCTGTTCTTTCCTCTTGGACAGATCACTTCACATCAATAAATTCTGGATAACCTTATTCTTTCTGTAGAGAAGAGAGGCAGGCTATCGCATCATTGTGCCCTAACATTTCATGTGTAAATTTCATATTACTAGGTTCATGATCTCTCTCTCTCTCTCTCTCTCTCTCTCTCTCTCTCTCTGTGTGTGTGTGTGTGTGTGTGTGTGTGTGTGTGAGAGAGAGAGAGAGAGAGAGAGAGAGAGAGAGAGAGAGAGAGAGAGAGATTGCAAAAAGAGCTGTTTTTGTTTTTAAAAAAATCAACTTTCCATTGCAAAGCGGGAGTGCCTGATCTCAAAGCAAGGTGAAAAATCAGGTATTGTCCAAAGGGAGTGGAAGTCATGCTGTGTGGCTGGTTCTCAGGAGATATCATCAGGGTGGAATCAGGAGATTAGGAACTTTTGGAGCATCAGTGAACCACATCTCTCTATAGGGAACACTGAGTGTCTATAACCTCTGTGTCATGACAAAGAAAGAGACTTCAATCTTCAACACCTGAAGATTCTGTAATGTTCCATTGAAATTTGGAATCCATTAAGCCCATCTAGAAAAGCTGAACGACAGAGGATATTTGCTTAGCTGCTTTGAAGGTAACTAGAGGAAGTTCCATGAAAACTAAGTCTCTTGGCATTGTTAGAGCAAAGGATATGTAAGTATGTCTTTGGCCTTGGATGAGAGTCCCAAGTAAAGAGTATAAAATGTCTTAATTTCTCCTTAAAAAGAAAGAAGGGAAGAAATCATCTTGGAAAAGCTGAAATAGCAGACATCAGCAGATGGGTATGGGCTAAAGGTATCATAAAGGTCATTTATCATAGAGATGGGTCTGTCTTCATGCAGGAGAAGTCAGAGATTCACTGTCAGTAGGGTAATATAAACACAGACTTTTAAGAATCCTTGAAAGAACTCAAATGTAATCAGAATATATACACACATGCACATACACACATACAGCACATGTGTACATGCAGGTACTCACACACAATTGAAAATGAAAACAAATACCAAATACAAGTACTGTTGATTAAGAAAGTCATTTCCTAATCTCTTCACTTTCCTACTTCCCCCACCTCAGATAGATCTGGAAATAGACTGGACAGATAATAGCACGGAAACACACATAGGAAGATAAACCATTTAAGCACTATGTATACAAAGGTTGTATTGTTAGAGTACTATCACACAAATAATATTTGGAGAGCAAGAGGGGAAGAAGGTTACTTAGTGATAAAAGATTGTCATCCAGAATGCATAATAGGTAGCTCCTGGGTATACACCTGGTAAAAGAGTGTGGGACCCCTAATAGTGGAAGTGGGGGTGTCTCTGACTCTTTTGCCTGCACTTGGGACCCTTGGCCTCCTTCTGGGTTGCCTCATCCAGCCTTGATAAAGGGTTTGTGCCTGGTCCTATTGCATCTTGTTATGCCATGTCCAGTTGACACCCTGGGAAGCCTGCTCTTTTTTGAAGGGAAACAGAGGAGCAGTGGATGCAGGGGAGAGGGCCTAGAAAGAATGGAGTGGGGGAAACTGAGATAGTGATGTAATATATGAGAGAAGAATAAATTAAAAAATAAATGAATACACATAAAATAAAAAAGGGAGAGTTTCAAAATTAGAAAGGCAAGACCAAAAGAATAAAAAGAAAAATGTCTAAAAAGCCATAAATTTGATAAGTTTGGCACCTGAATAATTGATAAAACAAATAGAGAAATCAGAAATGATATAAAAAGTGTGAATATCATTAATGCCATCACTATTTGGCATTTCAGAAAAATACCCAATGTCTACAACATCAAAAACACATGGATTAATTTCAAATGTGTAAGCACTTGCCAAAGTGGATATGATATAAGATATATGTTCTCAGACTACAATAATATAAGATTAAATGTGGATTGTAGTAAAACATGTTAGAAATCTTCAAATACTTGGAAATTAACTCTGCACATCAAAACAATCAATGGGTCAAAGAGAACATTAAAAATATGAAGTGAATGGTAATGAAATATAATATCAAATTTTGAGAGAAATGTGAAGGCAGTGTGTGCCAGAGAGCAATTCATTACTTTAATATCTCTGTTAGGGGCTGGAGAGATGGCTCAGCAGTTAAGAGCACTGGTCTGCTCATCCAGAGGTCCTGAGTTCAATCCCCAGCAACCACATGGTGGCTCATAACTATCTATAGTGTGATCTGATGCCCTCTTCTGGCATGTAGGTGTACATGCAGATAGAGCACTCATACATAAATAAATCTTTTAAAAAAGAGAGAATCTAAAACAAACAAACAAACAAACAAACTAAAAAAAACCAACAATAATATCTCTGTTAGAAAATGAGAGCCGGGCAGTGGTAGTGGCGCACGCCTTTAATCCCAGCACTCTGGAGGCAGAGGCAGGTGGATTTCTGAGTTTGAGGCCAGCCTGGTCTACAGAGTGAGTTCCAGGACAGCCAGGGCTATACAGAGAAACCCTGTCTCAAAAAACCAAAAAAAAAAAGAAAGAAAATGAGAATGGCATGATCCATCAATATTCTGACTTTCTTTTCAGATCCCAGAAACACAGCAGCTGTGGTGTCATAGGATATGCTGAAGAAGCCAGGGGAAGAAGAGGAAACCAAAAATCGAGAGCAAAAGATAGAAGTAATATCAGGACACAATGAGTGAAACCGGATATAGGCAGCTAGAAAATCAATAGTCAATAGCTATCATTTAAAAGAAAATCATTACAATTGATCAATACTTAGCACAGCTGACTGAGAATGTATAACCTTAAGGGAGGCGAGGAAGACTTAGAGAGACAAAGCAGCACGTATTCTCCCTCCTGTGCCAGTCCTCGCCTGTAATGCGCGTGCTTATGTGTAAACACTTGTAAGTGTGGGCTGACTATAACATTTAGAGAGAAGAGCAACAAAAGGTTAACATTAGCTGATGACGGGAGAGATCCAGGGAAAGGATTCCTGAGCCCTGACGGAGGAAATAAGCATGCTTTTTGTGTTGTTACAACTCTGTCAACTGCGCCTCCACTCGTGGTGGACAAGTGTATAAACATGTTCTTGAGGGTGCGGGTGTGAAAGCCATTCTGGGTGGACACAAGCTCATTGAAATTCAGCGTCTGGGAATAAATGTGTTTGTTTGAGTGGCTACCTTGATCTAGCTGTGCCATGATTTTATTTGTGAGTTCATCACAATAAAGTAATTTTTAAAAAATGATTGATCAAAGAAAGGAGAGGAAGATAGAATAGAAGGGGTGGGGGAAGGGGGATGGACAGGAGTGTAGCAAGAGATGTCACTACAGATCTACAAGTGTAAAAGACAGAGGGATTTTAGCTGCAGCTGTTAAAAATGTTCACCCATTGGCATTGGTTTCTTGTTTTAATTATTTTTAGGTTTTGAGATTATAATATGATTACATTATTTTCCCTTTCCCTTTCCTCTCTCTAAACCCTCCTATGTACTCACTTGCTCTCTTTCAAACTCTTTCCCCCAATTGTTGCCACATACGTTCATGTGTGTGTGTGTGTGTGTGTGGTGTGTGTGTATGCATCTGTGTGTGCATTCTATTATACAAATACAATGAGCTCCGTACCTATAACATTACTTATATGTATGTTTTCATGGCTGATGATTTTTGTATTGGATGACCAGTTGGTGTGGTCTTGAGGAAGACTGTTTGTCCAGCTCTCAGCTACCCTTGTTGTCTGTAGCTCTTTGTCTACAGTTGAGGCCCCATGAGCTCCAGTCCACATTGGCAGATCTGTGGGTATCGTTTCTGTTTTAGCAGCAGCTTCTGCTGGTTCTTAGGGACTGTGGAGGTTCTGATCAGTTAGGCTCACAAGCTCCCCTTGTGAGGGGGCTGTGCTTTTATTACCCTAAACAGCAAACAACCTTCCTTCTGTGCCTGACAGATCAAATAACAAACACGGTGAGAAAGGGATCTTGGGGGAGCCTAGTCAATTACATCAGCTGGACAAATTCCTTTAAAAAGTACAATTTACAAAAAGTGACATAAATCTTAAAACAGAAAATAATATAGGTTACTAAGTGAATAAATGTATAAATGTATCCATTGCCAAGGAGCCACATAGGGAAACCACTTTGAGTGGGTAAAATGAAAGTCTGACAGTACAAAGCAAGATGTAGACTGTCTGCGACATCAAAATAAAGAATGCAGCCAGCATCTGGGGGCAGGGGGAAGAAGCTTCACTAAGTGCCCAGTGCTTTGACACAGTCACTCCAAGGTGAGAAAACTAGCTCTCTTAGATAATTATACATATGAGAGTTCAACATAAATCTGCCACACTCATTATTGTAGGGATTATTTTTCCTAGGTACTTAGCAACATCAGAAATAAAAGGACTGTATTGATTTGACAAGTACTAACCAGAATGTTCCTTTAGTGACTTTTCTTGAATTTGTTTTGATTTATCTCAGGATGCAAGCCCTCTGGGATAGAACCCACATCTTTGTGCATGCTGAGCAAGGACTGTCCCGCTGAGCCAGACAGTAGCCCTTGGCATCTGAGACAGTGTCTCACTGTGCAGCTTAGGCAGCCTTTGAACTCACTGTGTGAGTGCCACCATCATGGTGCTTCTTGGTTTTCTCAATGATGCGCAGTGTAATAGTCAATTAGTAACAAGGCATGGGATTTCTCTTCCTACAAAGACCCTATTCCAGTGCTGTGGCTTCTTGGCAAGAAGATTGAGATTGTTGTTGTAGCCTATTCCCGGCCCACAGTAAGTGGAAGCCTTCCCCTATGGTCACTAAGACACCAGAAACATCAGCGAATCGTCTGCTTATAGTTTTATTTTGCACCTTCTACTGGGACAGAAAGTACTTGTAAAGAAATGAGAGGAAATGGCTCACATATGACAGAATAATCCTACTAGCGTTTCATGGTTGTAAATAAGACACACCAAGTATCCTACAGTTTATGGAACTTCCATGACAAATGATTGTTCCAACCCAGATGCTACCAACACTCTGCTTGAATCCTCTGGCTACCATAGCAAAGTACCTTAGACCGGATGTCAGAAATAACAGGAAATTATTTTCTCTCCGTCCTGAAGGCTGGTAAGTCTAAGCTCAAAGTTCATTCAGGGTTCTGCTTCTGGTTGGGGCTTACTTTCTACCTCACAGATGGTGGGCTTCTCTGTTATCAGTGGCCTGAGCGAGGAAGGAAGACCTGTGGCTCTCCTTAGCAAAGCAATAGTTTCACCCTCATGTTCTCCTTCTCATGACTGATTCCTTAGTTCAAATGTGGTAGCAGTGGGTCTAAAAGCCTTATATAATGTGAGTTGAAAGGGGGGCACAAGTCAGTACTCAGTTTGTTACTGTTAGGATCAACAAAGGAAGGATCCTTGCATCTGAGAGTTACACCAGGATACTGAAGTCAACATTGGATCTTCGGGGATCCATCTAACCTCTTGGCCATGGTATTATATGCTTTGAAGTCTCCTTTCTTTTTAGTCTGAGACAACTGCTTATCATTAGAAAATTCGGCTCACATGGTTCTTGGCAACATTTTCCCACCACCACCATCACTGTCATAATGAGTTCACTGCTGTTTTCTATTAATGAAATAACAGCCTGTCTTTTCTGATGGGGCTTGAACTCTTCACTGCTAGTATTTGCAATCATAAGCTGTGTGTTCACGCAAATCCTTCTTCAGTTTTATTAAAAGCTAACTAATCTCTATTGTGATACATGTATCTTTATCTTCGATTCCATCTTGGTTTTTTCCCCTTTGATTCCTCTATGGTTTGGCACAGATACCATACCATGCCTTCACTTCTCTCCATATTCTTTTGGTAGTGTTAGATAACTTTTTATAGTGATTACTCATGGTTTAATGTATAGTTACTTATGTATGCTAATAGATAATTGAATTTTGTTTCTTTTTACCATTTAAAATAAAATAAATACTCTAAACCATATTTGGTTCTTGTCTTGGATAAGACAGACTTTGATCCTCAAAACTCCCTCCCACCAAAAGCTCTGACAACATCAGCAAAACTTCTCTCAATAAACAAGGCTGACCTGCCCCAAGTTTGGGACGATCATTCTGTTGAAAATTTAACCATACATATGAAAAAAGACATGAACTTCATAGCTTTCAAAGCGATGAAGAATTCCTGTTACAAACCTCAGGAAATTTTCTGATTAAAGCAAGACATGGTGGCATAAGGAGAGTGAGGGAAGACCTCATGGCTGCAGAGTGGGAGTGCTTGCTGACTGGCTGATGTCCTGGAGCAGTTTCTGGAGAGAAGCTGTTGATGGTTGACCTTTGGGATGGAGGCTCCATCTCTAGTTGCCTGGTTGGGTCTGTTATGTGGTTTCTTCTTCACTATTTTGAACTAAGACCAAAGAAGAACAGCCTGGGGTCTTCTTTCTAGTGGGGTGTCTGTCAGCACCACCCCCCAGTGCTATTTAAAACAGATTGCTGGCTCATCCCAGAGTAGAGCTCATTAGCTCTACAGAGCCCCCAATACTTGTGCATCTCTAACAGGCTCTAGCACTGCTGCTGGTATAGGGACCTCATTTTAAGAACCCTCAAGCTAGGAAAGGGAAATGCTGAAAGAACAGACAGTAATTGTAGTTCCTCAAGCTAAAGAATTGCCTGGTGATAGTAACTTCTAAGATAAATGAGACTAGCAGTGGACACAGGAAAGTTAAAAGACCTGAGCAAGAATCAAGATAACCATGAGTTTTCTCAGAGGCTTATACATTGAATGGTGCAAGAACTGTCAGTGTGGAATACGCACCATAGAGCCGTACCTGCCCAAAACCAAAGCACAGCTCCCTTTCCGCTCTGAATTATCAGCTAGACAAACAAAGGAAGTCTCTCTTTCCTTTTTGTAAACATGAAATACATGAGTGAAATAAGGTTTTAATTTCCCCTTCCTTCTCCATGTCACACACATAAATTTTTTCATTGCTAATGAGCTCATCCATTCAAGGTGGTAGAGCGTTACTCAGCCAAGCAGGCAATTTAATGCCTGAAGAAAAGGCGGGTCCCCAGGAGGAGCACCGTGCATCACCAGTCTCTAACACGCGAAAGATGTATGTTGAAAAATCAAGGCCTGTGCCCAAATGTGCAATGTATTTTTATCCTAAACCCATTCCAACATTAGAAATATGGTTTCAACTAGATTGAAGATTTTTCTTCTCCTAAGAAATGTGAGGGTTGCCAGCGAGTGATGGAGTTTCCAGAATTCTTCTCCCAATGCTTAACAGATGAATTTATTGGACGAAAAAGTAAGAACAACTCCAAGCTTCTCTGGAAGCTTGCCCAAATTCAGCAACAGTGATATCAATAAGTGTCACATGGAAGCATGCATAAAAGATGGGGGAAAGAGAAGCAAACACACAGCCACTAAAAAGACAGTAACGCGGAGCATAGCTAACCATGATGGACCATTGGAGTCAGTAGAAGAGACTTGCTAATCCATCAGCACTGCTTGGGGGCTCATCAGGCGGACCATAGGGATGAGGAAATGAAGTATTGAGGGTTCAAGAACACAGCACGTCAGCCTTTCCATTCTCCGGGGAGATTACGAGATCTCTAGCCATTCACAATGGCTTCTGTACAGAGTGCTGTAGACTGCCCCAGTTTTTGGAAACACCAATAGCTTCCAGAGAAGTTTCCCAAAGTTGGAGATCATGCAAGTATCTTCATGTTGAAATAATAGAATCTTTCTTCATGGTGGGAGAATTCAAGGAATTGGGCATAAATCCATACTTGTCTCCATTTTAAATTCCAAACAGCTGACGAGCCACAGCCCCCCACCAAGTACTTTCTCTTTGCTTATCTCTGTTCATACAATAGAGTTCACCAAGTGTGCACATTTTCAGTGAGAGAAGCACTCTTTTGAACAATATTTGATTTCAAACTGTTTCCTCAAGAGCCAGCAGGCTCTCAATGTCTTCTCTTGAGTTTCACGGGTAATTCCAAAGTTCCCACCAGGACACTGAATTCTGTGCAGGTGCACCCTGCATAGTTTCTTTTCACTAGCATATAAGCTAGACTGGTCTGATTTTAGTGATTCATTGAACATGCCTTTATACCTGCCCTGAACCAGGCATGGCTTTCTGATCTCAGCTTCCTATGTGAGTCACTCTGTGGTGTGTGGCTATAGTTTCTTGTCACCCCCCTGACTTCTGAAATGTGCCATGACACAAGTAGAGTCCTAGTCCTTCAGTTCACAATGAGCAGAAGCTTTGTTCCTTTTACAACTATAAATAGCTTTATGTAAGTAACGTTGTCATTTACTCTTTTCTGCCACCTAATCCAGAGCATGTGAAGGCTTTCCAAGAAATAGTTTGGCTACAGAAGGATAAAAAGACTAGACTCCAAAGAGCTGGGCCAAAGTCAGTATGAGACAAACAGGCCCTTAATCATCATTCCACATCTGCCCAGCTCAGGGCTTCAGGCCCAAGGCTGTGTCTGTGTGTGTGTGTGTGTGTGTGTGTGTGTGTGTGTGTGTGTGTGTGTGTATGCATTTTCCAAGTGTCTGCCATTGCTAAATACGGTCCCTCCATAAAGGCTATTGAAATTACACGGAAGGGATCAGTAGTCTCTGCAAGTAGCATAAAATATATAAAAGTCAAAATTGATATGTGATCATGTCACTCCTGCCATTCCCCTAAACGCTGCACCTCCATCAAAACCTGTATGGCATTAACACACTGTTAGTCCCTAAGCCAAACGCAAGCAGGTAAAACTCACTTCAGAGTTTGCATTTTAATAATGAAGACAATACATCACTCATCAAGGGTAAGAATGGATCACCATGCTTCAGTCTGTCAGAATTATTATTATGTTATTGCTGTCCCATGGAGAGATCCTTATAATCTGATGATCAACGATGGGCCCACTGTGCAAAAAGGAAGTGCTTACCTTAAAAATTTGATATTAGAAGCACAAATAGAAGCATTTACCTATAGTGGGAGAAGGCCCTCTAAAACACACAGACACAGACACAGACACACACACAGACACACACAGACACACACACACACACATACACACACACACCCCTTCCCAGTCTTCACAAGCATCTAAGCCATGAGCTTTTCAAATGGGAACTTCTACTCTTTATTCCCAGAGAGCTGCAATATAAGCCCAACTGAGTCTGCTGGCGTGGCTGCAAAAACAAATTGGGACAGAAAGCTGTGGAAACTCAGCTTGAGAAGATCACAGTCACACAGACCTGAACGACAGAAAGACAGGGGATTCTCCCAGCTACACTGACTCTCATAGTATTGCCTGTCTACAGAAAGCCAATTTCATAGATTCCATCTTGGCACTTATTGGATATCACCAGGATTATTACATTCATTAACTAATCAGTCCTGCTCGCTTCACACTGGTCCTACTTCAAGCTACAGTTGTTTTGAAGGCTACTGCTACATGGAACTCCATCTCTGCACCATGATGCTGGGTTCCCCAATGCCAACAGAATACCACCCTCCTCACCATCAGGGATCCACATAATTGATGAAATAAATGAAAACGAACTTTGTTTTTAACATTACAAAGAAGAATTCTCTAAGCTAAATCTTAAAGACCTCTAACATGATTGGTAAGCTTTGCTCAGTCCCGTGTTTCCTCTCAGAGGTACAACTTAGGCAAGCAATGACTTGTATCAAATGAACTTCCATGCTAACATCATGCTATTAGTCAGAAGCAAAATGTCCCTTCCATGTTGAGGCTGTACATCATGCCTGACTCGTTCTTCACTTCTGATGCGTTTCCCTGGAGATCTTTGGCAGCATTTTCTAATGAGTTTCCCCATCATTAAAGGCAGTGTTGATGGAGAATTCACTACAATGTTGACTGAGAATTCACTACGCAAGAATCTGTGCCACCATTCCCCATCAACGAGGTGCCTTGGTTTGTTCATTGTTTGAACAGAAGTGAGTCTTAGAGGCTTTACTTAATGGTTTGGTTTTTAAGTTAAGAGAACTGAAGTTAAGAAACAAAAAATGATTTTTTTCTCAAGGCATAAAATTAGCTAATGAGATGTAAAGAGGCATTTAAATAAATCAGACAGAACCAAACTAAGGAAGGCTAGGTGGCAGGCAGGAGACAGTGAACGGAATGCTGGGGACAAAAATAATGAACACAGCTTAATTTAAAGAAATAAAGTCAGGCAAATTAAGACAGGGTCTATCATATATCTATCTCCTCTCCATCCATCCACCCATCCACCCATCCATCCACCCATCCACCCACCCATCTACCCATCCATCCATCCACCCATCCACCCACCCATCCAGCTGTCTTTGGGCTGTAATGCAAGAGTTCTGTCTTCTTCCAGAACCATGTCATATGTCTTATAAATTCTTCTCTTCCGGAACGGTAGAAACATCCAAGCTGCCTCTTCCACTAAGTCTTTCAACATGCATTGGCCAATAGTCAGCACTCTTTTCTGTAGCTTTTTAATGCACAAATTCAACCAGTCTCACATAAAAAAAATATTTGAAAACAAATGTACCTGTAGAGAGCATGCTCAAACCCTTTCTTGTGTTGATTCTTTAAGCTGCAGAGTGGTGTGACAGCTATGTGTACAACACTCGTGCTGGACTAGGCATTCTAAGTAATCCAGAGATGATATAAAATCTGTGGGAAGAAGTGTCTAGGTTATATACAAATGCTACATCATTTTATAAAAGGAACTATAATATCTGGTGATTGGGGTTTGGCAGAGTGTTCTGACCAATCTCCTAAGGATACTGAGGGATGACTATAGCAACACTGAATTGGGGTCCAGGTGTTTAGTAACATATAACACAAAGCAAGGAAGACAGGCCAGTCTCCTGTGTTGGGAATGAGACAGGAAGTGAAGGTGGCTTATCTCATGTCTCCCCTAATGTGGTCTCACCTCTAGCAGTTGTTTTGCTATCTCATGTCTGTTTTTCAATAGATAGAATAAAGCTTACTACATGAATCACCCCTCACCCCACCACTCCCTCCCTTTTATAGAATGGTACAAATAGACTGGGAATAAGGTGTCTTTTAGTACTTTTATTTTCTAGGATTGAAGCAAGACTAGATAAAAGGAAAGAGTGAGTTATGGAAATATAGATTGGTTATATATATATAATGATCTTAAGTTGGCAATCATTCTCTCTCTCTTTTCTGAGCCCCAAATCAATAGACTCAGAGGCTGAAAAATTAACTGGTTAGTACTAGAAAGACTATATTAAGCAACATGGCTTCAAGTTAAGAACAAATTAGTTTTTTCACAGCTCTCCCCTAAACTGTACACACTCAGTGACTTCAAACTAACACAGCAAATACTCCTCTACTAACACCCCAGAGGACCCTGGGATAGATACATGATTGTCCTTTCATGCAGCGATAAAGTGGATGAGGCCACAAGGACACGCAGCTCCCACACTGGCTCCCCAACTACACATCACAGGCACCTGCTCTCCATCAACAAACCTATGGATAAGTGAGATTTCTTCCCTTATGTGAAGGAGTAAAGTAGAGGAGCTCCTCCTCTTCCTCCTCTTCCTCCTCTTCCTCTTCTTCCTTCTCTTCCTCTTCTTCTCCTCCTCCTCCTCTGCCTCCTCCTTCTTCTCCCCCTCCTTGTTCTTATTCAAGACAGGCTAGCTTTTCTATTTTGTTGATTACAAAGAATGAGAAATGAAGAGTAGATTTTTTTTTCTCTCATACAAGCACTTCTCAGGGACTCTGGTATGAAGATCAATATGGATGTAGACGGGCAGTGGGCTAACTTTAACTACCCTCTGCAGCATCCTTGACAAGAAACCCTGATTAGTCACTGAGGCAGCAGGAACGATGGGGTACATCTGTTGCCCTTAGGCGGATCAAGACATAGAAGTTAGCACTGTAGCAGCTATGAGGACTAACCCAAGAGATCGGACGTTAGTTGCTACTCATGATCCCTACATGGTTAACTGGAACTCGGAAGTTAGAGTCTTTTTATAACTTTGACAGATAAAGAGGGCAGATCTTCACAATATTGTGCATGAAGCAGCTGCATATTTTGGCAACCATTGAGAGATGAGAGAATACATGAAATATTGCTGCAAGAATATAAAAGAAGAATCTAAATAGCCAAGAGAAGACCAGAGAGTGAAAACAGAGTTTGTAAGGAGTTTCTGTCCTATGTGGTTTCTCAAAGGTGCTGTATTAAAAAGCAAGAACCAAGGATCAAGGAGACAGGGGCAGCAGGAAAGAGCTTGGAAGAGTGAACACCAAATTGAGGGAAAACTTTCCTGAGAGACACTTAAAAAGTAATCAGAGAAACAGACTGAAGATCCAGAAAGGGCAGTGTGTCTGGTGCCTGCGATGGAGAGGAGCACCGGGAAAGGCCACCTCCTATATCACACCATTAATGGACCAAGAAATCTGCTGTGCTAATAGTTCAGAGCCAATTGCTTTGCATGAGACTCTGTTTAGTCAAGATGACTTTGACAAACCTCAGTTCCCACTTTAAACAGAAAGGGAATGATCATTGCAAGGTGTGGCCCTACCACCATGCTTACTGGGTGGGAAGCTGTCCTCGAGAGGTTTTCTATGGGATTCCAAGGAAGGCTCTGGCCCCGCTCACCTTCGGAATGGCATCTCCTCTCATAGCTCATCGGCAGAGAACACTAGCCACCATTTAGCATTTCCCCACTCTCTTCACCTTGTGGGTCCACCCACTGATATGGCATGGCTACAGAGAACTCCTGCTTGATATAAATGTAACAGTTTCTGTGACTTTAGAATGATGCTCTGTTCTTCAGCTGGCTACTTCTCTCTCTTGGTGAGCTGCACATCTTTAACACATATATAACAGGCTGAGAATGACCCCAGAAGACTGTCACTGAGCTCTGAAATAAGAAAGCATCTTTAGTGGATAAAAGCCAGTGCTCATTACTAGGAGATTGTAACTCTGAACTATGACTGAGGGAAGAGTCATTTAGCCAAGACATAAAAAGCTGCATGTCTAAATGACGTCACTTGGAGTAGGGCCTTCTCTACGAGTCAGCCAGGTGGAAAGATGGAGAGAAAACTGATCAAAATATTCTGGACTATCTTTTGGAAGGAAACTAAAATTTAATGAGAGTCTTCTAAATGCCATAAACTTTGCTATCTAATTTTGTAGACTTCATCTCGTTATGGCTTGCCATCAATAGCTTTATTTTAAATGTATGTGTGCTTGGAATCAGAGTCTAAGTCACTCATTCAAACTCAAACAATTGTTCACCGGCAGAATGAGAATCCACATTTCAGACTGTTTAACTCTAAATTCGTCTTCTGAAGATCATCTCAACTGACACGGAAAAAACAGGTAAATTCCGGCATGGGTTTGTGATTAAATTCTCCACATGTTAGCTATGAAAGGGAGGGAGGCTCATCAGCACCACAAGTGCTATTTATGTTGAAGCCAAAAGCTAACAACACTGCCTATGTGAAAAACCCAAAAGTTTCCCATTGAGGCCCAGGGCAAGGCAGGGATGCCACTCTCTCCAGAACTGTTCAGCCCATTGCTGGAAACAGCAGAACTGAAAAAGAGCAGAGGTACCAGATATGAGAGAGAGAGGGAGAGAGAGAGAGACAGAGAGACAGAGAGAGACAGAGACAGCATCTTCCTATAAGTGATATGATCCTACATGCAAAAAAAAAAAAAAAACCTCTGCAAAATAATTTAGAACTAAGTGAATTCAGTAAAGTATCAGGATGCAAAATCAATAGACAGACCCAGTAGAATCTTTAAATGCAAATAACAGTCTAGCTGAAAAAAAAAAAACATTACGAGAAGTCCATCTCACAGTAGCATTAACAAATAAAGAAATTAAGAATGATTTAAAACAAGGGCATGGACAGTGTCTAATCTGAAAGCTTTAAGACATGGATAAAAGAAGCAGAGGGAGAAGATGTAAATATGGGCGGAAATATCCCAAACCCACAGAGTGAAAGGACTAGCGTCGTTAAATGCACACACTACAAGAAGCCAGATTCAGGATCAAAATCCCAGTGTCGTTCTTTATAGAAATTTAAAAAAAAATGTTCACATCCATACAAAGAGATAACCCACCTGAACCCACCTACATAATGCTGAGGAAGCAAAACAAATTTGGTGAAATTGTGAGTCTTGTTTTAAATTATACTATATTATACCTGCTTGATAAATACAAAAGAAGAAGTGCTAGAGTTATCTGCCAATTCTCCTTTCAGTTCTAGGAGCTTTACAGTGATATATGTTGAAGTCAAATCCAGTTAGAAGAGTACACATTTAAAAGTTTAATATGGAGGTGGACAGTGATGGCACAGCCTTAGTCCCAGCACTCAGGAGGCAGAGGCAGGCAGATCTCTGTGAGTTCAAGGCCAGCCTGCTCTACAGAACTAGTTCCACGACAGCCAGAGCTACCCTGTGAAACCCTGTCTCAAACAAGCAAACAAACAAAAAGTTTACTATGGACTTGAGAGA
>CM052709.1:55638849-55710352 GCA_028551405.1 Uromys caudimaculatus | reverse complement strand
CACAGCCTTAGTCCCAGCACTCAGGAGGCAGAGGCAGGCAGATCTCTGTGAGTTCAAGGCCAGCCTGCTCTACAGAACTAGTTCCACGACAGCCAGAGCTACCCTGTGAAACCCTGTCTCAAACAAGCAAACAAACAAAAAGTTTACTATGGACTTGAGAGATGGCTCAGTGGTCACAACAGCCTGCTGCTCCTCCATGGAACCTGCATAAACTCCTCAGACCCATATTAGTTGGCTCACAACTGCCTGCAATCCAGCTCCGGGGGATTTGACACCTTCTGGCCTCTGAGCCTTATGTATGTACAAGTACACATAAATGAATTTAAAAATGAAAATTTAATATTTTTAATTATGTATGATACTACATACCTATAACCCCAGCATTCAAAGGGCTGAAGGCAGGAGGATCACTAATTTGAGGCCAACAGAGGCAACACAGTGAGATCCAGTCTCACAAATAAATTAAATTTGGATCTACTGTTGTTTCATAACTTTTATTTTTAATTTTCTTTTTTCTACCATATATAGTTCTTTCAATTATAATATAATTTCCATCTTACTTTGTAGCAACAATATGTTTTATTATTTTTTAAATAAAAACATTTGTATTTGAGGTGAAAAGCTAATCTTTTTAAATATTCAAAAATGGTAGTCTGTTCTTTTATTAGCATACAATTACTTTATCTCTAATGATTACTATTTCTGTAGTTTGCAACTTCTGTGACTGTAGTTACAGTGCCTTTCTCTCTAATTCTATTTAGCTGAAATATTTTTCACATACTCTATTTTTCATCCTGTCTTTATTTCATAAACAACTCTATAAATCCCACACGCATATCTGACATCATCAGATAATATGCACTAAGCGGTATTATGTCTGTACTTTGCAGCTATCTGCATCAGCATTCTCTGTTGTGTGTCCTGCTGAGCTGTTTCTTCTTTTGTTCATTTACTCTTTCCCCTGGATCCACGGGACTATGGGGTTTTGATTTCGGTTATTCTGACTGCACTTCCAAGACAAGGTTGAAGGAACGAAGTAAAAATGGACATCCTGCTCTTTTTCCAGATCTTAAGGAGAGAATTTTGATGTTCACATCCAGTATGATGTCAGCTGTGGGCCTCTTTGTGGCTCTCTCTGCCGTCAACCTATACTCAATCTGTTCTGAGGTTTTCTCATAAAGGCTGCTGGATTTTCAGGAATGCTCCTCTACACCTGTTGAGATGACACGTGGCTTTCCCCACCACTCTGCTAAGGTGAGGTGCCACATTGGTGGGCCTGCCTGTATTGAACACTCCTTGTACTCTGTGATTAATATGCTTAGTCATGGCATTTCATCCTCCTGTGTCCTACTGGGTAGGGTTCTAGTCTGGATTTTTTTCAACTATGTTATCCAAGAGTATTTGCCCACAGCTTTCATTTTGGGGAGTGTTGTCTGATTTTTGTTGCCTGAGTGTTGTCATGATTCTGTCTTTACAGAATATGTTTGAAGGAAAGAATTCCTCTCCTTTCACATTTTGGAATACTTTGATTAAAAACTGGCATCAATTCTAAAAAGTTGAATAAAAATGTAGCAATGAAAAAATTATATTACAAGGCCATCGTAATTAATATAGTAGGGCATGTCAATAAGAGTGGGCAGTCAGCACAGTGGAACAATGAGGAAAACTCAGTAATGACCGAATAGTGCAGTCAGCTGCTTTTGATAAAATCATCCGGAAGATACAAGAGGTAAAGAATAGTCCCTTCAATAAATGTGCTGGGATTGTCACATCGAAAGGAATGAAGCTGAGAGGGTGGCATGTGTGAGACCCTATGTGGAGTACATGTGGAGGTCAGAGTAATAACATTTGCCACCAAGGCTGACGATCTGAGCTGAATCCCTAGGAGTCATACCATGGGAAGAGAACCGACTGGAACTCAGTGAACCGGGATGTTTCAGGGCCACATGCCGGCCGTGGGAGCCATTCACACAAACTATGGTAGTTATTTTTGTAGTGAAAGCAGGACTTGAACCCAGGGTCTTGAATGATAGAAAACATATAGGCAGCTAGAAAGTAAGTGTTCTGAGTAAAAACTATAAACAAACAGAGAATGCTTGGTAAATAGTAGGATAGGTTTGAAGTAAAGTGTTCAGAGTAAATAATGACTTCGGAAGATTCTAGAAAAAGGCCCATTCAACAAAGGAACATATCATTTAAGGTCTTCATTAGATATATAGCAAAGATCTTTTGTGTGCCTCTGTGTGTGTGTGTGTGTGTGTGTGTGTGTGTGCATGTGCACATGCCTTGAAGTGGGGAGAACATCAACTGTCATTCTCCAGGTGCTGTCTGCCTTGTTCTTTTGAGACAGGGTCTCTCATGACCTGGAGTTACGAGCTAGGTTGGCTGACTGGCTGGCTGCAGGCCCCAGGGATCCTTGTTTCTACCTTCCATGCTGGAATTACAATTGCGTATCATAACATGCATTTGGGTTTTTTTAACTCTGTATTTTAAAGGATCAAACTCAGTTCCTAATGCTTGCAAGGCAAGCACTTTACTGAGTCATCCTCCTGCCCTGGGGATCTCTGGGTTTTCTGGTTTGGACTGCGGAGCAGGTAGAGTACCCATCTAGGATGTGGACATTTTGTCTTGCTGGAGATGGCTCTGGGGCTCAGGTTTGTAACACAGCTTCCAACCGAAATCTTCATCACTGCAATGTTTCTTTCATGTAAATATGAGTGATATGCATTTAAAATGAGCTTGAATCAAAAGGTTTTTAAAAATACTCTCAGCACTCCAATTTGAAATAAGAAAGAACAAAATGAATTCGCTTCCATTTTACTTCTCAGAAGTTAGTTTTGAGCAATTTCTAGCTCAGAAATGTTCAACATCAAACATCATTCCAGCTCATCCTGTTATCTTCCCAGGCATGGAAAAGAGCATGGTCACTTCACAGTCTGCTTTCTTTACATGCATAGACATTAGGACACTGTCTTCTCTGATCGTTCAGAAATTGCTTCACTTCAAGCCCAGGATACTTCTGCACACCCAGAGATGAAAACAGCCTCCTGTAGAATCTCTGCTCAGCAATATTAGAATTATTTTTGCAAGATATGGGAACTGGCAAACACCATTTCAGTTTTTGCTTCCCAGAGGAAAAGTCTGCTCAAAACAGCAGTTCCTATGAGGTGCTACATCAGGTCTGATGGGGAAGTCCAGCCCAGCTCAGCTACTCCAGGAAAGTTGGACAACATCCCACAGTATGGCTGGAGAGCCTTGAAGCATCTCCATTTTCTTTTTCTGAGTCATTTTTGTGTGTCCCCAAAGCTGGTCTTGAATACAGCTTGCTCCCGCAGCACAAAAGCATATACAGACTGAGGAATCATTGCAGGAGAAAGCCTTCCCCTCCCTTACAGTTGCAAATCTTTCTCCAAATACTGGTGTGAAAATCACTACAATAACTAGAGTCAAACTCATAGCCTCCAGGGAGGGATTCATCAACACTCTGCAAAGTGGTTTACAAATGTCATGTTATTATTTCTTAAAATGGGTTAGGCAGGTGTTTACCCATGCTTTTTTATAGGCCAAAATAATTTCACATTCTCCACTCTGTCTCCTGTAGACTGGTGATGTTTGCAGGCTGTCGCAAAAGGAGAAAATGAATGCACAGGAGTGCATAGAATATTAGAGCTTCAGGGGACCTCAGAGTTCAGCTCACTGAGCATCTCACAGTGCTGAGGCCAGGCAAGTTGGAGCGACTTCCCTCAAGTCGCAACCTGGACACTTTAATAGATGAGTTTGGCCTGAAACCCAAGTCAGGCTACTTTCAATTCAAGATGAGTTTTATAACACCCCAGGGGAAACAACGCTAATTCTTGACAACAAAGACTACAGTGCTACACAAATACATGATGGAATGCTCAAACCAAGTCAGAGACACTGGGATTTTTTTAATATTGAAGGATAAAGATTACTACATAAAGAATGCACATTTTAAAGGTAGAAAAATATAGAAAAGAAACACAGTGGTTAGAAAGATAGCCTTAGATATCTGTCTTCATAGTGGTACGTATGCATGTGTGTATGTAAGTTTTCACATGTAGGAGTACACACATATGTGTGCAAGTGAGTGTATATGTGTGGGCCCATGCATATGGAGACCTGAAATTGGCTTTGAGTATCTCCTTCAATTGCTGTCTACTTTATTTACTGAGGAAAGGCCTTTTAGCCAACCCGGAGCTTGCTGACGCCAGCTAGTCTAGCAAGCCAAGTTGCCCTTAGGAGCAGTCTCCAGTCTCCACCATGTGAATGTGAAGAATTAAGGTAGCCGCCATGTCTGCCATGATTTTATGTTTCCTGTGGCTTTCATAGCAAGTTCTTGATCCACTAAACTATCTTCCTCACCCATCAAGATCTCTCTATTTAAATCTTTGTGTTCGTTCTTGTTTCCCAAGAGAACCAGTCTTAGAATTTCACAGTAGAAAATATGTGTAGGTAGTTTTCACTCTTATCACCCTTTTGAAAGATTATTCCAAGTTATCTTCTCATGAAGAGCCCGGACTGTGAGTATTAAACAAGACATGCCACAACTTCATCGCTGTCAGTAGAGCTAATCTGTTACCACACATGTTTTATTGGCATTTCTTTCTGTTTATTTTGACTCTTGTTTCCCACAACTTGATGTCTCTAGAATTGGTCATGAACTTCATTTCTAGCTTCTGTGTGTCAAGGGGGAAAAAGAGTCCTCTCAACTCTAAGTATCATGAGGGTGGAGACTTGGGCTCTTTTCTTCCTCCTCACTATTCCTCAGAATGCCTGCTTGTCAAGCACAACCAGTAGACACAGACATAATTACTGGTCAAGTGGATGGATGGATGGATGGATGGATGGATGGATGGATGGATGGATGAATTAATTAATTGTACATAACAGCTACAAGAATGGATTCCTAGCTGAGCCCTGTGGCAGCTATCCTGACACAAGATAGAGGCTTGCACAGTCTTCCCTTTATTTTTAGCAAAGAAAAGACACCTAGGCTGGGGCCCCAGCTCCGGTGGAGCTCTCATTACCAAAACCTCCTTTCTGCCAGTATGGTTTTTTTCATCATGACACCAAGCACAAAAGCAAAGTACTTACTTCACAATGCATCAGAGAAGTGGGGCCTGAACAAGCATCAAACAGATGATGCAATTTTAAGGTTTCAATCCTGTGTCTTATAAACAAGACAAGTAAATGCAGCTCTGAGGGGAAGCAAATGTATTAGCAATGGAGAGAGAGGAACAGCGCATGAGCTGCTGACCTTACTCCTCAAGAACTGGATGCTTTTCAGGCTTTTCAGATATTATAGGAGCTTGGCAGGTAAGTGATGGTGAGCATGGACCAGGCAGGTGGTCCAGACCTTGCTCTAAAAGTGATGCTTACCTCTTGGCACTAGCGATACCAAGAACATGGGTTAGAATGTTACATGCAATCTGATTGGAATGTCAGTTCAGTCTTTAAACATTGGCTAGATGTCAAGTCAAATAAAAGGTTAGACCTGGCCCACAGGGATAGTCTGCAACCAGGAAGCTAAACACTCGTAGAAAATAAAGGAACAAACCTGCAAATGAGGTCAGGTGTAATGTTCCAGGGATGCTGTGACAAGAGAGGTTTCTGCTTGTGGAGTGACACAGAGGGAAGACACCAACCCCACCTTCTAGGGCAATGTTGAGATAGACTGAATGAACCCCTCCTCTAAAAATCTCTGACTATTAAAGAATTGGTGTACAGGGTACAAGTGGGGGAGGCAGCCAGCAGTGCAGCATTTTAGGTGGGTGTGTACTCCAGTGTGTATTATCCAGAGGTGGATCTGGTAAGACATTAGACACTGGGGACAAGAGCAGGCTCACATCTCAGCCAACTGGGCCCTCCACAGACCTGCAGGCACAACGTTCATTTTTCCATACTGTTACTCCCTCCCAAATCACTCCAAACTTGGAACCCCCAAACAGGTGTGATAAGAACCCCCAAAACTCAGAAGCTGTGTAACCTTACACTGCAAAATCTGTGCTGGCAGACACCCATGCTGCCATTTTCCCAGCACTGTCTAACCTCTTTCTCTTCAATCGGCAAGTAGTGGATAGGGTGCTATTTTTTTTTCCTGTTCGGATAAGCTCCAGCTGAACACTTGCCTGGTTGCTATGGTAACTATCAGGTAGCACCGTCTTTTTGCCTGGAGCTGAGACTGCCAGCAAGAAAGCCAATACACTAGTATATTGTTTCTTCCTGGACTAATCTTTTAAACTGTAGCCTATAGTGTTCCCATAATATATTCGATCAGAAGCTTGAGTGGTTTATTGAATTTAATGTGCCATGGCTCTCCTTGGACCGAGCGATGCATTCAGTATAGCAGGCCTTTATTCTGAGTTTTCTCTTTTGCAATGAAAAGTGTGAGACTTGCTTTGGTGTTCATTTTGTGGTTTCTACAATTCTAAGAAAGAAAATGGATTTGTACACACAAACACTCTGTCTTTTTAATCTCACACTCGCTGAAGAATTATTTATCTTATTTAGACAGGAGGCAGGTGGGCCATTTGCCAAACATCTGATGTTGAGATAGTATACATCAGCAGGAGTGAGCTAATTCATGGCTGGGGCTAGTGAACACAGTCAGAAGGCAAAAAGTACAGGCTAATGGGTTCAAGCAAAGCAGTGGCTGTCTTTTCAAAACTCTTCAAAATGCCTTCTTCACCTATGCCCTGATGGAGGAGATGTGTCTCTCAGTCTCCAAGAGAACTTGGAAAATAGAGTTTGGAAGTGTATCTCATGCAGAAAGGTAGCAACACAGAGCACCATGAATGGCAGGTTTGTTTGGGGTCAATAAAGATCCGGGAAGAATGAGAGTTTAGTGAGGGTTTTTGTCTGGGTGTCATAGAATCTCACATGATCGAGAGGTCGGGGGCAAGCCCTGGGGCTTTGTCCTTCTGTGGCTGTGTTTCTTCCAGCATGGACATTCAGGGCAGACTGAACCGTGTAGGTAATGGCTAGATATGCAACACAACCTTAATGGGTATTTTGCCCCTAATAATTTATTGATATATACAACTATTAGAGAATTATAAAATATTTAAGATCAGGGTTTTCTTTGAATGGATGTTAGCTAGGTACCTCCCCTGTTTTGACTCTGAAAATCACACTCTGATCAAGCAGGACCTCTTTGATAATATACTTCTCAATCTTTTACTTATTCATAGTTTTGTGAGCATACACGGATCCATCATCGTCTCTTTATAGTTCTAGACGTTTTAATGTTATAAATTGTACACAGATGAAGGACATGGGTCATTCCTTTCAACTAGCTTCTAATTTGGCAGGGGCGGCTGCTATTTGCCCTAAAGATAGGCCTGTGTCTTCTTCTATTTCCCGAAACAAGTGACTGTAACCTTATTTAGAAAGAGGATCTTATAGGCATGAGCAAACTAAAGAACCTATTCCAGAAAACCTGAATGGACCCTAAATGAGATCCTAAGCATCCTTCTGAAAGGCAGAGAGTGATGTGACCCACAAAGCCACAGAAGACTATATGAAGATAGAGAAAATGGCCCAGTTATATCCAAGCAATGCCAAGGAATTCTACCAGAAGTGAGCAGCCACAGGAACTTTTTCATTGCCCCAAACAAAATGCCACCCTATTGCATCATGACTTCAGGCTTCTGGCTTCCTGCTGAGAGAGAAGGAATTCCTCTCATTTAAAAATATCAGTGTGTTACTTATCCAGTGCAGTCCTAGGGGTTTAATACATAGGATGATATGACATGACTGGTACCATGATAGGAATGATATGAGTAGTTACTATGGCAACCTTGGTAGTAACTCAATACCTCTTTGCCAAGCATTTTATATGCATTCTTTTAATTTTCTAAATGATACATTCAAGCATTTACTGTAACTACCACCATTTTATAAGTGGGGTAACTGAGATTCGATGTGTTAAAAATTGTCCCAAAGTCCTGTAGTTCTGTGGTCAGTGTAGTAAAGAGCTAAGTATCTAAAGATCACGATCTATTTTTAACCCTATTTCTGATGGGGAAAGGTGAGAGAGAGAGAGAGAGAGAGAGACAGACAGACAGACAGACAGAGACAGAGAGAGACAGAGACAGAGAGACAGAGACAGAGACATACTATCTATGTAGACTAAATTAATTTCTTCATTCTCTATTTCTAATTAGAAAATTTAATTGATGTTTTTCTATACTTGAGGTCTTTTATTTATTGGTACTCTTAACCACACTTCATCTGCTTGATAAGAAAACTACTATGTCTACTGGACACAAAAAATGTCTAAAATAATTTCAGGAAGCAATAAAGACAGCAGTTTATAGTGTGTTGCTCTTTGCATCCTATTGCCAGAGAAGACAGGGAGGGACAATTTGCATCCCAACCAGATTGTAGCAAACACAGGAAGTCCCATCGAGGCTTTGGGCTTGATCTTTAGTGAGAAACTTGTGGGGGTAACAAAAACCCTGGTTATGCTAGGACCTACGAGAGATTGATGACCCTTGAACTTTCGATGCTTGCATTGGGATGACAACAGTTTACAGGGATTTGAGAAAGACCTGGGCAAGCATGGAACTGGAAGCAGATGGGATAGAGCCCTCATCGGTAGTGCCTAGCAGAGAGAGAAAGGAAATGGAGGCAGAGTGGGGCTGGGAGAGGAAGCGGGCAGCAGCTGGCTAAGTGAAACGCTTACCTTGAGGAATACCTGCTGGGCTGGGGTGAAAAAGAAAAGCCAGTGGTATTGGAGTCCAAGATCCTCTCCCTAGATTTAAAAGCAAATGAATTAACTTTAGTTCAGTAATTGTCTAAAAGGCTCTGGGATATCTCAGGGTCCTTTGCTGGAATCAAAGTCTATTTTAGGAGAAATTAACACTTTCACAGTGTGCTCTTTAGTTTTTGCATGCATCAGCACCTCTATTCAAAGAGACATCACTAACATTGAAAGTACTGGAGAGGAGCATTTCCTTCTCACTCAGGCGCAGGTCTGCCTCCCGGCTGCCCAGCACAGAGGCCATGCTTCCTTGATGTATTCAGTGGCATCACTCTGCCAGCTATGAGTTCTGTGACCTCGGGGATTATACTTAGGTTTGTTTCTTGATCTGTAAGTGCAGATAACACTCTGTGCTTCCTAGGATGGTGAGCATAAACAGAAATGGCAGGTGCACAGTACAGAGCACAGAAGCTGACAGCTTACACATAGGGCATTGTCACGTTGTCAAGACCGTGTTTCAGGAAGCCATGTGGTTAGGACAGAAACTAGAAGACGGTAAACTTGACTTTCCAGTTCATTTCATTGGCTCGCTATCCACAAAAGCTATTCAGCATCCCCAAGTCAGTCTCCATTTATAAAAATAAACATATCAATATTTCTTTTATTAGGACATTGTAGTGAATAAATGAGTTATCATATGTAAGCCTAACAGCTATGTCCTTTTACACGTATACATCTGTATATAAATTTGAAAATATTCTTCTCAATGAAAAATTAAAACTGAAATTGCCAATAAAATATCTGGATACATTTGTAGTTTTTTTTCTTTAAAATTTCTAATATTTCAAAATTGATAACAACTTTTTTTTAGATTTTTTAAAAATTTTTATGTGTATGGGTGTTTGCCGGCATATATGTTTGTATACCATTTGCATAGTTGATATCAGTGGAGGCCAAAAGAAGGTTTCAGATTGCTTGGAACCAGAATTAGCACATGGTTGAGAGCTGTCTGGTGGGTGCTGGGACTCAAACCCAGGTCCTTTCAGCCATTGCACCGTCTCTGCAGCCTAACACCAACCTGATTTCTTCTATACTCTCCAGAATTGCAAAAGTTCACATATCAACATATTTAACATTACTCCTCAGAGTTAAAGAAAGAAAAAAGACAACCCTTACTCCTCTATTTGGAATACCAGAGAACTTTACAAACGTCCGTGCAGGCATCATAACATGAAACTCAGGGACGTTCCTTCTCCCTTTCTCTCTCGCTGACTGCAGCTCTTGGAGGTAGAGACAACTAAAGCTTCACAGTTCTCTGTCCCAGATGATGTGCGATGAGTGGGGAGCGGAGATCTGAGATCTCGGAATGCAGATTTTCAAGTTCACACTGCCTCTGGGTGCCAGTCCACAGTAGCACGTCTACATTGTTGAAGACATGAGCAAGAAAATACGACAGTTAGCAATGGCACTTCAGGCCCCCAAGTCCCATGGGATTCATCCTGATCAAATATGGTGCATATCAAAACTTTCAAAATTAGAAATGGTTTGAATATACTGGAAACTCTTAATATATATTTTGATAAAAATAAATAAATGAACTTGGTACCGGACCATGGCTATAGTCAAAAGAGACATGTTTGATTCAATGAACTCGGCTGTTATTTGCATAGTGGTTGAGTGCTTATAAGACTCTAAGTTTATTAAAACAAGGTCCCTGGGCGATTGGGTCTTGAGGTCCATGGATGGAGGAGGCAGGTATTTGATGGGAGTATACTATTTACAGAGAATAAACCTCCTGTAGGTTTATCAAAATGTGCAGTAGCCACAGATTGAGAAGGGTGCTTTAGAGAGTCCAATTTTAGCAAATTCCAAGCTCTTCTGGTTTTGCACTCTTTCTATTTAAGATCTTCATTTCTTCTGCTCTGGTTGGAAATTGAGATGGTCATACCACAATTCAATAAAAAAAGGAAAACTCCTGGGAAATAAGCCTGTAAACTAAACCTGCAGAGAAACGTACAGAACACCCTGCAGTTTATTTTATCAGATTGTGTCGAGATAGTGACTGGAGTAGATGGTTGGTTAGTAGACTCTCATTAGTTTGCTTAGTAGGTACACAAGATAGTAAAAGGCTGCAAGAGAATAAACCTAGCAAGGCTACAAGAAGAGTGACGTCACTAGAATGACGAAATTGTTGGTCAAAGGGGGATTTCAGAGATATTAGGACTTTTAGTTTTTTAATTCAAGACTTTAATGCACCTTGAAAGTGTTTGATCTGAAAGGCTCTGGAGGTGGTTCTCGTCTCTGTCTGACTACCTAGTTCTATACAAGTCCTCATGCTAGACACTGGTTTCCTAAGCTTTCAAAATGAGGGGATCGCATTCATTCAAACCCTTCGGTTTACAAGGAAAGAGAATCTGGCTCAAACTGAACCGACCTGACTTTTAAAAAAGACTTCATTGATGTCCATATCTGCACACAGTATGCCAACACCAGGCATAGCTGAAAAGAGGTCCCCAGGATACCTCTGCTCTCCAAAAGTGTTCTCTCCCTCTGTGACACAAGGCTTGTCCTTGCATCTCTGGAGTTGTACGTCCTGAAACCTTCAAACACAGCAACTATAATGTAAAGTTTGTATTTCACCATGGTTTAAAAACAAGGCTCCAGAATTGTGTTTCATTGCAGGTTTGGGTTTCAGTCCCATCTCTCAATGATGGTAAACATGAATGATGTTCTCCTGTGAAACACGAGGTGCAGTCAGAACAGAGACTGTGAGGGAAGGGTGGGTTCTCAAGGAAAATCCAGTATCTGGAAGAGGGGAAATGGCTTTTGGGAGCCCCCAACTGGATGTCCAATAGAGTGTGGAGACTGTTGACTTCAAGGAATATTCCAAATAGCTAAGACAATCTCTGGGACTCTTTCTTTTATTAGATGAGAAAATTATTAGCAAAAAGAACTGGTGATTTTCTCAAGTGTCATAACTAATGCAGAAATAAATTCATACTCTCTTCACTTGCAATCCTATGCTCTGCTTCATTCTATTTCCAGCTGATGCAAGGGACTCAGGAGAAAAGGATTCAACTACCTGCCTGTGATTTCTCCAGGGTAGAAGGTGGTTACCTGACGTGACTCTGAGTGTGTCACAACACCGCACTGTTCATAGTCCAGCTGAACGTGCTTTGAGTTCTCAGTTTGGATGTCTAAGAACACACTCATGGTTGCCATAGCAACTGCCTAGAGGTGACTCCTTATAGAGGTAGCAATGAGGATGCTGTGTCTTTTTCTTGGTCCTTGAGGTGGGAGAGAAAGGGGCTAGGTTTGAGTGATTTCCTTTTTTAAATAGTTTTTCAGATGGTAATATGCAGCCAGTGCATAGCCCTTTCCAGTTTATTAAGACAGGTTTGACTGAGTTCAAACAGTTCATTCAATTCACATACCTTCATTTCACTGCAGAATGCCCCATAGTCTATTCCTGCTATCTATTTAAAATTGCAATATTATTATTACTTGTATTCCCTTCTCAAAGGACGGTGTCCACTCTAGCACATCATGTGATTGCTCGCTTTCCAAGGTGCAAACTCATGACTATTCTTAATTAGAACTGTGGTTTCCCGATCTTTCCAATCCAGCTAAGTTGGAACTTAATCACGGCACGGGACCAGGAACATCTGGCAGGTCCAACAGCCATGCTCTGTGCTTCTGGATGCGCCCTGTGAGTTGCCAGCAAAGCCGTGCATCACTGTGATTGCTGACGCTCGGTGGAGATAGAGGAAGAAGGAAGCAGAGCCAGCAATAACCTCTCAATTAAGTTTTCCGAAAAACACAGATGATTAACTGGCTACAGGCAGAGTTTACTCTTCAATCAAAAACAGGAGCAACAACATAAACCAGGCACACCTGCCATCCCAGTGACTTAGGGACGGTGAAAAGAAACATTCCATCTTTTTACATTAGCAGGCTGTCCAACGTTTGGCAGCTCCTTTCCAAGGGACTCTAGTTTCCTTCCTTCATTAGTGTGAGGCTTAAAATAAGTTCTATTCAATTCCATATTATCGACTTGATTTATGTCAAAACACTGTACATGTTATGACCCAGGCAGTGATAATCTTCAAGGAACTGTAACTTGATATTTAAAACATAGTCTCAAAACCTGATTTTTTTTTTTTTTGGAGGGGGAACTCCACCTTACTTTTAATATTTTAATGGAATTGTTTTAAATTTAAATTCATAATTGAAAAAATTGTGTAGGGCTTTTTGGTACATCATTGGGGATTTTATCTAGGAAATGTGCAGTGTGCATCCTGCCAATTGGTAGGCACTGTGGTAAACAGGAGAACCAATGCTCTGGTGATATTTATAAATCAGTGGAAGAGAAGAAAGAGCTCCTTCATAATTACAGCACTGAGCGGTCTGTGATAACGGATGATATGAGCTTAAAGTAAACAGACTTTGAACTTGGCAGGGAGAAGGCAAGAACATCAAGGGGGCTTTCTTACTTTATAAGCAAAAACTGGGAAATCAGGAGTTTGGGGTGACTCATGACAGGCAATGATGTAAGAAAAGAGGTCACTTTTGGGGGGGCATTATCACATTTAATTCTTAACCCTGGAAGATTATTCTCAACGTGTAGATAAACAGCCACAATTCAAAAGTGCAAATCTGTTTCTCAGAGATCACTCAGCAGCAACTGGCTTAACAATCAGTTCATGGAAGGGTGACCAGTACAGTTCAGTTCATGTGTTAGAAGCCAGGGAAAATGCAGCCAGAATGTAGTCTAATCAAAGCAAGATCGCACAGTGGGACTGCCAGCCCGGTAAGTTCAAAGTTAGCTCCATATTCATGTCAGCCATATATGACTTACACATCGTTCAGTGCACTGCGGCCCCGAGAGCTGGGACACCACACCCTTAGTTCTAAGAGCACGCCCTCCTTTAGGTTTTCTTACTCTTCTGTCCTCTCATTTCCTGCCGCCCATCTCTCCATTGCTCCTTTGTTTCGCTACTTTCTTCTTTTCTGGTTCAGGGATGGAGCTGCTTCATTGTCTCTTGCAGACTCCTTCCATCCATTCTGATGGAAGGAGCCTTGACACTGCTCCCTCAACACGTTGACATATGTCTCCCACACAGATGCCAGGTTCTCTTTAGAAGACTTCTACTAGGAGAGATGCACTGGGCCCTGAGAGCCTGAAGGCCAATGCTCTATGCAGCGTGTGCCAATCAGAGCTTTGCCAGGTGTTGGCAGCAAGGAAGGAAGAGTAAAGAGACAGGAAGTCAAAATGAAGACAATAGGAAGAGCAGCCTCCTTCCCTCCCTCCCTTTGTCCCTCCCTCCCTCCCTTCCTTCTTTCCTTCCTTCCTTCCTTCCATCCTCTTTCCTTTCTTGTTTGCGTTTCAAGGTGTTTTTTGTTTTATTGTTGAAATATGATCTCGTTCTTTATCCCTGGCTGTCCCTGAACTCACAGATCTTACAGGTCTGTAGCATGAAATATTAAAAAGCAAACCATGCTACGCAGGCGGTGCACTGGTGGGCAGGCTCTCTGACCCGGAGGGTCGCTGCCAATGCCAGCCCGACGCTTCCAAATTCCTGTGGTTGGCTGGGGTACCCTGCCACCGTACCTTTTCTCTGGAACTCAGTTGAGTCGCTGCGTGAAGGAAAACACCACACAGTATTAGGTTAGAATCCAAAGGTAACACAATCACTGGTCACAACAGCTAGCACCCTAATGTGTAAGCCATTCTAAGTTATAGCCTCTGGTAGCGGATCCCAATAGATCCCCCACCTGAACGAGGGGGGGGGCATTACTCTCTCTTACTCTGTCTCTGTCTCTGTCTCTCTCCCTCCCCACCCCCCCACCCCTCTGTCTCAATCTCCTGGTCAACAAGATTTGGTTCCAGCTCGGCTTTGAACACAGGTATATATATAATGGAATGTCTGCAGGTGTCTTCAGGAAGACTTTTTCTGGCTTGCTCTACATTTTAATCAGAAAAGTTTTTCCTTGCCAGCAGATTTTCCTTAAAAGTCGTGTTTTAGTTTCCAAGCTCTTAAACCTTTGTTTTCACGTGGCTCACTCTGTGACAGGGCAGATCAGTAAGAGCCGGGATTGTCTCTGATCCACCAACCAGCAGAGATCACTGACGCAGCAAGAAGCAGGGGAGGCAGGAGGCGGGTCATTTGTCTTTTCAGTGGGCATGCACAAATGCTCCTCTCCCGACACATGTTCTGAAGAGCCGTCTTCTTTCCCTTCAGGTGTTTGACCTCTATTGATAGAGGAATTGATCAAAGTTGAAGCTGTAGCAAGACTGATGGAAAACCTCTATTTCTCAGTAAATCAAATCTTTAGAACGAATTCAAAATAAAATGTTGATATCTAACTCAGTTCCTGAGTTTGCCTGCTTCATGTGAACATGAGCCATGCCACTTAGGTGTCTTGTTCTCTGTTGTCTTTTTCAAAATATGCACATCCAGGGAATTCTACATGGAAAAAGATTTTTTTTAAAACTGGCGCTGTCCTTGGAGATGGATCTTGTAAAGCAAAAGATGGTAACTTGAAGTAAAGCTCCTTGTGTTGATTTCCAAAGAATTATGACTTGGAAGGTTCGCGTGAGGTGAAGGAGAACAAGAAGAAATAGACATCAGGTTGAGATCCCGTGCCAAACATCTGGAGGAGAGAATGAGAGCATTATGGGAAAACAGATGGAGGGAGGCTTGGCCAGATAAAATTAAAGGCAACGCTGTTCGGTATCTGATTACCTAAGAGAATTTGACTTAAAAGGAAGACATCTATAAAACCCGTACTTTAAATAACCTCTTGACATGAGAACACTTAAAAAAATTGGAGCTCTTATCGGGCCTTGAGGTTTACTTTGATGGTTTTAATTTACTAATTACTGGGTGCATTGTTGCCTTTTATTATTATTAGAAACAAGACTCTAATTGAGAACCAAAAGGCTTATAAAGGCCTACACTAAAAATTATTTCCATGTTATTTTAATTAGCCTACTTAAACTCCATTTGAAAAATTAGGGACTTAGCCAAGCATCTGTGTGTGTGAATTAACTATCTCTGTCAAGAGAGGCAGGTGAGCTTCTTTGGGGACTGTTTTCCCTCTGAAAAGGGGGCTCATTTGGTGTGTGTAAACATTTTGGCTGTAGCCATACTGTACACAGACAGAGCTGAGGGCTCACCAGCATGGCACAAACTCAGTAAAATTTTAAAGAGTTTGATCTTAAAACTTTATTGAGTCTCCCCCCAAGACACTAAGCTCTGAAATGGAAATTAATACTGGTGTCAAGTGTATATAAGATCAGGGCTGGAGAAAGGGCTCAGAGGTTAGAGCATTTGCTGCTCCACCGGGGGTTCTGAATTCAGTTCCCAGAATGCGTGCTTGTGCGTGCGCACGCGCACACGTACAGCATACACATGTCATACACTCACAGAGACACATATGCACATAAATGAATAAAAACCATACACAGAAATAAAAATACATTTTAAAAGAATGTATATTATCAAAAGTGAGTTTATAGAGACATTCACACATGTTTACATTAAAGCCCTCATTGCATTTCATGGGATCAATACAAGATAGAGCTCTTAAAGTCAGCACTGTATTACAGAGGTCTCAAGATAGGCCTGCTGATGCAGAGCACACACACACACACACACACACACACACACACACACACACACACACACACTACTGTGTCACCTGCCTTTTGAAGAGTGAGTCCTCATGCCCTCAGCTTCCCCTGGCCACCTTGTATTAAAATGGCTCAGCCATGAGCGCACAAACTGGGGCAAGCATCAGCTCAAGCATCCCTCCGAGAGGTCTGCCGAGAGTCTCGTCACCTTTTGACCAGGCCCTACCTCCTTCTGATCTCTTGGCTTTGCTTTCTCTCATCACCTATAGCTAGCTTCTTCCTCTCATGCTACTCACTACCATTTTTCTCTTCATTTTTTTCAGAAAAAGTTAATTATTTTCTTCTCATCTCTTCAAAATTCACCACTGATGAAGGGCCAATGTGCATAACAGATCTTCCTGAAACTTTGGAATAACAAAGGGACTAGCTCCTCGTGGAATAATAAATGACTTAAAGTGGATGCAAGATGGTAGGTGTTCTACACCTCAAGTCCCTCTGCCACTGCCAGGGGAAACTTCTTACTGGGATTTCCCTTGCCTTGCACCCTAGCTAGCTACCATATCGGTGGGGACACTGTTGCAATCAGTATTTCCATTCTCCAACTTTTCTTTAGCTTCCAGGACTTCTCCCTGCCCTGCCCACCCCCCTCCTGTCAGATAAATCATGAACTTCACAAACCACCAAGCTCATCACACTAGCTGCCATTTTCTGTATCTATAACGATTACTGTGTTCTGCTAACACAGATATTGTTTACCCTTAATTGAATATGATTGCATTCATGATATGTGGAAGCTGCCAGATAATTTTTCATTGATTAGCCAGGGTGGCAGTACACACTTATGATCCCAGAAGTTGCATGTGGAGGCAGGTATGTCAAGGGTTTAAGGTCAGCCTTGGCAAATTTGGGACCAACCTGGGTTACAGGAAACCCTGTCTTGAAAACAAAGAAAAATATACCCCCAAACCCTTGTAAGGGGCCTCAGAGTTGACACAGAACATGCCTGGATACCAAGTTCTTGGCACAAAGGAGATTTATTACCCTAGAAGTGGGGTGGGGAGAGCTGGTTTTGGATCAGGCAAAGACAGCAGCAGGTGTTTGCAGAGGCACTTTTTAACGGGAAAGAGGGGAATCTGTGCTAGGATGAGCTGGTAAGTCCTGATTGAACCTATGAGTAGATGTAGTCAAATAAAGAATTTTGACTGCTAGACCTTGGTGTTTTGATAGCTGGACTTTGGTGATCAGTGTCAGGAATGAGTCAGTGGTCAAATGGACCTTGGGAGCTAGCTCTAGGAATATAATCTAATGGTTTAGCAAGGTAGAGGGGTGGTATAAGGGATAGACCTGCCAATGCCATGTTTGCAGGGCTTGGACCTGTTAGAGAGCCCTTCACCCATCAGATCCAGTCAAGCATTTCCCATGGCAGTATTATTGTAGTCATGAGCTATACTTCCTCTCTTTCCAACACACTTTCTGAGAAGAAGCACATGGGTCACAGTAACAAACTTCATCTGTTTCAGCAAGACTTCTTTCTTTGAATAATTTGAACTGTTTTAATAGTTTTTAAATCTTGACAATGAATTTTAATGCTGAATCATTAGAAACTTGAGCTCTTTATCACTCAGCTGAGCAGACAAAACACACCAGCCTCAGGACCAAGCTTCTGCTTTCACAGGTCACCACACTACAACCCAGAACATGGGCTTAGTCTAGGGAGTTCAGGAGTGGATTTTCAGCAGAGGTGACCTTCCTTAGAAGAGTTCAATACAATGAGAGAATCATGGGCTAAGAAGCCAGCAAGGGTCCCAGGAGAAAGAACTGTGTAAACTGGGTATTTAGAGAGAGGAGGATTCAATTCCCAGGAAAGTCAAGGAACCATTGGGATCCATCTCACTTGACACTGAGCATATTGATGGAAAATGTGACCAAGTTTCTTCTGGTAAACACCAAATAGTGGATGATACTGGGACAGTAGGAAAACCCAAAAGATCCGGGGCCTGGGCTTGGGAAGACATTGCAGCTTGCAAGGAAGGTCATGGTCAAGGCTATGGCCATGGTCCATGCTGTGGGGCATAAGGACTTAAAGTCAAAGACAAAGGATATATCCCTTTCACCAAGCTAGGATGCTTGGTCAAGAACATAAAGATCAAGTATCTGCCTGTTAAGGAAACTGAGATTATTGACTTTTTCCTGGAAGCATCTCTAAAGGATAAGGTTCTAAATATCATACCACTATAGAAGCAGATTCAGGCTGACCAGTGGACCAAGTTCAATGCTTTTGACACTATTGAAGACTACAGTGGTCATGTTGGTCTTGGTATTAAGTGCTCCAAGAAGGTAGCTACTGCCATCTGATGGGTCATCATCTTGGTCAAGCCTTCTATCATTCTGTTTTCCAAGAGACTACTGGAGGAACAATATCAGAAAGCCCATTTTTCCACGAAATATAAGAGGCTGAAATAGCTCTGTGCTAGTGCATCTCATTCCTGTTCCCAGAGACCCTGGCATTATCTCTGTTCTTGTGCCTAGGAAGCTGATGCTGCTGGCCAGTGTTGATAGCTGCTACACATCAGCCAGCAGCTGCGCTGTCACCCTGGGCAACTTTGCCAAGACTACTTTTGATGCCATGTCCAAGACATACAAGCCACTCAACCCCCAATCTCTGGAAAGAGACTGTGCTTGCCAAATCTCTCTTTGAAGAATTCACTGACCATCTTGAGAAAGCCCACACCCAAGTTTCTGTTCAGAGGACCCAAGCTCCATCTGTGGCTACCACATAGGGTTTTTATAGCAGAAAAATAAAGAAAATTAAGCCTGTTTTAAAAAATGAAAAAAAAGGAAAATGCCCCCCCCAAAGTTATTTTGGCTGATTGATACATTTTAAAAGATAAAGTTACATCACAATTTGCTCCATAATAAATGAAAATGTCTTCAGTTATCTTCAAGCTCGCTAGACTACATGTAGTTCTGGCTTGGACTCAGTGTACTATTCTCTCTATTTGCTGAGTGGTCATCTACGTACTCTGTGACAAGCATGGTGCTAGCATACAGGACTGACATGAAGGAAAGACGTAATATCACACAGTCACTCTCATGGACAAGTGATGGATGGCAAGTTGCAGAAGAAGAATCACAAAACAACACAGTAGACAGTGTCACTGAGACAGACACACGGAAGGTAACTGGTCTCTCTGGGATATTACAAGATGGCTTCTGAGGTACTCCTTCACTGATGGATAAGAGATCCCCTTGTGGAAAGAGAGCAGAACAGGGGGCAGGGAAAAGAGGCAGATGTGGAAAGGTAGGGATGGAGAGTGGGTGGAAGGAGCTTGCTCATTCATGAAGGCAGCGCTGATGAGGGATATAGAGAATGGGTTTTGAAGGGTCCTGCAGATGACAGAAAGGACAGGAACTGGTTAAGACCTCTGCTACTGAAGATGTGTGGAGGCAGGCTGGGTGAGCACGGTTCTCCCTGTACCTCTCCACCTCTACAGAGCAGGGCTGAGGTGGAGCAAGTTACATATTGGGAGCTTACAACACAGTTTACTCAAAGAACAGTAGAAACTGAAAGGTCTAAAAGCTGACGATAATGAAAACTATGCAACATCAGCATCAGTTGGAAGGCTGGAGGACATGGAGGCCAGGACCAGGTTTGCTGCGATGGCTCAGTAAGAGATGATGAAAGTCCTGAAAGAAGACATGATGAACTGAAAGTTGAACGTACCCATGACCAGATTCTCAAGTGTGCTCGAGGAGGTGAAAAGTCTTCCAGAGCTCTAAGATCATGCTGAATATAAGAAATGGCTAATGCATAAAACGACATTTTCACCTCATTTAGACCTGTGCCCATGCAGGAGGCTTGATCAAATCAGCCAGGAAAAAAGTAGGTCTGTAGCGTTGTCCTCATGCCCTGGGCTTTCGTTGGTAGAATGTAGACGATGGCTGATAGTGACACCTTGGAGGACAAGAAGCACAAAAAAAGATCAAAGATTTGTGATTTTAAGCGTGTAGTCGGTCCTCCTCTAGACCTTCCATGCACAGGCAGAAAGCTGCTTGCTCTGGTATATGGCAATTGAGTCTTTCAGGTTTTTTCATTTTGTTTTTGTTTTGTTTTATTGACACATAACAATGTATGGAGGGTAGTGTGATACTCTGCATGTCTACACACTACATAATGATCAAATCAAGGCAATTAGCATACCCACCACCTTAAATATTTATCCCTTTTTTGTCATAAAAATATTCAAATTTTTCTGTTGTAGGTATTTGGAACACAATGCGTTACGGCTGGCTATGCTCATTCTATCGCCCAATAGACCATCAATACTTCTTAGCCACAACACTGTGTCCATTTACCAAACTCTCATCTCCTCCTCTCACTGTTCTGCCAGTCTGTGGTAATAACTTCTTCCTACTCCTGTGAGAGCTGTGTTTATGGATTCTATGCATGAGTAAGACCCCACAGTATTTGTCTTTCTGGGCGTGGCTTATCTCACTGAACTTGATGTCCTGTAATACATTTCATATTACATTTTCTCATCCACTCATCAGTAAATATGGGCATGTAGGTGTCTCGTCAAGCTTGCTTGCCCATTTCCTTCCCTTTGAATATGTGACTACCCAGAAGTAGGACTGATGGGGCATATGGTTGTTCTATTTCCCATTTTTGAGGGACTCTATAATGAGTACACAAACTTAGAATTGTATACAGTGTTTAAAATTTCCTCTTCTCTAGATTCTTACCAATGGTTATTTTTTTCACATTTAGTAGTAGCCATGCTGATGCGAGATGATATCACATTGTGGTTTTTGATTTATATTTCTCTAATGAATAACACAATTAAACACTCTCTCTCTTTCCTCCCCCCTTTCTCTCTCTCTCTCTCTCTGTCTCTCTTTTTCTGTTTGTGTGTGTGTGTATGTGTGTGTGTAAGAGAGAGAGATCTGTGTATAATACGTGCATATAGGTGTGAAGGTTTATATGCCTATGCTTACATATACAGAGCCCAGAGAAAGACATCTGGAATCCTTGTCTAGTGCTCTTTGGCTTGTTGCCCAGAGACAGGGTCTCTCATGGAATTGAAAGTTCCTTTAGGTCAAACTAGCTGAGTAGTAATGTCTTTAGATCTGTCTGTCTCAGCTCTTCAATGCTGGTGCTACAGGTATGCACAGCCACGACTGGATTTTTATGGAGGTGCTGGGGATTTGAACTCAGCCCCTCATGTTTGTAAAGCAAGTGCTCTTACTCAGTGAGCTACATGCCCGACCCCCATCCCATTTCACATATCTCTTGGTCATTTGTGTATCTTATTTGAAGAAATATTTGGTTGTTTCTCTAGCCCATTTTAAAATTTCATCATTTGGGATTATTTTTCTATATAGATTTTGAGTTTCTTATAGATTCTGGAGATTATCCTATCAAACATTCAGATATTTCTTGCATTTTATAAATTTTCCATTCACTCATGTAACTGTTCCTTTACTGTACAGATTATTTTTGCTCTGAAGTCATTCTGCCTGTTTATTGTTGGTGCTCTTGAAGCTCTAATTAAAGGTCCTTGCTGGGACAATGTCACACAGCTTTTCTCTAACCGTTTTATACTCTCAGGTTTTACATTTAAGAATTTAGTCCATTCTGAGTTTAATCTTGTCTGTGGTAAGAAACCCATGCTATTTCTTTTATACAAACACGCAGGTTCCTCCGCATCCTTTATTAAGAGGCTGTCTTTTCACAATGAGATGGAATCTGCATCTTTGAAATGGCTGTAAATGCAGTGAAGCTGAATAGTCAGAGCAACTTGACCAAAAGTGTAAATATGGAGGCCCCATAGGACCTGATTTCAAAATATTTGACGCGCAGCAGCAATACAAACATTACGGTGTTGGTATAAGAACAGACCCACAGACCAATGAGACAGAACAGACTCACTGGTGTCGAGAGGCTCCTAGAGCTCACTCTGTAAGATCTGGTTCCTCGATGTCCCCACTGCCCTAAGTGGCTGCACCGCACCTCTGACACAACACTCCCACCTTCCTTGAGTCCTACTATGTGTCCTTTCCTGCTTCCACCTTCCTGGGTCCTATTATGCATCCTCTCCTCCCTTCCTCTTTTCCATGTCTCTACTTTACCAGTCATCCTCTTTGACACAGATAGTGTTAAGACTCCAGAGCCCAAGAGTAGAGAAAGAAAAGATGACTGAAACTAAAATCAGTAAATGTAAAATATAATCAAAGGTTAACTCTGGTCTTCAGTAGGTTATACAAAACAATTTTTATTTCCTAGCTTTCTGCCATGTTCTGAGATCTAAACAGTGCTAGGGTCATAGAAAGGCACAGCACACAGAAAACCTTACGCATGTGGCTTCCTCCACCTCCTGAAATTTGAAGACATTTTCTTTCTCCCAAGAGGAACAGAGCTGACATACTTAACAAATGTCAATCCCAGCTACAGGGAAACACTTGAAAAGGCAAACGCTGAAGATCAGATTCTCTTTCTTAAAGTTTCTTGTCCTTGGTAAACAAGTCCTGAAATAGAACAAAAGACAACTTAAGAGGTCCTAGAAGAGGCAGGGAACTGTTCTGGACCTTCAGAGCATCCTTAGTGATGGGCATTTAGTCTAGAAGGAAAGTTGAGTCACAAAGACAGGAAGAAAGGGACACTGAGAGGTGGTCCCTGGTAAAGTGAGCAGGGAGATCTGGTTAACTCTAGCTCTTCATGCAGGAAGCCATCTTAGTTTCAATTCCCATTGGTCTGACAATACACCTGACAATAGCAGCTTGAAAAGGAAAGGTTTACTTTCCTTTTTAACTTGAGGTTTATAGTCTGTCATTATGGAGAAGTCCAGGCGACAAGAACATGCATCCATTAGTCACATCCACAGCCAAGAGTAGAGGCCTGTAAATTAAAGCATGTCTACTCATGCTCCACTCACGTCTCCTTTTTTATACAGTATAGGGCCCAAATCCAAGGAGTGATGCCACCCAAAACCATTAACATAAACAAGACAATCTCCCAGAGACACAGCCACAGACCAACCTGGACTAGACAATCCCTCACAGAGAATCCAGATTCTATTAAGTTGACAAAACTGTCAGAGATTAGAGTCTCTATTTGTTTTTCAATGCATTCTGCTGAATCCTCAAACCCTCTTACATTCTCTGTGAGTCTTCCACTTCATACACAAACCCAGTAACAATGTCCTAGTCTCCAAGCTACCCTGAAGATAAAGTGATTAAGGTTGTGGGATCACATTTGAGTTTGATTTCTTCATCTGATACATATTTGTTGAGTATTGGCAAGTTACTTAACTTCATGGAGCCTTCGGATCATAAACCTGAAATCCTTAAATTCAGGTGCTTTGTTTTTACACTATTCACCATGTCATTTCACAGTTACTCTGCAAGGTAAGATCTCCTCTAAGACAATTGTAAGGAAGGGGGTGGAGGCCAAGAGGGAAGCATCCATGCTCAGAGACACATGACCAGAGGCAGAGTTGAGTACACTGGCTAAATATGAGGGAAAGTGAGGTCTGTCTCTGCGGGAGAAAAAGGCCAGACCACACCTGTGGCCAGGGCCGTGGGCTCTGATTCCAGGCACTCTGCTGCCTCTGTGCATATGTGCATTGAGCTTACACATTGTAGTTACAATTTAAACAAGTACATAAAGCCCATATGGTGGAACCTGCACCTTGCTGTAGGTAGGGACAGTTATTAAAAGTATCTCCTTACATTTCATTATTTATCCACTTGTCACTTAGGTGTCCACTTGTTTTTGTTCTGTATCTAACCTGCCATCCAAGCATACTGTAGCATCCCCAAGAAAAGAAGCCAAACCCTCTGTCTAATGCTGATGTATATGGATAACAGATAACTCAAGACTGAGACAGTATACACACACACACACACACACACACAGAGAGAGAGAGAGAGAGAGAGAGAGAGAGAGAGAGAGAGAGAGAGAGGGAGAGAGAGAGGGAGAGAGAGAGGGAGAGAGAGCCATAATTCTGATTCTTTGGGATTAAACTAGGAGGAAAACTGTGTACATCCTGTCCTTTGAAAATGCATAATATGTGCTGGCTTGAAGCTCACACAGGTCACCAAGCCTGCCACAATTCAGAGATACCAAGAAACAAAGTGAACAACTATTAGAGAGAAGCCAAGGAAAAAGGGAAGTGTAGTAAAACATAGTTAAAAAAAAATCCCAGTGCAGGGTTTCTACCTGCCTTAAACCACTTATGTTTCTGGATGAAAGCACACACTCAGTCTTTATATTTTTAAACATGCCTTAGGCAGCACAATAGCTGGGCAGCTGCCTACCCTCCATGCTGTGAGAATCCACCTTCTCACCAATAATCCCAAGCCACCGCTCACTATTTACTATGCTGCTATTGGCTCCAATTGGCCAGCCCACATGGCCACAATTTCTTTACTCCTACCCCAGGGCAGCTCTCTCACTCCCTCCTGGTCATTATTCTTCTGTCATGGTGGCTCTTCCCGTCCTCTTGGTGCCCTCTCTGACTCGAGCCCTGGAAGACCTCCTCCCCATCTACATCTCTTCTCCCCAACTATTAGCTGTTGGCATCTTATTTATCAATCACAATTAACTTGGGGGCAGGCTCCCAGGATCTACTTGCAGATTCTAGGCTTTGGGGCCCACACTTAACATTGCAATAGTCAGTAAAAGACAGAGAGAGAGAGAGAGAGAGAGAGAGAGAGAGAGAGAGAGAGAGAGAGAGGATAAAAAGAAGGAGGAGAAAGAAAAAGTTTTGAAGGAAGAAAGGAACAAACGAACAAACAAATGAAGGAATTTCTGCCCCCGTTCATATGCCTTTAAGGCTTATTCTTAAAACACATTGTGACATCCTTCCAGTGACATTTCCCTGTTCCCCAATGCTTAACTTTGGAGGGTCATTGCAGCCAGTGTCAGCCACCATGTGGAGAAACCCTCTGATTTTTCTTTAAATGAGGTAAGAATCAAGTGTTTCTCCAAGAGTCAGAGTCACACATTAGAAGCAGAAGACGTGAGTCCTCTGCAAAGCTGTCAAGGAGGTTTCTATTTTTGGCCTCCAGTCTGTTTCAGCATCAATGAAGGAAAGCGAGCCCTAACACACACACACACACACACACACACACACACACACACACACACACACACACACACACAGAGAGAGAGAGAGAGAGAGAGAGAGAGAGAGAGAGAGAGAGAGAGACAGAGAGAGACAGAGAGAGAGAGAGAGAGACAGAGAGAGACAGAGACAGAGAGAGACAGAGAGAGAGAGAGACAGAGAGAGAGACAGAGAGAGACAGAGAGAGAGAGAGAGGCGAATTGTTGAGGGCATTTGTAATATCTGCGGATGGGACACAAAAGGCTCTTGTGTGTATCAGATGGAGGAGAAAACGGGAAACAAAGGGGAAGTCTGCAGGCAGAGGATTTAACATTCATGTATGCATTCATTCAGCAAATATTTGCTGAGTGCCTACTTGAGGCAGAGCCCGGCCCAGGGTGATCGTACTGAGGTATAAATATTAAAGAGGCCCAGCTCCTGCCCTTACCTCACAGTCAAGTGCAGGAGATGAGACATGTACATATTTATTATTTAGTAGTGTCGTACAAACATTTGAGCCAGGAGTCTGTGGGCTAAAAGGCTACATTAGTCATGCTACAGAGAACGATGGCCCAGATCCCACTGGTCCCACATTATCAGTCACCTCATGACACCAGCCCTTACTATAAACTAACAGTGTGTGTTGGGTTCAAATCTAAACTCCGAGTTTCAGCTTGCAAGCCTCTCTCCTTTAGAGGACAATGGATCCCAGAATACCCCAAAACCTTTGTATTCGATGGTAGAGTTCAACATAGACTCTGGGTTTCAGCTCGCAAGCCTCTCTCTTTTAGAGGACAATGGACCCCGGAATACCCTGAAACCTTTGTATTCGATGGTAGAGTTCAATATAGTAATGTAAGTGATTTCCAAAAGTCTAGGAGGCATTGTCCAGGTGACTGGCACAAAGCTTCTGGGGACACAGGCATAGATTTGCTTCTCAATAGTGCCCATGGGTTCTGTGACCAAGGAGCCCCTCTGAATCTGTCCACCATAACGTGACAGGAGATGGGTTCTCTAAAGGAATGTCATAAAATGCTCAGAACGAAGAGCTTAGAGGACAGCATCACCACGGCCACTTTGTGTTCAGAGTCCAGGCTATGTACAAGGTGCAGGTCATGCTGACAATTCTTGATTCTTCTTTAGTCTTGGGTGATGTGAAGTTAGCCACTGTGTTGCTCTGTTTCTTGTTTGCACTGTGGGGCTGACATAGACATAAGATTGGCCACATTAAACTGTCGGTGCGTGGCCTGCTGGGAAGAAGCACATTCACCTACTAATCAGCCATCACCATCACCTCTCTCCATAACCTTTCCATCTCTCCAAAGTGAGATTCCGTTCCAATAAAACAATTCACTCTCCGTACCTCCTTTTCTAGTCCCTGATTTCACCACCCTACTTTCTGTCTCTGTGGATTTGTCTACTCTAAGTACCTCATATAAGCAAATTTATTCTGTATTTTTTTTCTTGCATCCTTTGTTTATCAAAGATATAGGATCAGAATTTCATCCTTTTTGAGAGCTGTATAATATACCATTGTTTGTACACACTGCATTTTGCTCATCTATTCACATTTTGATGGATATTCTATGATATATATTTCTACTTGTGGAGTATTGTGAACGATTCACTGTGAACATGGGCATGCAAATATTTGCTTCACTATCTTGTTTTTGATATAATGCTTTCGAACTATTGAAAGTGCATTTGTAAAATAGTCTCTTCTTCCTATGAAGGATCATATAAGAATTGATGGGGTAACTTCCTTTTAATTCTTTGATTTTGATGGGAATATTGGAAATACTCTTGTTTTTGCTCTCATGGGTATTTTTTTTTTGAATGTCTAGAAGAGTGATACTTCATTCTGTGTGACCTGCAAACTGATAATGGGCGCCAGACTTTACAATGACCAATAAAGAATCATAAGAGCAATAATAGTCCATGATATATGAGAGTTATGTTTGTAAATAATTTCTAAATTTGAGTTTATTGGAGCACTGCCACGACTATTCATTTTTACATTGTGTGAGACGGCCTTCAAACGACAAAGAAAGAGCTGAACACCTCTGCCAGAGACCATCTGGGCCCAAACCCTAAATAATTATAATTTGGCAATTTTGAAAACAAATGAACAAACAAAAAAAGCCAGCAGCTGACAGAAATATTTGATCTACTCTCACTTCTTCATCCATGTTTGGGAAAATCCAGGACAGTGTCATGTCAGGCCAGATATTATAGCCCTAAGAGTTCCTAGAAGTAATCCAGGCACCTTTGAGCTTCTAAACGTGCCCCATTGTGATGCTGGGTACAGCACAGTGGCTTACCATAAAGCGCCAGGTGGTGGACCACCCTGACATCATTCCACATCGGCCTGTGGTCTCAGCCTTCTCTGCTGCATCTTGACCCGGCAGGCTCACTCAGAGAGGGTCTTTAACAGGGTCACCTCAGTTCATGTGCTGACCTTGCCCGTGGTTGCTTAAACATGATAGCCTACGATGGAACATTTCCCCACTCCTTTGGGGATGACGCCTGTATCCTAACTTAGCTCCACAGAGCTGGCTTCTGCTCTCTCTCTCTCTCTCTCTCTCTCTCTCTCTCTCTCTCTCTCTCTCTCCACATTCATCTTTCCACCCTCACCTTCCTCACTTTACTCCTTGTCATCCATGTCTCAAATACTTTACAAGTCCCAGTCTGACAATCTGCCTGCCTCCTGCCCTCTGTTCCCTCCACTGCACACGCGCACTCCCTAGCACAGACAGAAGCCATAAAGACTCACCGAGTACACTTGAAGCACAGAGTCAGCCTTGCAGTCCTGAACTTGTATCTGAGGTTTCTATTTAATGTTCTGTCTTCCCTTCTGGAGATTAAAAGGGAAGAAGAAGAAAAGGAGAGAAATATATCCAACAAGTCTTTAGTGGTGTTGGGTATCATGGCGTGTGACGTGACTTCTGCCCCTGCTTCGCTGAACCATGACACGGATGTCAAAGAGAACTAAAGATAAATGTGAGCAAAGGGGGAGAGATACAATTTCATTCATTTCTTCTTTTTTTTTCACTCAGTTCAGTGGCTCAAGTGTCAACAATGACATCAGAGAGCCAATAATAAAATCTCCTTCTTGATCTCTAGTAGCTAAGGGTCTGAGAAGAACAAATTTGGACCTAAATTGAAAAGGGATATTACTAAGACAGTGCTTTCAAAACTTAAGGTCACAATTCATGAATGAGCATGAAATCCATTCAGTGAGCTATAGCCAGCATTATTTACAAAAGAGAAGGAGGAGGAGGAAGGGGAGGAAGAAAAGAAGGAGGAGAAAACGCCGATATGCACAGGGAACTTGCTGCTGCTTCATGATTTTTGTGTACCGTGTGTGTGTGTGTGTGTGTGTGTGTGTGTGTGTGTGTGTGTGTGTGTGATAAATTACAATAGGATTTTCACAATGGATTATGATCAAAGAACTTGAAAACACCACATTAAAACATCCGAATTTCATATATGAGTAGAGAGGAAAATGCGGTTTATAAATTTTACATCAAATATTTATATTTAAAATAAAGATATGATATTCATAGATGTTCTCAGCTCCTAACTTATAGAAACACAAGTTGATGGCCTTTGTGCTGTTTTTAAAACATGTCTGCACATTCTTTGACATTGCTTCCATTAAAAGGCAGGATCTATCTCCCCTTTCTTTGAATTTTATTGGGCTCTGTGACTGCTTTCTCCAAACAGTACCAATAATATAATACAATGGGATTTTGAGACTAGGTCATAGAAAGCCATGAAAGTTTCCATTCTGTTTGTAGAGGCTTTGACCTCCATAGAAATTTAGCTTCTCCACTGTCCAGGTGGACACTACAGTCACTGAGCTCATCTGAGCCAACCCCAGCAAGGCCTAGATCTGTGAGGGAAGCCATTTTGGGTCCTTTATAACAAACCATCCTTCAACCAAGCAGGATCATGTGAATTCATTAATGCTTTGTAGAAGATACAAAACTCTCAGAGAATCAAAGCTCAAATTACTGTCCAATAACACTGGGACACAGAGTAAAAGTGAATGCCATCATAAGTCACAAGGTGGTTGCAAAGCAGGTGAAACAAAATGGCAGATGCCCAACATGCATGTTAAAAATAGTGTTTTTCACCTAGAGGCATGATTCACCGAAAGGACATGAGGACAATTTAGTAACAGCATAAATTTATCCTAAAATAGGAAAAAAAAAAAAAAAACAGACTAGGAAATATCATAACACATAGGTCACAAGAAAAGTAGTTTTGAGACACTTCTACACATATGCAAATATGTATGTATATACATAATATGAATATTGGGTTTTGATATCTTTTTCACTGTGAATTACAAAAATTTTTGAGTAGTATATTAAAACATCTGAATTTATTATGAAACAGGCAAGAAATTATTTAATAAGATTATCAGATAATAGACACCAAAAAGGAGGGTCTTTAAACATTTTCCAGGCCTTGAATTCACAAAGCCATGAATCAGTGCCATTTGCTTGTTGTCATTATCGAAGCTTGTACCACTTCCATGTGTTCTTGGAGCTGTTTCTGCCATGATGCCTAGATATCATAACTATCATTTCTGAGTCATGGTGTTTTATCGTAAAGTGTATAAAGCAGTATGCTTTAAAAAGAAAATATTTTCCAGTGTTTATTCTGACAGGACATTCCGAAGCTAGAATAATGAACTCACAGCTACACTAATTGGTTCCTACCTAATAGTAAAGTCTTGTCATATTTGAATTCTGCATTCAAATTCTCTTCACTCCTACTTATTGGACAGATCAGACCTCTGAGTCAATGCTTATCAATTCAGCTAATAGAAAGCTTCTTGAGGGTGCAGTGTTGCTCAAGGGAGACTGCAGAAAAATTATTTTTATTGGGAATCACAGACTCAGATCCTGGTGTTTTGTAATGAATTAGGTTACAATAACTAAAACGTAAGGAGCATTTTTGGGGAACTGTTATTTAGTTGCCTTCCTGTTGGTTTTCCTGTCCTTTCCTAATGTGTATTAGCCAAAGAGCATCAGACTTTCTAATGAGGTAGACTTTGAATAGCCATCCAAAACCCTGAAATCCCTAAAGGTAAATTCTGGAACCTCAAGATCTCCTGTCAGAGAACTTGTCTCCCCCGAATTATTTTTATCAAGCCATCTTCTTTTGGATACGTTCCTACCAATAAATTAGTAATAACAATTCATGTCTTTTGGTTTGGTTTATTGGGGAAGAAATTATGTGATTGTTGTAGTATTGAGCATCTCAGTCCGCAGCATGACACTTGCATATCTCAGTGTGATAGCATTGGGGGCTCCCTCAGACCAAGAGGAGGAGGCATTGAAAGAGGATCCTCAGAACAGGTACGCATATTCAGAGAGTGACATATACCAAGCCTGTTCTACCAAACACCCATTGGGAGCCATTAGGTGTGTGTGTGTGTGTGTGCGTGTGTGTGTATGTGTGTTGTACACTGTGGTATATGAGGAACAGAACAGATGAGGAATACCCCCGTCTTGCCTCAGTAGAGCCACACCCCAATGAGTCCAGAAAGAGCCTCTACTCTAGTGAAAAGAGCTTGTTCCCTGAGATAGAAGGTTTGCATACCACACTTGTCTGATCTCCCTCTAGTGGAATCTGGAGGACACTGGAGCAGGTTTGAAATCTTGGTGTTTTGTGGGGCATGCCACACAGGTACATTACTCCACCCAGGGACCATGTGTGAAGAAGGATCTTATGCATTTCTTATGTATTTCTGACAGTAAAAATATTCAGAGTATCAATTCTGTCTTCTGGAGGATATACCCAGTCAGTACAGAAGTCAGCATACAATATAGACTGTGAATATTTACTGTGGGCAATACAGTTTGTATGCCTAGCACTGTGCTATGTATTAAAATAATAAAAAAAAAAAAGAAACACAGCCCCTGCCCTGTTGTGGCTCAGAGCTAGCTCAGAATAGCCAAGCAGACAAAATGGTCTAATGGAACACATCACACAGGTAGGAGGTGAGCTCCCAGTGGGATAGCACTGGGAGCACCCTCAGACCAAGAGGAGGGGGCATTGGAAAGAGGATCCTCAGAACAGGTATGCGGAAAGAGATATGAGATATGAGATGGCATACTGCAGTTTGCTTCATGGAGTGGAGCCAAACTACTGCATTTTAGGAGATAATGAAAGAAAATAGGCTGTGAGGGAACCTGAAGAGAGGGCTTCCTATGCCTTCTAAGCATCTGGGATTCTTTCACAAACGTTATGAATTGCTAATAAGACAAGCATAGAAGTGATGCATCTCTGCATCCTTTAGAAAACATGTTTTAAATTCCATTTTACATACAGAAAAATTTCATAAATCGTAAGTGCGTAATTCAGTGAATTAGAAATTATACTAGAGGTGGGTATTTCGCTGCTTCACAGTAACTTTGTATCATTGGCTGCTATCCTGTTTTGATGCAATGCCTGTCTATGAAAGGGAATCTGTACTGCAGCTTCTGCTGCAGACGAGAACACCTAACCTGGATTAAACTATGACAAAGCAGATTCTGAGACAAGTCTGAAGATGCAGAAGAATTCTTGTAAGCAAGATATTGCTATATGGGGTGCAGTGGTCAGCCTTGCTTTTGGCCAAGGACTGGGTTTACACCAAGTGGTGATGGGTAGGGAAGAAGTCAGACCAACATGAGAAAGAGCCCAGGATCAGCGGCACATCAGGCCTTGCTCAAAACAGCCTCAAGTGGGTGACAGTGCCACTCCAGCACCCAGAGACTGACCCCCTCTGTTTTGCATATTACACCTTCCAATGACCAAACTCCACCAGGCTAGAGGTCCCTATCTCTGCCTCGGCCACTGCCTCTCCTGACCAGTGTATTCTGGGTAGTGTTTGGGTCTTGTGCTTACTGATAACATTCTGCTCATTTCTGACTCTAATTCATAACTCTTCTCTCATGGCCTCTGAAGGATTGGAACAATTTTCCCTGTAGAAACTTCCAGTAGTGCTATCATCTGCTATCGAGGCTGTGACAAACGATAAAGCTTACTATGAGTAATTTGTGAGCCATTGTTAAGCTTGTTTAGCAGAGCAGTGCCACAAAGTGCTGGCCAGCCTGCCTTCTGTCCATCCTGGTCCAATTGGCTGGGTCGCGTCAGTAGGATGGGTGACACAGAACATGGAATTATATTTCACAAGAAATGACTCAGCTTGCTATCTAGACAGGGACTGTGAGCTTGGAAATTTTTCCTTCCAAGTAGAGAATTGAAGGAGACACCTTACAGTTGATGGCTTTCCATATCTGTTGATTTCACAGTCACGGATTCAACCAACTGCAGCTTGAAAATATTTTTCAAAGTGTATCTGTACTGAATATGTAGAGTTCATTCTTGTCATTGTTCCCTAAACCGTACAGTCTCTTTAGGTAGGTTTATGTTGTACCCAGTGTTATGAATAACCAGGACATGAGAGGACGCCGCTGACTACATGGGAACACCATGCTACTTCATATAAGGGGCTTGATTTGGTAACTGTGGAGGTCCTGTAGCCAATGCCCACTGGACACCTAAGGACAATTCATTTGTTTGATAGATGACAATCTGCTTTAAATAAAACACTTAAGGGTACTCCCAAAAGACAGTAAAAGGACAGAATGCCTCTTACTGTGACATCTCTGTTCCCTCCAGACTGTGTCCCTCCCCTGCACAAAGCCCCACAGAATCCATCCCCACCCCCACCCACAGCCCTGCACTGAGCCCAGACTGTAGCCTGATCTCCCTGGTACAAAAAATAAATAAATAAAAGGAGCTGCCTGATCAGACCCCTACTCCTATTCAGTATCAACTTAAATTCTTTCCTGCTTGCAGTTGAGCCATTCCAACCCCCACCCCACCACCAGTCACTCAAATAAGCTCTGCAGCTGTTTCCTCAGTTCAGAAGATTGGCACCTGCTGTTTGTAATACCCACAACTCTCCTCACTAAGCTTCCGTGAGTGAATTTTGTTCCAACCCGAATATCAGTACCCCCAAGAGATCCTTCCTATTGGTGAATCAAAATACCCAGAGGCAACCCTGAAACACACTGAACTTGGAAGAACTATTGACTAAGAGAGCATATGAGAGTCACAGTAAAAGCCAGGGAAAGTCTGAGGCAGGCACCACTACAAATGTATTCAGATAAAGCTCCTCTGCACACAGCTGCTTGTATCTATGTGCTCTGTGCCGTGAACAAAATAGACTAAAGCAAGCTGATAGTTAATGTGACCTTAGCCCTGGGGTTCACAAGAACTCACACTTTTCATTTAACAGAGTGGGGCGGGGGGGGGGAGGGTTGAGGGAAGAGCCAAGTATAAGTGAGATGAGCCCTGTGTTCCTGAATCTGCCTTCAGCTGCCACAATGACTGAGAGGTGCCTGGGGAGATAGCGAAAGGGGCGCTAGAGCCAGGGATGAGCTGGGGCTGTTTGAGAAGCAGAGGTAGATCAGATCCCAGAACAGGTAGAAAAAAAGGTAAGTGTAGGCTTAGGCAGATTACACTTAGCCACAGTCAATATGTGGATTTCATTTCCCTTGCTACAGGATGTGCCGAGGTGTTTCAAACAGCCAAGGGACATGCAGGTCTCTCGGTCTTCAAAGAGTGCTCTGGGTGCTATATGGGGAACGGAGGACAGAAGAATGTTTGTAATTGAAAACACTGTCTACATGCTTAGAAGTCTAGGTTGTTCCCAGGAAGACTTTAAATGCTTCACAAGCCCCAGTTCACCAAATCCTTCAATAGTCCACAACAGGGATCCACCCCCCACCTTCTCTGTGAATGAGACAATTGAGTTCAGTAGCTTTTCAGAGGTCACACAGTTGGTAGGCAAGCTGAGCTGGTTCTCCGATGGAGGAAGTGTGAATTCAGAGTCTGGGCTCATAACAAGCAGGGTAAAATAGGCACAGTTATTCCTGCCTTCCCAACTGACAAAGGACTGCTTTGAGCTTAAAATAGCATGCGCTAGTAAAGTGCTGTGAATATTAAGAAGGGCACTGTGCGAATTTAACAATGCCATTATATCGTATAAATATAACTCATTAGACAAAGTATAATGAATTGGCTCCTAATCTTCTGTATATTATGGTTAAAAGAAGCACTAATATTTGCAGCAAGAAAAACAATTAGCACATTCATTAAGTCGAGTCCTGCTTACACTTTGCTCATTAACTCTAATCATCTATGAAATACTTGAACTAAGCTAACACGTCAGCCCCAGAGCCATTAGTGCCTGTCAGCAGATAGGAGGCTTTAACTTTTAGAGAATGTTTTCGTTTTACAGACTAACAAAGAGCCCAGCTCAGTCATCATCTTCCCTTAATGATATATGTGATCACGATATTGAATAGAATTTAAGCTCACAAATTATTCTTCTCCACAACAGCACCATAAGCTGGACCGTAATTAGTGGTCACATTTATTTCCCTGTTCTTCACTAAATATTATAACTCCTCTTTAGCCTGTCATCAGCAATATACAGTCTAAAATAGAGGACAGGAGCATGTCTAATGTGTAGCTTCTATGTATAAGTCAATGTGGAAAACTCTACGTGAGATGCTGGGTAACCAGGCACACTTAGAAGAGTGTTCCCAAATCTTCTGAGAATCACAAACACCTTGAAGTGTTTGTATTCAGCATTGACTTCCTCCCAAGGAAAATGGGAATCTATATGTACACTATTTGAGAGTATCACAAACTCCTAATATAGAATCTGTTAGCAGTCAGAATGGCACATGAAGAATTTGTACTTTAACTTGCTTTGACTATGTAGAGACAACTAAAGCTTATGCCTAATTATAAAGTCCCTTCTTGAAAGAAGAATGGTAGTTAACAGACACACAGGAAAGGCAGAAGTAGAAAACTTACTACTGGGAAACATTTAACACAGTTTGGACTTTCTTATGTTATATAAGAAATTGGATTCTGTTTGGAAAAATGTCATTTTTACGGGGTGTATGCTAAGATATTCAAGGGTAAAAGGTCATAATGGTATAACTTACATTGGAAATATTTAACAAAGCAGATGATTGATTGGTACATGCATACATATATACATACATTCATACATATACCATACATACATACATACATACATACATACATACACCATACCAGAATACATACATATATACATACATCATACATACACCATACATACATACATCTACCATATATACACCATACATACATACATACATACACCATACATATATACATACATACATACATACATACATGTAGGGTTATGGGGTCCGCTTCTGCTCCACCACAGGGCTCAGCTGCTCGGGGAGGTAGGACATGGGAGTTTTGACCGAGCTTAGCCCACACTGTTGCTGGGAGGGTGTCAGGCCATATAGCAGCCCCAGGGGTGGGGAAGCACAGTCTGAGGTGTGGGACAGCCAGAGCTGGCTCAGGGGTTCCCAGGCCTGCAGGGAAGCTGGGGCCATCTGGTTCTCAGGCTCTCGGACACCCAATTCCCTCTGGATGCTGCAGAAGAGCTGAGAACAGAGTGGGGGCCCACAGACTGAATCTAACCCAGGGCTGAGGGGGAAAAGAGGGGAGTTCCGGCTGGTCCTGCAGTGGTGGGTCCTTGGCTTGTCGGTGGTGGCAGGTTTGGCTTGGCTTGGCAGCCATGGCTTGGCTGGGAGCGCAGAGTCCTATGGGAGATTAGACAGCAGCTCTTTAAGCAAAGGCCTTCTCCATGGCTCAACACGCGAATCCCAATGAAAAGAGGCAGTCCATGGTTTTAAGGCACTTATTGTTATTGCGGAAAGTGGATGAGTAAAACCGTACCCTGCTTCTCAGGGCCGGTCTGAGGTTAAATACGTTTTTCAGGGAGGAGTGTCTGGGAAGGAGAGTTTATTGGTAAGTCCTCCAGGCCTTTAGATACTTCATTAAAATGGAGATCTGTCTTGAGCCTACCTGTGGAGGGGTTTGGGGATTGCCCTTTTGTGACTGAAGGCCACAAATCTATGGAGGGCTGCAGTCTCGTGCCAGGAGCCTGGTGGCTGGAAACCAGGCAAAATGCTTACTGTCCCTTTAGGGTCACTGGGGTTTCTAGCCTTAGCTCAACCAGGAACCAGGCTGCCTTTCACAGTCCTACACACACATACACCATACATACCTACATACATACAAACATTTGATAGGTGATAGAGAATGGATGAGGTAAATATAGGGAAATATTATACTAGGTGGTGGAAATGGACATGGTAGTCACACTTGTGATGCCAACTCTCAGGAAGATTGTGAATTTGAGGCTGGTCTGGATTTATACATTGAATCTCTGTTAAAAGAGAAAGCAGGGAGAGGAGGAGGTGAGTGGGTAATATATATATGGCCTTCATTCTACTGTTCTTGCAATTTTCTCATTGTTAGAAAAATTTTATAATTGTTATTTGTAGGGGAAAGATAATAGTTTTTGAGTGTTTGAGATTTGGGATAGAAAGCCTTAATATAATTTTAAAATTTAAGTAGTGAAAGTTGAGCCTGCATGTATAGTCTAAAGGAGGGGTTGATATTACTAGATTCAAATAGAAAGTAATTTTCAGATTTGTTCCAGAAATAAGATTAGAGAAGAGGCCCTTGAAGAGGAAATTATCATATAATATTATAAATTACCTCAATCTACCTTAAGTCAACTGAAACTTCTTTGATATTAGTATGTTTAATATAAAAACACTATTATACTGTATAAATATAACTTGTTAATGTATAATGAATGGATTCCTAATCTTCTGCATATTGTGGTGGTTTAAGGCAGCAAAAACAAAGTGGCTGAAGAGATGGCTTAGCAGTTAAGAGCACTAAATGCTCTTGCAGATGATACAGCACCCATACTGTGGCTCACGAACGCACACCCGTAACTCCAGTTCCAAGGTATCTGACTCTGACTCCCTCTTCTGGCACCTTCTGGACACAAAGAATGCACATGGTGCACATATATACAGACAAGCTCTCATACACATAAAAATAATAAAAGCAGCAAAACGAAACAGTCAGCATACTAATTAAGTAGAACCCTACTAAACTTCAACCAACAAATTATAAATGTTATTAAAAAAGTGTGGCCAGTTAATGGTTTTATGAGAACTTGAGAACACTGCCAGCCAAGGCAGCAGAGCTGGTGTTGACAAGACCCTCCACTATAAACAGAACTACTGATGAAAACAATGTTAGTGACTCACCACAATACACAGCAAAAGCTGAGAGAATGGAAAGATGTGCCACACTCCTTGGTGGGAAAGCCGAGCACTGCAAAAAAAATTTAAGTTTTCCCAGATATATATAGAAAGCCAATGTGATTCCAATCAAATTCTAAGATGAATTTATTGATTTAATGTATATCAGTGTTTTGTCTATATGTATATCTGTGCACCAGAAAAGGGCATCTGATCCCATGGGACTACAGCTACAGACAGTTGTGACCTGACATGTGGGTGCTAGAAATTGAACTCAGGACCTCTGGAAGAGTAGCCAGTGCTCTTAACTGCTGAGCCATCTCTCAGCCCCTCCAATCAAATTCTTAACCACATTTTCCATGGATCTTGATAAGGCAATAATAAGAGTTTATATTGAAGTCTGAGGTTGACAAGAGTGGAAATAATTTAATAATAATAATACTATAACATGTCTCAGCACTCACTAGGGGATGATCACAAAAACTATGTGACATTGGTGTAAGAATAATACAACAAAAGGAGTCCAGAGGGTGCCTGGGCACATATGAAAATAGTAATGAATTGGAATGGGACTTCACATATTAGTGAAAAATGATGAGAATTTGAATAAGTGGTGCTTGAAAATTAGCTAGATATATTGAAAATATAAAATGACTCCCCTTACAAAATAACTTACTGTCTATTGTATTCAACTTAAAGTTTCAAATATAACTTTTTGGTATTGCCTTGGGAAATAATATTTTCAATATGATTCTAAAACATTTTAAAATTGATTCTTTAGGCTGCAATAACGTAATAGACTTCTTTTAAAAAATGTTTAGTTCTGTGTCTGCATATGTCTGTCTGTGGTACTGATGTGTGAGTGCAGTTGCCACCAAGGCCCAAGAAAGCTTCAAATCCCTGTTATAACCAGAGTTTTAAACAGTTGTGAGCCAACCAATGTGAGTACTGGAAACTGAACTTGGGTCCTCTACAAGAGCAGCAAGCATTATAAACCACTGAGCCATCTCTCCACCAGTAAAAGGTATTGTCAGGTGAAAGTAACCACTAATTAGTGGGATGTAGTTTCAATTCATATAATAAAAAGGAGATTAGGTAGATGCTTAGCCGCTCATAAAAATGAAAGATAAACAATTTAATGGGCAAACGTATGAACAAATATTTCTGTGAAGAGAAAACACAAAGAGCCAATAAGCATATGTAGTATTCCCTTTATTTAAAATTGATAGAGTGTAAATTGAAACCATAAATAAAAATCACATTGAAAACCACCAGACAGACAGAAATCATAAAGTCAGACTCTATAGTAGCATTAGCAAGACTATGGAGTGTTAGAACACATATACAACTGATGAGAGCATCTCATGTTTCATTCAGTTTCCACTAGAGTTTTTTAAAAGCCACCCCCAAAAAACTCATGTAAGAACTTATAGATCAAACTCCCCATAATAGGAGAAAATATGCTACATTTGTTCAATGAAATGCTATAATATAATAATATAATATAATATTGGAAAAGAGTGAGTCAAATGAACCATTGCTTCAATATTCCAACGTGGATGACAAAATTGATAACAGAGATGTTTGTTTCCTGTCTGTTGCTGTGATCAGACACCCTGACAAGGGCAGCTTAGGGAAAGAGCTTGTTTTAGCTGTCAGTTCACAGTTTCAGTCCCTCGTTTCAGGAAAGTCACAAGAACAGGAACTAGAGAAGGTAAATCATGTTACATCTGTAGTGAAGAAGTAGAGAAGAATACACATGCTGGTTTGCTTTCTTTACGCTTCTGTGATTCAGGGTCCTTGCCTAGCAAAAATGCCAGGAACAAAGAGCAGGTCTACCCACCTCAATTAGCATATTCAAGATATTCCCCTCAAAGACACACCCACAGGCCTTCCCAACCTAAGTAATCCCTCAAGGATTTATCAAGTTGACAATTAAAACTAACTATCACACACATAAAATCCAAAAGATTTCACTTTTGCAAAGTTTAAGAATATGCACAAAAAAAGCAATGTGTTTTTTAGTAATGCATACACACGCAATCAAGCATAAAGAGAAGCAAAGAAATAAACTCAAAATTCAGTACTTCAGGGCTTAATATAAATTTTGTTTTGTTGTTAGTGATGGTGTTTCATTGGTTTTGGTTTTTTGTTGTTGGTGGTGTTTTTGTGGTTGTTTGTTTGTTTGTTTTTCTGGGGCAGGGTTTCTCTGTGTAGCCCTGGCTGTCCTGGAACTTGCTCTGTAGACCAGGCTGCATCTAACTCAGAAATCCACCTGCCTCTGCCTCCTACCTGTCTATACCATCATCACCTGGCTTGTTTCTTTCTTTCTTTTTTGTTTTTTAAGACAGATCATGAGGCACTGTGTTGTTAAGATGTTCTGCTGAGTCACTCAGACTTCTCCACCTCAGACACTTCCTCAGGCTGCTGCAGGTGACACAGTCAGATGGTTGGTGGAACTCCCACTTCTGAGGTCCAATGTTCCAACTGTGTTTAGAAACTGCCAAGTGTTTCCTGCAAGTCAAACCCCACCCCATTGAGAACCACTGCTCCACATGTCCATTTTTCCCATACCCCCTTCGTGTGGGTAAATGTCTACTATTGTTTTTTTTTAATTATTAAAGGTTCTAAAACATTTTGTGGACCAAACAACTAGTTCAAATGAGTGCGGCATGAGACTGTTGGAGGCAAGCAGAAGACCGTGTTAGCTCCCCAGTGATTCTTCGACACCCCCTCATGAGCATGATATTCTGCGGTCTCTAGCTGATCCCTCAGGCAGGTCCCATGGCTTTTTGATCTGGCATTTTAATGTGGTTAAACCTAATAAATGGAGGAGATTTATCAACCTTCGGGGTAGACACTCAGATAATGAACATGTCATTTCTTCCCAACTGAAGCAAGGATTTAATAAAATTGTAATCATAGTCTCGGCAGTTTCATTAACCTTCATAATGATTCCAAAATTAATTTGAGAAGATAAAAAGTTGAAAAAGATAAGAAAGAGAGGGAATGGAGACTTGCTCTATTAGAAACAGGACTTCACACGAACGCAAAATAATTAAGATAGTGTTTGGTGAGACAGATGATCTAATGGAGGCAAACAGAGCCCAGAGTAAGAACCATGGAAAATCCATCAAGATAAGCTACAGTGACACATTAGTTCTGAACTCCACCATTTAGCACTTAGTTTTCTTCTCGCTCAGAGTCCACTGTTAGCATGGATGGATGAATGTATGTTTGTGCGCATGCGTGCATGCATGCGTGCGTGCGTGCGAAGCTCTGGCAGCCCTGGCTCAGGCTCTGCCATCTCATGCTCTCCTCTCACCTCTAGCTCACAGAAGAGAGCTGAGAGACAGAAAGAAGACTTCCCAGTTCCATCTGAGAACTGGCGAATCATTTCTGTTTGGGTCACTGGCCATTGCTGCCACGCTGCCCAGGAGCTGATCAGCAGAGACTTGAGTGTCTCCAGGAAGAGCAGTAAAGAGTGAGCACCAGCAGTGCTCACAATAAGTACTCCATGGTTCGTGCTCTGAGCTCTATTTTCCTTTGTCTACCCAAACACTGTTGCCAATACCCGGGTTGCAGATCATGAATAAAAAAAGGATGTTTGAAAAGTAATAATAGGTCAACTGTTTTTCATCTAAAAAAATAAGATAAAAATAAAAATTGGATACTTAACTCACATTGTGACTCCAAATGGATTGAAGGTTTAGATGTGAGTAATAATAAACTTAAGTAAAAACTAGCACTTGCTGTCTTCACTAAATGGAACAAAAATTTGGTTAGCAAAATAATGAGCACCAGTTGTAAAGGAAGTGACTGATAAATTCAAGTAGCAACAAAACAAGGAACAGTGTTTTAAAATAAAGCAGACAAGACACTTGGGTTACAAATAACAGGATGTTGAACTGTATTTGGAAACCTAAATCCCGCATGCAGTGAATAAGGGGGAAAGGGGAAAATCACTAAAAGGATGAATCAAATGAACAGGCAAGTCCCCTGCCAGGCACAAGATGTTTACTGGGACATCGGAGATAATAGAAAAACGGAGAAATAACGGAACATTTCCTAGAAAAACATTCTCTAATCTAGCTCTAACAATGGAATTCTAAACCAGAGTTAAAGCAACAATCACACTCTGCCCACAACAATGTGGATAAAAACTAGGAAAGATAATGTTTGGTCAAAACACAGTGTTTCCATACATTTTTAATCTGTGTATTGGTTTTTATATACATGTTATAAGGTCTAATAAAAAAACAATAGAAAGACTCAAGTCAGAGTCAAGATTAGGGTTGCCCTCAAGGCGGAAGGACAAACAGACTTTGAAAGTCCTTCTCAGCTTTACACCGAGTAGTTTGTCCTCCTCCCTCTTTTTGAGGAGAAGCATTTTGCCAAAGCAAAAATGGAAAATTAGCAAGACTGGTTGAACCTTGGTAGTTAAGAACTGTATGTTATTCTGCTGTCTAGACTTTCCTTTCAATTAAGAATATTTCTTTTTTAAAAATTTATTCATTCATTTTACAACTTAATATCAGTCCTTGCCCTCCTCCCAGTTCCTCCTCACACAAGTCCTTCTTCCCATCCCACCTTCCCCTTCTCTTTTGAGTAGGGGAAGCCTCCCTCTGGGTGTCACCCCCCCACACTAACACCCCACCTACCACCACCACCCTCCACATCAAGTCAATGCAGGACTAGACACATCCTCTCCCCCTGAGGCCAGACAAGGTGGTCCATTTAGGGGCTCAAGAGCCACAGGCAGGCAGGAAACAGGCTCAGGGACAGCCCTGTTCCCATTGTTGGGGACCTGAATGAAAGCTGCTCATCTGCTACATATGTACAAGGGGTCCCTAGGTCCAGCCTATGCTTACTCTTTGGTTGGTGACTGAGTCTCTGGGAGACCCCAAGGGTCCAGGATAGTTGACTCTGTTGGTCTTCCTATGGAGTCCCCGTCCTTCTGTCCTTTCAGCCTCTCAATCTTTCTCCCTACTTTTTTGTAAGATTCCCTGAGCTCCATCTAATCTTTGAATATGAGTCTCTGCATCTCTTCCATTGGCTGATTGGTGGAGCCTCTCAGAGGACAGTTATGCTAGGCTCCTGTCAAGCATAACAGAGTATCATTAATAGTGTCAGGGATTGGTTCTTTCCCACGGGGTGGGTCTCAGTTTGGAGCACTCATTGGTTGGCCATTCCCTCAATCTCTGCTCTGTCTTTGTCCCTACACATCTTGTAGGCAGGACACATTTTAGGTCAAAAGTGTTCTGGGTAGGTTGCTGTTCTCATGCCTCTACTGGGAGTCCTGCCTGGCTACAGGGAATGGCCACTTCAGGTTCTATATCCCCCCACTTCTATGAGTCTGAGCTGGACTCACCCCCCCTCCATAGGGACCTCCCTCCACCCCAGGTCTCTGGCATGTCCTAGAGATTCCCCCCCCACACACACCACATACACCACCGATCTCTCTTCTCTCTCCGCTGTTCTCCCTACATATGATCTCCTTCCCCCATCCTGAGTCTCTCCCCTCCTTCTCCCCTTCCATCGACCTCTGAAATCTATTTTGTTTCCCCTTCTGAGAAAGATTCAACCAGTCTCCCTTGGGCCCTTTTTGTTATTTGGTTTCTTTGGGTCTGTTGATTATAGCATAGTTATCCTATACTTTATGGCTAATATCCACTTATAAGTAAGTACATACCATGCATGTCCTTTTGGGACTGGGTTATCTCACTCAGAATGATATTTTCTAGTTCCATTCATTTGCCTGTAAAATGCATGATGTCTTTGTTTTTAATGGCTGAGTAGTATTCCATTGTGTAAATGTACCAAATTTTCTTTATTCAACCTTCAGTTGAGATTGTTTGCAGCCCTAGAGGATACTAGAAGGAAAACTCCAACTCAGTGAGGCTAACTACACTCAACAAACACAAGAAATAAGTAATTTCATACCATTAAAACCAATTGAAGAGAAACACACACACACACACACACACACACACACACACACACACACACACACTCAACAACCACCATCAAAATAACAGGAAGTAACAATCATGGTCATTAAGACCTGACAACATCAACGAACTCAATTCCCCAGTAAAAAGACAAAGACTAATAGAATGGATGCAGAAACAGAATCCGTTATTCTACTGTATACCAGAAACATATTGCAACAACAAAAATAGTTATTGTCTCAGTATAAAGGACTAGAAAAAAGTTTCCAATCAAATAGACCCAAGATACAAGATGGACTAGTCATCCTAATATCTAATAAAATAGACTTTCAACTGAAAGCAATCAAAAGTGACACTTCATACTCATCAAAAGAAAACTCTACCAAGAGGACATCTCAACTCTGAACATTAATGCCCCAAATGCAAGGGCACCCACATTCATCAAAGAAACATTACTTAAGCTTAAATCACACATTGAACTCCATACATTAATAGTAAGGGCTTCAACACCCAACTCTAACCAATGGAGAGATCATTGAGACAGAAACTAAATAGAGAACACAACACACCCAAACTTATGGGACACTATGAAAGCAGGACCAAGAGGAAAGTTCATAGCACTAAATGCCCTCAAAAGGAGATGGAGAATTTTTCAAATTCTAGTGGATCAAGGACCTCAACATAAAATCAGGCACACTAAATCTCATGGAAGAGAAAGTGGAAAATGCCCCTGAACGCATTGGTACAAGAGACAAATTTCTTGAACAGAACACCAATGGCTCAGGTTCTAAGATCAACAATTGATAAATGGGACCTAATGAAACTGCAAGGCTTCTGTAAGGCAAAGGACACTGTCAATATGACAAAATGGCAGCCTACAGATTGGGAAAGAATCTTCACCAACCATATATCTGACAGAGGGCTAATATCCAAAATTTGTAAAGAACTCAAGAAGTTAAACACCAACAACCCAAATAACCCAATTTAAAACTGGGGCACAGAACTAAAGAGGGAATTCCCAACAGAGAATCTCGAATGGTCAAGAAACACCTAAAGAAATGTTCAATATCCTTAGTCATCAGGGAAATGTAAATCAAAAGGACTCTGAGATTCCATCTTACACTAGTCAGAATGGCTTGGATCAAACACTCAAGTGATAGCACATGCTGGCAAGGATGTTGAGCAAGAGGAACACTCCTCCATTGCTGGTGGGAGTGCAAACTTATACAACTACTTTGGACACCAATTTTGTGGTTTCTCAGAAGAGTAGGAATAGTTTTACCTCAAGACCCTGCTATACCATTCCTGGGCATATACCCAAAAGATGCTCCATTATTCCACAAAGACACTTGCTCATGTATGTTCATAGCAGCTTTATTTGTAATAGCTAGAATTAATGGGAAATTATTGTTTAAACTTTGGTTTGTCATGGAATATCTTGATTTCTCTATCTATGGTGAGTGAAAGTTTTGCTAGCTATAGTAGTCTGGGCTGACATCTGAGGTCTCTAAGGGTCTGCAAAACATCTGTCCAGGCCCTTCTTGCTTTTGGAGTCTCTGATGAGAAGTTGGGTATAATTCTGATAGGTCTGCCTTTATATGTTAGTTGGTCTTTTTCTCTAGCTGTTTTTAAATTTTTTCTTTGTTCGGTATGCTTAATATTTTGATTATTATGTGGCAGGAGGATTTTCTTTTCTGGCCCAATCTGTTTGGTGTAAGCTTCTTATACCTTTATCGGCATCTCTTTCTTTAGATTAGTTACATTGCTTTCTATGATTTTGCTGAAGATGTTTTCTGGACCTTTGAGCTGGGAATCTTCTTCTATTTCTATTATTCTTAGGTTTGGTCTTTTCATCGTGTCCCAGATTTCTTGGATGTTTTGTGTTACGAACTTTTTAGATTTTGTATTTTCTTTGACTAATGTATTGATTTCTTCTATTGTCTCTTCTACACCTGGCATTCTCTCCCATCTCCTGTACTCCAATGGTGATGCTTATGGCTGTAGTTCCTGTTCTCTTTCCTGGGTTTTCCATCTCCAGGACTGTCTCAATTTGTGTTCTGTTTATTGCTTCTATTTCTCTTCTCAGGTTGTGGACAGTTTTATTCATATCCTTTACCTGTTTGATTGTATTTTCCTATATTTCTTTACATTTATTTGATTCTTCTACCTGTTTGAATGTATTTTCTTGTATTTACTTAAGGGATTTATTCATGTTCTCTTTAAAGGCTTCTATCATCTTTATAAGATTGGATTTAAGATCCTCTTCTTGTGCTTCAGTTTTATCAGGATATCTAGGGTTTGTTTTAACAGGATAGCTGGGCGCTGGTGGTGCTATATTGCCCTGAGTCTTGTTGCTTGTGTTCTTAGGCTGTCCTTTAGGCATTTGGTTATCCCTGGTATTGGCTAGATGATCCTGATGGAAGCAGGACTTCTCAGGAAGGTGGGAGGAGCCATGGGCCAGACAATGGAGGACAGGATACAAGTCTCTGCTAGCTGTGTCTCAGGCAGACCCCACTCTGCTGTGTTCCAGTTAGACTCAACTGGGATGTCGGGCAGATATAATTGAGTTGGGATTGGTGGAGCAGGGTTTGAAGATGGTTAGTCTTAGGCCCCCAAAGATTTCCACAGGGAAGCAGGACACTCTTGGGGTCCCTCAAGGGTCCTCCAGGTCTGCACTCAACTCACTTCTGCAGCCTGTGTACCAGATGGACCAACTGGGACGGCGAGCGGATCCAACTAGAATGGGATTTGTCGGGCAGGGTTCCAAGCTGGGTAATTTTGCCGCACCCTCAAAGTTTCCATGGAGAAGCAGGATGCTCTTGGGGTCCCACGGTGTTTCTCCAGACCAGTGTGAGCCCAGAGCTAGACAATGGGGCTCAGGAAACTGCACACAGCTCACTTCTGCCAGCTGTTCCTGGGATGTTGGGTGGATCTGACAATAGTTCTTATTAAAGGCCATGAAAAGAAAAGAAAAGAAAAAAACAAACAGAAATGAAATTGTTAAAAATGAATAGATTACTTTTGATCAGATCAGAGCTCTCAAATTAGAGCACAGATAGTCACAGGCCATGTGACATGTCAGGGTTAGAGCCCTCAGATCTAATGCAGTGTTGAGGAGCTTGACTTCATTTCTGTTCCAACAAGGCTTAGCTTTTCCAGTGGCTTCCTGTAAAGGAGGCAGCGAGCATCTGTGGAGCATGGGGGCAGAGCTTGCCTGTCACTGAGCCATCCAGAGCAGCACTGGAGCTCACGGGTCACAGAAAACAATTTAATTTACAGAAGCAATAATTTAAATAAAGGCACAATGACCTGCACAAAGTAAGCAATCTCATAAATAGCCTGATTTTATAGCTAATAATATGCATGGGTCACATTACTGGTTATTGGGTGCTTTGAGTTCTGGGGGGGGGGGCAATAATAAAATGCCACTTAAAGTATTTTTTTCAATTTTGGGACATCAATGGCATTTTAATAGCTACCATCCTTTTGGCTAAACTGAAAAGCCACCCATATATCATTTCTGTTTATGAGGCTTTGCAGACATCTGTTTCTTGCATTAGGTAATTAGTTTAGAGCAAGTTATGGTGAGTGACATATATTGAGCTGACCATCTGCCTTCATAATATAGTTTACTTCCAGGACAGGGCTGTCGTCCTCTGTCATCCCATCAGTATTCTCGGCACGGGTCTGTCGCTCAAAACTCTGCTCCACTCCCTGATATTTGTATCTTTGCAACAGGACTCACAGTGCAGACCTACCACTACCACAAGGGAGATTTCATTTAGAAAGATTTAGTAGATGCAATCAAATCCCCCTAAAGACAGCCTGAGCAAATGGTTACAAACGAACGTTTTTATATGTGCTGTAGTTTTCCTAAATCAACAAATCTTGTTTTATGTTATACATCACCGTAACCATGACACCTGGGAGTGCTGCTCCAAAACAATTCTGAAGTGCCATGGCCAATAGCTGCATTTCCTTCTGGGAAGAACAAGAGTTGTTAGGATAAAACAGTGACATGGGCTTTGAAACCATCTTGAATTCTGTGCTATGCTCAAAACTGCCTCGCTGGAACTGGGCAATGGCATTTCTGCCTCCTTATTCCAAGAGTTTTGCAAGGGTAGGTTTTCTAATTGTGTATGGAGGCTAAGTTTAACTAAAATAAACATGAGGGAAAGAAGAGGAAGAGTTGGGCTATGACTTGCATTGTAATGTATGTATATATGTATTTGTATGTCATAGTTAGGGTTTTATTGTTGTGAAGAGACACCATGACCAAGGCAACTCTTGTAAAGGAAAACATTTAATTGGGGCTGGCTCACGGTCTCAGAGGTTCAGTCCAGTATCATGGTGAGAAGCATGGCATCTTGCAGGCTGACTTGATATTGAAGTAGCTGAGATTTCTACATCTTGATCGAAAGACAGTCAGGAGGAGACCGGATCACACTGGACAGAACCTGAGCATAGGATACCTCAAAGTTCACTTACATAGTGACACATTTCCTCAAACAAGGACACAGACCACACCTCCTCCAATAAGACCATGCCTCCTAATAGTGCCACTCCCTATGGCCAAGCATTCCAATCCACTAATCTATGGGGATCATACCCATTCAAACCACCACAGTGTGTGTTCATGCATGTATATAAATTTGTGCGCATGTATATGTGTGCATGCATGTGTATATGTATGTGCATGCATATATGTATATATTTGTGCATTCACACACACATACATAACTATATACATATATAGTATGCACATAATATCCATGTACATAAACATACATGCACTCATATACATATCCATATGTGTATGTGTGCATATGTGTGAGCATATACATATGAACGTGTGCATGCAGGTGTATTTGTGTATTTGTGAGTATATGCATGTATGTGTATTTGTGTGTGCATCTGAATATGAGCATGTGTGCATGTGTATGTGTGTTTATGAATGTGTGCAGCATGTGCACATGAGTATGAGTATGTGCATGCATGTACACACACACACACACACATATATACAGTTATGCTATGTATGTATATTAGTGTATGCATGTCTATAGGCATGGATATGCATGTGTGTGTGTGTTGAATGCATGTTTATATATGTATATGAGTTTGCACATGCATTTGTATATGCTTGTATAGGAGTGCATACATGCATGTATAAATATGTGTATTGTGTATGTGTGCATGCATGTGACTGTGTATGTGTATGAATCTGAATCTTGCAACTCTACCAGAACAGTCAAAAAAATCTCTTATTAGTGGCACCATTACCATTCCAATTGTCATATTGCTGCTCCTATCTCACTCAGAATTATGAGTAAATAATTAATCACAATTTTACTTGTCTGAATTTTCTTTTTTCTTTTTTTTTTTTTTTTTTTTTTGGTTTTTTGAGACAAGGTTTCTCTGTGTAGCCCTGGCTGTCCTAGAACTCACTCTGTAGACCAGGCTGGCCTCGAACTCAGAAATCCACCTGCCTCTGCCTCCCAAGTGCTGGGATTAAAGGCGGGCGCCACCACTCCCAGCCGCTTGTCTGAATTTTCTATTTTTTACAATGACTTATATTAAACCTATAGAAGAAAAACATGAACTTTAGTTAAATGCTTTAGGATTTGGGAAAATATTATGATTTCATCATCTGACTTCATCTCTTCGGTATCTGGGTCTTCCACCCAGAGAAGCAAGATATGTTAAGAACTAGGAGTCATTTTGTGTCCGTTGCTTTGCTGTATGTTTGAGGTAACTGTACCAGCTATGGGTGTACTCCTTTGTCTCTTGTTACTAAGAGACAGCAACATTCAACCAGCAAATAGAAAAAAAGAGAAAGCAAATAAAAAGAGTATCCAATCTGCCACTACTTCTTACCAGTAAGGTCTCATAATACCATACCATATATATGTAAACATCACAGTGGCTGCTGAACAGTAGCATAATGGAAGTGTCTTAATAATTAGACCCCTGTAAACATAATGAGTGGGCTGAGGGGATAAATCACTGAAAATTTTGTTTGCAAACAAGCATGAAGACTGGGGTTCGGATTCCCAGAACTCATGTAAAAGCCAGGCAAGCATGGCAGCCACCTGCAATTCAAGCACTCAGGAAGCTACCAGCACAAGTTGGCTGGCTAGACTGGCTAGAACTAGTATGTTGCTTGCAAACCCAACCAAGACACTTGGGGGTGGGGGTGAGAAGGCACAGAGTTAACAACACAGACTGTGGGAGTCAGGCAAGTGGCAAAAGTAGTCTATTGCAGGAACTGGGCAAGCCTTTATACCCTCCATCTGGCCCCCATTAGTCCCTGACTGCTTGCTCTGTTTAGTTGGCACCATCTGATTGGTTGTTCTGGTCACTTGCTCTGTAGTCATTTGTCTCCCAGTGTCAGGCAGGCTTTAGGGGTTAGCAGGCACCGAAGCTACTGTTGCACTTGTGTGGGCCACTGTGAACTGCTCAGGGTTTGCTGACTCAATCCTCCTACACTCAAGCCTCCTAGAGGCTCTAGGTTCAAGAGACTCTAACTAAAATGAAGAGTAATTGAAGAAGCCATCTGATGTCCACTTCAAGCTTACACACGTGTGCACACATGAGTGGACATGCATATCTCATGTTCTCATTTACATGCACACACATAAACACACAAAAAGTAACTATGAGATACAGGTAAAATGCAGAATAGAAGAGTAAAATTTTACCTATTATGTTAGACCAGCCTGAATAGATAAATTATACAAACTCAAAAACTACAGAATCACACACGTGGGGTGTTCACTTGCCTTTTGATGTTCTATTCAAATCAGAGCCCTCCAGGAAACTTTTCTTGTTATGTCTGAAGCATACTTTCCTTCACTGGCTTTTTAAAAAAATTACATATTTCTATCATGGTATCTACTACTGTCTTTTACTGCCCTGCCCATCTCTGAGGTACATAACTGTGTACATCTGAAATTCATCCTAAGATGTAAGGAATGAAGATGGCCCTTCATGTGTCTGTGGGCTCCACCCTTATGCCTTCAACAAACATTGCTTTGAAATTGTTTTTAAAAGTTGCATTTGCACTGAACATATATAGTCTATTTTCTAATCGTTATTCCCTAAACAACACAGCAAGACAACCATTTGCACAGCATTTACATAGTATTTGGCATTACAAGTAATCTAGAGATGATTTAAAATGTAAGGAAGAGTGTATATAGGTTATATGCAAATACACCATTATGTATAAGGGACTTGCGTATTCTCAGACCTGGAACCAATCCCAATCCCACACAGATACCCAGGGACAACTGTATTTAACGTGCTATTGTTCTCCCACCTTCTTTCTGCCCTGCATTCCCAACTCTCATTAAATCAGTGGAGGAGTTTACAATTCATCAACCTGGGAATAGCCTTCCAGTCTGCCTACCTGGAGGGGAGGGAGCACATCCGTTGGTGTTTGTCTTATCTAAGAAGATAAACCATACTGCTTGTAGGATAGAGACCTGGGGAGACTGAAATTCATAACCTCAGGCTCTCTTAGACGGAGAGAAGTGAGGAATTTTAAAGAGGTGACCACCATGAGAAGAGTCTACTTTTATAAACTGGATGCATCCAATGATTTCTCCTTCATCTCTCCAAATTTGTTTTAGTATTCTAAACCCCACTCTCAGACAATTCAATGCTATTGTATCTGTTCATATAGCTAAAAGCAAAACAGTCTTTGGATGTGTCACAGAAAGAACGCATGAAACTTACAGCTGAAGTCTCCACATGCTTCTTCCCCCTTTTCACTGCAGCATCCCTCAGCCCCCCAACTCCAAGTGCGAAGACTGACAGCTCATAATTGAATTCTTCTGGATAGAATATTCTCTGCTGGAGAGAGCAGTCTAACCAAGCTCACATTCCCATCTTGAAAATGGCCCACATCCAATCTCAGGCCAAGAATATAGGGACTGTGATCTGATTTCAGGAGACAAAAAGTGACCACAGAATCAGGACAAGCACTGCAGTTGTTTAAGGACTTAGTTGTGAATGCCTGACCACTAGAGATCTCTTTCTGTCTACCCCTATTTCCTTCTCTTTCCTACAAAGATTAATCCAGATATAGTTACCTCCCAGGGAACTTGATCTGTGACAGTTGATGTGTTATAAGTTGTCAAAAATGCTTCAAAATAAGATTTGGAACTGGCTCAGCTATGAACCAATGAATAACAATGGCCCTACCACTGAAGGTAGACAGACCCCAGAATGACAAAAAAGGTTCACCAATAGTGAACATGGACAGAGGCAGACACAATGAGCATGTCTGGCATATGAAGTACTATAGAAACACAAATAATAATAATAATAATAATAATAATAATAATAATAATAATAATAAAAGGGTAAGTGACCTAATTAAAGACAAGTGTGATCACAAAATCTTGCTTTGGAGCATATTGAGTGACAGATCTCCCACCACTAAGGGCAGACAAAACTCTTTATTTATAAAAAAAGAATAGCATGATTAAACCACTCTGGAAATCAGTCTGGCAGTTACTTAGAAAATTGGACATAGTACTACCTGAGAACCCAGCTATACCACTCCTGGGCATATACCCAGAAGATGCTCTAACATGTAATAATGACACATGCTCCACTATGTTCATAGCAGCCATATTTATAATAGCCAGAAGCTGGAAACAACCCAGATGTCCCTCATCAGAGGAATGGATACAGAAAATGTGGTACATTTACACAACGGAGTACTACTCAGCTATTAAAAACAATGACTTTATGAAATTCTTAGTCAAATGGATGGAACATGAAAATATCATCCTGAGTGAGGTAACTCAGTCACAAAAGAACACAAACGGTATGTACTCACTGATAAGTGGATATTAGTACCAAAGTTTGGAATATCCAAGATTCAATTCACAGACAATATGAAGCCTAAGAAGAAGGAAAACCAAAATGTGGATGTTTCAGTGCTTCTTAAAAGGGTGAACAAAATACTCACAGGAAGAAATATGGAGACAAAGTGTGGAGCAGAGAGCAGAGACTCAAGAAAAGGCCATCCAGAGACTGCCCCACCTGGAGATCCTTCCCATATACAGCCACCAAATCCGGACACTATTATCGATTCTGGGAAGTGCTTGCTGATGGAAGCCTGATATGGCTGTCTCCCGAGAGGTCCTGCCAGAGCCTGACAAAATATAGAGGTGGATGCTTGCAGCCAACCATTGGACTGAGCACGGGGGTCCATGATGGAGGAGTTGGAGAAGGGACTGAAGGAGCTGAGGGGGTTTGCAGCCCCATGGAGGGAGCAACAGTGTCAATAGGCCAGACCCCCTGGAGCTTCCGGGGACTGGACCGCCAACCAAAGAATACACAAGGAGGGACCCATGTCGCTGGCTGCATATGTGGCAGAGGAGGGCCTTGTTGGACATCAGTGGGAGGAGAGGCCCTTGGGCCTGAAGATGTTTGATGTCCCAGTGTAGGGGAATGCCAAAGCGGGAGGATGGGAGTGGGTGGGTGGGGGAGCACCCTCATAGAGGCAGGGGGAGGGGGAAAAAGGAGGGGGTTCCAAAGGAGAGACCTGAAAAGAGGAAAACATTTGAAATGTAAATAAAGAAAACTATACTGGCAGGTCTACTGTGCCACTATTAAGGTCCTGAATAGAAAAGAATGGGAACTATGAAGCTTGAGGTGGGGATGTCTATGTTGATGGATGCAACAGTATTGAGCTTTCAGATTCTCCCGAATCCCCTGGAGAAGTAGCCCACTTCCTAGTAAAATGTTAATGATGAGGCTGGAGAGGTGGCTCCAAGGTTAAGAGCACTTGTTGCTCTTCCAGAAAACCTTGGTTCAGATCCTAGTACCCACGTCAGGCAGCTCCCAAGCACCAGGGGACCCAATGTCCTTTTTTGGCTTCTGCAGGGATGTACTGAAGTGGCATACATACACACAGACATATGGCCCTGTTGGTAGATGACAAAGGACCCTTTTCATGTAAATCAGTGGAAACTCTACTTAGGATGTACTCACATCTCCCTTCTGTCCACTGAAATGATAACTAGGTTTAAGTCACAGCAAAGAGTGACTTCTTAGGGTTTGGGCTTCCTACTGTATTTAAGAAAGAAAAGACCAAAGCAGCTGTAGGATCTAGACAGAGCCCAGAATACCTTTGAGACTGAATTCTGAGTGTTAGTATATGGGTGAAAGACAATGGCAGATATTGGAGTACTGGTAGATATGAAGGTAATATGGAGCTTAATGCTTAGCAAGACCCAGACAGTGATAACATTTCAGTTACTAATAGGGTGGGGGTGGGGTAGAGAAAGCAATGGCTCATATTAAGTTATGCAGAAATATTGCAACATAAAATAGAAGGAAAGACTGAAAGCATTACAGAAGTATGAATTGTGGGGACATGAGGTAATGCTGAAAATCCCACCAAAGTAGTCTAAGCTAGAAGAGAATCCAGAAAGTACTCTATTAAACAAAAGAAGAAGCATACTGCTCCAAGGGTTATTATCAGTGGGCAGCTCGGCTTAGCCAACTTCTGGATATCATGGCTGACAATGAGCAGAGCAGCTACTAAGAGAAGCGGAACCTTAGAACGTTATGGAAGTGCTTAAAAGAGCGAGGATCCCTTAGAGGTGGCAGACAACAGTAGGGGCTGTGGTGCATCCCACAAAACTTCCACTTCAAATTTCTCTGAGGAAAAGGATGCCATTGTAATCTCACATGAGTGGTTCCCGGGATATATATGAGTCAGGGAGAGTTCATACATGAGCCAAGTGGATTCTGAATTATGACATCTTTTTATCCCAGCTGCTAAGAACATTAGGGACAGTGTCCCACTGAAGGAGCCATTTACGCACAAGCATGATTCCCTTCAGGGAAATTCAAACCACTGATCCTTCAGGAACTAAGGAAGCCACCTCCCTCACCCTATTCAGTCACAGACACGGAGCTGCTCCTGGGCCACAGTTCTTGGCATCACCCAAGGCTTCAAAGCCTGACTTCCCATCTTATACATTGTTTCTCCACCACTTCTCATGGGTATTCACACTTAGAGTACCCTAGGAACATTCATGAATACAGAGCTCCTTCCCGTGGAGCCTGATCTGCAACTCTTCCTCTCACCACATCCTACATCAGACATTTGTAAATGCATGTGATTGACTTGCTATATAAAAAGGGTCTAGATTATAAAAGCCAACATCTTCCCTGTGTACATCCATCCCTTCAAAGCCACTGTGGTCCAGGGAAGGCCTCATAGATGTGACATTTTAAAGGTACCCTTGATTCCGGAAAGAAGCATAATATTTAAACTGCTGCTCTGTCAAGAACTCAGACTCAAATCATTCTATGATGTATCTTTCTCTTTATCCCTGATTCAGCTCATTGAATGAATGAAGAATGGAGAAGCGGTAATACGTCAAAAAGTTTGTTAGCAGCTAACTAAAATGTGAAACACTAGTTCAGCTAGTTCAACTAGTTCGGAAGATCTGAGCAACTAGTGTATATCTAATGATCGACACTGAACTAGTTTGGTTCTGTTTCCATGAAATAACCCTAACCAAAAAGCAATGTGTGGAAGAAATGGTTTCTTTCTCCTTATAAGTTATAATCCATCATAGAGGAAAATGAGGGCAGAAACCAAGACAAGAACTGAAGTAGAGGCTATGGAAAAATGTTTCTTACTGGTTCACTTTCTATAGTCCTCTCAACTTGCTTTTTTATACAAGCCAGGACCACCTACCGAGGAGTAGCACCAGCCATGGCTTTGATAGGTGTTCCCACATCAATCAGTAATCAATAATGTTTCATATAGCCATGCCTATAAGCCTATCTGATGGAGACAATTCTTCAATTAAGGTTCTCCTTCCAAAGTGGCTCTGGTTTGTGTTGAGTTGATAAAAAACTAACAACCACAATCAATCACACTTTCTTCCTGAGACACTCAAAACAGGGTTTGTGGCCAACTTCTGCCTCCAGATTGAAGATCATCTCTTCTGCCAGATGCTAACCTCAGCCCTTGCTGTCTTTCACTCTTGCAATTCAGTTTCCCTTTCACTTCAATTTCTTCACACAGCCTTTGTAATTTTTATATTTTGCATATATCTAAAGTCAACTTCAAATTCAGTGGTGTGTGTGTGTGTGTGTGTGTGTGTGTGTGTGTGTAGGACAAATGAAGTATCCATTAAGTGGAAATCAGGAAGAAATAAGGAAAGGAGAAGGGGAGAAGGTTATGCCACCACTGGCAAAGTGGAAAAGGGAGCTGTATTGGTCAGAATACCGCTGTTGTGTGGCTATGGCTTTATAGAATCAGCGCTGAGAAGTATTTATCCACATACACAGTTAAATGTGTACAATGCAAACTATTGTGAAACCAAATGAGTCTGGTTGCCCAGCTGCCCTAACTGAAAGCTCTGGTTCCAAGGTGTGTGTCCTCGGGCAATCCCAGACGTTAGCTCTTCAGACTCAGAGCGCTCACATCATTGTGCACAATGCAGGCAGGAGGAAAGGCATAGAAGGATTGAAAGGATCTCGATGTAGACACAGGTATATATAGAGAGATATTCTCAGCTTGTCCATGGAGAGATATTGGTTACAACTTCATATTTCCAGATTCTTGTCCAATTTTGTCCTTTTCCTCCAGGCTGCCTCTACTTTTCCTATCATGATTCCAAGAAATCTTGTTCTGGAACCTGCCGGGGTGGAAACTTAACAATGTTGTCCCCTGCCTCCCTCCCCAAGCTGAATAAACATCCTAAATGAAAGACCGAGGTCTGACATGATGCCCCTGCACTTCCCGTCCTGGGTTTAGTAATTGCTTGGAAGAATAAGATTATGATTTTCAAATGTGCCAGAAATTTAAAAATACAACGTGTGCATCTTGAACTTCAGGGAATTATTTTTCTTTCTAGAAGGTAAATTATCATGATTAATGCCAATTTTACTTTGGTACTCCTGGGCTACTTGGTCCCCTATAGAGAAATGAGAAAATAAAAGCAACCTAAACTGTATTTGTCTTCATTTTAAAAGTATGTGTTATTTGGCTTTTATTGAGCAGTTTGCTCCATCAGCCTTTGAATGGTGTCGCCGAACATTCCTGTGCCGCCCAGAGGAAGCTTAACTTGGCCCAAGCTTGGCTTTCACCCTAGATTCCCAGCTTGAGGTGTCCAGTGGGTCTTCATAGGCATCTTTTTTTCAGTGGCGAGCAGGTATTGTCACTCTGTGGGGATGAACATCAAGGATGTTTCTTTTAATTTTTTCTTACATTTATTTATGCTTTAAAAAATAAAAATAGCAAGAAAGGGCAAATCTAAAGTTTCTTAACACATAGAAATTATAATATGTGAAGAAATGAAAATGCTAATTTTCATAATCTGCTCATCATACATTGTGTAAATAAATTATATGACTGTACATCGTAAATATATAGAAAGGTCTTGTGTCAATTAAAAATAAATTGAGAGGTTGGTATTTCATATACTTTAGCTACTGTGAAGAATACAGAAATTAATACAGCAGATGAAATGTCGCTTTAAAATACTGATTTTCTCAGGTGAAAGTATGGAAAGTTGATTGCATGATTACTTCACAATAAACATGTATATCAAAATACCTAATTGTACACTTTATATATAATTTTAATTTCTAAATCATATTAACTAACCATGGGAAATACGGTGCTGGATAAGAACTGAGAGATAGCTCAGCACTTTCGAGCAATTGCTGCTCTTGCAAAGGACCCAGGTTTGATTCCCGATACTTGGCAGTGACTCACAACCATCTGTGATTCCACTTCTGGGAAACCTGATTTCTTCTGTTGACATTTATGGACAGCAGGCACACACACATGATGCAATTACATAAGTGCAGGCAAAGGACTCAGACATGGAGAAAATAAAGATCATGGTGATGCTGGTGATGCTGGTGATCTGAAGATGATGCTGTGCTGTGATTGTTGGACCACTTACCATACATGTAGATCTAATGCTCGACTTAGAAAGTCTAACCAAGGCACAGACTCGGAGCAGTGCACAGTGGGAAATCTCTTCCCACCAAGATATCCTGGACCCAAGAACTTTTATCTTTATCTCTGCTGCTATCATAGATCATTAGCATCTCATCTCTGATGACTACACCACTTTCAGTATCTCCAGTTGCTAGCCTCAGTTTCAACAAGCAGGTACAGATATTTGACCATAGGATATAATTGTATCATAAGTCAACCTGATCCCCTTCCATAATTCACATCTTTTTCCCATTTAAATAATAATACAGAAAATATGCCCTCTTAGCAAATTTTGATACAAAACAGTCTTGCTAATTACGCACCACTCTCTGCCCTGCTTCTCTAGAATGGATTTATCTTGCATAGATGAGTGCAAAGTTTAGTTTTTAATGATTTTCTAAAAGATTTGAATCTTAGCCATGGGCATAGAAGTCATCTTCCATCATTCCCTCATTTAAGGAAGGTAGGTAGAGCTCATCACAACAATTTAGCCGCACATGGACTCCATCCAGGTTTCCCAGGTTCATTTCCAATGGCTGATTACTGCTTGATCTTAGCACTTCTGTGAGTATTGTTTCTATAAGGTCTCTCATCATTTAGCTTTTCATTTAGTGTGGTAAGCCTCTCAGCGTGTCTCCCTAGGGAAAGTGTAGTGAAAATTTTCCCTCCGATCTACAAACAAGCTCTAATTGGATGCCATCCATGACAAATGACTCCGAACGTGATTAAAACAGTCCTGACGTTGGTGGACAGGCACTTTTAAATTTTGTTCACTACTCTGTTCTTAGTGCCATGGTAATGCAACAATTTGCTAACAAAATATTTGCCAAATGAATGTTAGCCAGACCAAAAAGAAAGAGAGAAAGTAAGAATGGAAGGAAGAGAAGACAGAGAGAGAGGGGGAGGGTGAGAGGGAGGGAGGGAGAGACAGAGACAGAGACAGAGACAGAGAGACAGAGAGAGAGGGGGAGAGGTTTCCAACAAAAATAGTATCACAGTGCAATGTGGACAAATGGATTTTCTTAAATATTAAAAGAAAGTCCACTTGGAAATGGCCTAGAGCTACAGGTGAGAGTTGACGGCTAAAGTCAGGTCAAGAGAGATAATCTGTGGTCAAGCCATGGAAATTGTAATCCAGGTAAAAGTTTGATTTTTGTGGAGAAAGGGACATCTTTTCTTAAATTTGAGGGGATGAAATGATGACGTTTATACTTAGAAAGGACACTTTAGCTGTAATGAGGAGACGTGCATTGGCCAGGACATGGACTAGAAACGGAGAGAGTAAGGAAGAGGTCTTGTAAGGGAGGCAGTAATGTGTCACAATATTCTAATATACTCTGAAGAAGTGACAGTTGGTGATGGAAGCTGACAGGTTGATGCTATGATCGCTAGCTTGTCCGACAAATGAGCACAGATGCTGTTGACTAGGCGAGGCAGCGTATGGCTAAGGAGCTGACGTTGAAGGGATGGTGGTGGGGTGAGCGCTGGATGTAATGACTTTAGGACTTGCTGGTGCAGCAGTCCAAGAAACAGCTGCAGATTCTGGTGTGGAATGAGGAGAGCTGAGGAGCTGGAAATTTGGATCTGTAACTAATGGCATAAAGACATAACTGAAAACACAAGAGCAAGTGGTGATGTAATGTAGCAAGGCGAGGAAACCTGGGAAGAAAAGAAGACTCAGAGAGAATCCTAGAGGAACACCCGCACTCCTAAAGAGACAGAAAAGGAACCTGCAAAGGTGAGGTGGACAGATAAGAGATACAAGAATATTGGGGAAGCAGGGCAGGGGTGGAGCAGGGGTGTGTGTCACGGGGGAGAACAGAGAAGGCAGAAGGGAGAGTCAAAAGCTTGTCTTGGGGCTGGAGAGATTATTTAGTGGTTATGTACAAGCACAGGGTGCCTTGTACATAAAAAACAGATTAGCAAACTTACAAATTTAGTAATTTTCTTTAAATGTTTTTAGTGCTCTGGTAACACTGTGATCCCAAATGGTTCTTTGGGACTCTCAGAGGGGTGGGGGGTTTTCTCAGTGTCGCCTAAGCTTTCAACTCACCAGCCACAAACCTATCACTGAGCACTACGGCATCTCTAGAACAATGCCAACTTAACATTGCAAAATAAACAAAAGCCTAAATTCTTCTATGTATTTTGACCTTAATAGAACACAGCTTTCTATTCTGAGACACACAACATACTCTTAGTCCATTTTCTTTCACTGTTAAATGTGAAAGGCACTCCACTGAATTTCAAATATTGTCATTAACCTCTTAGAAAATCTTAATTGCCAACTTCCCTAGTCAGGGTTATGACACTACAGAAAAAACCGGCCTACACAGACATCTCCCTTGAATATGGTTTCACACTGGAGGCAAAAATGATGAACAATATAATCACTACCACGCTGAGTTTGCCAAATTGGATAGAAATAATTCCATGTATGAATATTAAAATGTATAAAATGGTTAAGTTGTATCACTTTAAATATAGCATTGAAATGTATACTTGCCAATAGTTTTCTCACAGTAATGAACAATCTGCATCTGGGAATCATCAATAAGATGCAGAGACCTATCCTCAGATTCTCATGAAATGAAACTCACCCCCAAAGAAAGCAAGCAGTAGATCATAAAGGGCTGAGTGGCCGAGACTGCTCTACGCCCCCAGCATGCTCATTTGCCTGGGCTTCTCAGCACCAGAAAACTTGGTTTTAATTGGTGACTCAGCCATCCAGTGGGATACTTTATCTTCCAGGATCATTTCAGGTAACCATGGTGGTCATGTGATGATATTCTGGCCAATAAGAAGAGCAACTTCTCAATAGTATCTGTGAAAAGGAAAGGGTTGCCCCTGTTCTCTCTCTCTCGCCCTGGTTGGAAAGAGGGTGTGGTTCTTACAGCCTGGCTTTGACTATATGTGGATAACAGTCCAACCATTCCTCACAGATCCCTAAAACTATATTCTAGGTGGTGGTTCTCAACCTGTGGGTCACGAACCATGTGAGAGTCGCATACAAGAAGGCACAACAATGGGTGAGAAGAAACTGAAACCCATGGCGGCCATTAGAGGAGAGCCATCTACATGCCCTATCTTCTACTGTGGACTCTACAGTAAACAAGGAATAAACGTCTAGTTTTTCTGAGCCATTGATGTTTGGGTGTCTCTGCTGAAGCATCCTAGTCTGAATAATTGGCTCTAGACACCTGATTCCTAAAAAGAAAGAACCTTTTCTGGTGTCTTCTACAGGCATCCAAAGAAAACTATTCCCTACTAGAACTCGCTGATTACTAAAACTATATTTTAGTGTTCCCAACCTGTGAGTTGTGACCTCTGTCAGGGTCAAACCCTTTCACAGGGGTCACATATCAGACATCCTGCCTATCAGAAGTTTACAATATGATTCATAACAGTAGCAAACTTATAATTATGAAATAGCAATGAAAATAATTTTGTGGTTGGGGGTCACCCTAATGTAAGGAACTGTATTAAAGGGTCACAGCATTAAGAAGGCTGAGAACCACTGCTCTAGAGGATCACCAGCATCCTGAATGTGGTTGCATCTATTTCCCTTGCCTCTCTGTTTATACCGCCTATCCAAACTGAGTCAGCGGCAGCAATAGAGTGCCTTTCTCTGCAGGGCTTGGTCCTGAAAATGGAGAGTGGGACAATGTGAGAAGAAATGCCAGACATGCATGCAGAAAGGCTGTGCTAGGTATGATGGAGGACACCTACTGCTCAACTTGGAACCTCTGCACACTTGTTATGAATGGCAGAGGAGGCAGTGTTAGCCAGATTTGGTAAGAGGTCTGTGTCCAGAATCATTTTCAGGATGGAAACATGCAGGAGAGGGAAGGCACAGTGGATGCCCTCTGGACACTGGTCTTAGCTAAAGGTGAAACACTCATCAGCACTTGTACTTCTACCAGAGAAAGGCTTTGCCATCTCTCACCCAGAGAAGGCTTTGCCATCTCCATGGGTCTGAGACACTGGTGTCTTTGGCAAGGCTGTGCCAATGTCAACAATACATGTTCACTCAGGGCTTCCTCCACCCTCACAAGAGTGTGACAATGGCATTCTCATCCAGGGCATACTGAGCCAGTGGGTTGTTGTTATATTCAACACCACAGAAACAGTTAATTATTCTTCATCAAGGGCTGTGACAGAGAAAAGGCCACAGGTGTTTGAAGTGAAGATATTCTTCATCCCTTGGTGCTACACCCTGTCTGCTCCCTATACAGACAACCATCAAGCAGTAGATTGTTACAAGCCATAATCACCCAGAACAACAACTTTTAAAGGACCCTTATGTAGACAGAATGGTCAACATCAGGCTATTATTTGTTTTCTGAGCTATTAGCATTCTGCTCCCACTCCTGACAACTGCCTGTTTTTCCCAGTGGTATGCTACACATTTCTTTCTATTAGCCAATGAATGTTAAACACATATTAAAATGCTTTTTTCTCTGAAACAGAGACTTCTAAATTGCTAAACTGATACGCCAAAATTATTTTCATTTTTCATAGGAATTAGGGCTCACTTTTGATTGCAAGCCTCATAAACAAACACCCCCTTTATTGCCTCATTGACAATTACACAATCTCTCTATCCTCTTATTTACAGAGTTTTATGGAAACTATTTCAACAGAGTAGACATTTATCATCACAGAAGAAACTCTCATTTTGACATTAACTACCTTAGCTTTATTACAAACTCATTTTCCACAGATGTCCAGCCATGATTTGCTCCTTTTTTATCAGGAAATAAATAATATCAGGTAATAGCTTCCTGTGGCAGAGGTTACATCTTTATTACATCCAGGGAAATAGATCTCCACCAGTCAAAGAAAAGCCAGATGGTATACCCTTCTCATCAATAAAATTTAATTTTTAGTAAGCCAGTTGCTATCAAGCTAATGTTCAACTAGAAAACAGACATTTTGGATTCTTAGAAGACACAGTAAGTGCCACCTTGAAAAGTTCTAATTGGTTCTGCATAGCTCCCATTAGTAGCTATTGCCCCTTCTTCATCCTAAAGGCCTAAGCCAGAAATCTGGCTAAGCCAAGCAATCACAGGTTGCATCACTTCTAACCTGCCCTATTCCCTCAGCTCCGTGTCTACTCTGAATTTCCATCGCAACCTACTGCTTTGCTTTCATTCTGGTGTACCCAGGGTGCATCATCACCTTACACCATGGAACTACTGCCTTATACCATCCACACACCGATCTTTATCTTCCTTACCATCAGAAGCAGTCTTTCAAGAAGGATATGTATGAAATGCCTGAGTATGGTTAAAAACAAAACAAATCAAAAGCAAAACCAGGCTCTGTGTCTCTGCCTCATTTTCTGGCCTTGTTTGCTGCCTTCATCCACACATCATGTTATCTTTGATACTGTATGCAATTTATATAAGAACCTGAAGCTCCCCCAAACAGATCAAGTTCATGTGGCCTCTGCAAACACTGTTCCTTTTGCTTGTAATGTCTTCCCCATACCCACCCATTCATTTCCGTCTTTACCTTGCTCTGGCTAACTATGGCTTTCTTGGTATCCAGTATACCCATGACTTTCCTAGTAAAGATCCCCCTCCAAGTCATCCAAGATCAGACTTTTCCTACTGTGATTCTCCAGTCAAAACAGATGTTGGCTACATTTTACTGAAAACAACATGCTAACTGGTTAGCTAACTGGGGTGCTTGGAGGGGTGCTCAGCATGATTGTTTCTGTGATGTTCAATTCTGAAACCTGCTCCAGCCCAGTGAATTTGATGATGTCATTAATAGTGCTAGAGGCATCCGTTAGGAATGGCAGTGAGGTGCTAGTATCAGAGAGCAGAAATAACAGAGGCTTCAAATAGAAGCTTATTGCTTTGCCTGGGGGGGGGGCATCTAAAGATAGGCCATCCAGGCCCAATACTGCAGAAATAAAGTCATCAGGGACACAGCTGCATCATCCTAAGTGTACAACGGCCATTCTCAAGACTGCAAAATGTCTGTGGGTCTCTAGACAGTCAACTTTCGTTTCAGACAAGAAAATGAGAAAAAGGAACAAGAATAAATGGGACTCTTCCTGGTTCCCTCTCTGTGGGCTTCAGTTGATAGCACATTGCCATTCCTAAATGTAAGAAATAATGCATTATGGGATGAGTTAGTTGCACACACTGGTGCTTCAACATTATACTAAGAACGAGTTGGGTAGAAAATACTGGGTAGGTGATTTGCAATTTACCCTGTACTTGGCTGGCTCTTAAGAGTCTGTGCTTCAAGGAAGTAATTATCCTGACTAGGACATTCAAATTTGGATGTAATCTAAGAAACAGTACATTGTTTAGCAAGAAGAGTCACCAGGGGGACTTTTAAACCAGCCCATTTCCAACACGAGGAAGGTATTGACATTTAAACCACAATGATCTTTTGGGAACATATCTCTTGCATCTAGCAAGATATGCTTTCATAAGAGACCTCATCAACTCACTCTTGTATTATCCATGCTGAACTATCAATGTTTAGCACAACGCACAATTCGCCTTATGAATCGGGACTGTCATCCTGATTTTAAACTCCAAGGCAGAGTGTCTTCTACAGAATCACATCCTGATGAGTGCACCAGCTTAAATGCCAGGTCTGCCCAAGGCTTTCCATACTCCGTAACAGATGTTCTACAAAGCCCAGCTGCCCACCTTTAAGATGGACCACAGATTCTGTCACTTCAAGAATAGTTTCCACAGTGTCACCTGGAGAGAGGCCATCATAGCCTGTGCCAAATCCATTAGCTACTTCGTTAAGTTTAAGCATATGATGGGCAACCTCAGTAGGTGGCTTGGGTCTTAGAGCTAGTAAAATCATTTCTACCCATTTCTGGGGTGAACTGGCTCGTGGCACACCTACCTATAAACCATGTACTCCAAGGGTGGCATCCCACTCCTTAGATCCTAGTGCCTTTCCCTGTACTGTTCCTTGCCTCCTCATCCCAAATCTTCAAATTCTGACATGCCTTCTGCTGCATTCTCAAGCCCCCTGCAGTTTTCCTAATGACTCAGACCTTCCTGGTTCCACTTTGAAGTTCATTGTGAACACACGTTCTAGTTCTTCAGTTCTTCTGTGTTATATCAGTTCCACAATACTAAACTATAAGCACTTGTATTATTAAAAAAAACAAAACCCAAGTATCTACTTACTATTTTGTCCAAATTAATTATTCATCATGTATTCATGAATGAGCAAATGGTCTACCGTGTTTTACTATTTTTGGAGTGTTTTTCTTGACAGGTATATGTCTAGAATTCAAAAACTGGGCTCAGTGTTCTGTATTGGGGCTTTCTGTATTATGTTGGCTTGGTCTGTTTACCATTCTGAAGCATCCTCTAGAAGACTATAATACGAACAACCTCCTCACGCCATTTTCTAACACCCAGAATGTGTGTGATGCGATGTCCTGCCCTAGTGAACAGTAAACAAGTAAGCCCAAGCCTCCAGACACTCATAAGACTTTCATAGCTTCATCCTGAGTTTCCATCACCAATGAATGCAACAGAGATAACATCTCAAGCTGCCACCACATTCTTCTAAATAAAAAATGATGAGACATCTAAGAACATAAAATTGGCAGGCTCACAATACATCTTAAGAAAAACGGGAGCGTAGTTGTCAAGGAGAAAAGATACACAGACAAGAAGAGTCTTCAGAGCTATATCGTTAACGATTCTCACAGTGGTCTGATGGCATTCGGCAATAAGCAATCCTTATCCCTGCTGGGATGGTTGACTGGGCAGCTCTGACTGATCTTAGACAGCTCATCGTGTCTCAGTCATACAGAAGATACATTAACAGGAGCAGATCAGATGGTTTTAGCTGATGCCAGATGTTCTTGGCTACAATAATATTAATCCATCTCTGTTTCAACCATCTCTAATCATTCAACAGGCTAAAACACGCTTGCTTTTTGTGACAAGCTTAGCCAAGCTTTTGTTTGTATCTTGCTTACTAACAAGTCCTTTGTCCAACCAAGTCTCATGTTAGAAAATATAGTCTCTGCAGTTGTGTAGCAAAGACTTCAGAGGTGAAGAACTGCTTTTAAAAATCTCCCACCACAGAACAGAATTTCTATTCTGTTCCGAATACTATTTGCCTAAATTGTTTGTCACTAACATATAACAGTGATTGGGTAAGTATTTGTTGAACAGATGCACAGATCAATGGATGGACAGATGACTGAATACATTAATGAAGCTAGTTTATGGAGCTTTTAGCAGAGACAAGTTATTAATAATTCAACTACCTATCATCTTGATGCCAGCAAGAAAACACTTGTCCACAGATTTCCACAGGATATGACCCAGTCTCTTGTAAAATCAGGACTGAGCATAAATTAGCTTGTTCCATGGTGTCACCCGTGGAAGGCTCTTCAGATCGTTCTCAAATCATCAATTCTTCCAAGTGTCACCAGAGACTTCTTTTGAAACTAAGATGCATGTTCCTCACCATTCTACTGAGGCCAATCTAAGATCTACAGTCCTCACTTCTTTACTGCACAGAGGTAGGGAATGCAGGAGTGTGTTTTATATCAATGCAGATTCTTTATTGTAAGGGAAACATTAAGAGCCCCTGACCCATAGCAGACCTCTGAGAAAGTCATTCAGGTTCTCTGGAGCTTTAAAGCCCATCTTTATTCAGGAAACTTCACCAGTGACTAGATTGCAACAGACAATTGGGAACTCAAAGGCAGAACTGTTGAACGCTCCTCCGTACACCTTTGCTCTGAACTGAAGGACAGTTTTGCTTCGTAGTGTGATAAGATTGTATAAATAACTAATCTGGGATCTGGAGAGGTAACTCGGTAAAACGTTTGCTGTGTAGGCATGAAGACATGAATTCAGTGAGCTATGATCCCCAGCACTTCCATAAGAAGGTGGGAACAGAAGCATGCCTGTAATCCCAGCTTTGCAGAGGTGGAGACAAACAGACCTTGCCACTTGCTGGCAAGAGAATCTAGTGGCTGAAGGGAAAGCTCCTGGTTTAGTGAGAGGTCCTGTGTCAACAAAGTGGAGGGCAACTAAAGAAGACATGTGATGTCAATACCTCTTCTCTATAGGCATCTACATGTATGTGCATAAGCACACACACACACACTCAACGTACATCTAGATGGAAGCATTGGGGATTGCAACACTACTACAGTGTATTGTCTTTAAAGGAAATAAACCCAAGACTTTTGGTAAATTCTATAGAATAATCAAGTAGTAGATAGTAGTTTTTGGTACTATTCAACATCCCAGATCACCCTGGGAGATCTGAGAAGTTGGAGAAGTACTCAAGAATAGCAACCAACATCCTCTGACCTTTTATAGTATCACTGGGCTCTGTGGACCCTGCTCATTATCACACTGGCAGTTTTTCACATCTTCATAATTGCCCCATGAGCTTTTCCAAGGAAAGAATCAATCTTGCTAAGAGTTTGGTGACAAAGCATCCTGGTTTTACCACAGCCACTAGTCGTACAGGTTTGGTCTGTTGCTATGTATTGTAATGCTAAATTCTGTACTCAAAGGTCTATTTGCCTGTGAATGAATTCTCACATTTACCAGCTTTTGTTGTGCAAACCTTGCTCCTTAATTTAAAACTATTGGTTAATAAAGTTGCCCACAACTTGTAGCTGGACAGAAGACAGGTAGGCAGGACTTTGGTTCCCCAGCTTGGGGTTTGAGGAGAGAAGGGTCTTAGGTGAGGGGGAAGGAGAAGGAAGATCCATCTCCATCTCCATGGGGAGATGGATCATAAGACCATGGCCATGAGGACCAGCCAGTTGTTGTAAGAGCTTCCCAAGTAGAACATGGCAAGTTACATCTCGGGTTTATTGACAGGGAAGCAGACAAAACAGCATAGACAGTTGATATCTGCCCAGCTCTAGTGCTTTAAGGCTTATTATAAATACAAATGTGTTATGCCTTTTATTTGGTAATTAAATAATCTAATAATCTCAAGTCTAATTGGTAGAAACCCCCAATTAAAATTTATTATTACAACTTTTATTTATACCCATCATCCTGCTATAATTATTTTTTATTTGCTGCCATAATTATGGATGATATCTCCCTTCCCAAAAGTGTCTTTAGATGGATGACAATGGTGGTCAGGCCGGCTAAGAAATTTACCCACATGGCTAGTGATGGCAGAACCAGGACAGGATTCTAAGTCAGTCTGGTGCAGATATAGATGCTCAGCCACTGAAACCCCTTTGTGCACACTCATTCTCAACAATGCTGACTGAGTCCATTCCTCTGGGAACTGAGACACTGGGGACTTGGGCATTAAAACCAGAAAGGGGAATTTCAGTAGATTCTAGTTATGGTCAGAAGGGCTGGTAATACTTGAAAGGGCTGAAAGGAAGATATAAAGTCTCTTACACCCATCTTTTAGCTGCAGAGTAAGCTATTGTTTTATATGCTATTATGTATTAATCTGCTCTCATGTTGAATGATTAAGCATAATGAAGAATCCAAAATTTTGTATCTGCTCTCAAGTCCAGTGGAGAATGCTGGCTGTTGGAAGAGCTTTCCTCTTGCCATTTCTCTTACTGCCAGTAAATGTCAGCATTTGTCTCCTTTCATGCAATTGGAAGGTTGGCTTATGTCTTCAAATGATGGTCAATTTAGGTAAAATGGAAACCAGTATAATCATTGATTCTTCCTTCTACTGTGCCTTCCTTCCCTGAGGTAGGAAATCTGTACATTAGCAAGTGACTGGCTTAAAGACGGAAGGCAGCTATGCTCACCACTAGACCACTGTCTTAATCAGGGTTTCTATTCCTGTACAAAACAACATGACCAAGATGCAAGTTGGGGAGGAAAGGGTTTATTCAGCTTACACTTCCATGCTGCTGTTCATCAGCAAAGGAAGTCAGGACTGGAACTCAAGCAGGTCAGGAAGCAGGAGCTGATGCAGAGGCCATGGAGGAATGTAACTTACTGGCTTGCTTGCTTCTCCTGGCTTGCTCAGCCTGCTTTCTAATAGAGCCCAAGACTACCAGTCCAGGGATGGTACCACCCACAAGGGGCCCTCCCCCTTGATCACTAATTAAGGAAATGCCTTACACCTGAATCTCACAGAGGCATTTTTCTCAACTGAAGCTCCTTTCTCTGTGATAACTCCAGCTTGTGTCAAGTTGACACAAAACCAGCCAGTACAGCCACCAACGCAGCACCTAAGGAACCTTGATGGGAACAGCTGGAGAAGCACAGGTAAGCGGTGTCTGGCTGTTCACTCCTCACACAACATGAGTGCTGTTACTGCTTACTCTTTTTATTTTTCCATTCATTTATTTATTTATTCAGTTTACATCCCAGTATCTGACCCTCTTCTTCCCCCCCAACCCTGGCACATCAAGTTCCTGCAGGACTAGGCTCATCAGAGACCCCACAGGAAGGCCAACAGAGTCAACTAACCTGGACCCTTCAGGATTCCCAGAGACTGAACCACCAACCAAAGAGCATACTTGGGTTGGCCCTCTCATTCTGTAGGCCACAGTCATTGCTCTTTGCTGATGTGTCTGAAGTGGGATTCATAAACATTGTTCTCATGCAAACCAAGTTGAAAAACAATTAGCTTGGTGGAATGTTCTCATAGAAGAATCGCTATTAAATTCTTATAAGAAAATATATTTATTAAACCAAAGGACTGAAAATAACCTACCTTACAGTTGTGGGAGTTAGACCAAATTACAGGAGAAAGCATAAATAAATAAATAAATAAATAAATAAATAAATAAATAAATAAATAAATAAATACATACCAATAAGGGCAAAGAAGAGCCAGATTACAGGAGAAAGCATAAATAAATAAATAAATAAATAAATAAATAAATAAATAAATAAATAAATAATACATACCAATAAGGGCAAAGAAGAGCCAGAAGAAAATCTTCCTACAGAATAATTATTAGCCACGGTGGTAGTGTTCAGAAGTCCCTTCCCCAAAGCACAGTATACAGAGAGCAACCAGGGAACCCCTAACTCAGAAGGAAAAGCACAGTGAGAACAGATGTCTTCAGTTGCCTGAGTGCCCTGGAGGGAACTAGGGAGTACTGATGCATACCCGAGGAGGAGGGGTAGAGGAATGAAGGGAGGGAGGGAGAGAGGGAGAGAGGGAGAGAGGGAGAGAGGAAGGAGGAGGAGGGAGAGGAGAGGGATGGAGGGAGGGACAGAAAGAGTGGAAAGGGGAGGGAGGGGACAGAGGGAGACAGAGACAGAGAGACAGAGGGAAAGAGAGAGAATCCACTGATTCAGAGGAAAGAGAGGAGGAATGGTGACCTCTTGGCCACTTGCCTGACGTTACCAGAGCCACAACTAAACTGTGGCAAGCAGACAAGACTTCCAGAGAGCAGATTCCGTGGTCTCCCCCAGCCACAGTCTCTCCAGGGTGGAACTAGTCAGAATGTTTTCCTTCTTACTAATTGATACCCAAGCCACAAGAATACTCTCTTTCATTCTGTTTTCAGGGAAGTAGAGAGCAGGCAAGCCCCTCACCACCTACACCACCTATGTGAGCATGGCTGATGGGGACTGCCAGTACCTTGCAATGTGATCCCCTGGAAGAACACTGTCAAGCCCCACTGTCACCTCCAGGTTCACACACTGGGCTATAAAAATTAGTGCCCTTTGTCCAGGCAGATTGTAAATGCTGTGCCAATAAAATAAGGTTTCTTATAGTTAAAAACACTTTAAAGAAAAGCCTTAGGAAATGAACCTTCAGCCAATGACAGAAAACCAGATATGAGTGCCAACCACAAACCCAAATCCCTCAGAGCAGAAAGGCGACCAAACAGCCAAGCAGCCAGCCAGCATGTGATGTGGCCATCCCTCCTCCTTCTCTCTCCTTCTGCTGGAGCCTTTCTTGGTGGAGTAAGTACACTTGTGCTAATACTAGAGAGGGTGCTGATGTTGCAATGTCTCAGTATTGTTCATTTGAATTTATTGTGGCTGATAACCAAGTACAGACTCCTCCTTATCCCCCAAAGAGTCCTAACCCTCAAAAGCCACAAGAATGCTACACTATCTGGTGAGAAGAGCCGCCTTACAGATATAATTAGATATACAGATATAGCTTCTTACCAGCTAGAAGCTTTCCTGCTAGGATAAGAAATGAAACAAAGGTGAGCCCTATCCACTCACCACAGCTTCTCACGGCAGCCTTAAGGAACTTGCTAAGATGGGGAAAATAAATACGAGGTCCAGTGATTGGGGAAGAAATAAAATTGCCCTTGTTTATTGATAAGCAACTTTCTAGAAAGTTTGACAGAATCAGCTGGGCCTGGTGGAGCAAGCTTGGGACTCTGGCTACTTGATGGGCAGAGTTGGGCAAATGGCAAGTTCAAGATCAGCCTGGGTTACAGTGTGAGTTCAAGGCCAGCCTCAGCAACTTAATGAGATGCTGCCTAAAAATAAAGTGTACACAAAACAAACCTCCACAGATATAAGGAGATTGAAATAATCCCATGCCTCCTATCAGATCATTACGGTTTAAGGCTGGTGTTCCATGGCAACAATAACAACAGAAAGCCCACATACACATGGAAGCTGAACAATGCTCTACTCAGTGACAACTTGGTCAGGGAAGAAATAAAGAAAGAAATTAAAAACTTCCTTGAATTTAATGAAAATGAAAGTACAACATACCCAAACTTATGGGACACTTTGAAAGCAGTGCTAAGAGGAAAACTCATAGCCTTGAGTGCCTCCAAAAAGAAACTGGAGAGAGCATACACGAGCAGCTTAACAACACATCTGAAAGCCCTAGAACAAAAAGAAGCTAATACTCCAAAGAGGAGTAGAAGGCAGGAAATAATCAAACTCAGGGCTGAAATCAACCAAGTAGAAACAAAAAGAACTAT
>CM052709.1:55608342-55638349 GCA_028551405.1 Uromys caudimaculatus | reverse complement strand
CGGACCACATATGTGGCAGAGGATGACCTCAATGGCAATCAGGGAGAGAGGAGAGGCCCTTGGGCCTGAGGGTGTTAGAGGCCCCAGTAAAGGGGAATGTCAAGGTGGGAATATGGGGATGGGGGGGCGGGTGGGTGGGAGGTGGAATTCCCTCATAGAGGCGGGGATGGGGAGGGGATAGGGGGTTTCCAAAGAGGAGACCCAGAAAAGGGGAAACATTGGAAATGTAGATAAAGTATCAAAAAGAAAGAAAGAAAAGAAAGAAAGAAAGAAAGAAAGAAAGAAAGAAAGAAAGAAAGAAAGAAAGAAAGAAAGAAAGAAAGAAAGAAAGAAAGAAAGAAAGAAAGAAAGAAGGCTGAGCCAGGAGTGATCAAACATGGCTTAATCCCTGCACTCGGGAGGCAGAGGCAGGTGGATCTCTTTTGAGCTCAGGACCAGCCTGGTCTATAGATTGAGTTCCAAGATAGCCAGAGCTAACACAGAGAAATCCTGTCTTGAAAAGGGCAAACAAACAAACACAAGCTGAGCAAGCCCATAAGTAGCACCTCTCCATGGTTTCTGCACCAATACTTCTGCCTGCAGATTCTCACCCTATTTGTGTTCATGTCCTGACTTCCTTTGATGATGAACAGCTATATACAAATGTAAGCCAAATAAACCCTTTCCTCCCTAACTTGCTTTTTGGTCACGGTGTTTTATCACAGCAATAGTAACCCTAACGAAGACACATATCAAACAAGAAAGTAAATGGAGAGATTTTGTATTGTGTATGGAAAGGCAATGCTATCAAATATGTCAATTCTTCCCCACTAGATCTGTAGATTTAACACAGCCTAGCCAGCCTCTGCAGATGTAGCTTAGTTGGGGTGGTGCTGGCCTAGCATGCATGAAGCCCTGAGTTCAACTGCTGGCACCTCACAAACCAGTTATGGTGACACAAGCTGGCAATTCCTGCACTGAGGAGGAAAAGGAGGATCAGAAGTTTCCACTTATCCTTGGCTATACAGTGGGTTAAAGCCAGACGGGGCACTTAAGAACCTGTCTCAAACACAGAAAGTTCCAACACAAAGTTCAGCAAGCTATAGATGTTGACTCATTCATGCCAAATATTACCCAGAAAGGCAAAAGACCCATGAGATCATGGATAGAATGATGGTTGCTAATTAACTGCCTTTAAGAAAGGGTGATTTCCCTGGCTTATCAGGGAGGGTACAGTCTCATCACAGGTATCCTTATAAGTAGAAGAGAGAGGCAGAAAAGTCAGTGTTAAAGTAAGCTGAGTAATGTGAGAAAGAGTCTATTGGACATTGCTAGGTTCAAAGATCGAGGGAGGAGACTTAATCCAAGGGATGCATGGTAACTCCAGTAGCTGCAAAAGCCGACAACAAAACTTTGATTCTCTGAGATCCCACAAAAGGCAGCCTCGCCCACCCACTTCTTAATTTGAACCCAGTTAGAGCCACTTTTAACTTCTGATTCTCACACTGTACAACAATAAATGTAAATTTTTGAGCCACTTTGTAGTAATTTGAAAACAATAGGAAATAAGAACACTGTGCTAACTTTAGGCTATTTCATATCCACTTGCCTCTGACTCTAATAAGCACAGCTACAAAGCCCTGATCATTTGATTTACACAAATAAAGACACTTCGGCCTTAAAGGTCCACAGATGCTTGTCTTAGTTTGTGTTTTATTGCTGTGAAGAAACACCACGACCAAGGGAACTCTTATAAAGGACAACATTTAATTGGGGCTGGCTTACAGTTTTAGAGGTTTAGTACATTATCCTAGGAAGCACTGCAGTGTCCAGGCAGACATGGTGCTGGAGAAGGACCTGAGAGTTCTCCATCTTGATACGAAGGCAGCAAAAGTAAACTATGTCTTCTGGAAGCAGTCAAGAGGAGACTCTCTTTCTACTTTAGGAATAGCTTGAGCGTAGAGCCCTCAAAACCCACCCCACAGTGATACACTTCCTCCAATAAGACCACACTTTCTAATAGTGCCACTCCCCATGGACTACACATTCAAAACACGAGTCTATGAGGGCCAAACCTATTCAAACCACCACAGTGCTACTGTCTGGATATGTCTTGAATATGTCTCCTAGGGACTCCTCATTGGAAGCTCAATGTTGGGGAGGTGATGGAATATTTAAAAGAGGTGGGGTCTTCTGCAAGCTTGTTGGGTCACTAGGGAGATGACTATGGGTTGTAGGATCATGGTCAAGGAGCTCAGCTCTTCCTGCTCTTTGGCTTCCTGTCTCACCATGTGAGTTTTCCCACTTATATGTGCTTTCCACATGATGGCAACTGCATGGAGTCAGAGGTGCCACTCCAAGGCCAGAACTGTGTTGTTTAGTATTTCAGCTTTTAAAGCTATGGCTAAATAAACCCGATTTCTTTCTAAAGTGCCCATCCTTAGCTACTTTGTCACAATGCAAAACAAACTAATAAAAATGACTTGTCTATAGTGTCTCTTCCTCAGTGAAATGCAGGCCTAGGGTACAGGGCCCTGAAGCCGAAGCTGCCTGTTTCAGACCTGGGCTGTGCAACCTCAGTTGTTAGACTCACTCCCCAGAAGCTGAGTAAAGAAAATTTCTATTTTATTCAAAAAGTTCCCTATGTAGATGATGAAAAGAAAGTATTATTTTGGTCTAATAACTGGCTCTGGTGGATAGTTGCCTTATTTAATATGTAGGGCTCCTCTAAACACGGAAGGAGAAGGGTAAGGCAGGCCTCAGCCTCGAAACTTAGCCGAAAGCAACTTCCACTCAACAAGCCAATTGGGCCCTTGGAGTCATGTTTGAAATGCTGTTTTTATTGTTTGTGTTTTTGCTTTTGTAATTAATTAATTGCCGATAATGCTTTTTTGTTCTTTTTTTATAATTAATTAGCAAGCACTGGGAGCAGGCAGCAACTTTTCATAGCTCGAATAAGCGTGCAGAGATAAGAAATCGGCACCGTCCCTGGACTGCGCACTCTCGGGTTACCGGGCAGCTCAGACGAGAATTACACACTAATTCAACTACGATAAAAAACTACACTTGAAGAGCTTATTATATACTATTCCTCCCCTTCTGAGGAATGTTTGAGCAGAAGCCTAGCATGGCTACCATAGCAACTATAATGCAAAATTGGCAGTAACTTTATGAATTGCAAATTCCTCTAAGGGTGTTGGGGAATTTTTTTTTCTTCCTTCCATTTTTAACTATCTCATATGCATTATCCCAGCAATATGTTAAACAAGATTTGGGGGAACTCAGCAATTACTTGGAAACAAGCTGTGTTTTAAAGTCTCAAATTCCATTTTTCTATCGAAGGCACGTGTTCACAGGGAACCCCCAGTTTACCTGGTTTTAATGTTCCATGTTTTTAACTGAGCTCTTACCATACTGATCATCCTCACCTTTTCTGAAGAGGGTCCAGGTACTCCAACAAAGGGACTCACTATATTCCTTCCTACTGTCTGTCCTAGAATTTCTCTGAAAATGGCAAAAGGGGACAGTCTCAGTTTAAAACAAAACAAAATAAAACATTAATCTTACAACCAGTCTCTCCCTCCAAGTACGTTCAGGTGCGATTCTGCATCAAAACGTTCACCCAAGGAATGGTCAGTCCTTCTTGTCTTCTTCCCTCAATCCCGTCACACAGGAGGAACATGACAACAGGAAGCCGGCAGCATGCCTGGCTTGGGGTATAGACACTTGCAAAGGTAACCCAAACCATGCTCTTCTGCATGGCCAGTGGTCCTCCTCACTTAAGATGACTGGGATTGAGAGTCACCCACAGCATCGTGCCACCTTCTACCTCTGATTTTTGCCTTGTCCATTTCACAAGTTTGTTGCAAAAATCATGAGAGACAATGTGTTTGAATACTGCCATGTCCCACTAAAATACGACAATCCAGAATTCTGATTTTCAAATTTGATGCAACTCTTAATAAAAAAAAGTTAAAACATAAATGGCCTTTATTCTCTGAGTCTAGTAACAGGAAGAAAAGTGATGGATTGCTGAAAGATAGCTCAGGTCTTGGGCAACACTTTGAAATGAAGGTAGGAGCAAAAATATGAATGAAATCCTACTCTATGACAAAAGACATAAATGGTTGCCTCTCCAATTGGAAAGAACTGTCTGTTTGCAATGAGTGATACAGAAAATGACTTTGTGAAGCACATCTCTAAGAGAAGAGTCCTTCTGTGTGCTCGGTCCAGGGCACACAGCAGCATTTTGAGAAAACAACGAATCTGCTGGTGTGTTCTTTTCTGTCCTGTTTCATAGCAACCCCTGTGGTCAGAAGAACACTAGTTGTCCCCTACCACAATAGTCTTCAGAAAGGATGTGCCACAGAACAACTGATGGACATAAATTATTTTAATCAAGGTAATCAGAGGAATCAAAGAAGCTTCAAGAGACAGGCTCTGAAGACTTTCTGGTCATAGCTTCCTTCTTTCGTGTCTTCACTCAACAAACATTTACTGAAAGTAGATTGTTCTCTGCCCCAGGAAATAAAGGGAAGGAGCCCACAAGGTCTCACTTACAAAGACCTTTCCAACGGATTGGGAGCAGACTGTACAGCCCCTCCTCATTCCAACAGGGCTATGAGATAGCCAAGACAAAGCAGAGGGCAAAAGGGAGAATGGAGAGACATCCTGGGAAGTGGTTTCCGAGCCGTGTGAGGCAGGGGCATCCTGCACAATAAACAGATGGTAGGGACTCTGCAGAAGAGAAAACACTTGGAAAGTCCAGAGAGATGAAACCCGAATGCTGTTGAGGGATCCATAGCTGGGGAACAAGAGGGCAAAGATAGAAGACCAAAGAATATTTCCAAAGTGTGTCCAGGTCCAACTTGACAGTCCATGCATAGCAGTGAGAAGGTCCACACTTTTTTTTTTTTAATAAGGAGAAAGAATGTTGTTATCAGATCTGGGTTTTAGGCAGGACCCAGCAGGGATAGCAGAGTCTTCAAACTCATCTAATGGTCAGTCACATCACTCATGGGTCTCCTAGGACAGCCTGCTCTCTTCAGCACAGGACCTGAAGCCCAATTGCCTCTGTAGACTTGAGAAGCTTGACAGAGCTACAGGAAGGAAGTTAGAATCTGCTGTCCTCCACAACTTCCCGAAGAGCAAGGAAAGCATTGGAAAGCTGTCAGCCTGTTCTCAGAAGGTGAACGCACAGATTGCAAAGCATTTCCACCTCTCCAGCTTGGCAGTGATACAAAAATGTGGTCGGTTCCCTTCCCTCCAAGTAACTCACAGCAGATGCTGATGCCCTTAGCCTCTTCCCCAGCTACAGTTCCCAACATCATTTCCTTCCAGAGGTCAGGCATATGGAGCTCATTAAATTCTACACAGCAACATTCGAGCGGTGTGAAACTTTTTGTTTGCAGTGCAATTTCATGTTGAGTTTGATTTAAGGGGGACTGCATATTCTTGGTCCTGGGATGGAAGCCTATTCATCCAGAAGTTTAAAGCCTGGTTTAGGAAGATGGGTTGGAGAATCGCAGCTTAGGTTGAGAATTTGTAAAGGTGGGAGAACATCCTGTCTAAAAATGGTCTACTCCAGCTTCATTTTTCATACAGCGGAGGAAACCAAGATCTGGACCATTCACATGGTAGAGGTAGGGCCTACAAACTGGGTTTCCTCATCCTTGGCCCAGCACCACTACCACCCTTGACTCCCCATAGATCAACATACAGAAAGAAGAGACAAATGGCATTTCTCATCCAAGATGAAACTCACTTCAAAATGAAAATGGCCACCCATTTACAATGTGCTTGTTCCTCCTTATCCTATTATAAAAATGAGAACATTAAGGCTTTTGCTTGAAAATGACTGGCTTCTATTTGCTACAAGATTATATAATATGTGTAGTGTAGTTGCTAGGAATTTAAATAACTTCCTCAGAATCATGTAGCTTAGTAAAGTCTAAGTCTTGGTGTCTTCACCTGTAAATGGGTAAGATGGTTCTCAGAGTTAGATGTTTTGTTTATTTAAACCTTAAAGGGAAACGTCTAAAAGACAGTGATTGTATTTTGGAGGAGTGGGAGGACTTCAGTCTGCTTAACAGACTCAGCAAATACTCATTCTCACAACCACAGTCTGAAACCTCTGAACCCATGAGCAAAAATTAAACATTTCCTCCTTTTGTACTTATTACCTCAGGTGCTGAGTCATGGGGAAAAGGCTACCCCCCCCACACACACACACATGCACGCACGCACGCACATGTACACGTGTGTGCACACACACACCCTATGACTCAGTTTTATCAACTTTATTCACTAATATTAGCCCTCCAGTGCATCTAATCACTTGTTTAAAATGAAGCCAATTTGTGAAATTGGACCTTTGCCACTATGAGGACTCTTACAGCCTTGGTTTCTTGAAGAGAAGTGGAGATGGTTTCTATTTATTGGACCAGGCTCAGGAACCTTGGGAAAGTCATCTACCATGGAACCAGAGCCTGCTCCCAGGATAAGAAGGTGAGAAATGAGGGTATTGATGACTCTGCATTAGACCCAAGGAAGGTAGAATTCTCTGGAAGTGTTTGTGAGGTAATATTTCATCTTCAAAACAATTGCACGTTATTATCACAAACAAGAAGGATTACTGTAGCTCTTGAAGAATTAATTCTCAGTCTACAGAAAGGACATAACGAAAGAAAGAGCTTGTGAGCTACACGACCCCCAAGCAGCCTGTGGGAGGAAAAGAATGCCTGGGCCATCCAACTTTGCCCCTATTCAGGATAAACTATCTCCTGCTTCACCCATTTCCCCAACACACACACACACACACACACACACACACACACACACACACACACACACACACACACACACGGAAGACAGACCACATGCCTCCTGTGCTCTGCCAACAACTTTCAGAACTGAGGGTCAATACCATCCCTGCTACTTGCACGTCAAGACCTCATCCTTCACGCTGTTATCACCATAACCCTATCATTTCACCGCTTGTTAGTCATGATTAAAACAATAAACAAAGGGAAAAGTCTTTCCCTGGTGAGCATGAATAATTGCAGATGAGCACATCTTGTTTGGGCCCCACACCGTGTAATGTTATATGCTATTACGGACAGTATTAAAGGATGTTTTATTGCCTGATACAATTTCTTTCTAATTGTACTATCTGCTCCCTTCAGATTCCAATCTCATCCTGAAGGCCCAACAAAGTAACCCAGAGGGAGTTTATAGCTCTTGCCTGCAATTTATGGAAAAAGTCTTTCTCCTTGGTGATATAACCCTGAAGCAAAAATGTGAAACCAAGCAGAAAGAGGCAGGGCATGCTTTGACTACTAGACATTAAAAGGAAGAGCATATGGGATATAAGCCTTGCTGCTGGGGTAAGTAGCAAGGAGGGGAGATCTAGGGGCTCATGTGGACATGTGCCATACATCGGCAAGGCTCACATAGAAAACCAGTTCACTCAGTGGACTGGCTAGGTCCTGAGGCTGGAAACAGCTAGGATTTCTTTTGTTTTCTCCTACTGGCTCTGTCGCCCAACAAGAATGCCTCTGGCACATGAGAAAGTCTTCTATTCACATCCAGTGGTTAGAATTCAGATATCTAAAAGCACATCTGCTGATCTATCTCCAACAGTCATCTCATCCAACTTTAGGTCTATCGTTCTTGGAGTTTGTGGGGAGGAGGCTGCCAGTCTCCTCTACTGTCCGTCTTTCCTTTTCTCTTTTCTTCCTAACCCATTCACTGTGCTGCCTCTGGCTCCTGGGCCAGGATAAAAAGGGACAAGGGCAAAGTCCTATAAACTGGTGATCTTGTATCCTTCGAGGATGTTCTTTTAAGATAATCAGATGCTGGCTCTGGCACATCCTTGTACTTTTGGGGGAATTCTTAAAGAGATAGTCCCGTTCCTCATTTTGTTCTATAACTGCAGCTCTCGTACTACCCATGCTCCTAACTGAACCCCTAAATGCATTCTTGGACGTAGAAGACTCCATATGGCTTCCTTTGCAAGCTCTGGCAGAAAGTCCTCTAGGGCAGGTGCCTTTCAGCATCACTCTGACTTGCTAGTTTCCTCATTAGTCACTTACTCCACAGGAAGTATCTCCATCATCTGCTCCCTGGAGCAGGAGGGATCCTGAATCTTCTCATAGTGTCTGCTTTTGTTCTACCATCAAAAGTAACTACAGCTATCTAGACCAGGTTTCTCTCCCATCCACCTTCTCCAAGCCCAACACTGGTCCACATCAAGTTGTGAAATGCAATTCTAAATGCAGTCTTCTGAGGGTCAACATGAGTTATGATTTTAGTTCACTGACTTCACAAGTCTAAGACACCAGATTTGTTCTCAGTGAGCAGGTCACAGCTAACCCTTCCTCTCTCACTGGGTTTCTAATGTAACAGGAGTCTCAGCAAGATACAGATGATTGTCTCTTGAGAGTATTCCAACTTTCTACTTGGTGAAAAAAATCTTAGGGTTAACATTATTTTCTCTCATAATCTTAGGCAATTTAGAGAGAGAGATGTATGGCTTCATACCCATACATTAATATGGATGTTTTAACTTTATTAGAACATATTTTTTACATATAAAAGCTTATATTCATCATAGCATTTTTCTAATACTCAAGCCACATATTATCTCTTTAGATACCATGACTCTTCTAATGAAGTAAATGTGATCCTTCAAATCTTGTCAATGGCACATAATGCTACATGGTGACCTTGGGAAATGTCATTTGACCTTTCGGTCTCTTTAGTTTTCTCAGTTATAGACAGACACGATAGTCACAGAGAAATGGATGAGATTACTTTCGAGCTCTACACTATTCTGCAAGGAGGTATTAGTGAGATGGGGCAGAAGACCTGCCACTCTGCTATCACCTTCAACATTTTTCTCAGGGTCCATTTTACCACATGCAGATCAGACATTGGAAGATTATGCCCCAGTTTCCTGTGGGCAATAGTCCAAATAGGAGAATCAAAATAGCTGTGCAACCATCAAAACCTGTCCCAGAGTCCCCCACCCACTGAGGCCGGTAGGATAACTACAGCCCAGGGTTGCTGTGAGAATCAAATCTGTTACTATACTGCAGTGCCTACTGCAGAGACAGCAGTACTCAGCATATACAATGATTAGATTCATTAGTGCCCTGTAAATCCCCAGTGTAAAATTCCACAGGGTTACCTCCCCCTTCGATGCCTAGGTTCTGTCATTTTTGAATAAGCTTAGTTGCTATGGTTACCTCCCAAAGACACAACCATGTTGGGAGATGGGGATAGGTGGCAGAAGGCTTTAGTGGACGACACAAAGCAACTTCAGCAGTGGAGACATTTTAATACATGTGAGCAGTCTCCCTTGGAAACCAAACTCACATTTTGCCAAAATGGAAATGAACTCAAGAAGTGGAGCCTTAGGAACTTTTCGTGGGCCCCATATGAGACCAAGACATCAAGAACACATTTCTGGCCCTGATCCAACTCCAGAGCACCTCAGTTTCCTCTCCCAGAATCTGACAGTCACAAAGATGTAAGTTGCTAGACAGCCTTCAGCAGATGCTGTTACTTCTGTATAGAAGGAAAAAAAATAGGCGGCCAGCAATTGAGTTCAGAAAGAAGGGGGCAGAGCTAAGAAACATACAGCATTTGGTGTTACACACTAAATAACGATGGGCAGTTCTTGCTAAACTCACTAGCAGCCATTGATGTGTGTTCTGGGGGCAGGGAGAGGTTTCACTTCCTCTCAGTCCTGTTCACTGAGGGGAGTGATGCTTAACAGCCCAAGCTGAGCCCTCCCCTCAGTGCGCTTATAAATGGGGTTTCATCTATGAAATCAGCCACAGCTTCATCCACTCAGTGAGTGAACAAAAGCTGGCCTGACCCTGCTTCCTGTTTCCAACACAAGCAAACCCAAGGCGCTAGGAGGCCTGGCCGACCCAGGGTATTGTATAGCCAGTCCTACTGAAAAGACTCTTTCTGTCTGATCATTTTTCCCAGACATTCCAGGGAGCTGTCCTGCTCTTATTTGAAATTCTAACCAGAAGGAAGTCACCCCTGAAAATACCAGGTGCCCCAATTTTCTTTTCATGATGATTCAGCACCACCTAGGGGACACTGCCATTCATTTCTTGTCTTTTCTATCTCCAGCTCCTTGTAAAATACTTTCCGTCCTCCCCACTCACAACCAATGAGAAAGCCAGAGAAGCTTCTCGGGGCGTGCTTTTCAGACGTTAGCCTAACTACAGCTGGAAACCATGGTCAATTAGCTTACTACTCAACGACCACTGCTGAGAGCTGCAGTTCCTATCCACATCTCAGCCGCAGGGAATTTGCCTTCCTATTATAAGAAGCACCAGTTGTTAAGCATCAACTGTAGGGCATGACCTATAATATAAATGTACTTATAATATGCACACTGGTCCTTCAGATTGGCTCTTAGCATCCCATTCTAAAGATGAAAAAATTTAAGTTTATGGAAAGTTAAGAGATTTTCCCAGTCTTCAAGCCATGGTAGACTTAGTCTTCACTTTAAAATGGTTTGTCAATATCCTACTATGGGTTGAGTCTTCATAGCGGTGAGTTATTATCACTCAAAGCGATCACTCTAAAGCCCGTTGTGTCATTCCAATAGCAAATACTCAAAACATACATCTAGGTTGAGGGCACTGCAGTAGGAGTTATCTGTGAACTGCAGAGCAAGGCTTCATTACTTGAGAAGCAAGTTGCAGGTTAACTGAAAATATGATACAATTCCATGATGCTGTACATGATCGTCTTGCAGGCCTGTGATTGCTTGTAATCAGTAGGAACACATGGAAAGGACTGTAGTGCTGTGAGCTTGACGTTGGGGGAGGAGGTTAGAACTTGGCTCTTCTTTCCCCTAAATATTATCTCTTAAGAAAACTACTTAAAGCCCTCATCAATATTCCTAATCTATGGAATGAATATGAAAAATTATCTTTAACCAGCAAACAAGTGCAGTAAAATAAATGAGATCACACTGTAAGGTGCTACACAGAACCTGGCACATCATAGGCACCTAATAAATGGCCATTGCTGTTATTTAACTTAATCATGCACTCAGCTCCTCACTGACCTTGGCCAGACATGGGTTTCTGCCATTTTTAAAAGGGAAATTCATGGTGAGCAGATTTAGTTATGTAAACCATGCTTTGGCAACATACACTTCATTAAAAACTAAACAATAAAGTTCCTTAGTAAAGGAGATGATAAAAGATAAATAATCTTTGGAATAGGAGAACATTCTAGAGATGAGAAATTAAACACTGAAACAGTTTGACCTTCAAGAGATCAAATCTCTGGGGGTGGGGCACACACATGGATATGACATATAAACACAACCTAAGCATCTATCAGCAGATGAAGGTATAGCCCAAACACACTATATACATACAAAAGAATACCTATTACTGTGCTTTAGAAAGTAAATTCCAACACACCAAAAAGAGAAGGGAAAAGTGTCCTGTGAGTCTTCTTTTGAGAGTATTTATATTTATAGGGGTGGGGAGTATGGCTCAGTGGTAAAACACTCATCTGGCATGGAGCATTAGGTCCTAGGTCAGCATGCAGGACTGGAAAAAAAAGTACAGATAAAAATTAAAGGATGTTGAACATTTCTTTAGGTGTTTCTTTGTTTAGCTCTGTTCCCTATTTTTTAATAGGGTTATTTGGTTCTCTGGAGTCTAACTTCTTGAGTTCTTTGTTTATATTGGATATTAGCCCTCTATCAGATGTAGGGTTGGTACAGATCTTTTCCCAATCTGTAGGTTGCCATTTTATCCTATTGACAGTGTCCTTTGCCTTACAGAAGCTTTTCAATTTTAAGAGATCCCATTTGTCAATAGTTGATCTTAGAACCTGAGCCATTGGTGTTCTGTTCAGGAAGTTTTTCCCTGTGCCAATGTGTTTGAGGCTCTTTCCCACTTTCTCTTCTATGTGGAGGTCCTTGATCCACTTAGACTTGAGCTTTGTACAAAGAGATAAGAATGGATCAATTTGCATTCTTCTACATGCTGATCTCCAGTTGAACCAGCACCATTTGTTGAACATGCTGTCTTTTTTCCACTGGGTGGTTTTGGCTTCTTTGTCAAAGATCAGGTGACCATAAGTGTGTGGATTTATTTCTGAGTCTTCGATTCTATTCCATTGATCTACCTCTCTGTCTCTCTACCAATACCAGTTGAGGGATGAGGCTACCCACCCATCTCAAAAATTTTAACCCAGAATTGCTCCTGTCTAAAGGAAATGCAGAGACAAAAAAATGGGGCAGAGACTGAAGGAAAGGCCATCCAGAGTCTTCCCCACCTAGGGATCCATCCCATCTGCAGACACCAAACCCAGACATTATTGCTGATGCCAAGAAGTGTTTGCTGACAGGAGTCTGGTATGGCTGTCTCCTGAGAGGCTCTACCAGCACCTGACCAATACAGATGCAGATACTCACAGACAACTATTGAACTGAGCCCAGGGACCCCAATGAAGGAGTTAGGGGAAGGACTGAAGGAGCTGAAGGGGATTGCAAACTCATAGGAAGAACAACAATATCAACTAACCAGACTCCCCAGAGCTCCCAGGGACTAAACTATCAACCAAAGAGTACACATGGAGGGACCCATGGCTCCAGCCGCATATGTAGCAGAGGATGCCCATCAGTGGGAGGGGAGGTCCTTGACCCTGTGGAAGCTTGATACCTAAGTGTAAGGGGATGCTAGAGCACTGATGTGGGAATGGGGGCACTGTCATAGAGGCAAAGGGAAGAGGTAATCAATCGGATACGGAGTTGCAGAGGGGAACTGTGAAGGGGAACAACATTTGAACTGTGAATAAATAAAATAACCAATTAAGAAAAAAACAACAACAACAACAACAACAATTAAATGAGGGCCTTTTCCTTCTCATGCCACCAGCTAGGTCCCATCCTTCCCAGCACACATTCCTTCTCAGCTTCTTCAGGACTTTGCTGCATAGCCAGCTTGGCCCATCCATCCTATCCCATGGGCCTTCCTGGCCTTCCTAGGACTTTCCCACACTGCCAGGGAAGCCTGCTCCTTCCTATCCCACAGGCCAGCTGGGCTTCCCAAGATTTCCCTTTGTAGCCAGCTAGGTCTGCTCCTTCTGACCCCAAAGGTTCCCCAGCCCTTCTGGGTCCTCCATTTCCTGCATTGCTAGGTAAGCCCTGCCCCTTCCTCCTCCATAGCTCCTTTTCTCCCCTGGGACCTCCCTCCCCTCCCCATCAGCCAGGCTGTGTTCCTTCCTCCTCACTGCAGTCAGTCCATCACCCCTGTCATCTCCGGTTTCTCTGAGCTCTTGGATAGACATCACTCTGGATCAGGCCTCCAAGCTCCTCCCAGGTGTCACCAACGAGTGCTAGCAATCTGACCAGCTCTTCTCCCAGGATCTCATCCCCATCCTTCAGGTTAAACCACTCCTTTCCATCATGCAAGCTGACGGTTCCCTTGGGAATCTCACTCCCCCCGTGCTCCCAAGCAGTCTGTGCCTCTCTTTACCCCACAGGCTTCCTTCCATATTCAGCTTCCTGGAAAGCCTGGCCCCAAATTATTCCTAGTTGCTCATTCAAGGTAGAGTGACCAGACTTGTAGAGCCACACCAGAAGGTAGCAGAAGACCAGCAAACGCTATAATGGCTCTTGGATAGTGTCCATTTCTGCAGACTGTAGCAGACTCTCCAGAAACTAGAGATGAAATGTTCAGCTTTCAATATGAATTTCACAAAAGAAAACAACAACCTTCTTATACTTTATTCCTGTCCTGAACATTGTACATGCCTACACTGAAAAAAGAAAGTGATTTAAGCAAATGAACTATTTCAGACACACACATCCCAACAAAGAAATAAAAGTGAATATAAACAACCAAACAAGAGAACATGTCCCATCCAAAATTACTAATCTGATAGTTATGAACCCCAATGAGAAAGATCTGGAAGATCTCCCGGATAAAGAATTCAAAAGAATGATCATAACTACATTCAGACAACTCAAAGAGGATATGAATATACTCCAAGGCAAGTATAAAGAACTGAAGAAAATCCATTCAAGATATGAAAATAGAATTCAAAAAGTAGATAGAATTGCTGAAGAAAGTCAAACTTAAATAATGCTGGAAATGAAAGTCAATAAGCCAAACAGAAACCTTGGTGGAAACTTACCCACAGAATGGATCACATCAAAAATAGAGTCGAGGATGGAAGAAGACAAAGTAGAGGATTTGGATTACTCAGTGAAGGGCAGTGAGACATTTAAAAAAAATGAAGATAACATAGGTGAGCTTTGTGACATGTAACCTTTATATTATGGTAATAGCAGAAGGAAGAATACCACAGTGAGGGCATAGAAAATACTTTCAATAAAATCAGAAAAATCAGAAAGAGATGCCCATCCAGGTATAAGAAGCCTACAGAACACCAAGTAGACAGAACCAGAAGAGTAACTCCCCACAACATATTAAAATATTCAAAGATACAGACTAAAGAAAAGGCATTGAAAGCAGAGAGAAAGGTGAAGTCACTTATAAAGGCAGGTCAATCAGAACAGAAGGTCCTAGAGAAGTGTACTCCAAGTTCTAAAAAACCACAACTGTCAGGTAAGACTGTACCCAGCAAAACTATCTATTAAAATTAGAGGAAAAATAACTTTATATGATAAAAATAGATTAAAGTAATTTATTTCCATTAAACTAGCTCTATACTGGATACTGGAAGAAATAATCCAATTTGAAGAAAAGGATAAGGTCATCTTAGAGATCACAGGGAATAAGTAAACAATACAAGGTTAATCAAAAGAGGCATAAGTAAACACACACTAAAAATAAGGATGGGAATTAATATACATCTTACAAATAATAACTCTTCATATCAATAAACTCAGTTTCTCAATCGAAAAAAAGAGACTAGCAGACTGGATTAGAAAATAGGATCCATCTATGTGATGCCTCCAAGAAACATATCTTATAATCAATAATAGATACCACTTATCTTAGTTAGGATTTCCATTGCTGTGCAGAGACACCATGGCCAAGGCAACTCTTATAAAGGCAAACATTTAATTGGGGCTAGCTCACAGAGGTTTAGTCCACTGTCATCATAGCAGGAAGTATGTCAACATCTAGGCAGACTTGGTGCTGGAGAAGGAGTTGAGAGTTCTGCATCTTGATTCAAAGGCAACCAGTAGAGACTGTCTTCCAGACAGCTAGAAAGAGGGTTTCAAAGCCCACACACTCCCTGCACCAAGCATATTTAAACCACCACATCACCTTAAAGTAAAGAATGAAAAAAGATACTCCAAGCAAATGAAACTAAGAAACAAGTAGGCATATGTTCTAATATCTAACAAAATAGAGTTCAAACCAAACTCATTAGAATAAACAGGAAGGTCATGTCATACTAACCAAAGGAACACTCTACCAAGAGGATATTACATTTCTTTTTTAAAAATTTTCCTTTTATTGAAAATAGGTTCTTTATAATTCTAGGCATAGATGCACCCAACTTCATAAAATATATATGTAGATCTAAAACTAGAGATTAACTCCAGCATAATGATAGTAGGCAACTTCTATACTCGACTCTTACAAATAGACACCTGGGCAAAAACTAAACACAGAAACGTTTTTAAATGACACCATAAATCAAATGGACCCAACAGACACCTATAGAACATTTTATCTAAACACTAATACACTAATACACATTCTTCTCATCAGCCCATGGCACTTTCTTTAAAATTTACCACATATTGTGTCATAAAGTAAGTCTCAACAAATAAGGAAATGTCATAGAAGCAAATTAAAAATGTCTAATTAAAAATCAGCCCAGGCTAGAGAGATGGCTCAGCGGTTAAGAGCACTGACTGCTCTTCCAGAGGTCCTGAGTTCGATTCCCAGCAACCACACGGTGGCTCACAACCATCTGCAATGGGATCTGATGCGCTCTTCTGGTGTGTCTGAAGACAGCTACAGTGTACTCATGTATAATAAAATAAATAAATCTTTAAAAAAAAATCAGCCCAGGGCCATATGGATTCAGCACAGAATTAGACTATACCTTCGAAGGAGAACTAATACCAATACTACTCAAATTATCTCATAAAATACAAAGGGAGAGAACACTCACACATTCTTTTTATGAAATCAGTATTAGCCTGATTCCAAAATCAGACAAAGGTCCAACAGAAAGTACAGTTTACAGATTGCATGCACTGTCCACTAAAATTCCAATGTACATCTTCACAGAAGTTTAAAAATAATTTTAAAAATCATAAGGAAACACAAAAGATTTGAGATACTCAAGACAATCTTGAACAATAACAACACTGCTGAAGATACCACCACCCTGATTTCAAGTTGTACTAGATAGCTATGCTAATAAAACCAGCTTCAGGACTGGATTTATGGCTTAGTAGTTACTTCGCTCTTCCAGAAGACTTTAGTACCATTGCCAGAACCTGTGTCAGTTGGCTCACAGCCTCCTATAATTCCAGTTCCAGAGAATCCAATCACAGGCACCTACATACACATGCACAAACCAACATACAGATATATAATTCAATATTTTGTGTTTTTAATCTTTCAAAACACAGTGTGCAGCAGAAGAAGCAAGAGAATCTCTGTGAGTTTGAGGCTAGCCTGGTCTACACAGTGAGTTCCAGAACAGTCAGCACTGTTACACAGAAACCCTGTCCCAAAAAACAAAAACAACAAAATAAAACAAGAAAAAAAAATCACAGTGTGGTACTGGCATTAAAAACCGACTGGAATATAATTGAGGACCCATATATGTATATAAAACCCACACTCCTACAGCTACCTGCAGTTTGACAGATGCCAAGAATATATTTTGGAGAAAAACAGCATCTTTGACAAATTGTGTTGGTCAAACTAGACAACTACATGTGGAAGAATAAAACTAGATCCTTATCTCCCATCCTGCACACAGCTCAATTCCAAATGATCAAGAACCTCAACATACAAGCTCATATTCTGAATCTGGTAGAGGAGAAAGTGTGGGATACAACCGAAGTTACAGGCACACGGAGGTTTTCTGCACAGGAGCCTAGTAGCAGTCATTAGAACGATTGACACAAGGAACACATGATATTAAAAAGCTCCCGTACAGCAAAGGGGACCACCACCACATGGGTGAAAAGACAACCTATGGAAATGGGGAACAAATCTTTACCAGCTACATATCTAAGAGGATTCATGGTGAGAATATGCAAAGAACTACGACAAACAAACACACAAACAAACCTTAAACACCAAGAAAACAAACAATCCTTTAAAAATGGAACATGGCACTTAGCAGAGTTCTCAAAAGAAGAAATGCAAATGTTCAACATCCTTAGCAATCAGGAAAATTCAAATTACTTTAAATTTTACCCCAATCAGAATGGCTAAGAGACAGGCAGACAGACATTACAAAGGGAAGGGTAAACACATATTCTCTGCTAAGGGGAGTGCTGGTGCAGCCACTGTAGAAATCAGTGTGGAGTTTCCTCAAATAGCTAAGAAATAGAGCTCCTATATGAGCCAGCTGTGCCATTCCTGGGCATCTTCCCAAAGGACTTTATCTATATCTAAAGTATATTTATACATACTAAAGAGATGCTTGCTTGTCCATGTTGTTTCCTCTTCACAATAGCCAAAAAATCACCAACAGCCTTTATGCCCATCAGCTGATGAATGGGTCATGGAAATGTGGCACATGTACACAATTGCATTTTATTCAGACTAAAGAAAAGATGAAATGATCAAACTGACAAGTAAATGGATGGAGTTGGGAACAATCACTCTGAGTGAGGTAACCAGATCCAGAAGGACAAACGCTGGATGTCTCCTGAAGGCGGATGCCAGCCTGACTGTTTAGATGTTTAAAGTGGAATAGTTGTAGGAGTCAGGAAGCCAGTAAGGGACCAGGGCCAGGAGGGACCAGGGAAGGCTTACAGGTGGCTTGAAGGTAAAGGTGACAGAATAGGAAGCGTTAAGTGGGAGGGGCTGGGAGGCCAGGCTGGAGGAAGGGGTACGGGAGGCTAAGTGACACGAAAGGCCTTTGAAAATGCCCACGACTGTAGAAGTTTCCTTAGATAAACATACACGCATATAAAAGGAGATCAATGGTGGCTCAGGGAACATTGCAGAAGAGGAACAGAAAAAGTGTGAGAGCTAGAAAAACAGGATACCTGTTGTGAGCCAAGCGACAGGGACTCTACACCCATGAAACCTCCAAGTATGACTGCTTAAACGACACCCATATAACGACAGCTGCAGTTGGCATGTCAACATGGCTGAGGGAAATCTGACAAGACCCAACCTTAGATGAAGTGCTACAGGCCATCAACAGCTACTGAGAGAGGCAGAATCAATCTTCAGGGATGAGCCCCAGACAGGTCATCCAGACCCAAGTAGTTAACCCTAAACACATACACATACAGGCAATACTAAATAGACTCAGGAGGTTGTGTGTGTGTGTGTATGGGCACATATATGTAACAATAATTAAAGAAGTCATGAATTTGAGAGGAAATAAGGTGAAGGAAGAATGGCTGAAGGAAGGAGGAGGGTAGAAAGTACAGTACTCATATATGAGACTTTCAAGAGGATAAAAAAATATACAAATAAATTTGTCCATGTCATTATCCTTGAGGTAGATATGGAACGAGCAAGTGAACGCACAAGTAATTTTCAACCAGCATTCTAAGAACAAACAAACAAACAAACAAACAAACAAACAAACAAACGGGCCTGTACTACCTTAGTTTTCTCTCACTCTGCCAGTTTATCTGAATTTTACTTAGGGATAGTGTAGACAATCTGTCCGGCCTGGCATGATGGGATGCTTTAAAAATTGGTTACAGCGAAGGGAAAATGTCTAGGGAAATACTTGGAGGACTTTCCTCTCTAGCCTGTACAGAGCTCCACCCTGGGGCTGCTGGGTAAAGTGCAGGCACATCAGAGGCTTGACCTCTGGAACAGATTATAGGAAAGCTCATTTCAATCACAGCCTGCAAGAGCCTCGTGCACAATAAATGGAATCGTACATTTGAATTTCAAACTGCCGAAGAAAGCACTGTCCTTCAGCTTCATTTATTTTTAATTTTCTTCAAAATGAGGTCTTCTTCAAGCTAAGCTTTCAGTAAGATACAGAAGAGCTGTGAGATGGCTCAGTGGGTAAAACATAACCATGCTAGCCTGGTGACCTGAGTTTAAGCCCCCACCCCCACACCAAGGTGGCAAGAGAGGACCCACGCTACAAGTTTTCCTGTCACGTACACAATAAATAAAGTTTAAAATTAAAACATTATAGTATTTTCTAATGAGTTTAAGCAACATCCAATACTACAAAGGCTCCCAATATGTCAGCAGTATTTCCCTTCAACTTAGGTATGAAAAGATGGACGTTTTGCCTTTAATTAATTCCATACCTCCATTCTGCATTTAACAAGAACAAGGGATGGCTTTTTTAAGGCCACTGGGTCAAAGTTTGATGATACCTTCTCTTCTCTCTTCAGGATAACATGGTCCCAGAATAACATGAGAGGTCAGTAGGAAGATTTGCAGCGAACTATGGGAAAAGAATATAAAAATCGAGTGTAAAAAGAACAGGAGGAAAACAAAGGAGAAGGGGTGGTTTCTCTCCTCCCCTGCCTCCTGGAGAGATGTGCTGAGAGTAAGATCTCCTGTCTAACCAGCCTCAAGAAGCCTTTGGTCAGAATGACTCAGCACTGTCACAGAACCTAAGTCAGAAAGAGCTGCATCTCCTGCTGGGCGCACAGAACCTGGGAAATCACCTTGCTGACCGGTCCAGAGCCTTACTACATTAGCCAGCTGCACCATGGGAACTCTGGCTACTGTAGATAAAGCAGATGCTCTTAGCTATTGCAAAAGAAGCACGATCTCTTGTTTGACTCACCTGATGTCTTTTTAAAAAAAAAAAAAAAAAGATTTTACTTTTATAATTGTATATGGATACGTACATGCAGGTGCAGAACCCATAGAGGCCAGAAGAGAGCATTAGATCCCTAGGAGCAGAAGTTGGAGGCAGTTGTGAGCACTGGTGGGAACCCAAACCTGCAAAAGCAGTCCACACTCTTTCAGCTGCCAAGCTATTTCTCCAGCTCCCAACTTAACTCTTGAAGCTGGAAGAGAATCTGAAAAATATAGACTGGAACATTTTCCAGGCTCACTGGTGATAGAGGGCACACACACACACACACACACACACACACACACACACACACACACACACACACACACACACAAAATGAGCCACAAGTATGCCAAGACCTTACTGAACTCCTCACAACAAGAGGGCTTTGGTTACCCAGCTTTTTGGCCACCTGGAAGCTGAGGAGCTCACTTCTGGCTTCCAGGAAGGTCTCACACAGAATGGGCATTGATGTTTACCCCTCCGTTGATAAGGATAATAGTATGAGGAGCAGGGGCCCTTGTTGCTTCAATGCTACTTTAAGTCAAGGGTCCACTTCCTTGGCAGCTACACAAGCTGCCTGCTGCTGAGTGAGCCATTATGGGGGCAGGATCTCCCAGCAGCTGGACAGTTGCGGTAAGATACACTCAGTTTGGGAAACTGCCACTTTGGACAAGTACAGCTCCATCAGATGCCCCAACTGTGCCCAGGTGCTTCTGTTTGCTTAGGGATCACAACAGATTAGATCTTCACCGTCCGACAGAGTTGATATTTAAAAGTCCAAGTGAATCTGAGATTCATCTGTATCTCCAGACACAAAAAATAACAATACTACCCTGATGTGGCAGCAAGAAGAGCTGTTGGGCTACATAAGTTTCAGTTTTGAATGGTGTTTAAAATAGTTCGACTTTCTTCCATCAGCTACTTTTATGGACAGTTTCTTGTCAGTGGTTACTACAAAGAAGTTGAAGAACTTACCAAAGTGTCTTGTTTAAGAATCCCATGTGAGTATTTCAGCATATAGCTTGACATGTAATAAACGTAGAGAGTGAGATCAAACCTCTCATTCAGTTTGGTGTATAAAATTACTTGGAATTTCATAAAAGCAGTATTAAATAAATTCCCTGAAACTTTGAGCTTTATTGATTTCTTCTTCTATAAGCAAAATATTTTTTTCTACATACGTGAGAACAGACACTGCAAGTACGTGCAAGCCAGTGGGAACACTGTCATCCTCTACGCAGTTCCCAAGAGACGGGAGCAGGCAGGGAACCTTTTAGGTGATGAGCATGACTGTGGTGACGGTCCTAAGTGCATGTGCATGTGTGCACACGTGCAAGGATCAAACCATACTTTATATAAGCAGAGTTATTATAAGCTAGCTATACCTTAATACAGTCATTTTCCTTAAATATAAAAGAAGTATATTCCAGAAAGGTCACATTAGTTTATATCCTGCCAGCAGCCCATGCAAGTGTTTGCCTCATTACATCTCCATCAGCACTGTCATTCCTTATTATTATTATTTTCTTTAATCTTTTTTTTTTTACAGTCCAGTCGTTATCCCCCACCCAGTCCACCCTCTGACCATTCCTCATCCCATAGCTCCTCCCACCGTCTCTAAAAGGATGTCCCCACAACCCCACTCCCACCCCCTAGAATTCTCCACTCCCTGGGGCCTCAAGTCTTTCGAGGATTAGGTTTGTAATTCTAAAAAACAAAAACAAAAAAACAACATTGCTGATCTCAGAGGTGAAAACAGCTCACTTTTTGAACATGCATATTTTCACTAGCAGACCGAAAACTTTTCATGATCCTTGGCCTGACCCCGCACTGACCATGAGGAGCACTAGTAAAAGTGGAATGAAAGCCCTGCATGTGTGCATCAGTCAGCCAAACTCAATAAAATTACTACTCCATGCAGTGGGCTAGGCTTCGATAAATCTGTCCAGTCCTGGAATATGCATGATCATTAGCCACTAGAAGAAACTGATGGACACTTAACATTTAAAGAATGAACCTCGGTTTCCTTAATAACAGTATTTCCATCACACTCTGAACCTTATAAAGGTTAGATCACTCGGCTAAACACACACAAAGCTAGACAGTGTCCAATATGGAACCAGAAGCCAGACCTCCTGGGACACACACTGCAGAGCAGTAGAGGATGAGAGGGTGTGGAGATCAATGGCATGACCTCAACTCAGAAAAATGAAATTCCTAGCGCCTTATCTTCCTCATCTGTAAAGTGTATATATGTGTGTGGGAGGGGTCCACTTAGAGATCTCTGAACTTCCTTTCAGCTCTGACCTTTCTACATGCATCTAGAAACACTGCTAAAATCTGACAGCTGTTGTCATGTCACTGTGCTTTGTTAATTGGCCAGCTAGGGGAATCCTCAACAATTCTTATAAGCGTTTGTCAGCTCACATTCAAACCCTAGCCTGTCTTGCTATCTGTAGACTTGACAAAAAATTTCTCCACGTACTAGAGGAGGAAATGAAAGCCCACAGAGAGCAGCTAGACTTCAGAGGGTTTTTAAGATAATGAAGACAGAGTACAAACAAATACTGAGCAAATAGGAAGATACTCCAACAACTGCACATGTTGGGCACTTAGGGATAGAATACTACTACTTCCTTGTGCATGGATCCCAAGCCGTAATTACATGGGTGACCATGCACATTTGCCACTGTATCCATGGTTAGTAGACAGACATAATGAACAAAATATTCGAACCTCAACAAAAGAATAAGGAGACAGAATAAAAATAATACCTATGTCTAGTTCACAGTTTAGCTATATATTTAAATTTTAAGTCTTATGCAATGGTGGGAGAGTCGAGGACAAAGAAATTAATCTCAAAAAATGGCAAAACTTATGTCAACTGACAGCCTATACATTTTAACGAATATGGATTACTTCACTTCTGTTTCTCCTGCTGCGGCCCGGGACATGCCTCCACTTGCAGTGCTTGCTAACATTATGTGCACACCATCCTCATCTGCTTTGTGCATGTGTGGCTGTGTGGTTGCATGTGGTAGCCAGAGGTTACTGCACATCATCTGATATAGGATGGCCAATATAGCTAGCCAGCAAGCTCCTAGGGTGTTCCTGTCTGCACCCCCACACCCCTCCACACAATACAAGGTTACTGGTGGATAACCATCCACACCTGGCTTTTCACGCGGGTAACATTTGCACACCAAACACCATAATCACTGATTCATCCCAGGCCCTTCACTCAGATTTCACACGCTACCTCACCAAGTCTTCCATGACCTACTCTTGAGAACGTGGTAAATGCTACCTAGCCACTGTTTGAATGATCTGAAGTATAAATCCCGAGCCTCACAACAGCTGACAGAAGAAGTATAAATATTCAGACTTCAAACGACTCCCAACACAGACTTACATGTGACCTATCACAACACAACTAAGAAACCAGCTTTTAACTCACCAGAGCCAGTGAAAAAAAAAATAGGGACAGCTCCTGGCTCTATCAAGCATATGGGCAGTCAGAGGAGCAGTTGGAAGAATGGCTCTTCTGAAGTGTTTTTAGTGTATTCTAGAATACCAATGTCAACACATCTTCCATTCTTAAAGTCATCTTTAACCCAACCTAAAATAACACTGTTCCAGTGATCAGCCAGCTTATTCCACTGATAACTGAATCACAGCTTTTATTAAAGTCATTTTACAACTGTGTGAGTTCTGGTAAGTGTTTGATTTCACCCACGGCTGCGTCAGTAGTGCGAAGTGCTTCATCTGAATAGATCTTCTTCCTCACAAATGTGACCGCATCCTCCATCTTTAGTTTCTTCAGCTCCCAGTTATGGATCTTCCCAAGAAAGAACATAGTTTGTGAAGAAAAAATAACATATAAAATAAAAGCTTCTTTAGACACCTAAGCACAAAGTAGTAGCAAGCCAGCTTTTAAAAGTTAAATGGCACCATGAGAATGTTCATATTCTGAATGTAATAAGCCTAGGACTGAGGAAAATAGTTAACACTGAAAAGTATAAAACTCTAGGGGCTCTCGGAACAATGCAAAATCATTTCTAAACTTTTAAACAGTACATTAGCAGATCTTAGTCAGCCAAGCCCAACCCACCCCACCTTTGGCTATTAAAGTACAATGTGAGTGTTTACACTTCACTCTGTGTGCAGGTCCGCATGAGTAGCACGCAGATAAAGCCAAAGATCAGCACAAGGTCCTAGCAACTGATGGGGATCTGAAAGACTGTTCGAGAAAAGCTGTGGAGGTCAAAGATACCTAAGAAAGTATCTTTTTCCAGGTCTCCGGGCAAAGAATATAAAATACAAGAGTCTCACACTGGCCCAGAAAACAAAAGCCTCAACATCATTCCTTGTTCAAGATAATCTGAAAATTGGAGATAATTTCATGTGTCTTAAATTCAGTATGAAAAGGTATTATTTATCCTCTTCTTCATTAAAAAGAGATTAAGGCTGACCAGATACCATCTATAAACTCCCTAGGAGGTGACAATAACCGGCTGAGTAAAAGCCAAATCACATACTAGAATGTTCCTTCTGACAAAAAACAAACAAAAAACAAACAAAAAAATCCACAGCTGAAAAATGAATTGCCATCATGCTGACTGCTCCCCTGGAGCCCTGGGACTCCCTTAACCCACAGCAGCTGGCAGCTGGGAGAGTGCACAGCACTAACACAAGAAACAGTCCACTCATATTCTTTTCCTTACCAAGATCACATGGAAGCCCATTGCATTCAAATGTCGAATTTTCATGGCCACCAATCCTCTGAGGTGGCTTGAATTTAAACAGTAAACAGACTTAGGAACACACAGCACTGCTACTCTGAAAAGAAACAACAAACAAACAGTGACGGGTGACATCTAGGACCCTGCTGCAGCCTGCTCTCAGGAGCTCAGGCTGAAGTCTTCCTGGACCTCGTTCCCACCAGTAGGCTCTGGCTTTACTTCTCTTTCTTAGCCTCTGCAGACAACATAGTATACAATGACTACTTTGGAAACCCAAACCTGACATGTGGTTATATATTTTTGCAGCAGCCTTCTTTATGAATGGCTTTACTTTCTAAGAAGGAAAATTTCCTGATACAAAAACACGCATTGAAAGGATTTCTGGGGCAGTGCTAAGCTCTGACCCAAATATAATCTCTTAGTAAAGCCATTGGTGAAGGCAATAGAAATGGTACATGATCTTCCAAACTCAAGATGAAACATAAGAAAACCCTAAATCAAAGACTCCTCCAATGGGGGTTCCATCAGCAAAGTGGGACGCCGTGCATTGATCCCCACTCTTGGGAAGTCCATTGGGAAGACAAGAAAAGGACAAGAGAGATGTCTACCCTGTCTTCTCCTGGACACTGCCTTTCAGAAGAGGAATTTCACACTTACCAGAGACCACTCAGCTTTCACACTTCCCGCACCTTATGCTACCAACTACTATATCATCATTTTATGTCAGAACAGTAGATTTAAAAAGAGGAAGGCAATTTCAACGGGGTAAGAAAAGGCTTTCTTAAGGGTACCGGGGTAACATAACACTTAAAAAGGATAACCAAGTAATAGTAATAAGTAATAGTAATAAGACGGACGTAGAAACGGGCAAAGACAGAACAATGTGTGAAGGAGCGGGGATGAGCAGCTAAGAGTTTGAATCTGTACAAGTTTTTTCCTACCCCTCTCCACTGTAAACATGTGCCTGTCTGGGAGAGTAGCATAGCACAAGTTCCCTGGGACAAAACATCCAGCTCATCTTTGTGTGCCCCACAGGCCTAGCAGAACCTTCCCACAAGGCTGACGTAACAGAGATGCATGTGGAATGAGTCCATGATCTTCTGCTTCTCAACAGGCAGGGCATTCTCATGGTATTGACACACCAGATGCAATGTGGGTCAAGAAAGTGACATGGGCTGACGTCAATGTGCTCTGATCTACAAACAATACTAACTAAAAAGCCATAAGGAAAGGACAAGGAGGATGGGAAAGCTTCGGGTATTTGATTCTGTAGATGCCTCAAGTTTATGGCCCCTGGATTATCTTGGTTGAAGTTTATACTGCACTGATAGTTTCAACTCTGTTACTACTGTCTTACTGAACTGTTGGCTTTATACCCAATTTTTAAAGACTATCTGATTCCGAAGGTGTTCAACTCCACTCTGTTGTATTCAGCCGCGAGCAGCAGATTCCCACGTGCGAAGCCCTTGGTATGCCGCAAGCCACATCCATTCATAAGGTCTTTCTGATTCTCCTATTCAATATAGTCAATCTTTATTAAAATATTAGTTCAGAATGCCCAGCAAATAAGTAGGTAAAAACTACCTCAGCATGTTTGTGGCAGAACTTGCATCTACATCAGAAAATGGAAATACTTGGGTCCTGTTAGTATCCATTCTGATTTCAAAATCTGAAAGGAAAAACATGTTGATATTAATTTCTCAAACACTGCTCAAAGTAATTTCTATATATCAGAAGTCTAATACCAACAGTACCAGAAAAACAATGACAGTAGCTAAAATAAAACTGAGAACTTATAAAGTGGCAGGCGCTAATCTAGGGACTTGACATGTAGAATTTCACGCACTGGTCACAGAGTTCTGTGAGATACCATAGTTGCCTTTTCAAACAAAGAAGCTGGGGATGGTTACATTCCAAAGACACTGTATTAGAAAATTATACAACAGGAATCCAAAGACTAACAAAACCCAGTGCCAGGCATGGGAAATCCCGAGTTATTGGTTAGGGGAGTCACAGAGATTCTCAAAATAATACAGGCTACTGCAGTTGCTCTTGGCTGTCTTCTAAAATGTAAAGGTAAGATCCTATTTTTGAAGACACCACACACTTCAGATATAGACTTGGGAGAATGCAAGCTAGAACTGACTTTCAAGCCCTCTCCCTAGCTCTCACACTATCCAAAGGTCCTATGCAAGCTGGTAAGAGAGAAAAGCAGTCAATAGTCCTACCCAGATGGGAAGCCTATGCACAATATTGACCAACATGGCAGGACAGCCCCACGGTGCAATAGTGGCACCTACATCTTGGGGGAAACCTGTCTAATACTATAAACCAGTGGCTGATGAGGTCACAGACCCTAGAGAGCATACTACTGCTACCTTCCTAAACCAGCATACTTTCTAACTGGATCCTAAATCCTCACCCTTACCCACAAAGAAGCTCTGCTTTCACTCATCATCAAAGAAGTTTCTTTCTGAAGGAGACTCTTACAGAAAGCTATAAGTGTTCCAAATGCAGAGAACAACTGACTGTCCAACCCCAAGTGATACAACTACAGAGCAGTCCCTACAGCTAAGGCTCGGGGACGTTTCAGAAGAAGGCACAGAAAGACTCTAAGAGCCAGAGTACCAGAGCATCTGCTGTGAGATAGTGCCTTTTACGTTTGACAGGAAATCTTTATAGTATGGTCACCTAGATAAGACCTGCACAACGCCACAACCCGGTGACAGGCCAATATGAATAGGGAAAAATCTCACAAGGCCCTACCCCTAGATGAAGAGCTACAGGCAATTAATGGCTACTAAGAGACAAAAAACAGTCCTTTCCAGGAACAAACCTCATGACAGGTTATCTAGACCCAAGAAGTCAGAGGTAAACAAATACACAAACAAGCAACACCAAACGGGCTCAGCAAGCTGCACGTACACCACATGTGTGGGTATGCACATACATACAACAATAAAGAGGGCATGGATCTGAGAGCGAGTCGGGGGACACGGGAGGTGGGGGGGCAGAGGGGTAGAAATGATATAATGTAGTACTCATGCTTGAGTACAATCTCCTAATCCTTTGTCAGAACAAACAAAATAAAGGGCCACCCTTACCAATGTGATAATTATGTGGCAACCGCACGTTTCTCGAGAAGCATCCTTCCCCTTCCAGAAGCCTGCTGAGGACCTCTGCAAGCTTTTCGTTTGGATGTGCTGCTGACAATGGCAGCTGTGGCAATGGTATATGTATAGATCTGTATGTACTTTCATCAAGTTTCAGACAAGTATTCAGAACATGGAGCTTATGAATATTCTTCTCTGTGTCACCTAAAAATACAAAGGCAAACACATGATTAAAACATTAATGCCATATTTCACAATACTAATGTATCTATGTGTTTAATCACCTCTTAAAATCTTCTTTACTTAATGCACATTAGTTCACTGTGAACAATGACGGGTTACATTGCATGCATATGTACGAAGAATTGTTATTATATTCACCCCATTACTTTTACTTATTCTCCCTTCCCCTCTCTACTTCATTCTATTATTTTATTAAAAATTTTTTTAAACAATATAGTCTGATCATGGTTTCCTCTCCCCCAACTCCACCCAGATTCTCCCTACCCTCCCAACACCATAGCCTTTCTTTCTCTCTCTTCAGAAAACAAACAGGCAAACAAAAAAGATACAAACCAGAATTTTAAAAATGAAAAAATACAGGAAACATATACACACATATACACAAACATAAAAACACAAAATCACAGTTTCCATCTGAGGCGGGAGACCTCTGCCTGGGCCACCAGTGTTCCATTGCCAACTAGCGCCAGGAGAAAGCTACCCTCCCAGGTGCATGGAAAAGCCATGAGTAGAGTTAAGACGAGCACCACTGCTCACTGGGACCCGCCCGGAACCTGCGGGACACAGGGACTGAGGTAAAGTCAGGCATAGGAACCTTCTGGTTTCCATCTGTGGCAGGAGACCTCTGCCTGGGCCACCAGGGTTCCATAGCCAAGTAGCGCCAGGGGAAAGTTACTCCCCCAGGAGCGTGGAAAAGTTGTGAGTGGGGATAAAATGAGCACCACTGCTCACGGGGACCGGCTTGGATCCCGCGGGACGCAGGGACTGAGGAAAAGTTTGGAACAGGAAACTTCCGGTTTCCATCTGTGCCTGGGGACTTCAGCCTGGGCCACAGGGCTCCAGGAGAGAGCTGGTATCCCAGGAGTGCTGACACACCTTCGAGCACAGGCAAAATCACCACTTCTGTTCAGACTCACTGGATTAAGAGGGACCCTTGCAGAGCCATCAGGACACAGGAACCAAGGGACAGCTGGCGACAAGATCCTTCTGGTTTCTGTCTGCACCCCAGAGCTGACCCTGTGCCACAGCTCTCCAAACCCAAATACCTCTCAGAGAGAGCTGGTCTCCAAGGAGTATTGATACAAAGGCCTGCAGGAGGGACAAGCCACAGCCAGAGTAAGACTAGCTAACATCAGAGTTAACAAGATAGCAAAAGGCAAGGGCAAGAACTTAAGAAACAGAAACCAAGGCTACCTGGAGTCATCAGAACCCAGCTCGTCCACCACAGCAAGCCCTAGATACACCAACACACCAGAAAAACAAGACTCAGATTTAAAATCAGTTCTCATGATGATGATAGAAGACTTTAAGAAAGAAAGAACGTCAAGTAACATATAAAGGCAGACTTACACCATCCGACTTACACTATCAGAATTACACCAGACTTCTCACCAGAGACTATGAAAGCTAGAAGATCCTGGGCAGATCTCATACAGACCCTAAGAGAACACAACTGCCAGCCCAGGCTGATATACCCAGCAAAACTCTCAATTAACATAGATGGTGAAACCAAAATATTCTATGACAAAACCAAATTTACACAATATGTTTCTACAAACCCAGCCCTACAAAGCATAATGGATGGAAAATGTCAACTCAAGGAGGGAAACAACACCCCAGAAAAAGCAAGAAAGTAATCTTTCAACAAACTCAAAAGAAGATAGCCACACAAACATAAAAATAACATCGAAAATAACAGGAAGCAACAATCACTATTCCTTAATATCTCTTAACATCAATGGGCTCAATTCCCCAATAAAAAGACATAGACTGACAGGCTGGATCCATAAAGAGGACCTAGCATTTTACTGCAGTCAGGAAACACACCTCCGAGACAAAGACAAACACTACCTCAGAGTAAAGGGCTGGAAAACAATTTTCCAGGCAAATGGTCCCAAGAAACAGGCTGGAGTAGCCATTCTAATATTGGATAAAATCAAATTTCACCCAAAAGTCATCAAAAAA
>CM052709.1:55560175-55607842 GCA_028551405.1 Uromys caudimaculatus | reverse complement strand
GGACAGATCTTAGAATCACAAACTAAACAGAGACACAGTGAAACTAACAGAGGTTATGAACCAAATGGATTTAACAGATATCTATGGAACATTTCATCCTAAATCAAGAGAATATACCTTCTTCTCAGCACCTCATGGTACCTTCTCCAAAATTGACCATATAATCGGTCACAAAACAAACCTCCACAGATGCAAGAAGATTGAAATAATCCCATGCCTCCTATCAGATCACTAGGGTTTAAGGCTGGTCTTCCATGGCAACGATAACAACAGAAAGCCCACATACACATGGAAGCTGAACAATGCTCTACTCAATGACAACTTGGTCAAGGAAAAAATAAAGAAAGAAATTAAAGACTTCCTTGAATTTAATGAAAATGAAAGCACAACAAAACCAAAATATGGGACACAATGAAAGCAGTGTTAAGAGGAAAACTCATAGCTTTGAGGGCCTCCAAAAGAAACTGGAGAGAGCATACACTAGCAGCTTAACAACACACTTGAATGCTCTAGAACAAAAAGAAGCTAATGCACCCAAGAGGAGTAGAAGGCAGGAAATAATCAAACTCAGGGCTGAAACAAAAAGAACTATACAAAGAATCAACCAAACCAGGAGTTGGTTCTTTGAGAAAATCAACAACCTGGTTTTCAATGTCTAGTTCAGTGACCTGTATTTGCCAATGTTTCAGACTTTAAGCTGTCTTTACAAGTGACTTGGTCTAAACTTCTCATTTTATAGGAGGGAAACTGTTCAAGAATTTGGGACTAGAATCCAGGTCTCCAAGTCTATTCTTCAATCATAAACTGTTTTTTAAAAATCAATATATGATGTTGACTCATCACGACTCAATTTCAGAACTTTATAACATCATTTATAGAATGAATTATAGCTTCTTTATTCTAAAACTATTAAATTTTGGACATCTATGCTAATACTGTTTGTCTTCACTTAAATTCAGTAACTGTAGGGCATGGTAACATACACCTTTAATTCCAACACTTGGGAATTCCACCTGCACAGGCAGGTGATTATCTGTGATTTGCAGGCCAGCCTAGGCTACACAGACATGGTCTCATAAAAACAAAACAAAACAAAACAAAAGGTCAATGAATGATGTGGTTTCAATAAATAAATAAATGTACTAATTTGGTACTCACCTGGTCATTAGATCTAACAGGCTATCTCCTCATTACAGAGCAGGACTGACTTTTCCTAGGTGACTTGGGTTGGCTTTAACAGTATACTTAAGAAAGGAATGCAAGCACCTCTACTCAAGAATCCTGAGCTTTGAATATGTGCAGACTGAACACTGTGCATACAGTGCAGGCTAAAAGAATAACAACGGTGCAGACCATATTCCTTTCCCCTGCAGTAGGGATGTCACTAAAGGCAGCTCTGTGGGTTTGTAGCTTGAAACACTGACCTTTGACTTCACCATTGTCAGCGGTGCTCAGCAACATCTGCTCTGTATGTCTGAACTAATACTGCTCTAAAGATCCCACTCGGAATGACAAGGTGACTACCTACCTGAAGTCAGCAGTTCATTGATGGTGTTCTCTTTGATCAGCTGGCTAATAGGGGCCAGGGGGAAATAATTCATCATGCAAAACGAATGCACAGCATTCAACAGGCTTTCAGAAGAAATGTGGGGAAGACAGCCAGTCAGAGCACTCGCCAGAGCTTCTAGGAACCTTGTGGGGGGGGGGGGGGGGAGGAAAGTCAGATTTCAAATCAACCTATAAGGCAAGGTCACAGAAGCACTGACTCAATTCTACAGACCCAAGGTCCTCAAGGAATGCAAAGAAATGAGATGAAACACTCAGATTTGCAAATAAGCCTCCATACCTAGTGCACGATGTGGCTAGACCCCGTAGTAAGTGTACATATCCAATAAATGACTCCTGCAGATGTACTGCATAAAAATGTTTTATAGGCTTTTAGTCATTTCACTCCTACTAAAACTCTATGGGGTAGCAGTATTATTATTCTCATAAATAAAGATGAGTGAACAGGCTCAGAAGCTGAGTAACTCATCCATGAACTAATTACAGTGGATGCGCAGGACATAGAGACGGTTTTAGAGCCTAAGTGGTCAGGCACCAGAGCCTTTTACTCATCACAGTTTCTACAAGGCCTGGACTGGCGCTGCAGTTTTATAAGCAATTAAACATTCCTAGCTAGCAAAATTCTTGGTAATGACTTATAAGCTTAACCCTACCAGTCAAGGCTACTGCTGTGTGATATAACCCAGCAGCTAAGCACAGATGGAGTGGGAGGAAAACACTTTGGAGAGCTGACACTGTTAATGAATGAATCCAGGTTAAGTCTGACTCTCAGGGCATATGTTATCCTTAGCATAACTCAGGAAAAAAAGAAAGAAAGAAATACTCACAGGGTACTATGATAGGGCAGAGAGGAGAAAGAAGTTTTGGGAGAATTGGAAGGGTGGATGCAACAGGAAAGGGAAGCTCATCTGAATGGACCCCTGACAGCACAGACACTGTGGGGCAGTAAGGCAGCAGGATGAAGGCATGGAGCAGAGATGCAGACAAGGGCCAGTGAGCCTGGAAGAAAGCTCAGGACTGACAGGACCATACAGGCCAATGTCTGAGACCAAACTGGTCTCAGTGGCCAGGGCAGCAGGAAGGCCTGCAAGGTCAGAAGAACTGAAGCAGGATAGGACGAGCAGACTGGAGAAAGCAGCAAAGCCGTGGTGCTAAACTGGGAACCGATTGCTCAGACTCATGCAGCAGTCATAGCCGTGTGTGAACCACTGTTAGTGCCAGTACAAAAGAGAAAAGAAAAAGTTACTAATTATTTAAAAGTTAATAACTATACAGTCTTAAAGATATAAAGTGTAAAATCAATAACAAAGAGTAGAGAAGAATAAAGCTGTCCAGATATTCTGTGTGATTAGAGTAATGAGGCTAAACTAACTACCACAGCAGCATAATTGCATGAAGACTTACAGGAACCACAAGTAAAATATCTACTGAAGATGCACAAAGGAAAGAAAGAAAGATACATCAACTTACAAAGGATAGCACACAAAGAAAAAAAATTATGACAGGAGACTAAATGGCAACAGTCTCTCCCAAAAAAAGCTTTAAATATATCTGTATTGTGATCATTAGTCTTCACTGTCAACTTGACAGGATGTACAATCACCATGGAAACATACTTGTATGTCCATGAGGGTATTTTCAGAAAAGCTGAAGTGAGAAGGGGAGATAGCCATCCCCAATTTGGACAACACTATCTTAGACCTCAGACTCTGGGCTAAATAAAAAATGAGAAAGCTACTACACGGTAGCATTCATCTCTCCTTCCTGGGTGTGGCTGCCGTGTGACCAGCCTCATGTTCCCACTGCTATGACCTCCCTGTCTGGAATCAGCTGTATTCTCAAACTGAGAATAAATCATAAGGTGTTTACTGTGTATTTTGCCCCAGCAATAAGAAACGTATTAAACTCCCCAATTAAAAGATATAAAGTAGCTCAACAGATAACAATACACGTAAGCTCCATACTGTATAGAAGTTCACAATCTGAAAGTGAAAAAAAAATAGAAAATACGACAAGCAAATGGTAACCAAAGAATAACAGGATGGCCGTGTGTGTGTGTGTGTGTGTGTGTGTGTGTGTGTGTGTGTGTGTGTGTGTGTATGGTGTGTGTGTGTGTGTGTGCGTGTGTGTGTGTATGTATGTGTGTGTGTGCACAGATAGTCAAAAACTGTCACAAAAGACAAAGACAGTCATTCTATTAGAAGAGTCAACTCATCATGAAAGTGGAGCAATTTACAAATGCATGAGGAAACAGCAAAATTGAGATCTTATAGACAGACAGACAGAAAGAAATGTAGTTCTTACTCTTCATTCAATAATTACCAATGCAGAAATGAAGACAGGAACCCTGAACAATACTATACTCAAGATGATAGTGCAGATAGAGAGACCACCCACTCAACATTGTCAACTCTTCCTTAAGAACATCCAGGGCAAACTGCATGTGAGGTCCCAACAAGGTTAATATACATTTAAGAAAGTATAAATCTTACTAACACCAGTTCAGACTACAACAGAGTAAGTTAGATATCACTAAAAAATGGAAAACTGGAAAATTTATAAAGGTAAACTTTTTCAACATGGTCTTGAACAAATAGTGGGTAACAGAAAAAAATCAAATCGAAATATTAGAAAGAAATCTCAACAAAGCCACAGCGCACCAAAAGTAACAGTATTCTGAAAAAGCAGTAGCAATAGTAAAGTTTCCAGTAATAAATGCTACCTTTAAAAAAGAATATTCAAATAAACCTTAACTTATTCCTCAAGAAACTAGAAAAGGAGGCTGGAGAGATGGCTCAGCAGCTACAAGCACTGGCTGCTCTTACAGAAGAGCTGAGTTCCATTCCCAGTACCCACGTGGCGACTCACAACTGTCTACACTCCAGTTCCAGGATTCAACTTCTTTTTCTGGCCTCCACAAGCACCAGGCACACATATAGTACACATACATATGCACAGGCTAAATGTCCATATGCATAAAATGAAAATAAATAAATCTTTAAAAGAGAGAAAACTAGAAACAGCACAAAGCAAAGCCAGAGTTGCAGAGGAAGAAAGTAACGAAGATTTAAATGAAACAAATATGAACTGTAGGGAAAGATCAACCAAAGTAAGACTTGGCAAACCTGCAACTAAAACTAATGGGAAAAAGACAGCAATCTGAAGAGTAGACATGAGAGCTGGACATCAACACTAATGACAGAGACAAGATGAAGGGGGCTGGAGACATCACTTAGTTGGTACAATGCTTAGCAGGCATGGAGCCTCAGGTTTAATCCCTGGTACCACATAAACTAGGCACAGGAGGCACCTCTATAATCCCTAACACTGGAAAGGCTGAGGCAGGAGAATCAAAACTTCAAGGCCAGCATGGGCTACATAGTGAGCTCAAGTTAAAATTAAAAAAAAAAAAAAAATGCATGTAACCTATGCACATCGTCTATAAATAATCATTCTTTGATTATTTACAGTATCTAATACAATGCAAATTCTATATAAATAGCTATCATATTCTTACAGAAAATGACAGTAAACTCTGAATATGTTCAGCTTCTCTCCTCCGACACACACACAATAATAAAAGAAACCTAATAAATATTATGAAAGAAATGGTTTACTAACAAATTGGTAGACAAGAAGAAATAAATTCATATACAACCAGCAAAGACTAAACCATGAAGAAAAAAATCAAAATAGACCAACAATGAATACAGAGATTGAATCAGCAATAAAAACCTCACACACAAAAACATCTGGTGAGGTGGCTTAGCAGTACACATACATACATACGTGTGGGTAAAACATTCATTTACTTCTCAACACTGAAAAAGTCTAGATCAAGCTCTTCACTGGTGAACCCTGGTGAGTTCTACCAAATGGTGAGAAGGAGAAGAACTAAATTAAATGAACACAGCCCTCTTAACTCATGCAAACATCTACAGAAGAGAGAACTCACAAGACCAACATTACCTTCACATCAAAAGTAGGCAACCATGCCATACACAAACAAAACACTAGCAAACCAAACAAATGAGACCCAGGTAGCCTTAGCACATACTACCAATTAAGGTTATAAGCCACACTAACAGAATAAAGGGTTAAAGGAAAATCATGCCACTACCTTAATACACGAAAAAAAGCATTTGAGAATCCTCGGAACCTTTCTGGATAAACATTTCCAACACACTTGGTATGGCAGGTATGTACTTCAATATAATACAGTCATATGTAAAAAAGCACATAGTCAGGGGCATGTTAAATGATGAAAACTCATAAATAAGGCAAGAATGCCTCCTCTTGCCCACTTCCATCTACTATAGTACTAGAAGTTCTAGCTTAAAGTGAAATAAATAAATAAAAATAATTAGGTACACAAATAAGTAGGAAAGGGTAAAGGAAAAGGAGATAAATGAGATTCAAAGTAGAAGACTAGTATCTGCTTTATTTCTCTGCACCAATGAGCTGCCTTTATAATAATACCAAGGAGAGAAAACCACAGGAACAAACATAACCAAGGAGGTGAGAGACTTACACCCTGCAGCCTATAAAGCACTGGCTAAGAAATTAAAGATGAAACAAACAAGACACGGGAAGACAGTCTCTCACCATGGACTGGAAGGCAATGTTTTTAAAATGTCCATGTCATCTACAAGGACTCGGTGATCAGTGAAATCTATCAAACGCCCAGTAGCATTTTTACACAACAAAGAAAAATGTGATTCTGAAATTCACATGGAAACCAAGTTGCCTGAATTCCCTTCACCGCCCTGGGAAGAACTAGGCGGGAACTACAACACACACCTTTCTACTTCAGAACAGATTACAACCTATGGTCATTTAAGATTACACAGCTCTGCATGAAACAAACAAGGGCAGCAAGAATACACAATGGAGAACGGACAGTCTCTTCAACCGTGCTGGGAAAACTCAGTATGTGCCTACAAAGAATAAAATTAAACCTTTGCCTTACACTTTACACAAAAATCAACTTAAAACTGATTAAGCCTAAGACCTGAACCCCTAAAACTCCTACAAGAAAAATATATGGGAAATCTTTGTTTTATGACATTGTGTACAACAATGATTTTTAGACTACCATATAAAAAATACAATTAACGAAAGCACATGTAGTCAAGGGGCAACAGCAAACTAAAAAGCTTCTGCTAAGTAAAAGTCGACAGAAAATACTTATGAATTGCTTGCCCAACAGGGGACTACCGTCCACAGTACAGACGGGGTGCCTACAACTTAACAACATGGGCATAACAGATGTTCCTCCAGAACAGACATTCACTGCACAGCTCTAAGGAAGGATGCTCTACACAAGCGGCAGTCAGGAAATGCAAACCCAAACGACTAAGAGATGTGCCCTTGTGCCTGTTCAGATGGCCACAAAAGCAACACAAGAAGCCCACACCACATGGTGCATAGCGTTCCAGGGAACAGACCTTCCATACCAAGTGGTGCACAATGCTGGGGGTACAGCCCTTCCTCACTGTGCACACTACTTGGAGAAAACCACGTAAGTCAGTGAGGATTCCTCAAAAAGTAAAAACCCAAATAGAAAATGGGGGGTAGGGGTGGGGGTGGACACAGCTATACAGTGGGTCCCTTGACCCCACACTCGGGATAGTGCTCCTTTTTGTTGTTTTGTTTTAGATTTTTTTAAACAAAAGTCTCCGTCTGTAGCCTGGGCTGGCCTCTAACTCACAGCAATCCTCCTGCCACAACTTTCCAAAGTGCTGAGATTACAGGCATGGCTACCACAGCAAGAATATTGTGATTTACAAGAATTAAAATCAGGATCTGTACAGGATATATACACTCTGGTGTTCAACACAAAAGTCAACATACATTAACAACCTAAATGTCCATCAGCAGATGAATAAACATAATATGGTACAAACATACAACTGGGATATTAAATTTTTAATTATTTATGTACCTTTAAAAAAGAAAAATTCTTTCATATGGTATAATACAGATGAACTTGGAGAACACTGTGTTAAGTGAATAAGTTAGTCTAGGTGGACATATGACACACACTCCAAATTCAGGACCAGTAGGTAGAGGTGAGAAGGGGGTGAGGGGAAGAGAGCAGAGATGCTGTCCAGCAGGGATGGGTCAAGTATGATGGGGATGCAGCTGCAGACACTGTGCTCAGTTTAGTCAGCAACCCTGAACTGCCCACCTGAAAGTGTGCTCGGAGAGCATTTCTCAGGTTGAAAACCCTTACCACACGAACAGATAAAGAGATAAAAATTGGAAATAAATGTAAAGAAACATGTCTCAACTTTTTGATGAAGTTAAAAAGAACAATTAATTTAGGAGTTAATAATGAAAAGCGGACAAATTCAAAATGAAAGCTCCTGTGATGAATGAATAACTGAACAAAGCAACAAGCAAGACAAAGAATCACAAAGGTAAGAGTCTGCTCAACTCTACAAATAAATGCTGCTGAATTTCTAGGTGGGAAGGTGGCTGTGGACACAGTCGTGTGTACTAATGTGTTAAGCCGAGATCTGTGGTCGTTTCTGTAAGTGCACCATGTGAGGGCATATAAGGGGAGCCATACGTACTCTCTGTTCCGGACTTTGTGAACATGGTTGAGAGAAGAATACACATGAAGGACAGAAACGATGTTCTTCACGGTTAGAGAGCCAGGCTCCTGTACTACTTTCTCCATAAGCTTGTCCATCAAACCAGGAGGTCGAAAACTAAGAGTTTCAAATAACAAGAGGAAAAAGATAACCTTGAAAACAGAAAGGAGAGGAAGTTACTCAACAGCTAAAATATGCTACTCTAAGCTTTTAAATCTCAAAAAACTTAAGCAACAAAATATTACCCCAAAAGGAACAATTATATTTTCTTTTTATCAGATATCAACTTAATGAGCAACCTCTTTCTAGGCTGAGAAGCAAGACATACAATAACCTCATTTAAAGTCCTTTCTTACCTGTTTTTCATATGACGGATCTAAAAATTACTTTAAATTGTGCCTTTCCTGAAGTTGGCAAGAAGACCCCTATCTTGAACTGCTCCCACTTCCAAACACCGCCGACATTCTCGTAGATAGATAACTCTTTTTTTTCCTTTTCTTTTTTCTTTCCTTTTTTTTCCCCCATAAGCTGGCCCCAAGCTTGCAATCCTCCAGCCTCAGCCTCCTGAGAAGCTGGGATCAACAGGTATGTGCCATCATGCCCCACTGGATTATCTGAATCTTAACCCTAATTTTATAGTGCAAGTAATTTTCCTTTCCTTCTCTGTCTTTTAATTGTTTTTTAAATTAGTATACATAGTATTGGATTCCATTACGGCATTTTCAAACAAAATTTATTTTTGTATCTCAAACATTTCTGTATATTAATTTATGGAAGCAAAATATCATGATTAACATAAACTTCACTTCCAATTTCCCAGTGGGTAATATTTACCACAAGAATTATTGTCTCCGAAATCAATTTTCATAACAAACTCAAAATTCATCTTCCTTTCTTAACAGGCTGAGCCCAGTGATCCACATACTTCACTAGGAAAAGCAGACTTACAGGCTGCTTCCTTTAAACATGAGATTGTTAAGGGTGATTCTTGAGAGGCTGTTACTCCAAAGAAAACAGACAAGATCATGAAGTAATAACATTTTATTCTTCCAAAACCATAAGCTTGTGACACCTTATTATTTAGACCTGTCTTTATTATTTAAAAGCTAACAAGAAGATAGGAAACACAATGCTAAACAGTTAGTCCATCTACCATATAACCCTTTGACAACCAAGCAGAGGAAGAACTTTGAACAGTGTGTTTTTCTTTCAGATAGAAAACTGATCTAAGACTGACTACTCTATCAGTGAATAGCCTGTAGAAAGATAAGGAGCTAAGTTAGCACTGGGATATTTTGACAGCCTGACTTCTAGAAAGCAGGGAAAAACATTTAAAACAAGTGAATGAACAAACTTCATGACAGTCGCTCAGGGATAGCCCTGCCTGAAACTCACATGTTTCAACTTCCAGATGTCAAAGGTCGTAGCCACATAATCCGCTATGCTTTTGAAGAGATCCTCATTTTGGTACCGGAGGGCTCTACAGGACTTCAGTATGCTGATCAATACTTTGAAAGGACACCCATGGATATTATCTTTAAGAATGAGTTAAATAAACAAGCATTACCAGATATTTTTGAACATGAGATTCAAGATACTCAATACCTTCTTTAGGGGAAAAATAGTGCTATATTTTGAACGAAAAAAAAACTACAGGCAAAAAATAAATTTATATGTAACCAATCATCAGTTCTACATCGTAAGAGCCAAGGTTTGAAAACAAGTTTTAGGTCAGATGTGGAGGTCCTATAGGAAAGGCCCCCCTTACCTATGACAATCTTACAGATGTGGAGGTCCTTCCTATAGGAAAGGCCCCCCTTACCTACAACAACCTAACAGATGTGGAGGTCCTATAGGACAGACCTCCCTTACCTACAACAACCTTACAGATGTGGAGGTCCTATAGGAAAGGCCCACCTTACCTACAACAACCTTACAGATGTGGAGGTCCTATAGGAAAGACCCCCCCCTTACCTATGACAACCTTACTGCATTCATTCAGAAGGACAACAGAGCGGTGATCCATGGCAGCTAATACTTCAAACATGTGCTGGCTATTCAAGACGGAAAATCTGTCTAACTCCTTCAAGGCTTTCATCTACAGAAAAACAAACTTGCATTTAATTTTCACTTATGAAAAATTTAATGTTGGTGAAACAAGGATGAAGCTTAAGAAAGATGACAGACACATACAGAAATTATATACAGATATGTTTATATATACAGATAGATATATATGCCTTAATTCACTTCAGCAAAGCGAAACCCCAAACATATCCATGTCTTCCTCAAAAAAAAAAAAAAAAAAAAACTTTAGGAAGCGACAATCAAAGATAGTTTTTTCAAATTCCACCCACCAGAGAAAAGCCAGGTGTTTACCTCCAATTTCTTCTTAAGAGCAAATGGTGCGTCTTTCCCAATACATTTCATCACTGTTTGTAAGGTGAAGATATGTTTTATGCTCCAAACTTGCTGATCAACTAGGATTCTGTCATTAGACACAAGAAATAGGACAATCCTAGAATCTCCATACCAGAAATTTGACAACTTCATTTGGTCCAGCATCTACTTGGAATAGACCAAGAATGTGAAAACCACAGACATGATCTACTTGCCCAAGATGGTGTAAGCACCTAGGAAGGATCCAAATCATTCTAGTATACTTTCTCTTGCGTTATTGTACTGTCTTAATTAATGAGCAAATCATACCAGATTAGAGGTATCCTCAGGTTAATACCTGTGACATAACAATCGTATCAATTTTATATCTTCTTAAAATAAGCCAGTGTAATGCAATCCCGATAGTACCCAAGTAACTCTTCTGAACTGAGTATACACGTCCGTTCTCCCCTGACCTTACATCAGTATTAGAATCTAAGAAAAACTAATTTCAAGAGTACCCACATCTTTTTATAAAGTAGATCTTTTAAAAAGTACTATCTTCAGCTTTATATCATTCAGAATTAGAATTTTAAGTTTAACAAAGTATTAACTACCCCCAAAATAAGAATTCAACTTTCATCGTGCCTTTTAATTCCCCATATAAGGGCCACAGAGAAAACCATGCGAATAAAGTCTAAGAGGTTCTTACCTCAACCCTGCTTGAAGTGCATTCACATTCATGCACGGCTCCATTGTCACTAAAGCAGTTGACAAAATTGAAAGACATCTCTCATCACACTCATTGATGCGCTCCTATTAAAATATAATTACAAACCAACCAAAGGTGATGGCATGTATATTAGTTTCCAAAGCAAAACCTCTGAACTCATACTTTCAAAGGACTAAGTACCAGAGCAGTAATTCACACACTCCACAATAAATATCTATTCTGGGAAATAAGATATGTCAATTCAGTGACTTTCCCAAATAACTGACACATAACTTGATACACCAACATTTTCTTAAGCATCATTGGAAATCAATTTGATATTGATTATATTATTTTGCTTTGCAAATCCCTTGCTTTAAATCATGTTTACCCCTTTGTGGGCACTGAAAGCACTATGAGGATAGCGCAGTAGAATAACAGAAAGCCACTGAAGTATAAGGTCGATCACCCCTAACAACCCTGGAAGACTGTGTCCTGACACTTTCTACACAGCCTCCCCTGGGCATCGTGCTAGAACTGCCCTGTGCATCTCCTTATTCACGCGGCCCGCTGCATTTTACTACCGCTGTCTAGGTCTCAGTTAGGGCGCTAGTTTATTCCAGAAATGGCAGTGGTGTTCTGGAAAGAGGACAGTAATGATACAGCTTCTCTAGTACTCTATAATTCAACCACAGCCCAAGAGTAAGACCATATTTAAGGAAGCCTTTTGCTCTTGGCTAAAGTATACAACTTAACCACTACTTATAAAGCTTTGAGTCAGAACTAAATGATATAATGCTTTAAGGGACTGGGGGAATGGTATCATTCCCATGAGAGTTTCCTTAGATAGATAGACAGATCGATAGATAGATAGATAGATCTCCCATCATACATATTTATATATTATATTATATATTGTATATAACATATATATTATATATATATGCATCATCTGCTGTGAAAGGTCAAGGCACAAATTCGCTGACAGTACATTGCGACACCCGCACATATTACTGAAGCACAATCACGTGAAGACTTTCCAACTCCAACTATGTTCTCAGTGAGAACGCCACACGGATGTGAAGGCCTGTCTAAAGTCTAATACAAAACTGCACCACTGTGAGTGGAAAGTGGATCCAAACAGAAAAGAATACCATGCCTACCAAACAAACAGCTATTCTATGGCTTACAAAACCACAAAATTTAAAAGTTCTTGCTTAAGGATATATGAATAGAGTTTACATAAAAAATTAAAAAGTTATATGCCTATAACTTGATTCATGAATTCTAGTGAAACAAAGTATGACAGATTATCTCCATGAAATTAATGTATTTTAAGATACTTAATTATTGAATTTAAGAGTCACATGGCCACTCTTAAAAAGTAAATGATTACTTCTTCACGTCTGGTGCCATATAAGTGACATCAAGCAAGATTCTGACACCTTTGTTTGAAACTGAAAATGCAAACTTGAGTATGTCAATCTCTGTCTTAAAATTCTCCAAAAGACTACTGTGCCTACTGGGCAAATACAAACTCCACCCGGCATAAAACGTATTTTTTACGATTTTGCTACTGTCTTTTCCAGCCTCAAATCCTTGCCCCTCAGCACATACGTAACTACTTTCTTACCCAACCCAACCCTTCTCCCACCACCTCCCATCTCACCAGCATTCTTTACTTCAGAGGAACCAACCTATTTCAGCTCCCTGAACTAGCCACACTTTTCTATTGGATGTTAGCCATGTAATGTCTGCTGCAGACACCAGCCCCTTCATAATCAATCCTCACAAACTGCTAGCTGCTTCTTAGACAATGACTTTAGTATCCTTCTCATCATCTTATCTCCATGTTTTGAAGACCAAAACTAGGTTGGAAATCCCATTACACACTCTCATAAGACCCTATATTCTGCCTCATCGCACTGAGAGCTCTATGTGTATTTTGATAACTGCACTCTTGAATGTTCAGCACAGTGCCCACAACACAGCATGAGTCATTAATGGAATGCTGCCACCACTCCTGTAACCGCCTACAAATACACCTTCCAGTTTAGACTGTAGGGATCTTGATTATAAGGAAATATGCATTCTATCTTTTATACCAAATGATAAATCTAGAACCGTGTGTGTGTGTGTGTGTGTGTGTGTGTGTGTGTGTGTGTGTGTGTGTGTATTCAGTATGTGAATAAAAGAACCCACTAGCTGTTAAACATGCAGCTGATATCATTAATTCTGTTTCTTAGTCTTAACCCTGTTAATGGGATTAAGGTTATGGTAAAAAAAAAAAAAAAAAAAAAAAAAATGTTCGTTTACCTCCCATCCATTTTCCCCTCAGCTACCCAATCTTTCTCTGCATCTCTCTTCATTCTCACTTAACCCTAGAGAAGGTAAGTGGGGCAGGCTTTCACAAATTTCCAAAGCAAAAGAAATGATCTAACTTAAGATCTTCTAGCCATATAATACATAATACAGAAATGCACATTAAAACATGTATCCTGCTAATAGTCTTTTAAGGATGCTCTACACCTACATTACCTGAGCTCCTTCAAAATATGTTTAACACAGGAAAGCCACATTTAAGTCTCCTTTTTGACTTACCTGAATCGTCCTCAGCAAAGTCTGTACCATAAGAGTATTCTGAGGGATTCCAAGCTTCACTATAGCGTTAAGACTGAACAAAAGGTGGTCATAGTGCATAATCTTGGCTTCTCTCATGATTTGCTCACACAGCTGATTAAAGGCAGGGTGACTGAACATCAGTTGTTTCTCAAAGCGCCTCTTGTCTTCGGAAACCCTTTTGGCAATTATCCACATTGCTAAAAAATAGTTACTACCAGGAAATGTAGGTGCTTTTGAAAATGTATCCAGCACATCGCTCAGAGAGTTACACTCCTGGGCCAGCTTTTTATAATTCACAGGGGTTGGTCTCATTTTCTTGGTAAACACATCTTCACTGGAGGTATGATGAAAGTTTATTTTCATTAAATCATGATCAGATGTCCCATCAGAGACAAAAGAATGTTTTGAGTCAAAGGACAGTCTTCTAGGACAAAGTATCCTATCAAGTTTAAAAACAGCTGCATGGCTTATGCCTTTTGTTTGAGTACAACCATCTACTGATTTTGAAATAAATATATCCTGAAAGAGGTATCTAACAAATGGTTGCAATCCCTCATCAAAATCATTTAGCAGAGGGTTTCTTGAGTTCCATTTTGAATGAATAACTTCTGGTCTGCAAAATCCCAAAGGATATTTCCTCAAAGCTCTGTTTCTTGGAAGTAAAGTACTGAACTGTCTGATGTTCCATAACAAGGAACGTGCTTTTTTATTCATTTTGCTATCTACTGACACACGTTTAAATACTCAAGATGCAACACAAGTTAACTTCTTTCTAAAAAAGAGCACATGCTGTGGACTGTCCTGTAGAGGATAGGTAAATAAAAGAAATTATAGTTAAAAAGTGTTGCTTAAATAAGGGAAATGTATCTAACAGGGGCTTGCATGGGCACTGACGAGCCGCTGGAGCTTTATATTAAAATGGTAAAAACATGTCCCCAGTATGCTTCATCCACTTTTATTTCATCGTTGTAAAGTACCCAGGCCAATCACTTTAGCAGTTGTGGATAAAGTAGTTTCAACCAATCAATAAATGTGGACAAATTAGCATACATAGGTAGGTAGACAGATACATAGAAATAGATCGATAGATAGATAGACAGACAGACAAGATAGACAGAAAGACAGACAAGAATTTCTCGTGTCGGTGTTCTATAAACCTTCCTCGGCTAAGGAGAACTTTGTTAATACTACTTTGGAGGTCTTCACTGAAAACTTGATGACATTTCAGATGATCTTGCCATGGCCAAAAGCAAACTGTTAAGAAAACGTACTCGGAAAGGTCGGCCTTGGTTAGAGACGGAATTTAAAATGAAAAGCGATGTCCTTCCTGCCTGAGAATCTACAATCAGCCAGGTTCACCAAGATCCAGAAACAAGAGCCAGCGTCGTTCCGCAAATGGACCGCCCAGCATCAACACAACACCCTAAACTTAAGACGGAGGCCACTTCTCAACTTTTCTCACCTAGGTAAAAAGACTAGTACGGCCGGGCAGTGGTGGCGCACGCCTTTAATCCCAGCACGTGGGAGGCAGAGGCAGGTGGATTTCTGAGCCGGCCTGGTCTACAGAGTGAGTTCCAGCCAGGACAGCCAGGGCTACACAGAGAACCCTGTCTTGAAAAACAAACAAACAAACAAAGACTAGTATGAGTTCGCCCACGATTCTTGACATCCACTCACCTTCGAACAGAACCCTGTGACTACACATAGGCGCAGCCATGACAGTTCCGTCTTAAGCGGCGCGTCTGGTGACGTTCTACGGATTCTTTTGTAAGTCAAAAAGCATAGGTTCGCAGCGGCCGTAGAAGGCCCGGTGTAGAAGGGGGTGGGGGAGGGGAACCTGCCAGAAAGAATAGTTTCTATTCTCGGATGAAGAGATAGAGCCGAGAACTTTAGGAAACTACGGAGATTATAAAGTTCATGTATTGTTTACGGAAACTCAATACATTCAAGTAGTGACTTTTGAACTTCTAGCTTCTGGCGGTTCAGCCTCTTTTGAGAGCGCCTGCGCCAGTTTTAGTACCCGCCGCCGTTGCCAGGAAACCGTGACGCCGTGGTCTCAGTTTCTAGGTGTTGCTAGAAATCATGGCCAAATTTGTGATCGCCGGTGAGTGCTTCTCCAGTAAGCCCACAGATCGTTTCCGTGGCTGTTCGTCAACCTTCTTAACTGGCTTCTATTCTGCAGCCCCATCCTTTAGACGGATCACCTCAGGCTTTCTAGGCATTCATTCAAAGACGCTTGATAGACAGTGACGATGTGCCAAGGTCTGATGAGCAGTGGGGACACGTTGGGAGAAATTCTCACCTCTACCTTTGGCGAGTTTTAATTCCCATGGGGGTACAAAACGTATAAGGAATTACTTTGATCTGCTGTGATTAATGTAATGACGGACGACTGCACAGGCCTCTGAGGGGATTGGCGGGATGGGGAACATAAGGGATGGATGGAGAGAAGGAGTAACTGGAGAAGCTGTTAAAGGAACCACCCCCAGATAAAGGCAAAGACTAGAGTTATAGTCTAATTGAGGACCTGGATATGGGAGTATGGCAGGGCCTGGGATTAGAATTGCAAATAGAAACTAGACAAACATTTAGGTTTGGGTTTTTTGTTTTTTTTTTTTTTAAGTTTGAACTAAATCTTGCACACAATTAACGAATTTAGGTAAAAATAATGTCAAAGTTTCAATGAGTGCATTTTTAAAAGGCCATCTCAGCAGCTGGAAGCAACACCACCACTTACTGGGACGGGATGCTTCCTCCTTTCTCACCTAGTTTCTTAAAAGAGCTCCCTGGTATTCTGTCTCTAGCCCTTCTTTCCACTCAGTCTGGCTTCTCCTTTGGCCTTCATATACAAACTATTTCGACCAAAATCACCAATGATTTCTTAGATAAACTACTTAGTTGGACTTCTTTGTTACACACAATTGGCATTTACCATCTCTTTGGAAGTACTTCTTTTGCTTCACTATACATTCAGATAAACTTTTTTTAACACTAGAAAACTGGATGGTGGAAATACATACAGTAGAAAATTTCAGGGTGCTTTGGATATAACAGTAACAGGGCAGTGTTCTGGAGGGAACAGTGGCAGCAGGGCTACCTAGGCAAGAGCTTCCCAGAGAGAGAGGTGGTTAGGCAGATGCCTGAACAACTAGAGTTATCAGCAGAGAAGACTCAGGAAGAAGCAGAACAATCTAGTCATGGATAATAGGGAGTAGAGCTGGAGTGTGCTTATAAAGACTGTATATGGTTGTGAATGGCAACTCAAAGCACTCAGATAGTAACTTTGAACCCCTAGCTCTTCTCAAAGAGCCTGAGCTGCCCTTGATGGTGCAGTTGCCATGGAAGCCATGGTCCCAGTATCTAGGTCTTGCTAGAGATCTTGGGCAAATCTGATGATAATTGAGAGTAGTTGGTAAGTATACAATGGAAATGAGTCTAATTGGTCTGGAAGAAAGGGTACAAGGAGGAGGGCACCCTAGGCTGAGGACAGATGATAGTGACTCAGACTCTTCTGAGCCACATTTGATAGTTTAGACTTTAGCAAAAGTACCTAGAAGGTTATTTATAAAGGGAGAAGGCAATGAAATTTGTATCTTCCCTGAGTGCTATGGATACAAGAGGCCAGTTAGGAGGCTGGAGCTATATAATGCAGATGGAACTGCTTTGTGGGGAATAGGAATGGAAAAAAGCAATGAACTAAGAAATAATCTGAGAGACAAAATATGTTGAAGAAGTTGTCTACTTCACTGAATGACTATGAGAAATAAAGGAGAAGTTACACTCCTAAGCTATGAGTAAATGGGTAGACTGGGACTCATTTGAAGAACTTTTATCAGAAGAATATGTTTAATAATCTACATACTCACAGTATTTTCTCTCTGTTTTTGAAACAAAGTCTCACTATGTCCCCGAGCTGATTTGAACCTGGCTATGTAGACCAGGCCAGGCCCAAATTAACAGAGATCTGCCTGTCTCTTCCTCCAGAGAGCTAGAATTACAGATATGCACCACTACACCTAATCTCAATCTCTTATTCTAATCTCAATATTCTTAAATAAGGAGACAAACATAACTACTATAGGAGATATAAGAATCTCCTACATTTTTGGTAGACTTAAAAATGATCTGCATGAGATAGTTATTGACAACCACAGTGATTAAGCTGATTAAAGTTTTTAATCTTTATTATTAAGAGTGGGCTTGTGCCTCTGAAAGTCCCTGTGTGCCCAAGAGCAGGGGAACAGTGTTTTTAAAGGCAAAAACCACAAAGACCATGGTTTACATCAAAGTTAGATGGGGATAAGCATATCCTGGAAACATTCATTGCTGGCAGAGCAATTATTATTTCAGACATAACATGACAATTATTTTAAACTTATGTCTCCCTTAGTCATTTTAGTTTAATTATTTTGGTTAAAACATCTGGACCATGGTCAAGGCTGTGGAAATCTCAAATGGGTTGCCAAGAGAGACACAACCATTGTGGGGAAAGGGAGAATTGTTTAAGCAAACACAAAGTGAAGTCGGAACAAGAGTTCCACAAGCATTACCTTGGTCATTTCAGAACGGAATCCAGCTTATCCTGCTGAGTGCCCATGAGACATTCAGAAAGAGATGATAGAACACAGGAAAATGGAGGCGTCTGGATAAGGGATGATACCCGCGCACACAGACTGCCCCTTGAAGCCAAGGAGCTTGGCCAGAAAAAATAAGCAGATAAGGCATGAAATTATGGGCCTTACAGAACAGTACCTTTTAATGAATTGGTGAGGGAACCGAAACTTACAAAGTACAGAAAATACTAGCCAGAGATGTAGAAAAGAAACCTGCAGAGAATCCCACCATAGAGATGCATCCGGGATTTACTCTACTGGAAATGGAAATGGGCAACCATGATAAATGCTACCAGGGATAAAGAAGAGAGGATAGAAAATTACTCATCATATTAAGGACCTGGTGGTCCTTAGTCACCTTCTGGGAAATTGTGTGGAATACTAGATTATAGTGGAGTAGAAAGTGAATAAATGTTAGAACCATTGATGGCAAGGATATAAAATGTTTAAAAGAAGTTTTAACAGAAAGGAACATCTAGAGAGCAATAGCTGGGGAGAAGAAACATAGGCTTTTTGTTTCTTAGGGAGTAGAAACTGAAGTTTAAGTGAAATGCATTTAAACATGCTCAGAAGGAGACACTAGAAACAGAAGTAAGAGTCTAATGGGGCCGGGAGAATTTGTTCAGTAAGGTTTCCAAGAAGACAGGAGGTGTGGACTTCAGAGCATAACCAGAATCCTCTTCCTTCGGAAACTTCTCTGTTCTTTATATCCACCTCACCATCATTTCAGTGGTGCTTGGGCAGAAGGAACCCGGATCCAGAAAAGGCAGGTAATTGAGATCATCTCGGGTGCAGGGCTTTCACAAGTTATTTCCCAATAAAATGGACTGGGTCATCAAACGTGAGCCATAAAGTGAGTTTGAAGTAATTAACAACGGACGTGAACTAGATAGAGAGAACTCTCCATAGAGAGGTGTTAAGAAGGATTGTGCTGAGGACTCTGTGAGGCTGAGGAAGAGTGCTCCACAGCAGGTACTGCACTTAGCCGGTCCTCCTAACCGGACACTCATCCCGCTTCCCTTCCGGTGTGCTCCTCACTGAAAAAAAAAAAAAAAAAAAATGTAACGGGCAGTGGTGGCGCACGCCTTTAATCCCAGCACTTGAGAGGCAGAGGCAGGTGGATTTCTGAGTTCGAGGCCAGCTTGGTCTACAGAGTGAGTTCCAGGACAGCCAGGGCTACACAGAGAAACCCTGTCTCGAAAACAAAAACAAAACAAAACAACAACAACAACAAAATGTGCATCTAACATTCTCCATAGGCACCTACACATCAGATGCTCTGCCAATCACATCTTTCCACATGCACTGTGTGTTCCTACTAATGCATTTGTCTGAATTTCTCACCCATGGTTTCTCTCCAATAAGGTTAGCCCAAAAGTAGAAGTTAGCCCCAGCTTCTTCCTTCTTCCTCAGCTTCTTCACAATAATGGACCACACACCAAATCTAAAAGGGACTATATTTCCACCCCTTACCTCATACTTTACCTTTGAATGCTATTTCTTTTAGCATTAATTTATTTGTTTTACGAGGAGGTGTGCAGAGGTTAAAGGATAATTTAACAGGAGTGTGTGTCCTGGAGATGAAACTCAGGTCTTCAGGCTTGTTGGCAAGTGTCTTTATCAGTTGAGCCATCTCAGTGGGCCCTTGAGTGGATGCAAATGAATAGCTCACTGTTAGTATCTCATGCTTAAATAGTATACTATAACCTCTTATGTGGTCCAACAGAGTACTAGAGGAAAGTAAATATTGAAAACATTCTCCTTTTCCACAAAATGTTTTGTGTAAGATTCTGATCTGTGAAATGTCTCTTATTTTCATTAATATAATAAAAAACTAGATGTTTGTGTGAAAAAGTTTATTTGGCAATTTTCTTATAAAATTATAGCCATGGTGCATCCTCTAAGTGTATGGTTATAATGATAAGACCCTCATAAGCTCACAGAAATTTATGTGTTGAAAAGAAAGCACAGCTAATTTGAACTCTTCTAGGTAAAGCAAACTGCCCATATTATGCTAAGGCAGAACTTCTGGCAGACTATTTACAAAAGAATCTTCCTGACTTTCGGATTTTTAAGATCACGAAACATCCTGACGAGTGGGAGGTAAGAACTGTTACAGTTGTTAAATGCATTTACACAAGACAAAGTTCTACTTTGGTGAAATACTTACTGGTATATCATGTCTGCTTCTGAGAATGACTGGTCACATATTAATGATATTTGAATACTGGTAAAATGAGTCCTTCCTTGTCTGTCTTAATACATTTTGTTTGTTTGTTTGTTTTTGTTTTTTGGGTTTTTTGTTGTTGTTGTTGTTTTTTTTGTTTTTGTTTTTGTTTTTGTTTTTTTGCTAATACTTAAGAGCACAAAGGAGTCTGCAATAAGTGGAATAAATGTGCCGATTCCACACCCAAACCTACCAAGAAAACAGGTAGTTTGTATGTCACTACTTGTGAAGGTGACGTCTCACTGAAAAGTGCTCTCTGAACATCTGGTGAAGGCAGCAGTATTAGGTAGGGGCTGGGGAAGTTGAGCTACACTATAGTTGCAGCAAAGGAGTCTGGAGCTCATACAGAGAAAGCATGGTGGTGATCCTTTCAAAGGCATTCCATGCTGAAGAAAAGAAGCTAAGCCTTTGTATTCCTGCATCAACCAGTCACATGATGTGGGCTGCTCCAAAGAAGGGGGCTTAATCTTAGCCAAGAGGTCAGTCCTAGAGAGATACTCAGCAGTTAATCCATTGGCTTCTACTATCCCTGGTGACTGAGGGCACAAGTGCCTTGCTTGTAAGAGGGAAGGGACCTGGACTATTCATGAGTATCGGCTACAGTCCACCTACTGTGCTTGTGGATCCGTGTGCTCCATTAAGTAAATTCACACCATCTGGTAAGAGCTCTTCTGGGATTCATATCAATATCTTTCCCTGGGAAAATTCTATTAGAGCAAGGTTTGCTAATGAACCATATTCCCCATTGCACATAGTTTCAGAGCCAAGCTGGCGCTCACTACCATCCATTACAGGTCTCCCTCTACTGCTCTAGGTCACTTGTTAGGTGTGGTGACCTAGTTCTGTGTACTTAAGGGATGTGAGCCTCAGTATCTTTTCAAGACATGGCTATTTACACTTTCCTGTGTATGTTCAAAATTGAGCCAGAGAATCATGGACAGTGCCCAAATAATAACCTAGGTGTTAAATATTTTTACTCTGGGCAGTAGCTGTTGTACAGCCTCCTGATGAGCACACCCAGTTACTCTTTCCCCAGAAATAACTTCTTTCACTGCCTGCTGCTCTTACCTCACTGTGATCAATGTCAACTGTAGCTGAAAGGTGAGACTCCTCTTATGACCTCTGCTACAACTGTTCCTCTCTGGAAATTTAAAGCCTTCCAACTCACATAGGCTAGGTTAAAGAAATTTGGAAAACCATAAATGCTCCAAGAGGGCTCCTGGGAGTGATCATGAACAGGGTCTCTCTTAATTCTGTCCCTTGATTCCTGAATGCTATGTAGTGTATCTAATAGAAGAAAACACTACACTGATATATAATATGTTTTACAACTTAAAAGAGCCGGACCATTCCTTCTATATGTCAGTCTTTGACCTGGTGTCTGCAGCTTTGCCGGCCTGCCCTGTTCCTCTATCAAGCTCCGTGTTATATATAAGGGCAATATATCCCCCTACTGACATGCTCAGTACTGTACCTCTTTTCCTATACAGTGATCAATCCCCTTGCTTCAAAGATGTGTGCAAGACCTAAATTGTCAGGTTAAATGTTTTGCAAGTGTGTAGGCAGGGCTTCTGGTGAAAGCAGTGCAGGCAGAAAAGTCCATTCCCTACCCAGCACATGTTGAATTCAGTCTACACAAATCATTTGCCTTTACATTGGGAGAGAATGCAGTGTGTCATCAGTTTTCCAGAGAGGCGCGTTGATGTCCTCAAAGGATGGTGCCATTATAAAGTGCTCGCACTGGTCTTCATGGCTGTCATACTGACCATTCAGCAATGGTATGAACTATCTCGGCTTTAGGACTAGAGGCCCATCCTCTTGAATTGTTGCCTAGCTCTGTCTCTTGTGAGACTGTCTATGGCCTCCCAGGTTATCCTATCTGTGGGGTTGGTTAGTATTACTCTAAAGCAGATGTTCTCTAATGGGCATTTCCCCCATCCTTTATACTTGAGTATCTTAACATTCCAGTTGGTTCCACACACGGTTCTTTCTCCCTTAGTGCATTTCTTGTGACATTGGTGAATAAAGTATACCTCGGGCCCCTTGAGAAAATGTGGTTGAGTAGCAATTTATCCAGATTCCCATAGTGCTATGCCCACTAGCCTTTTTAAATTAGTGTGTGTGTGGGGGGGTACTTACTAATGTAGTTAGTTAGTTGGTTGGTTTATTGGTTGGTTGCTTGCTTTGTGGTGGGGTCTGCATGTGCTAAAACGTGTGTGGAGGTCAGAGAATATCATGCATAAGTCGATTCTTTGCTTCAACTATGAGGGTCCCGGAAATGAAACTCAGTTTATCAGGCTTGGTGGCAATCACTTTAACCCACTGAGTCATCTCACCAGCCCTCCACTGTCCTTTTGACCCCTTCTTCCACTATCTTCCTCAGCAGCAGATTTGTCATTTTTACATTGTCTGAGTCATCACTTTCTCCAAACTTCTGTATCTCCAAACTGCCTGCCTCCTGATACAGTACCACTGTATTCTAGGATCCCCACCAAAGTATGCCCTCCCAAATTGCAGAAGAGTGGTTCACACTGATGAAGTTTTCCTGTCCATCTTTATGTTCCACTCCTGGTTCAGGACTCTGAGAATTTAGTCCTACACAGCTGCAGATAGACCATTAGCCTGGTCTCCTTGTAATAGTCCTTTAGGGTAAATCACATGCTTCCTCCAGCCAAGCTATGCAATGATTAGAGGGACCATGTTGGAAATCTCAGTCTTCTTGTTTCGGGATGGAATAAAAACATGAACTTCTTCAGCACCAGCAAGAAATAGAGTTTACTTGTGAGATGGCCTTAGTATACATGCCTCCAATGGTATGACTCTAGGACTCCTCAACTGTACCTAACTAATAACAAAGCTGTCCCTCACCAATACTCAGATCTTAGCACTGGAAATCTTGGTCTACCCAAGCCAGATAATGGTAACATAAACTTTTTTTCTGATAAGTATGTTGAGAATATCAGATGGATAACTTTTAGCTCATCAATTAAGTCTAAGTCATAGAAACCATAATCATAGATTTGAAAAGCAGTATCAAAATTTATGTGGCCATAAAACTAGAAACAACTCATATATAATAAAAATTTTATTGGAGGCTTTTCTCACAGGAGTGGCTGGAAGATATTTGTGAAAGGAATATGTGGGACCACAGAGCCTCCCCCATTATCTGGAGAGAGCTGCTGGATCGCGGAGGCAAGGGCTTGCTTTTGGGAGGATACAATGAGTTTCTGGAACATGCCCAGGTACAGGATTTCATTGCTTATGTGTTCAAACATACCATTCCCTTCACATTATTTTAGATTTCAAATTCTTGCTTTCCAAGCCATTCTGCCATCTTCCTCCCAGTCTGCTCTCTATTCTGGCTTTGGTCTAGTAGTGATCTGTTCTCTGAGGCTGAGCTTTTCTTCTCTGGTTTTTAGCTTTACTATGGTGTCACTTCCAACATGACAACAGAGCTCATGATGATCATTGCTGAAGAGAACATGCAGACACATGCAGAACAAGAGTTGGATAAAGAAAACATGAAAGACCTCATCAGTCCCTTGCAGGTCTGGATTGCCAGGTGGGATCGTCAAGCCCCAGGATTTGTGAGCCTGAATTTTTATTTTTAGAAAGCTCAATGGAATTGGGTTAATTTCATAATGGAAGAATACCTAAGCAGGTTCAAAAATGTGTGTGTGTGTGTGTGTGTGTGTGTGTGTGTGTGTGTGTGTGTGTGTGTGTGTTTTCACACATCTGGCCTGTACATGGCTATGAGTGCTTCTGTGTGTCTAGCCTCCAGCATCCATCCCCATGTGATTTACATGCATATATGTCTTCACACACAATCTAAAGCAGCGTTCTTGGGTTTGTCCCCTCTGATCAGTGTTCTCTCCCTTCCCCACCGCACCCCACCTGCTGGCTTTCCTCGGTTCTCCCTCCTGCACTCAGAGCTGTCTGCAACCCAGATCCCTTCGGTTTCTTCCCTTTCTCCTTCTCAAGGTTGCTCCTTCTTCCCCTTATCCTCACTTGGCCTCTCCTTGCATCTCCACCCTCTCTCTTTGTTGTTCTTTCTCTCTTTGCTCCCATCCCCTCCATCTGCCTCACACGGTCCTCCTCACTGCATGTGTGTGTCCTAACACATACCTGTTTTGAGGAAGTATGTGTACCTATGGAATGCTACAAACACAGAAAAGATTCAGAAACTGTACCACGCAGACCCATGAACCCGTTCATAATAAAGTACTGAGCTGGGTGGGCATCACCACAGTGTCCTTCCCAAACCCAGCAAAAGTAGTAAAAGTTCACAAATGCATTTTTCAATCCCACATAGTTGATCATCACTGAAATAGAAGGTTCAGGTACATTCAGCTTCAAACAGAGCACACAACCTTTGCTTATCCTAGCCATCCCTGTAAGGGTTTTTCCTTGTAAGACTGTGAGAGAAGTAATCTGTCCAAAACTAAAGGCATTCATTAGTAGATAAAGGTATAAAAGACAATGGCTAACTGAAGCATATGTCTTTATCTTTTCACAAGAAAGCCCGAGTTCATAAGCAGAACAATCTGATAAGGAGCTTTTGTTTGCTTGTTTTTTGTTTTGTTTTCTGCATGTGGGAGAGCTCTTTTATTTGAAAAATGTAATGCACCAGTACATTTTTATTTGGTGGTATCGTCAGATGCTGAAATGGAGTGGGCAGTGAGACTTCCCTGTTCTGATTTGGATTCCTAGGCACATCTGTGCAAGTGTGAGAACGCTCACGTAAAACCGTGAGTCATCCTGTGGCACACACAGAAACACTGGCTAAGAATAAAATGCTTAGCTGGGATGGGATCTAACCATTTTCCATCCACATTTTGCATTTAAACAGTGCAGGTTCTTATGTATGCTGCCACTTAATTCCCCTCTTGCTAAGTGGGGAAGTGTTTGGGATGCACTCAGAGATCAGCCTGACCCTGTTTGACCAGGAGCAAAGGGAGGACTGCCTCAGAAGACTCGTGATAGAAACCCAGAACTTGGTCTCATCCATCCTCCACACTGTGTCCTTCTGCACCACGGCAAAGGAGGCCTTCCTTCAGGCCCACGTCATCATCATCCTGGACGACAGCTTAGATGAAGAAGTGTACAGCCTGGAAAGCTACCTGCGAAGCAGGGTACCACTGTGCCGTCTCTATGGCTACCTGATAGAGAAAAATGCTCACAAATCTGTCAAGGTCATCGTGGGAGGGAAAAGCTTTGTGAATCTGAAAACAACTTTGCTCATTCAATATGCCCCTACGATCGCAAGCAACATCATCGCAGTGGCTCTGGGAGTAGAAGGCCAAGCGAAAGCAGTACTGGCCCGAAAGATGAAAACAACTTCAGCCAGTGAGTGAACTCTTGTTGGTGCCTTGCTTGTGGTCTGAAATGGGTTCAAATAGTGGAGAGAACGCTACATCCTCCAGGACCATCCTGGATGTGTGACAGAGATTAGGGGGGATGGATGGGCCCAGTGTGACCCACCCTCACTCAGGGGATGCCACTTAGACTACCCCACCCTCCTTGCCCAGCTTCTTCCTGTACACACATACTGTTTAATTCATAAACTCAGGGCGGCAAGAAACTAGCAATAATAAATAGTATTAACCTAATAAACCAATCATAGTAACATACAGTAATGGAAAGTGATCTGCAAGTTACCCACTGATTATTTTTTAAAGTTTCCCTATCATATTTTAAAGCACAGAGCTGGTCAGTGGTAGAACCTGGCCCTGCATGAGTGCCTAGGTTCCATCTCCAATGCCTCCACACCCTCCCTAAAATGAAAAAGTGTGCAACACTTACCTGAGCTATGGGATGGAAGGTGAAGCTGCAGATAAGGGGGGGGCCACTGTGCACACTTCTTTTAATCTACTCTTATGACTTTGTCCATCACTATAAAATCAGCAATTTGTAGTAATTTTAAACCTAATATCCCATTTTCCCATGATAATAATGGAGAAAGTAGTGTATGTTGTTTAAAAAACACCAAGACCGTGTTAAAATGGTTTTGCTTCCTTTCCCACTCATATGACTCTGAACAGTCAGATTGCTGTGCCTCAGATTTATCATCTTTCAAACCTGCAACCCCCTCCTAGAATTGATGTGAAGATCCAAGGAGATAGTGTGGTAGTTACTTTTCTACTGTTGTGAAGACACAACCATGACTAAGGCAACTTTTAAAAGAAAGGATTTAAATGGGGGCTTACTTATGGTTTCCGAGGGTAAGTCCGTGATCACCATGGCAGGGAGCATGGCGGGAGGCAAGTGTGGTGTTGGAGCAGTAGCTGAGGGCTTACATCTGATCTATAAGCAAGAGGCACAGATAGGGAAGTGAGGGCACTTTTGAAACCTCAAAGCCTACTCCAAGTGACACACCTTCTTCAACATCTCCTCCAACAAGGCCACACCTCCTAATCCTTCCCAAACAGTTCTACCAACTGAGTACTAAATAGTCAAACATATGAGCCTATGAGGGCTATTCTCATTAAAACCACCACAGATAGTATTTCTAAAATGCCCATAAGAGATATCTGCTGCAAGATAAAGCTTAGAAAGAGATTAAACTTATAAGTTTATTATATATAATTAAATTTTTGTTATTGATCTTCCAATTGGTAGATATCAGAATCACACAAAAGGAAGACTAGATCACATTAGCACATTTTAGCTCTTTACATCCTTAGAGGTGGTCCTTTGTGTCCTTACAACAGCATCTGTGAACATGAAAGTACAGGCGTCTAGAAACAAACATTAGGGAGACAGTAGATGTGAGCTGACAATAGTCTAAGCCAATGTAGTACAGGATGCCAGTGAGGACCTGTCATAGCCAGTGCTATTATCCACACTTTGAGCTTTACAGAAAAGCTCAGAGTACTTCTGTCTTTCTGCATACAGCTTCAGCATCTTACCCTAAAGGTTAGCCTAATAGTCATCTTACTACAAAAGAACAGACAAGAATTTAATCTCCAGGATGCAGATTTTAAGTAAATAGATGTGCTAGCTAGCTTGTGGTTTTTTTTCCAACTTGACACAAGCTAAAGTTATCTGAGAGGAGGGAACTTCAACTGAGAAAATGTTTCCATAAGAGCAGTCCTTAGGTAGGCCTACAGGGCATTTTCTTAGTTAGTAATCAATGTAGGAGGGCCCAGCCTATTGTGGATGTCGCCACCCCTGGGCTAGTGTTTCTGGGTGTTACCTTCAGGTTCCTGCCCGGATCTCTTTCAGTGATGGACTACTACATGGAAGTGTAAGCCCAATAAAACCTTTCCACCCCAATAGCTTCGGTCATGGTACTATCATAGCAATAGTAACCCTAATTAAAATAATAGGTAAGTGAGTAAATAAATAAAACTCTTTTTTAAATAGTGTAAAACACTTCTAGAAAATCAACAATTGCAGAATCACAGTAGACACCAATCTTTATTTTCTCCAACTCCTGTTCTTTTATTTTTCTCCACAAAGATACAACTGCCATGTGACTCTGTGGGACTTTTTCTCACTTCCTGCCACCCCTATCCTAGAATGTTGTAGGGCATAGAGCTGGTTTGTTTCCTCCTAAACCTTGTTTCTAAAGGCACCTCCCATGAAGAATGCCATCACCATGATTTTACAAGTGCTGAAACCTGCCTGGAAAGTTGTCATTTACACACAGTTCTATTTTAGTCCAGAATCCAAAGTGCCTTGTCAAAATCTAAACAGTTGAAATTTTTTTCCTTGGGGTTGGGTTTGTGGAAACATCTCAGTCCGTAAAATGTCAGGTGTGACCACGTGCATCCATAAGCATAGCAAATTGGAGATGTAGACAGGAGGATCTCCAGGCCTCGCTGGCCAGCTAGTCCTGGTCCTTTCTTAGAAGATACAGTGGAGAGTGATTGAGGAAGACTCCCAGTGCCGTTTCTAGATTACACACGCACACTCATCCACACATGGCCATGCACTGTGAGTGCATGCATGCATGCACGCTCAGGCGTGCGTGCGTGCGTGTGTGAATGAAGGTAAGAGCAGCACAAATGACACAATTTTCACTAACAATTTTTTTCATGGCAGTTCCCTCAGTATTCCTTGACTTATCCATCCAAAACACCATTCAAAAGGCATTAATTACCCCGTGACTACCAAGCCCCGATAATTAGGGAGGTGAACACCAGCTTTTGCACAGGTTAAAGAGCTTGGACATCATTGGACCAACCCTAAAACATTGTATCTGAATACATTTCGTATTGATGTACTTTATTTTAATCATTTCTGACTCTGTTCCACATAGGCATCAAAGATGTGATAATTTGGGGCAATATCACTGGAAATAACTACGTTGATCTGAGGAAAGCAAAAGTTTACAACTATGAGAGAGCCGTTAAGGGACCTCCTGAATATTATCACTCTGTGTTAACTTCGATCTTTGACAGGTATAGTATATTTCCTAAGTGAAGCGTACTAACATTAGATAAATGAAATAGATGGATAACAGTTGTAAGCAACTGCAGAGCCCAGCGTGACCCTGGTAGGGACAAAGTGACTTGGTTCCTGTCCCTGGGACAGGGCCCCCATGTGAGCCTCCATGAGAGTTGATAGCTGCTGTGGATGCAAGGCTTGTTGGTGTAATAATGTATGTAAGTTCCTCCGAGGAACGCCTCTCTCTTAATGACTTCATGATAATCAGACAGCATGAGTCTAGGAGGTGAAGGTGTGGCTAATGTCTTAGCAAATGGTAAACCCTGGGACCTTCAGGACGGCCCTTAAGGCTGTAGAAAAGAGCTCTAAATACATGAATTCAAAATACATATAATTTCTCAATATGCAAAATATAAGGATGTAATATGAACTATGGAGTCTTCATGAATCTAACAGAACAAGGCAGCTACATATGAGGCAGCTTGTCAGAAAGATACAAAGGCAGGCAGATTCTTGAGTTCAAGGTCAGTCTAGGAAAGAGCGAGGTTAGGCCCAGGTGTGGTAGAAATGGTAATTTCAGGTCAGAGTCCCACCCAGCTAGGTTAAAACAGAGGCAGGCTGATCTCTGAATTCTTTTGCAATGTTAAAAGAAAATGTGTGCTCGCTGTGTCCTAAGAATTAAGAGGCTGAGATCATGGGATGCTGATTCATAGGATAATCAAAAGGAAACCTGGAAGTAAATAACTGAATTGATCTATAAATTAAAAAAAAGAGAGAGAGACAAACTGGGTTTTTGGTCTGCATGAGATGAGATAGCAAAAAAAAAAAAAGAGCAGTTCTTTAGAATTTTTTCTCTAGAGAGAGTTGAGCTGTCTGGAGATCTCTGGAGAACAACACAGCTTTACAAGAATCTTTTCTTAGCAGGATTTCTGGCTTGGTCAGAAGATCCAATAATTTTTTTTTATAGCAGCTTTTCTGACTTTGGTCAGATATCTATCCAGATAGCTTTTAGAATTTTTACTAGTAGAGAGAGCTGTCTCAACCAGAGAGTTTTTAAAATAGCAAGAAAAAGGTGTCTAGAGCAGAACAGAACACACACACACACACAGAGAGAGAGAGAGAGAGAGAGAGAGAGAGAGAGAGAGAGAGAGAGAGAGGGGAGAGCAGGCTGGAAAGTCATCTCAGCAGAACCTAGGCCACCAGCTTGGACCCACAATTTGACTTCAAGTCATTCTTTTCACCACTCCCAGACACTCCTTCTCTCACAACCCCTCTCCATGCTGAAGCTGGTCCTTGGCAAGCACCATTAAAATATTTGGTAAATTTTGCATGAAAATAATGTACATTGTTTATATACGCGTTTTTCTGTGCTTTCTATTGAAGAATCAGAAAAATCCATGAATAGTAGCTAATTGGTCCCCACCCCCATCTGATTTGTTTTAAAATTATGAATGTTTATATTTCAGGCTATCCTGAAAGTACTTTGTAGATTGCTACTGTTATCTCTAAAGCAGGTATACATAAAGCAAATGTTAATGTAAAGACAGGCACATAGCAAGGAGAAAAGGAGTTGAAGCATCCATAGGGGGAGGAGTTAAGATGATGAGTAGACCAGGTCATGTTGACATTAAGTCCTAAGAGAGGAGGGGCTGAAAAGTGGTACATCCCAGGATCTAGAAGCCTCCAGGTTGAAATTCTGTCACCACTGTTCATTAGTTGTGTGGCTTTAGCAAAGTTACATCAAATTTGAGCCCCTCCTTCTCCTATAACAGAATGAAAATGGTGGCATGACCAGTTCCATACAGAATAAAAGGAAAACAAACAGATTCATCCAGATAAACACTGGCATTACGATGAGGCAGAACGAGGAGCCAGGCAGAGCCCCTCGGAAGCACTTGTACATCGCTGTTCCCAGTCCCAAGTTGCAGCTTTTTCTTTTCCTTTGTCTTTTATTTCCTCCCCCTCTGCAGACCACGGGAATGTAATCCATGCCTGGGCACAGTCTGTGCTGGGCCCGTCTCCTGAAACCCATACTCAAACGTACTGGTTGCAGAGGGTCAAGGTTGCAGGGATCTGAGGCATTCCCTCTCATCCAGCTGAGCTCTTCCTTGAATTCATACTGCAGACCATAAAACATATTGTCCCAAGTCTCAGTGTGAACCATTCACTGTTTAACGAACGTATTTGATTTACAGGAAGGATATGACTGGTCCCAAGAAAGCATCTAAATATCATTAATTATTTGTAATGAAAGAAATTGTTACTCTAACTTTTGGGTCTCATTACTGTGTAGGTGGTGGGTAAAGTTCCCTGGGTTGAGTTCTAGGGCTCAGAGGACCCCCTTTCCATCCCTCTCCCTAGTGTGAGACTGTTGGTTTCTTTTCATGCAGAGAGTGGATAACAAAAGAGTTTGTGCAGATGCTTAAAAACTTGAGCAGCACTGGAAAACACTTTGGGGGCATTTTGGCTTCACACAGCATAGCCACCACCCTGAAGTATTGGTACTGTGGCTCACCACCTGGAGAGATCGTTTCCTTGGGTGTAATGAGTGCAGGTACTGATACCTACCGTGTAAAGTCCTATTTAGATCATAGCTTGACCTATAAGTTGTGTTGATCTCAACGGTGCCATAATGCATGCATGCATTCATTCTTTCAGTTGTCTATTCAAAAACTCAGCACTATTTATTGTAAATGTACTAGAGAGAAAGACAAGGAATTACACCTGGCTTCACACTTCAGAAAATGTACAGTGGAATGAAGGAGGGCCAGATCTCTCCAAACTGTCTTATAATGCTTTCTCACTATCTCTGGCTGAGAAAGAGAAAACCAAATCTATTCATGGCAGGGAGCAGGAGGAGTCAGAATAGGCATTGTGGAGAGAAGGCATCGCAAGAAGTCTGCAAGTGTTTGATGTTGACCTGGAGGGCACCGAACGCCAAGAGCAAAGACTCAGAGACAGAATCTGAACATGCAAGGAGCCCCAGGCTTCAGGAGAGCAGTTAGCATGGGCAGTATAGAAAGACTGCTACCTGTCAGCAAACACTGCAGAGATGTGATGTAAACTACAGAGTATGCACAAGTCTTCCAGCATCCTTATAAACTAGGACAAGCCAGTGGCTGCTGTTACATCATCTGGAGGTTCAACCACAAGCATTTCTTTGACTTTTGTCAGTCTTATTCTCTTCCTGATCTTCAGGCCTGGGACTCTGCTGAGTTCTATCCTTGGTTGGTCAGCAACATGGCCATGTGGATGGTGCGCTGTCAACTCAGTGTACAGCAGCCTGAACCAATCAGATCCACCTCCACCATCCCTTATTTAACAACAGTGTCACTGTTCCCCCTTGTTCCAATTTCAATGCACCTCAGAGACATCTTCAAACAATCCACAGTGTGAGAACTAACCTCTGTCTTCTATGTTCACACAGCATTTTGTTCCTCTTTCAGACAGAATACTCTTAACGGGCCTTTTTAGGTGCATATGTGCACTGAAGACAGGGCTTCCTGTGTGTCATCTTCTACATCTTCATGGGAGAAGTATCTTATGACATTTGGCAAATACTGTACAGTTGAAGTAACAATTGTGATTATTACAATTACAAAATACAATTACAAAAATGTTATTGCAATAATAACGATTATTAGATACGCTCTCATACATTCTCTCCCCATAAAGCACACTCTCCGCAGATGAGATGCAGGCAGCGAGAACAGTCTGGGAAGCTTGCTGACAGACAGACTGTTACTATGGCTTCTTTAGTGCACTAGGATTTTGCTGGTAATGAAACAGGCTAACTAGACACAGAGCCAAAGGACAAGCTTAGCAGTGGTTGTAAGGGAGATTACAGAGCTGTTACCACAAAACCACCCTAGACTGCTGGGATCAACACGTACTATGGGAGACTTTCTTCTCCTTCGTCATAATGGCATTTCTATATCATTAGCCTTGCAAAATTACCTGTTCCCACTATGCATATGTCACCACGGCACACCCAATAAACCATATCTAAAGACAAAAATGGAAGGTAAACCTAATTCTGAGAAAGTTCTGACATATTCCTATAATTTTTCACATTTTCCTCTGCTGGAACTCATGACTAATATCCCCTTCCTTCAGAGCTAGTCTATAAAATGACTATACAAGGTGGCAGCAGTGTGATTCTCTTGAAGAGCTTACACCCGCCCTTAAGAGTGACAGAAGCCCTTTACTTAATAAACCCTGCTTTAGAAATCCCCAGGTTTGCTCTATGTTGATTTGTCTTGAGGCTGCTTTCTTCAAGGTGATTCAGTATCTTTGTCTCTCCTATGATGGGGTCTCTGAAAAAGACTTCGGGCTGCATATGGGCCAGTGCTGAGCTGTGACTCCTGTGGCTGCTGGCAGCCATGCTTCTGCTGGGCAGAACAGCAGGGTTTTGCAGTTTACTAATTGAAAGCCATTCACAGGACGTAAATACATTAGAAAGAGAGTGTAATTAGTTTTTCAAGAGCACAAGTGGAGAACTGGAAGAGAAAATAACCAGGTCTCCTGTTCACTTCCTTTCCAGTCCCAGGCCAGCATACCTGGCCAACATGGCTGCTATAGTGTACTGCCTAGTTTCATGCCAACTTGACACTAGCTAAAGTCACTGGAGGGCAGGGAGCCTCAGTTGGAAAAAATACCTCCATAAGATCAGGCTGTAGGCAAGGGACATTTTCTTAACTAGTGATTGATGCAGGAGGACTCAGCCTGTTGTTGGTGGGGCCTCTGTTGGGCTGGTGGTCCAAGGTGCTATAAGAAAGCAGGCTGAGTAAGCCATATGGAGCAAGCCAGTGATTATTACTCCTCCATGGCCTCTGCATCAGCTCCTGCATCTAGGTTCCTCCCCTGTTTGAGTTCCTTTCCTGAATTCCTTCAATGATGGACAATGATGATTGTTAGAGCCAAAGAAGACTTCAGTCCCCCAAACTCCAAAAGGCAGTTCAAATATCCAGAAATGGGCTCAACTTGGACCGTAGGAGAATTTTGGTGGCTAGATAAAAGCCAGCGTTCCTCAAGAATACAGGAAGCTGGTTCCTCTCTACCAAAGGAAGTCATTTTCTTACCTCTGGCGGAAGGGACAGGTGGCTACTTCTGGTGCCTATTAGCATGCTGAAGTACATGCTGGCCTCCAGGCCCCTCCAGTGCCTCAAGCTCCTGTTATATATTTCAAAGTCTGGGCTGGCATCCCAGCCCTCACCTCTTCCCTCCTCCCTCAAGCTCAATAGCTTCTTTCCCCTCAGCTCCTCATTCCCCTTATACCCCTCATATTTTTCTCTCTGTCTCTCTCTTTCTCTGTCTGTCTCCCCTTTCTCTCTCTTTATCTCTCTGTTCTGCTTCTATCGTGGCCAGATTCAGTCTGCTGGTCAAATCCAGATTATTTTTCTCTCTCTCCGCTCTGGACTCTTCCAGATGCCTCTAGCTGTCCTCTCTCTCATAATCGATAATAAAAATCGTCCCCTTAATCATGCCACGGATGGATCATATTGTCAGTTTATACAATGATAACACATAAGCCAAATAAATCCTTTCCTCCCCAACCTGCTTTGGTCATGGTGTTTTTTCACAGCAATAGTAACCCTAACTAAAAACACAAAGTAAGTTAAGATAGAAGGCTAGATTCATCAGTGGTCCAGGCTCATGGGTTACATGCAGAGTCATGGGACAGCTATGGAAAACAGGCACAAATTACATACAAGGCTTGGAGAAGAAAAGCTGCATTAATTCCTGGACAGGAAGGAATGGAGGATGGCCAGAACTCGGACATGTGCGTGTTCAGATCTGAATGAGTGCTCCAGTCCTAGTCAGAGAGCAGTTCCAGAAACTTAGCTCCATCATTGTCCTTAAGAATCATGTACTGGCTTAGGGATTAAGAGCATGTGCTGCTCTTGTAGAGGACCAAAATTTGGCTCCCAGCACCCATGTTAGGCTCACCACCTATAACTCCAGATCCAGGGCATCTAACGCCCTCTGCTGGCCTACACATGTGTACATGTGTTCATGAGTGTGTGTGCACACACAGATGCACACATAAACACACCACAAAAAAAATCTTAAAATCATGGATTATATGTGCCCTTTTCAGTTATTTTTCCATATTCTTTCTTTCTTTCTTATTTATTTATTTATTTATTTATTTATTTATTTATTTATTTATTTATTTATTTATTTATGCTTTGCCTTGTGTGTGCTCCCTGCAGGTCAGTTTGGCATTCCTGAAGGGATAGTCTTTTCTATGCCAGTGAAATTTGAGAACGGAACTTGGGTGGTTCTTACTGATCTTGAAGACATTTCACTTAATGAGAAGATACTAAACAGGCTCACAGGAGATCTGATTCAGGTAATGGCAGAGGGTCTGCAAAGGAACTGGCTTTCATAATGATCCTAAAATGATTCTGTAGACTAAAGCACTCATGATTTTCTGAGCTTAATTTGCACCGGATCCTGAAAACCGTGCAGCAACAAAGGCTTGGAGAATGTAGCAAAAGCATGCTATGCAACTAGTTTTATAATTTTCAATGTGCTAAAAATATTTATTTATTTTAAATCAAGACTCTAAGAATTTTTTTTTCTAGTAAAGAATGACTTGGTGGTTGCCATCATTTAATTCTCTGATTATACATTTTTCAACAGGAGAAACTTGTTGCATTTGGAGATGTATTAACTTTTCAGCCAATTGAAGAAGGTAATCTCATAAATGTGCTGTCCCATTGGGTGATGTCAAAAGGTACCACGGGGGGGGGGGGGTGTGGAGAGATGGCACAGTGGTTCAGAGCACTGGCTGCTCTTCCAGAGGACCTAGGTTTTGTTCTCAACACTCACTTGGTGACACTAACTATGCACAACTCCAGTTTCAGGGTATCCAGTGTCCTTTTCTGGCCCCCTGTGTCACCAGACATGTATGTGCTATACAGACACATGCATGGGCAAAACTCTCTCACATAAAATAAAAATGAATCTCTTTTATTTTCTTTTAAAAAGGACTATAGGGCTGGAGAGCTGGCTCTGTGGGTAAGAGCACTCACTGTGCAAATATGAAATTTGAATCCTTGCCCCTAATACATAAAGGTGGATGTGGCCACACACATATGCCTATAAGGCAGGGCTCTAGACATGGAAGAAATGGGAAGGTCTCTGAGCTTTGCTGGCTGCCTGTCCCCAAGCTCTACTGCAATGAGACACCCTGTCTTAAGAGGACAAAGTGGAGAATAATAAAAGATATCACCTCCTCCTCTTATCTTTGTGCACACACATGGGCGGGCCCATGCACCTGCAGTCACATTCACATACACACATACGCACAAGTATAAAATACATCTTATGACTGAATTACTATTAATACTAATATAGATAACTAAAATGTTTTTAAACTAAATTGTTAGTAGAGCAAGCTGCTAAATTTAGCGTGTCTTTAGAAAAAAAACATAAAAATGCTAAAAAAAAAAACAACAAAAAAACATCCTTTTTAGAATACTGTGACCATATAAATTTTGGATAATCCACATTTACTAGTTTTCTAGAACTAATAGAACAAGTTACCATCCACTAGGTTGTTTAGACTACGGTGTCAGTAGAGCCATGTTCTTTTCGAGGTCTGGAAAACAACCTTTCTTTACCTGGCCTAGCTTCTAGTAGAGATGCTTTGTAACCACATTGCCCCATTCTCTGCCATCCTGAACACCTCTGTCTGTCCCCTGGGTGTTTGTGTTTCCAAATGGCTCTCGAGTCACAAGGACTAGTCATTGCATTTAGGACCTGTCCTAATCGAATATGACTTTATTCACCTTTGTCTTTGTATTTATTTATTATATGTATGTGTGTGCATAGGTGAATGTATGCATGAGGGAGTGTCTTAGTCAGGTTTTCTATTCCTGCACAAACATCATGACCAAGATGCATGTTGGGGAGGAAAGGGTTTATTGAGCTTATACTTCCATGCTGCTGTTCATCACCAAAGGAAGTCAGGACTGGAATTCAAGCAGGTCAGGGATCAGGAGCTGATGCAGAGGCCATGGAGGGATGTAACTTACTGGCTTGCTTGCTTCTCCTAGCTTGCTCAACTGGCTCTCTTATAGAACCCAAGACTACCAGCCCACAGATGGTACCACCCACAAGGGGCCCTCCCCCCTTGATCACTAATTGAGAAAATGCCTTATCGCTAGATCTCATGGAGGCATTTTCTCAACTGAAACTCCTTTCTCTGTGATAACTCCAGCTTGTGTCAAGTTGACACAAAACCAGCCAGTACAGGGAGTGTTGGTCCTCTGGAAATGGTAGTTGTGAGTTTCCATGTGAGTGCTGGAAATCAAACTCTGGTCCTCTACATGAATGGCAAGTACTCTTAACTGATGAGCTATCTCTTTAGCGCCCATATGACTCCATTTTAAATTGATTATTTTTGCTAACTCTCTGTTTACAAACAAGTACAGGAGCCAGCAGTCAGAACTGCAGCGTATCTTTTGGGAACCACAATCTAACCTGTTACGCCATATTTACTTTCAAATAACTATATTTAAAATTCATTAAATATCAATAAATCTATTTTTCTCATTGTCATTTTCTCTAGTTATAAATTGGTGAGGAAGTGCTCCTGTTTCTCTTTTTTTTCTTCTCTTTGTCATAAAAAAAAAAAACCAACCAACAAACAAACAAAACACCTTAATCAGGCATGGTGGTGCACACCTTTAATCCTAGTGCGTTAATTCTAGGCAGAGGTAGGCAGATCTCTGTGAGTTTGAGGCCTACCTGGACTACATAGTTAGTTCCAGGACACTCGGGGCTCTGAAGAGAGTGACCCTGTCTTGAAAACCAAACCAAACAAACAACAACAACAACAACAACAACAAATTCTCAATTTACATCTAGAAGAAGACAAGTAGACACACGTGCACTTGTTTATGCAGAGAGCATTTGCCGGAACCGATGGATTTGCAGCCTTCTTATTAGCCTAAGTGAAGCCATTTTGTGTTAAAGTTAGGCTTGGAAATAACAGTAGACCAAGGGTGCTGTTTTCTGAGCTTCAGGATTTTGTTTAGAGATGGATTCTTTCTCAGGTCAGGGTGACTCCTTTGAGGTTAGGTGGCTGACAGAATACGAGTGGTTGCCTTGGTAACATGTCCATGTCCCTGTGGCTAGGAGTCTGTAACTCCTTGGAATTTTCCCACCCCTGTTGCTTTGTCTAAGTCTTGGCTATATTGTTTAAAGTTTCTTTATCTTTTTTTATTACAAATTGATGTATGGGAATTAAAGGTCTTTGGACTCTGTCTTGCTCCCAGGTATCCCTGTCTTTTGTCTCTTTTATCTGTCATTTCCCTCCTCAGGACCATGCTGAAGACCCCACGGGCCGGGGCAAGCATTAACCAAATATCTTTTCAAACCTAAGATTCTTTCTTTCTACTAATATCTGTAGAGGACAACAGGGATACAGCCATAGAAACTGGAAATACAGGGTAGATAAGGAGATGGTGGCCCCACCTTACACTGAGAATATCTTTCTCAGGAATGAGAAGCAAGAGATTCTGAGAGGGCTTATGCCTGGGAATAGAAGAGAAAAGCCCAGGCCAGGAACACGGATTGACTTGTTTGGGGAAACTACAGAAAATCTTGGGTAACCAAAGCCCAAGGAGAATATCTGAGAAACAAGGCCATGAGGAATAGTTCTGTCAGCTAATGGCAGGTTTCTGTGTGCAGCATGCCCTGGCAGCAAACAGGTGGCAGAGAGGCAACAAGAGAGGGACAGAAAAACCAGACACACAGGATGAGCTATGAGGCTGGGACGGTTGTGTAAATGGCTCAGAGGGCAAGATATAAAATACAATGGGTATCTAGAGGGCAGCACATTAACAAGAAGGACGATTTCAGCCAAAACTTAAAATAGTGGAAACCTGAAAGCTATGAGGACAGAATTTTCAAGACTTGATGATGGACTGACTCTGGAAAGAACTAGAGGACTCAGGTTTTTTCCGGTTGGGTAACTGGGTAGATTGATTGACAGGGGGGATGGCAAAAAGATCATTATCATCCAGAGAAGGGGGATATAGCACACGAGGTATGTTAATGAGGATGTGTGAGAGGAACATGAGGAACTGTAATAGGGGCATAACTGAAGAGTGAACTCAGGGTTTTACATCCTGACTGCAGTAACCTATGCAACGACTTAAATGGGAATATCAGATAGAGAATGCCACACTTCCCAGAGTTTAGGACTGGGCTACAGTTGTCAAATGAGAGCCATTGCTTCATAGATAGCAATGGGTACATTATGGTGGATCTAACTAAAAAAACCAGATGATAAAGGGGGTTCAGCCTGTGGTGGTCAAATAGCACAGGAGTTGGCAAAGGTGCCTGAGGGAGGGACGGGATGAGATGATCCTATGTCATGGAAGGAAGACTAAGTGTATGACGGGCAGTGGGGAGAGAACCAGCCACATAAAGCGAGGCCCCAAACCTACCCAGTGGGTAGACGGTAGAGAAGTCACAGCTCTGATTAGAATAATCTAATGGAATGAAAAGGGAAGAAATGAGACCAGAAGAGAAAAGGGGACTTTAGGTTGCAAGGCTACAGAAAATAGGACTGGAGAGGAGTGTCATGAGGCGGGGAAAGGAACTAGAAACATTGTTAAACAAAAGAATGATTTGGGACAGGAGAGAGACAGATGTAAATTTTAAGTTTAAAATAGCTGCTGTCTGTACTGTCTGAAATGGGAGAATGATTCAAAAGAAAAACAAGAAGGCCAGCTCTGTAGCAGGAGGAGAGATACTAAGAGCTGGACAGAGCAGTGGCCATGGTGGTATAGAGCTGCAACTAAACTGTAACTTGAAAGACTCACAGTTGACTAACCTTGGGCAGTTTGAGAGGACAAGGGAAAGCCAAGGGGGTCTAGAATGTGCCAAGGGTTGGGGCTGGGGAAATGGTTCAGTAAGTAAAGGGCTTGCTAACAAGTATGAAGACTGGGAGGCAGACTGGTGCTTGCTAGACAGGCTAGCCAAATCAGTGAGCTCTAAATTCAGTGAGACTATGCCTCAAATAGTAAGGTTGAGAGCAACTGAGGAAGACAGCTGACATTAACCTCTGGTCTACACATATACACATGTATGTGTACACACACACACACACACACACACACACACACACACACACACACACACACACATGCACACACACACACAAAGTGCCCATAGGTTTTGGCCTTAAGACATATCATTCCCTGGAATAGAACTCCAATAGTGGGCCCCAGATGGGTCAGGAATGTGAAGCTATTGATGTCAGTCCTAAGAACAGCTTGGATAGAGTCCCCAAGCTGGTTGTCTGTACTGCCCTTTTCATTTGCTATGTGTGCTAAGTCTTAAGAATGACTGGCAGGGCTGGAGAGATGGCTTAGCAGTTAAAGAGCACTGACTACTCCTCCAGAGTTTAATTCCCAGCAACCACATAGTAGCTCACAATCAACTGTAATGGGATCTGACGCCCTCTTCTGGTGTGTCTGAAGACAGCTAGAGTGTACTCATAGAAACAGTAAATAAATAAATCTTTAAAAAATGACTGGCAAAACACGACTAAGGTAAAGAACAAAGATGAAGATAAAGAAGGTTTTCAAGCATCCTGTAAGTAAGGGTGTCCACTAAACAATGAACACATCTTTGAGCATAAGACAGAACTGGGCAGAATATGAGGATATGAAGTGATCAGCAATCATTACTTCATAGAAGAAACCAGTAACTCTAGGGAGAGGTTGCAAGTGATGAGGAAAGGGACACTTCACCTGTAGTCTCTCATGCCTTCAGACTTGGTTTCATGGTCATTGTTTATATATCCAAAACTAGAAAGAAGTGGGTGGCTATCTGGATAGGTGGATGTCAATGTTTAACCACCATTAGAGAGGAAAGGGTGCAGCTACAGGAGTAAGGAGATGAGTTCTCAGGAAGGAGCACAGGATCAGTCCTAAACTAGGTACATGTCTAATGTTAAGTCTGGAGTAAGAGGCGATGGTTGCAGATGGAAGTACCTGTGCAGGCGAAGAGAGCGCAGAACAAAGCAGGAGACAAGGCCTAATCCCGAGACTCAGAGACCACAATGAATCAGGGAAGAGTTTGAAATAGCTCATTTTAGAAAGGATAAACCACACAGAAAAGGCACAGGGAGTTCAACGGAAGTCAGAGACCAAAACTTGTAAGGAGTCCAGTGTGTGGGTGTGGGATTCCTGAAAAACAATGCCCAGCTGCCTGGATGCAGAAGTGGAACATACCCCAAAAATTAGCCTGGGCATCTGTTGCGGGAAATATTTTAAAAAGATGGAATGTATTGCACGTGTCATCGCATTTCACCCTGGTTCTCTCATCCCCGGCAGGCTGGCCAGCCATGCACTGGCGGGCAATGGCCAACCTGCTTTCATCTCGTGGAGCTCTGCCTCAGAGCTCCATGATCTCTCCACCCAGCTCACTAGGCTCCTACTGGCGGGTCACTCCTACACCAGTCCTATGCTTCAATGCTCCCATGGCCTCTGTGGTGCACATCAGGCAAACCCACACTTTGCCACTGTACCTTTCTCTCTGGAACCCAGACGAGCCACCGCATGAAGGAAAACACAACACAAACTTAGCTCTGAAACAATGGAAACTCAATCTGGGCGCAACAACTGAAACCTAATCTTGTAAGCCTTATTTAAATCTGACTCCTCTGGTGGTGAATCTCTCTCTCCTGCTTCCTCTCTTCCTCTCCCAACCTGGAAGTCTGTCCTTTCGTGCCCAGTGATTGGCTCTTTTATTCATGAGGGGATTGGTTCACAAGAAGTCACAGGTGTAACTCACTCCTTCTCTGAAGCCCCTCCCAGGAGGGCAGAATTAGACTACAAAAGGCCCCAGGGCTATCGACAGCAGGCATCCATCCTAAATATTAGTGCGTACTTCCATCCCATTCAGTAAGAATGACAAAACTCAATGCTGTGGTCCAAAAATTATTCTGAAGTTTCTCATACTGACTTTATTTGGAATAACAAATTGTCTCTGAAAAGTTTTCTTCTTAGCTGGGCAGTGATGGCGCACGCCTTTAATCCCAGCACTTGGGAGGCAGAGGCAGGTGGATTTCTGAGTTCGAGACCAGCCTGGTCTACAGAGTGAGTTCCAGGACAGCCAGGGCTACACAGAGAAACCCTGTCTTGAAAAAACCAAAAAAAAAAAAAAAAGTTTTCTTCTTTTTCTCAATATTCTATTCCTTTTATTACTTGGGCTTTAAATAGATGCTGAGGTGATTTTGCCCATCAGCATTGAATGTGAGAATGAAGAATGAGCTCAGTCTTGTTCACTTGGCATTTGAGGAGGAAGAGGGATAAGGGAAGGCAGGCGAAGGTGACTGAGAAACACTGACTTTGGCGGGTCTTTAGCACATAAGGAAGAAAAGGCTAACTAGGATTCAAGTTTTCAAAGTCCAACCAGAGGTGATTTTTAAAAGATCCAAGACCCAATCACTGCAATTTCTAACCACCTAAGATGGTTGTTGTCTTTCAGAATGAACTAACAGAAAGAAACTGGCAGAAGGCTGTTGGTTCAGACCAAAGAGGATTTAGTGGAAGTGTGGGCAGCATGTGAGGCTGGGGAATTCAGAGCTTGGCTGATGACCAAGTCCCTAGGACAGAGCCAAAACAAACACAGCCCAGAGGCAGAGTGAAGGTGGGGGCTGCAGGCTGAAGAAGTCTAAGGGGCATCTGGTTTTAACTCGAGTTCTTTTATTCTTAAAATTTACAGGTCCTCTGGGTGGCTACCTGCGTTTGGCAGACTAGAGCTATAATTTTCTTTCTTTAGAAAGGGCTACAAAACTGTATATGACTCACTTACTGGTAGCTGGTCCTAAATTTTCCAACTATCCTTGATTATAGAGTGTCTTGTGAAAGAATGTGGCATAGTATAGACTGAATTTTTATTAACAAAGATCTAGATTACTTTGTTACCTTTGGACCGTGTATCCCCTCCAAAAATTAAACTCACTGCCCCAGATCTTCTCAAACTCAGAAACTTAAAAATAATGAGAGATTTTATCTCTGAGTTTGGAGATCTCTGTTGTTTAACTCATTGTTGAGAAGGTACATGTAGGAGGCTATGAAATATCATCAATTAATTTAATACTTTTCTAGTATTTAGACTATACATTAAGTTTTTAAAAGTCAAAAGGCCCCTGGCTCTTCCACAGATAACAATCAGAAAAAGCCCAAGGCCATGAATGGCGGGCAGACTGAGATGGGAGAAAAAAAAAAAATGTTCCTTTTAATCTAAGAATTTGCACCGAGTTTCAAAGAAAGAAATTTTTTATTGATTATTTTATTTATTTACATGTCAAATGTTGTCCCTCTTCCCAGTCTCCCCTCTGCAACCTCCATCCCATCCCCTCTTCCCTTTGCCTCTAAGAGGGTGCTCCACCACCCACCCACCCACCTACTCCTCTAGCATCTCCCTTCAGTGGGGCAACAAGCCTCCACAGGACTAAGCGCCTCTCCTCTTTTGATACCAGATGAGACAGTCCTCTGCTACATATGTAGCAGGAGCCATGGACTCATCCATGTATACTTTTGGGTTGATGGTTTAGTCCTTGGAAGCTCTGAGGGGTCTGGTTAGATGATATTGTTGTTCTTCCTATGGGGTTGCAATCCCCCTCAGCTCCTTCAGTCCTTCCCCTAGCTCTTCCATTGGGGTCTCTGGGCTCAGTCCAATAGTTAGCTGTATCTGCATCTGTCTTAGTAGGATGCTGGCAAAGCCTCTCAGAGAACAGTCATATTAGGCTCTTGTCTGCAAGCACTTCTTGGCATCAGCAATAAGGTTGGGGTGTGGTGGCTGCAGATGGGATAGATCCCAAGGTGGAGTGGTCTCTGGATAACCTTTCCTTCAGTCTCTGCTCCATTTTTTGTCCCTGTGTTTCCTTTGGGTGGGAACAATTCTAGGTTAAAAATGTTGAGATGGGCTGGTGGCCCCTTCCCTCAACTGGGGACCGTGTCTGTCTAATGAAGGTGGTCTCTTTAGGTTCTATCACCCTGCTGTTGGGTATATTAGTTAATGTCATCCCTGGGAGCCTCTGGCATCTCTGGTGCCTGGGACTTTCCAGTGGCTCCCCCTTGTTCACCACCACCCCACTGTACATATTTCTATTTATTCTTCTGGCCTTCTGGTCTTCTCTCCTTTCTCTTCTCATAGCTGAAATTTAATCATCTGCTAGCCATAAAATAGTTAAGACTGTCAAAATCCTCATTACATACTTTAAAAGATTATATTTTATATTTGATCCTAGTCCTAAGGTCAAGAAGTTGTATGAGATCATATTTTAAAGGCATTAATAAGTCTTTGTAGCAAACTACTGGGGAGTTCTTTGAACCCATGGATCCACTGGTTGCTGTGAGAGACTATAAGGCAATGCAGTGAGGACGTTGTCATAGTTAGGGTTTCTTTTGCTGTGATGAAACCCTGACCAGATGCTTGGGAAGGAAAGGGTTTATTTCAACCAACACTAATACTTGAGAGTCTATCATCAAAGGAAGTCAGGGCAGGAACCTGGAAGTAGGAACTGATGCAGAGGCCATGGAGGAATGCTGCTTTTTGCTCAGCCTGCTTTTTTAATAGTACCCAGGACCACCAGCCAAGCATGACACTACCAACTATAAGGTAGGACATCCCACATCAATCATTAGTCAAAAAATGCCTGACAGGCCAATCCTATGGAGTCATTTTCTCAGTTGAAGTTTCCTCTTATGACTTGAGACTTGACTCAACACTTGCCAGCACAAAAGTTCTAGTCATACAGACTCTACAGGGAAAGGACATAAGAGCTTATGGCATGCCAAGACTCACAATTAATTAAGCAGCTTTAAAAAATGGGGTTTTGTAGATCAAAATGAAGGAAACATGATTGGCAATCTAAATACTCAGAGGGAGAGGCAATATCAGTTAACATGAAGGAGAAAAGCCGAACATGTCTTGAAAGTTGCTTGGGAATGAAGATAGATGAAGCAATAAATGGGTGCTGCTTTGTGTAGTAACAGCACTGCACTGGTCATGTAGCAGGAACAGTTCTAGAGATCTGCCACTCAGCAGCATGCATATGACTTAGTTAGGATTTTACTGCTGTGAACAGACACCGTGACCAAGACAACGCTTATAAGGACAACATTTACTTGGGACTGGCTTACAGGTTTAGAGGTTCAGTCCAGTATCATCAAGTCGAGAACATGGCAGCATCCAGATAGGCATGATACAGGAGGAGCTGAGAGTTCTACATCTTCATCTGAAGGCTGCTATCACAATACTGCCACAGGCAGCTAGGATGAGGGTCTTATAGTCCCACACCCACAGTGACACACCTACATCCACAAGGCCACACCTTCTAATATTGCCACTCCCTGGGCCAAGCATAAACAAATCATCATAGCATGGTTAACAATGTTGGATTGCTCATTTATATTTTTTACAAGGCAGTTTACATGTCATATGTATTTTTACATCACGAATGGATGGAAGGAGGAAGGGAAAGAGGAGGGAATTATGCTAGGTGCAGATGCCTTAAAAACACATCAAACATATACCTGCCTTGGTGGTTTGAATAGGTTTTGCCCCCATAGAGTCATGCGTTTGAATGCTTGACCCAGGGGGAGTGGTACTATTAGGAGGAATGACCTTATTGGGGTAGGTGTGGCCTTATTGGAGGAAGTGTGTCATGGTGGGGTTGGGCTTTGAGGTCTCTTATGTTCAAGCCCTGCCCAGTGTGACATTCCAAGCCCCTCCTGGCTGCCTGCAGAAGACAGACTCTTTACTACCTTCAGATCTTGGCTCCTCCAGCACCAAGTCTGCCTGCACACTGCCATCCCTCCCACCATGATGAAAATGGACTGAACCTCTGAAACTGTAAGCCAGCTCCAACTAAATGTTTGCCTTAAAAGAGTTGCTTTGGTCACCGTGTCTCTTCACAGCAATCAAACCCAAACTAAGACATCTGCCTTCAAAGATAGCTACTTTTTAGCATGTGAAATATCAGAGCAAAGAGGAGAATTTCAGTTCCAAGAGATGGCTATGTTTATTCTAGTCATTATTCTAAAAAACAATGGGAAGTTACTTCCATGGGTCAAGGGACATGTTGAGATGAAGATACTGGAAGATTCGGTGTGTGGCTAAGGCCAGTTTTATGATTTATTTCTCTGTCTTCACATAAAGGACAAGCACAAATAAGTTCCATGAGCCTGTTTTTGGAGAATCCATGAGGGGTCTACCCTTCTCTAAGTACTTCTCAATGTCTAACCCTTCAATAATATTATGAGAAGGTTTAGGCTACAATACATGAGGAGTTGACAGGCCCAGGGTTGACTGGAAGCAATTGGTGCCTGTGGTAACTGGGATCGTCAGGAAAGACTTCCAAGAATAGACGATCATGGAGCTGGGCTGTAGGGTGATGGCTCCTTCCTTCATGTGATTTAAGACAAAGGTGTGTGAGTGGAGGGGAGTGGAGAATGAGGATTGTGTAAAGCATCTACCAGAGGGAAAAGAACATGGCAAAGAGGCCTTGCAGGGAACCAAGGCAAGGCCAGAAGCACGTAGCTCCCCCAAACAGTAAGGTATCTGGGTTAGATCGGAGGATGCAAAATAGACTAAGAGACCTGGGAAGATAGGTGGGCGTCATGGGCAGTTTGGCTATAGGGTTATAGAATAGTTGGAGGCCAGGCCTTTTGAACTAACTTGGTCCTATCAGTGGCCCTAGGGAGGGCTTTTCCAGCCCACATCACTGCCCAGAGAGCTGAGTGCCAGGCTCAACAGAGCTTAAGAAACCTAGATCGAATGTGCACACAGATACGATTCTTCCAGGAAGGCCAACTAGTGTCAAGCAATATTTAATGAGAAGCTGGAGTGCACTGAGGCCCTGAGAGAGCTGAGAAAAATCCATAAAATCTGTCATGAAGAAGGTGACTGGCCTCTTTCCAGGATGAGAAAGGGAGAACTAAATTGCAGAGAACACATCTCTAGAATAACTCCAATTTAAGTTGCCAGTTAGAACTTGAGGTACTTCTGCCAAGTGAGATTTTTATGTAAAACTCAAGTTACCTGAGTCCCTTGACAGAGTGGAAAAAGTGGCACTGATTTCAGACTCTTTGGGGGTGGTTTGTTGAATGAGCACTAAAATCAACCTTACCACATAGTTCTTTATGAGTCATAAAAACACTGTCTATAACCTCATATTGGCTGCAAAAAATTAATTAATGGTTAATAAAACCAATTTAATCACTAGGACTTTTCCATTATTATAAAATTGATAATAGGTGAGTTAAGAATAGATTTTTTTCCCCCACTGAACCTGGAAAGGATAGAAGAGGACTGGACAGGATACAACAGGCAGGATACAAGGAGGGAAGAGGTGGTGAAAGGAAAGGAAAGGAAAGGAAAGGAAAGGAAAGGAAAGGAAAGGAAAGGAAAGGAAAGGAAAGGAAAGGAAAGGAAAAAGGAAAAAAAGGAAAAAAAGGAAAAAAAAAGGAAAAAAAGGAAAAAAAGGAAAAAAAGGAAAAAAAGGAAAAAAAGGAAAAA
>CM052709.1:55540467-55559675 GCA_028551405.1 Uromys caudimaculatus | reverse complement strand
AAAGGAAAAAGGGGAAAGGAAAAAGGGGAAAGGAAAAAGGGGAAAGGAAAAAGGGGAAAGGAAAAAGGGGAAAGGAAAAGGAAAAAGGGGAAAGGAAAAGGGAAAAGGGGAAAGGAAAAGGGAAAGGGGAAAGGAAAAGGGAAAGGGGAAAGGAAAGGAAAGGGGAAAGGAAAGGAAAGGAAAGGGAAAGGAAAGGAAAGGGAAAGGAAAGGAAAGGGAAAGGAAAGGAAAGGAAAGGAAAGGGGAAAGGAAAGGGGAAAGGAAAAAGGAAAGGAAAAAGGAAAGGAAAAAGGAAAGGAAAAAGGAAAGGAAAGGAAAAGGAAAGGAAAGGAAAGGAAAGGAAAAAGGAAAGGAAAGGAAAAAGGAAAGGAAAGGAAAAGGAAAGGAAAGGAAAGGAAAGGAAAAGAAAGGAAAGGAAAGGAAAGGAAAGGAAAGGAAAGAAAAGGAAAAAGAAGGAAAAAGGAAAAAGGAAAAGGAAAGGAAAAAGGAAAGGAAAGGAAAGGAAAGGAAAGGAAAGGAAAAAGGAACAAAACAATAGATAAGTAAACCTTATACATATTAATAGTATATACAAAATATTAAAAACATATAATCTGTATGTTAATAATATATATCACTCATATATGCTAATTAATATTATACACACACATATATGAAGCCAGGCATGACAATGCCCGTGATCCTTGCATGTAAGCAGTTCAATAACTCTACCCAGAGTTAGAAACCAGCCTGAACTACACAGTGGGATCCTTTCTCAAAAAAAAAAAAAAAATGTTTTTTAAGAATTGTGGTAAATAAAAGGGAATTAGAAAAGAGTAATGTAGAAAGTAATTCTTGGTTAATCTGTACATATACAAACACACAACCTGAGTTATGATATGAAACACACACGTTTTATCATGGCTCCTGTCACAATGTTTGAAAAGCACTAACTCAGAACTTCTCATAGGCTGTTGATTATATTTGAAACCTGACTTTTTAAATTTTTGGTTTCAGATCCCAAAGATAACATACCTTCTATTACAGTCCTGAATGAAGAAAAGGAACAAGCAGGGTCCGATGGTAAGTCGGTGGGACTCACAGTCAGAACCTTGTAACACCTCAGCTTCTCCCTTATACCCCAGAAACACTGAGGCAGGGGGATGAAAGCACCAACAATTGCTTTCATACCAAAGCTGCTTTTGCATCACGTCATCCATCAAACTCCCAAGACACTTTAGCTCAGCCCTGACCCCATCTGTATGACCCTTTTCTGTTTTCTCTATTTAATTCTCCTTTACAAAGCCCAAAATAGCCAAGAGGAAAAGGGAATCTTCTTCAGAAGGTCAGTGGGAGGGGAGCCTGAGGGACCCAAGGAAGAAATCCCCTGGACTCTGAGAACTTTGTTCTCAGTAGTTGAATTGGAGAGTAGGAGGAGCAGCCTTGAGGATCCTGATTCAGAAGCAAGGATGTTTTCTAAGTCTGCACCTGCAGGAACAGCAACAATCTAGCGCATTTCCGTTTCTACCATCTCTTTACCTGATTCCCTCTATGTAGAGGGAAGTTGGCTTCCCTGAGCAGCTTCACAGTGACTTAGGCTGGGAAGCCTTCATTTGTGGGAGGTTAGCAGAGACTTGCAACACAGTTACCTGGCTGGACACTTTTTTTGCTCCGTTTTCCATGGGACCAGGAGAAAGCTGTTGTCTTAGACTGAGACTCCATACAGATGTGACCTCACATCTCCCATCTCCTAATGGAGCCAGGCCACCATGGAAGTGCCGTGGGGGGTGGGGTGGGGGTGGAATGAGGTAGGAGAAATGAGAATGGCCGCAGTATCAGTCTACATTCTTTATATAACACTTCCTTGGGTGCTCTACTTGCTGCAGAGGATTATTTTAGATCTGAGTTATCAGCTCACCTCCGAAAAGTCATCAGTTTAGGAAACCACAAATGGTAGGTGCTACATTTCCAACTAAGTGCTGCTTTTCCAACAAAGGGAATGGGCTAGCAGAAGATCAGGGCTCCCTGCAGCGTCATTCTTTCCCACCAGCTGCTCCCTACCCCACATTTCTGAGATTCAGGCTGCCTTGCGTGGTTCTTGGAACCTAGTTCTACACTTTAATAACCAAGACTATGGTGGGGGAATCTATTCGTTTCCTCAGGGTGAGTGATGGGAGAATATTGAGCCATGTGAGCTTCCTTTGCCAAAGCGTTTGACTGAGCTCCCCTATTTCTTATGAAGACAAGTCGATGTGGATTTCCTTGTGTCTGATCGATCAGGATGCTCACGTGCACCTCCACCCTTGTATTTATATGTTCAGTGGGCACCGTCCAGGGATCTTTGTATTCTGAAAGTGAACAGCAAGATAAGCGTTGGAATTAATCATGGAGGGCTGGAATTGCTGCACTGAGGAAAGGCCCAGCATGAAAGGAGCTGAGACTGCAGATGCGCGCGCAGCTCAGAACGTGCAGCAAAAGCAGGGGGACTCACACACACAACTAACTGAGTCAGGAAGGAAGCCAGAATTTACACCACCAGATGGAAATGGTTAATGAGGGTCTGGTGGCTTTCTCTCACCACCAAATCTGTCTCATACAGGTCCCCTTTCAGTCACTGAACCAAATCAAATGCAGGAAGCCAGGGGCTGAAGGAAGAGGGGTAAAAGGTAAAAGCTAACAGAAACAGGAGCTGCTGGTTCATTCTAAAGAGTTACATCTTCCCTGTTTTCCTCCTTTTACAGAGTCTGATGGAAAAAATGAGGACCAATAATAGCTTCAACCAGAACAAATATGAAGGAAAGACAGAAAGACCTGCAAGTGTCTGCACTTAGGGAAGAACAATTAAATAGAACAGACCCCAAACCCACAGCCAATCCTGCTTTTATCAATTATTGTATGTCTTCAAAGATAAATGAATGTAAACCGTTGTTTTAAAGACCTTAGCGTGTGCTGTCAATCACTGCATCTTTGCCTGGACATCACCAATTTCTTACCTGACATTCTTGTAAAAAAAATTTTTTTTTGAGACAGGGTTTCAATGTGTAGCTCTGGAACTCTCTATGTAGACCAAGCTAGCTTCAAACTCACAGAGATCCACCTTCCTCTGCTCCTAAGCACTGACTTCCACCTGCCGCTCTGTTTTAAAAATGTATGTTATCTATTCTCTCATATCTTACATCTTTCTGCAATTTCCCCTTCCTCCTCTCCCCCTATTGCCCCTTTTCCCCTATCCCCCAATCCACTCCTCCTCCTGTATCCCCATTACTAGGAGTCTTAGGTCACCCTTGTAATTTCCTGGGAGTTTCCATCACACTAGGTTTCCACCTCAACCACCCCTAAATTCTCCCCACAATTCCAGGGAAAAAAGCAGGCCTCCCAGGGATATAAACCAGACATGGCATATTAAGTTGTAATAAGACTAGGCACCTCTCTCACATTAAGGCTAGACAAGGCAACCCAGTAGGGGGAAAAGATCCCAAAAGTAGGTTAAAAAAAAAGTCAGAGACAGCCCAGCTCCCGCTGTTGGGAACCCCACAAGAAGATCAAGCTACACAACTGTAACAGACATGCAGAGGACCTAGGTCAATCCCATGCAGCCTCCCTGGTAGGTAGCTCAGTCTCTGTGAGCCCCTATGAGTCCAAGTTAGTTGATTCTGTGAATTTTCTTGGGGTATCCTTGATACCTTTGGCTCCTACAATTCTCCCTTCCCTCTTCTGCAGCATTCTCTGAGCTCTGGCTAATGTTGGGCTGTGGGTCTCTGTAACTATTTCCATCATCTGCTGGATGAACCCTCTTTGATGACAATTGGGCTAGGCACCAATCTATGAGTCCAGCAGAATATCACTAGGAACCATTTCAATGGGGACTGTTAAGTCATTACAACAGATGGGGGAACGTCTGTACTTGATTCCTTCTTAAAAAGCCATCCTCCCAAGATGCAATACCTACATTATTGGCAGCTATTTGTTGACACAAGGAGTAACACCACTAGAATAATAAGGTGATAATAATAAGCAATGCAAGATGTATGGAAATCTTGGCCATGAGGAGCTCAAAGAACCTCTCAACCAATGCAAGACCAGTTCTAAACTTTGGTAAATACTGAACTCTGTGGTTTAACCTGTTGGTTAGGTAGAGATTTCCATTACTTATAGATGCCTTCTGTATAGAGTTATATACACATCTATATAACTTGATAAAGAAACAGCTTTCAACTGTTTTTTTTAGGGGAATTAAAATGTATTTAAATAATTTAAATAAATCACTTTCCCCATTCAATCAGGTTTAAAACCTGAATTATCTTGCTAGACGTGCTGGCCCACACCTGTAATCCCAGCACTTCGGAGATGGAGGCAACAAAATCAGGAGTTCAGAGCCTAAGCTTGGCTACATATTGAGTTCAAGACCAGCCTGGCTACTCAAGACCTTGTCTTAACCAAAAAGGGAACTAAAAAAGATCACCAAATGTATGATAACCAGTGATTTCATGTGAAGTCTGAGAATTGGCATTCTCAATATATTTTCAAGTGCTGCTGCTATTGTTCTGTGGACCTCAGTGATGGTCACTGTCCCAGACTGGCTGGAAAGTCATCAGTGAGCCTTGAATTCATTTCTTGCACACCGGTGCCACAGATACTTTAGCCTAGATTTCACATTCTGGCCACAGGATTCTTATCCCATCTTATAAATTGTTTTAGGATTTCTTAAAGCTATCACCATCCAAACTAGTCTTCACTACCAGATGGAGCCTGGGTTCTTGCTGTTTCTTGTATAACATCTTTCTCTCCTGGGGTCCCACAGACCCATGTTACTGAGGTCTCTTTAGATTTAACACAATCTTATGGCTTACCAACTCTTTTTGTCTAATGGAGATGAGACTTGTAAGACTGCAAGAGATACAAGTGAAGTAAGTAAGGTCTTCTATAACCATCAATTTGTTCATTCTCTGGCCCTGGGCTGAACATCTTGAACTCTGAGATGGTCCTGGCCCAGAGCTGCATGCTTTCCCGGGCTGCAGAGGACATGGAAAGGTTACCCAAGCTTGCAGCTGAGCTTCTGGCAGCAAACTGGTAACCTCCCAGTGTGAGCATCTGCTCTGCCCCTCTCAGTAACTTTTTCTGGGCAGAAATTAGGAGCCTAGAGAGAGAGCTAATCACAAGTCTCTTGCTTTGCTGGTACAGAGACACATGGTTTTTAGTGAAGATGCCACAAGCCAGGGTTGTGAGGAGTATACTCTGTCTCCTCTCTTCTTGTAAGTATGCTACCTACATCTGGAGGAGGGGAAAGGGCCACAAATTCTATCCTGTTCAGAAACAACATACATTAGTCACATTCAAACAATGCTACCAAATCAACTTTCATACACACCCAAGATTACAAAATCTTGTAATGAGTTCTCATTATTTGCTGTGAATCCTACTTTCATTTGAATTGCTGTGATGAGACTCTACTATAGCCAAGGGCACTTACAGAATAAAGCATTTCTTTGGGGCATACAGTGCAGAGGGTGAGTCTCTGACCATAATAGTCAAGCCAGGGTGTGAGACACACACATCTTGATGCCATAAGCATGAGGCAGAGAGGGAAAGCTAACTGGGAATAGCATGGGCTTTTGAAATCTCAAAGCCTATCACCAGTGACATATCCCTGCCAACCAAGCCATACCTTCAATCCTTCCCAGACAATTCCACCACCTGGGGCCCAAGCATTCAAACATATGAGCCTATGGGGACCATTCTCATTCAAACGACTATATCGTGGGTTGGATGTGGTTTGTCCCTCAAAGGTTTGGTTTTTTGGTTTATTGGATTTTTTTTTGTTTGTGTGTTTGGTTGGTTCGTTTTGTTTTTTCCTGGGTGGTAGTATTAATAACTGGTGAAAGTTTCAAGTGGTGAATCCTCAGTGTGAGGTCTATTGAAAGCACTGCTGCCCTCAGAAACAATTAAAGTAGTCCTGTGGGGCTCTGAACTAATTATAGAAGAACAAGACTTATACATAATGTTGTTTCCTTTACTATCAGGCAGTTCCTTCCTTCGTATTGCCATCTACCATGATATGATACAGCCTATGTAGACTCTCAACAGTGCTCTCTCTGTATTATTTGGACTTTTAGCCTCAAAAATTCATAGTTTTGGTGGCTGAAAATCATGTACCTGCACACACATGTACTCACATACATATGTAGATACACACACACACACACACACACACGCACACACAAATATGGGATCGAGGAATAAAACCACACAGCTACAGCTACCTGATTTTTGGCAAAGATCAAAAACATTCACCAAAGAAAAGGCATTTCTCCTTCAAGAAATGGTTTCAGGAAAATTGATATCCATGTGTAGAAGATTAGAACTATATCCCTTATCTTTCATCCCGTACAAAAAGTAATTCAAAACGAGTCAGAGAACTTTATGTCAGATACAAACTCTGACACTGCTAGAGGGGAAACACTGTAAGGTGCAAACCTGGGCAAGGATGTCAGGTAGCTCAAGGCAAAAACCTAGAATTGACAAATGGTGTTGCATAAAATCCCAAAGCTTCTAAACAATGAAGAAGCAATTACTTAGTAAGGAAATAGTTCACAGAACAGGGGAGAAATCTCCATTAACTGAGAAAAGATTAATATCTAGAATATATAAAGAACTCAACAAAACCTGAATATCAATAAAGCTAAGCAACCCAATCAATGAATGGGCTAATGGAACGAACAGTTCTTAAAATATGGAGTGTAAATGTCCTACAAACATTTTTAAAATGTTCATTAGCCATGAAAAAAATGCAGATTAAAACTACACAGAGAGTCCATCTCACCTCAGGCAGAAGGGCAACCATTAAAAACAACAAATATTGCTGGGACCATAGGGAAAGAGAAGCCCTGGACACTGCTGGTAGAAATGCAAATCAGTCCTTCCACTATGGAAATCAGTCCTTCCACTACAGAAATCAGTTTTCCTGGAAGGAAAAACTTAAACTAAGCACGGAGCTACTGAAAGACTCTGTTGTATCACTCCTGGGTATCTACCCAAAGGACTCTAAGTCAACATACCTCAGAGATACTTCCATATTTATGTTTACTGCAGCACTCTTCACAGTAGTCACAATAAGGAGTTGATCCAGGGATCTAGGAACGGATAAAGACAATTTAGCTGTGTATACAATGGAATTTATTCAACCTCAAAGAAAAATAAAATCCTAACATTTGCAGGAAAATGGGTGGAATTGGACACCATTATGTGAAGCAAAATAAGCTGGGATTAGGAAGACAAAAATTTCATGTTTCCCTCACACATGAAATATAAATATGAATGTCATGTGTAGGTTATGAGGTTAGAAAGGGGACCATGAGAGCAGAGGGAGATGTCCTTCAGGAGGTGAAGGGAAGAAAAGCACCGATACAATGACAAGAAAGCAGAGGAGGCTTTTTGACAAGAAGGAGGGGACTAATAAGTGGAGTCCAATTGAATGGGAGAGGGTAATAAAGGAAAAGGATTAATAAGGATAATAACAAAAGATTGTGATACATATGTATCAAAATGTCTTTATGAAGTTTTGTACTTTGTATGCTAACTTTAAAACTAATTTAAATCCTAATAATCTGTATAAAATAAAATGTAAATGATCCCATGAATAACTTGGGTGTAACACTGCACTCAGTCCTGGTGATGAAACCCACACCTTCACAACGCCCCAGCAGGGCTGCGACAGACTCATGGAGCTCACAGTTGCCTGGACATCATAGTCTCCTTCCCACTGGTCTTTCTTATGGTCTTGCACCTGTTGAGATGGCTGTTAACCAAAACATGAGAGATAAAAAGCCTCTGTGAGGATATGAAGTAAAGAAACCATCTTACCCTGTTGATAAAAATATAAATTAGTACAGCCATAATGAAAACCAGTATGGAACTTGTTCAAGAAAAATAAAAATAAAGGCTGGGGATATGGCTCAGTGGCAAAAACGCTTGCCACCGAAGCATGAGGACTCGAGCATAAGTTTGGATCACAAGAAACACTCGTAAATGCTGAGTAGACCTGATGTCCAGTGGTTCCTAGAGTACGCTGGCGAGCAAGACTACCATAGTGGTGAGTTCTGGATTTGAGTGAGAGATCCTGCCTTGATGAATAAAGTGGAAGAGAGACGGAGGATGGTTTCCAACATCAAACCAGGACCTCCACATGCATATAGACACATGTGCATACCCGCCTACACACACACACACACACACACATACATGCATGCATGCACACATGCAGACATACACCCACACGCATACACTCATGCATGCACATGAGCACAAAAATGAAAAAAGAAAATAAATTTAAAATGAAGTGACTATATGAATTAGCATTGTCACTAATGAGCACACAAATGAGTAACAATTCAATATTTTTAGGACTTTTCAAAACAGAAATCCTGCCATTTCAACAATATTGGTAAATCTACAGAACATCGTTACGTAACACCAAGCCAGACACGTAGACTCAGATACTGTGTGCTCTCATTTATATGTAGATTTCCATTGAATTGAAACCAACAGTAGGATGGAAGTCTCTGGGGCTGTGAAGATGTTGGCTGTTCCAGGGTATGCGATTTCAGCTAAGCAAGAAAAGCCTAAGGAACCTATTGGACAACAGGCCATAATCACACGGTGGTTATCATAATATATTTTAAAATATCACTAAGTGTAGGGTTTATTTTGTTATCACAAAAAATAGTGTGTGAGGAGGAAACATATTAGCTCAATCTATCTATTCCTCAGTGTTTGTCTTAAAATATTGTGTTGAACATCAATTTATAGAATTGTGTCATTTAAGCAACAAATTATAAACATAACATTTATACCAAATACATGTTTAATATATACTAAATTACTAGACTTTTCTTTTTGGACTAATATATTATGGTAGCAATTTCAAAGTGTCAGTCATCCTTGCTTATATCCATAGAAGTAAAGTTACTGGGGTACAGTAGTCCTTTAATGCATGGCTCATAGTCTCTTTAGGAGTTCTTCTTAAAGGCTTGTAGATAATATTAACCCATAAACTTTTTGCAAGCATGCGTTTGAATGAATGGAGAGAGACAGAGACAGAGGGAGAGAGAGTCATAAGTCCTCCATTTCGTCATTCAACTTTTTGCTGGGCTCATAAAATGAATTTTATAAGCTCGTATGTCTTCTAATTATATTCACATACGAATCTTTTGTGTTTTGAAAACAGTGAAGACTTGAGACACACAGCTTATGTGGACTCAGAACGTTATATTTTTAGCTCATTTGTTGTGCCTTCCTTGGTAATGGCTTCTATCTTTTTCTTGCATCAGCATTAGCAAGTTAACCTCTTTCTGAAGTGATTCAACATAAACATTTTCATAAAGTATTCTTGATTTACATATGGGACTGATTACATAGGTTTAATTATAATCTATCAAGACTCCTCTCTCTCTCTCTCTCTCTCTCCTCTCTCTCTCTCTCTCTCTCTCTCTCTCTCTCTCTCTCTCTGTCTCCAAGTTACATTCTTCACATTTATGTATTAAACAGAGAGTGTGCAATCTCTGGGTTGCCTTCAACTGTACCGATTCGCCATGAGAAACTGTCACCTAGTTAATTCCTGGAATCTCTATGCCCAACTCAAGACAGGTTGTGATGGAGCAGGAAGCCTGGCCCTCTTCCTACTTGCTTGCTTGGTGAGAGCTCTTTCAGATGCAGAGACTGGATTACCAATCAGCATTTTCAGAAACTGCCATGTTAGCAAAGATCTCATCTTGACAGACACTTATGAAATAAAATGACAACAGCTGGATTTGATTCACAACCTAAAACACACAAAAAAGAGAAAAGACAGATGGAGTGAATGGGGACTAGGAGGAGAGAGGAGACCTTGATGTGACTTTGGGCTTGAGCCACGGTTTGCAATAGTAGCTTCAAAGTTCCACTAATCAGAAGTAACTGAAACCAGAAGTCCAGCCAAGTTTAAGACTACCAAAGATCAATTTGCCAAAATTACTTTCAGTATACTTTTATTAATTCTCGGTGTTTAAAAGTAATCTAACTTGTCTTAGTTGGATTAGGACTTTAGACATCTCTTTTTTATGGGCACAGAATATTAATTGACAGAATTAGTCCATGGTAGCTATCTGTCCAAATCTGAGCGAGACATCATTTAGAAAAACATTCAGACATTTTTTTCCATTGCCAATTCCAGGAGCCATGATGGCTTGAGGCAGATATAATATACAAAAGTAAATAGGGCTTCAACTTCATCTTCTGCACTCTGCCAGGTAGAGATTTAATGCAAAATGAATGGGCTTTCTTCCTGAATTTTTGTCTTAACCTACTCACAGGAAAACAATAAGGCTTACGTAGACACAGACAATGGCAATGTGCTTTTCCACCCCACTTGATTCCATTCTTGTCCCATCATTTACCATTTTCATGTTTTAATAGCGTTCACTTCATCTTTGGAGAGACTAATAGTGAAGCGATAATAATGCTTTCCAAAAAGCTGTCCTTGGCTTCACACGCATTCCAAACCGGTCTATATTATGGGACATTCTAGAAAGGTCGTATGCGCTCTTGTCCTGGCTGAGCGTGCATCTCAGGTGTCCTAGCTTCTCAGCTATTGCACACCTGCCCACGAAGTAGCATTCCTGTGCTTTGGGCAAGTGTTTGGTTCATTTAATTTTGAAATTACATTTTATTTATTCCTCTCTCTTTCTGTCTCTGTCTCTCCCTCTCTCCCTCCCCCCCTCTCTCTCTGTGTGTGTGTGTGTGTGTGTGTGTGTGTGTGTGTGTCGCATGGGGGGGAAAGATAGAGAGTAATTTGTAGGAGTTGGTTCTCTCCTCCCACCATGTGAGTTCAAGGATTAAATTCAGATCCCCAGGCTTGGTGAAAAGTAAGTGCCTTCCTCACTGGCCCATCTGGTCAGCCTCAGATGTTTTTGGAATAAGTTACAATTGATTCCACGGCTGCTTGACATCCATGATGGTAAATTTTTAATACATTTAGTTTGTGTGATAACACTTTTTAAAAATCCTAACAAGATTAAAACAGCTACATTTTAAGTCTGGACTTCTTTAGAAATAAGATATTAAGTTATATTTATAAGTTAGAAGGAAATGGGAATTCATCAAAAATTATTATCATCCTTCTGGTGATTGGTATTTTATTTAGTGTCTTTAAAAATTTACAACCACACCTCCTCATTTGCCAAAGATACTCAAATGAGTTTGACTCCATTTCTAAATAATCCTTTTCTGGGTTGGTTTGCTAGGTGCTCTCACTTGGGATTTGGGTTCTAGTTACTGTTCCCTAAGCTCTATGGTGACTCTTGATCCCAGCAGAACTTGGAGATGCTTTATTTCCCTCCTCATTGCATGAAACTAATACGGAAATGACCCTCTGAAACAGAGACGTATGAGTGACCTTAAATTATTCAGCATATTATTACTAATGAATGTACTTCTTGGAGCTCTTAAAAGTGGTTCAGCTTCAATTGACTCTGCTGTGCCTGGAGCTACTGAGCAGTCAGGAGGAGACATCAGTGCTGCATGAGAATGTCCTACCCCGGCATCTGCTGTTCCTCACCCTTCCCTGCATCCAGAATAGCGGAGTCATAGCTGCTGAGTGCTTGACTGAAGTGTTGCTCCAGGGAAACCAAGAAAGGTAAGGCGCTGTCCTTGGTTCTTCTCCAGCTGTCCAGACTGGATGGGAGGCCACCTTTCCATACCACAAGGGAGCTTTGGGGGGCATATGAGGGAGCACCCCTATACTGAGGAGACTTCTGGCCTGATTTTTCTTGCTGAATGTTTCAATACAGACTTTACTTGAAATATTCGGAAACTTCCTGAGTCTTCACAAGTCTCAGGTTGTCACTATTGGCATTATTTTGTTTCATTTTTTTAACAACCCAGGATGGAAGTTCATGTAGACTAGTCTTGCTGTGTTGCCAAAGATGACTTTGCTTCTCATTCCCCTAAACCCAGCTCCCAGCTTTGGCCACACATCTTTATACTCGGTTTCTATGGACTGGGATCAAATCCAGGGGGCTTCATGCACGCTAAACAAGTATGCTCCCAACCGAGCCGCGTGCCCAGCTCACAATCATAGTCTAAAGAAAAAATGAATCTGTTTCTGATGTGCTTTTTATTTAAAATATTTATCTGCCAAATGATTTTTTTTTTACAATTTTTAAAATGATTTTTATTTATCTTATGTGTGAGTACACTGTATCTCTCTTTAGACACACCAGAAGAGGGCATCAGATCCCATTACAGATGGTTGTGAGCCATCATGTGGTTGCTGGGAATTGAACTGAGGACCTTTGGAAGAACAGTCAGTGCTCTTACCTGCTGAGCCATCTTTCCAGTCCCCATGACTTTTTACTTTAACTCATTCATTTGCTGGAGGAAGTGAAAATATTATTTAAATTGAATTGTCGTATAACTTTTTGAATGTCTTCAACTGCTGTGGTTAATGAACCTTTAGGTTAATGTTAATGAATTCTATGTAGACATATGTATGCATATGTATGATACGTGGATAGTATCTGTTAATAATCTTAAGTATGTAATTATTTGGCATAGTTTTATTATAAATTTAAACAATTGACATCTTCATATTTGACCCTTAACTTCAGGTAAACTTCAAACTTTTAAAATGCAATTGCCTCCTATTTTTAAGTATTAGCTTAATTGAACTATTCCTAGTTTTCTGAGAAAGCAATCTCTATCCCAGTGTTCCTTGTTTTTATCCCCCAAGGGATGGAATGGTCCTCCACGAACACCTGTGTTTGCTGCTCCACAGGTGAATGATTCGTTGGCTGCCCCTCATCCATCATCCTTCCTCTGTGAAACGTTCTGCAGAAAATGGTTCATTTCTAGTTACAAGGACCATCTTGCCATCTGTCCCGTCATCCCAGGAATTCTGTGAGATGGACCCAAGTAAGCAAGGTGAGTATTTATTGTTAGGTTTTTTGACATAAATTACAGACAAAAATTTAAACACAGATGTGGTTTAAACCCCTGAATCACAGAGTAGAGATGGGGCAAATTTGTGGGTGAAAAGTAATTTATTTGGTATCTAAAATGATCTTCTCTCTTCTAAGCAGAAATCCATAACATGCAGAAGAATATTTGATCTATTATCTCTAAAATCCTAGTAATAATTTAAGAAAAAAAATCTTAGCATCAATGTAATTATATCGTAAATTACTATTCTTATCACAAAAATGTATTTCTTGTTGTTAAAATGTCATCTCTATGTATACTTTATCAAGTTAAGATCACAGTCCAACATGAACCCAAAAGTGAGAGAACGATCCCCAGCTGTCACTAAACAGGTATTTGGTAAATGCACTTGGGGAAACTAATTGCCCTGTTTCCAGCCGTTTAAATGCCACGGTAAAGTCCCAAAGGGGTCAGTGGCAGTTTTAGTTTTGAATTTACTCACAGCTTTAATTCCTTAGGAAATCTAGACTGTTAGCCTTAGTTGTTTGGCTTAAAATTATATGATCTCATACTAGTTATTGAAAACAGCAATATAAATGTTTCAAGTTATGTTTAGACTTTTCAAATATGAGCCATCCTACACTAAGCTATCCACAAAGCAGTGGGTAACCCATTTATGGTTCTACTTTCTGTTCCTAATGCAGTGTTTCTCAATTCAGTGTGCATCCATGGGGCTTGGTAAATATTGGGTTCTGCCTTTAAAGTTTGTGGTTTGGTGCTTCTGGGTGGTCTGGAAATGCTCAGTTGGAAGTTCCCAGACAACACCAACAGGGCTTTCTCAGGCCATGTTTGGTGGACCACTAACCTACTGTGTGAATTTCTAGATATAATGGTGGGAAATTGAAAGAGACATTATCATATTCACCTTGATATCTGTGGAAAATAAGCATGAAGATGCAGCTGAACAAAAATAAGGATGGAGGAAGACCAAAAATTGTTTCTTAAACTGCTTCTATGAACAAAAGAACACGCAGCTTGTGTTGTTACAGCTTTAATCACCTAAAACTGCTTGTGCGTGGCTTGAGGCCTGAGGCATACAGCATTTCCTCCTTTTCTTGAGTTTTCTCCTATTATTAGAAAAAAAATAGTGGAGCCTCAAGGAGGTGGGGCTGGCAGCAGGTCACCCGGGATACTCACTCACTCTCCACGGCACATTGTATCACAGCTTGCCACGTTATGCTGCATAACTTCATCAGATGATGCCGCAAAGCACCACTTGACAGGAATGAGGGGCCAGATGGCTGTGCAGCTCCATGCCTCTCCTTCCACAGGAGCTGCATCTGGGGGCCTGCAAGGCCCTGGGTTTGCTGAGTCTCTGTGTCCGCTTGATGCATCAGAGAGAAATCAGGGCATAGAAACTTGCTGATTTCCAGAGGAGCAAAATGCACCAAATATCACACTTTCATAAATTATTTCTGCTCTACTCTACACTCAGTGTGTTCTCCTCCAGAGGCTAATATATTTCTGACTTCTCCCACTCTCTAATGTTGTCTGAAATGCAAGCATGTTAAAGCACAAGGAAACACTGAATTCAGAAGGGCTAAATCTAAGTATGGAGTCGGTTATGTACTTATTAGAAAAGACAGATACAAAGAAGTTTTGGGCTCTGTCTCTTTCTTGAATGATAATCGTTAGGCAGAGCCCACATCTACCCATATAGGTGTCTTTGATTCATGATCATGTATTGCTTATTGAATTCATATATTCTTAGATGTTCTCTGATATTTATAAAGAATTGATTCTAAGTCCCCAGAGATCCAAATCTGCAAATGTTTGAATTCCTTACTAAAATGTCCTTGGTACTTGCACATAACTGTGCACGTTTGACCATACTGAAAATCATCCCTAGATTTTCTATAATATTGAATAAAGTATAAAGTCCATGGAAATAGATCTTATTCTGTATTTGTGAATTAATTTAAAGAAAAGTCTGTGTTTGATATAGATGCAATTTTGTGACTATTTTTGATCCTGACTGAATCTACAGATGTGGAAACTTCTAATACAGATAGCCAGCTGTTAAATCCAGAGTGTGGCTTGTGGTCTACTCTAACTGCAAAGGTGAATCTGGCTCAGCTCAGCATTGCCTTGTTCAACACCCCCAGCCATTGGGATTTTCAGCCGGACTCACAGTAGCAATTATGGATTGCCTCCTTGAAGCAGGCATAATATACTATCAGAAATCAGCTGGCTAGCTCCATAACATATGTGCCGCTGTTGTACCAGTGGATTGGTATTGCCTGACCAGGAACTATTGTGTACAGGGTTTGCAGATGAATGAGACTGTTGATGACAATTCTTTCCCAGCAGCCTACACAGTACCTCTGGCATCGTGAACTAAAATTTTATAATGAATGTTGAGCATTCCCAGAGCATTCCCGACTGCCATCTTCATTACACAAGACGAGCATGTCCAGCAGTATCTGTAGCTTTAACCTTTCAAGAGTATGCTCTATGTCTAGGGGTAAGATTGTCCAGAAATGTACCTGGCATCTTTGCTTCTGGACCTGCAAGTTTAAACCAAATATGTCAATAAGGTGGTTTTTAACATGTTAAAAAATGTGGCTATCCCTCAATTTTATAGATATAAATATTAGATATAGATGATGTAGATATAGATGAGATACATACATACAGACAGACAGATAGACAGATAGAAGATATAGAGGTAGGGGAAGTGGCAGAGGTAGAGGTACAGGTAGAGGTAGAGACAGAGAGATAGATGACATTCTGCCCTTCCCAAATAAAAGTCCATAATTTCTTTTTAACTCAAGAACATTATTTGAAAATAATTCTCATGGCTTCTTTACATGCTGTCAGCAATACATCGTTCTCTATTCTTTTATTTCTTGGTGGTGCTAGCTTTGGCTTTGCACTCAACAAGAATCTAAACTCATTGAATTCTGTTGCCCTAAAGGCTCACGGACTGCTCCTTAAATTCAAAGAAGCTTTAGTTCTCTGCTAAAGAACCAGAAGAGCTTGAACTTTGAAACACACACACAAGAATGATCCAGAAAATGCTACCTTTTCACCCTTTAAGTTCTCCAGTTGCTGCCTGGAGAAGAAACAAAGAAACGTTATTATATCTCTCCTGGCACGTATGCCGGAGTCAATGAAATCCACTGAACTGCTCCTTATTTCACTCCTGTTGGGGCCACTTAGCAAAGGCTGAAGGACTGGCTGTGTTTCTAATCAGAAAATTTCCCCTGCACAGTAACCCACTTATTCCCAACGTCCTGCAGCTTAGAAATCAGCTGGTGTTAAATTTGAGATTAGTTGTATTTTGAAGTCTTTTTCTCCCTAGCATAATTAATACATCAGTCTTGAGCTCAGAGCTTAGCTGTATACAAAACATTTGCTTCTGAAGGAACATCATGATTATAAACTCTTTAGCTGGAGTTTGTCACCACAGAAAATATCCGAAGTACACAATGCTCAAAATACAGAATACAAAATACAAGGACAGCTCTTTCCAAATTTTACAATTTGTTTTCTCTCTTTCTCTCTCGCTCTCTCGCTCTCTCGCTCGCTCTCTTGTGCGCACATGCGCACGCTAACTAATTCAAACTTCATTATTCCTGAAGGTTTTAGAGCCTCTTTCTTAGCTTGCTTCCTATTGTTGTAGTAAACACCATGACCAAAAGCAACTTGGGAGAGGAAAGGGTTTATCTCTTGTTACAGCTTAAAGTCAATCATGGAGGAACTGCAGGATGAGATCTGCAGCAGAAGCCTTGGAAGAAAGCTGCTTGTTGGCTTCCTGAGCACCCCACTTGCTCAGCCTGCCTTTTTGTACAACCCAAAAACGCCTTCCTAGGATGGCATGATCCATGGTCTTAGTCCTCACCCAGCAATCATTAATCAAGACAATGCCCACAGACTTGAGTACACGCCAGACGGATAGAGGCATTTTCTCATTTGAGGTTCCCTCTTTCCAGATGACTCTTGCTTGTTCCCCGTTGACAGAAAAACAGTACACCCTACCACCTATTGAGTGAGTGAGCTTGTCCCCATTCATAAAGAAAACAGTAGCTCTCAGACATGACAGACAGCATCATCAATCACATCCTTTTATTTAGTCTTCCTTTCAGGGAATGAGGGATGATGGGATTCTCAGAGGCTGTGCATTTTCTCCCATCCAGCTCTCTCCACTAAAGTTAATGGCATTCAGTTGCAACAGAGAACTTTGCCCAAAGAGGCTTTACCTGGTATCACTGATAACTCCATGGAGAAACCTATTTTATAATGTGACAACAATGATAGTAGTGTATTGTGTTCTTAAAAATTGCTTGGAGACTGGATCTTAACTACTCTTACCGCCTGAGAAAGTATAGCCACGTGAGGGAAAGCATATAATGGCTAAATCCGTATAACTGATACACAATATGCACATCTTTAAAAAAAACAAAAACAAAAAAAACCATACGACACAAAGTAGGACTTGGGGTATAGCCTAGTATAGAGTAGCTTGCCCAGCACGTACAGCGACCCGTGTTTGTTCTCATGTTTCTCTGAGAAAAAGTTATACATTAGAAATGTATATGATTGTGTCTGTCAATTAAAACTAATGTGATAAAGTGAAAGAAAAGAATAAGCCTGTGCTATGCTCAGAAGCAGAGACGGGGGCGATACACTCAAGCACATCCGGGCTCCTTTTCCTTGTTTCCTTCTCAAGGTGAAGACCCTGATAGGAGAGTGATCGCTGTTCCAATCCACATTTCCAAGTTGAAATCCAGCAGGAAAAACTCAGTCTGTTGGCCCAACACCTTGAATGTGGAGTCCCTGGACCAAGATTCGGGGATTAAACCGCGCACCGATGTTGATGTTTACGCTCTTTTCTATGTGTATACTTTGGTTCATTTTCCAACGGACAGAGGGCAGCCAGCATTAATAGGGTTTCAGGAACTCGGATTAGGGGAAAGAAATTCAACAGAAGAAAAGTGAAGCATGCTCCCGGGACATGGGCTCCCCCGAAGGGACTGGGCTATGACGAATACTACCTGGACCCCTCACTTCTTGAGTCCACCACCATTTCCTCTTCTGGCTCCTCCTCCCTGACCCACATCTATACGCGAGAATGTCTCCTGACTTTGCTACGCCGTCTTCATTTTATACGCTGTTTATTCCGGCTTCTTCATCGTCCCTTCAGATTAAAGGTCTTGAAAAAGTCATCTGCTTTGGGGTTTACTCTTGGCCTTCCATTCTCCACTTGGCCCTGTGCATTATGAGGGGTGCTTTCATGACTCTTCGGAACCCACTCTTGCAAAGATTTCAAGAACCAAATCAGCGCTCATAAACAGCACAGTAGCTCATAGCGCATGCTCATGTGGCCTGTAGGTACCAAACCAATAATTTGCCTCTGCTTTCTAAAGTTTGCCTTCTTTGACCTTCAGCCATTGCTTTCTCCCACCATCTTTGGCATTCTTTTTTATATTTCCTCTTGGACTCCTCCTCCTCTTCAGTCAATTGACTGATTATGTTCCCCACATTCGTTACTTAGTCATACCTTCATCCACTAACTATTCACTCTACTCAAACAACTTAGGTGATGGACATGATACTGTCCGCACCTAGCACTGATGACACCTGAATCTCTAGCTCAGCTCAAGTAGCAGCCCTGACTTGAGATGCATAACCAAAAACTGGGGACCTGATCAGCGCTCTGTGTAGCTTCTCTCCCAAGTTGAACTGTCAATACACAGTCTTTGTGGTTACATTTGACTTTTGAATACTTGAAACATAGCTACCATGAACTGAGACATGCCACAAATGTAAAGGTTTTCAATGACTAAATATGATTAAAAAAATACATGATGGATAATTTGATTACATGTTAAACAATATCTTGACATACTTGCTTAAAGTAGAGAGGAATTCCAACGATACTCTATATCCCTGCTATAATATACCACCAGTATAGATCTAATAAGTAAAATACCAGACATTAGAATTATCACTTGACTTTCTACACTAATGCAAACAAGATAGGGTCTCCTCCAGATCTTTTCAAGAGAGTCTTCAACTAAATCAGTATCCACTGATTAGATGTGGCACAGAATAATAGGTTGACATTTATTTGTTTCTATTTGTGAACCATAATTTATACATATATTCAAATATTTGAAAAGAAGACATTGTTGGCTGATACTAAGATCTCTATATAGCGGAAACCTCAGCTTGGGCCACAGGGCCCCACAGCTAATCAGCGCCGGGACAAAGAT
>CM052709.1:55509621-55534621 GCA_028551405.1 Uromys caudimaculatus | reverse complement strand
TGAAAAGTAAAACTTTATAACTCTTGATTCTTTTAAAGAAAATCATTAGTGACCAACAAAAGCATTTAATTCCAAGAAGAAAGAAAAAATAATGCCAAAGCATTTTGCTACTCTTGGGGGGGGGGGGGGTGGATGGGAGTTGGGTGCCTGAGGAGTGAGAAGACGTTGTCTTTTTAACCACTGATTCCCTGTGAATCTGTACAACAAAGTCCCTCTCAAACATCGTTGTATTGAAGGCCGCAGTTGGATTGCCTTCACGAAAAGGCACTTTCTGCTTGTCTCCAATTCTCTCTTCAAGATCAAGGTCCATTCAGGAACTAAAGGTGCCTGAATTTTTTCAAATACTTTCCCCTGGAGCATAGCCTTGCTAAACTGCTCCAGCTTAGTTCTAGTTCATTGCCTCTGAATACCTTTCTGGCCCCGGAAGGCTGCAACTTAGTGGTGTTATACTGACACCGTGTGGTCATCTTGTTAATAGACTTTAATTCTTAAGAGATGGAGATCTCAAATACCGTTGTTTCTTTTTCCTGAAGTTGCTTAGATGGGCAGGATGGGTGGGTTTAGGGTTGTCCACTACCTACTGAAATTGTATAAAGTATCAAGGCAGGGAGGGTGTTCCTAGAGATGAATTCACAAGCCATTACCTTATTCTTAAAGGAACACACATCTCCAAATGTTAGCAACCATAAACTCAGTCCATAAACTGGTCCCTTCTTACAGCTTTTAGAATCCCCGGTCTCTTTAAGTAGCAGTTATTTATTGAAGCAGTTGGGGAATTCAGCCTGGAGACTTGTGCTACACACAGGTTTATACATGAAGGGTATGAAGAAATTCTAGGAGCAAGGAAGGTTATTTTTCCCAATCAACAACAACAGAAGAAATAGTTACCAACGCTTTGATCACGCACCATGTCCCCACCAATGGACATGGAAAGGTCAGGCTTAAACTTATCTGATGCCCTTTAAATTTTTAAATTTTATTCATTTGTGTGCAGGTGTGCAGGTGTGCCAACAGTCAACACGTGGAATTTCTGGGCACCAGTTTTCTCTTTCTACCATATGGATAGATGGTCAAACTTGGGTGACCAGGTTACCCACTGAGCCATCTTGTCTACCCCTCAGGGTCCCTTTCAATATTGTTCATTTCCACAGATGTCAGCAACAGAGAATACAAAACTTCTCTTCAGGAGCCTCAGAAACAACCTGCCCCAAAGACTCCAGAGGACAGGAGCAAAGGGGAGGCAGTGGCCGCTGGACCATCTGGCTTCAAACGACTCAGCTAGTCATGGGCAGGCCAGGTGCGTGGTGTGGGTGCTGGTGCCACAGCCAGCATAGATTATAGCCACAGGTTTTCTCTCTTTTAAGTTTATTAATTATACATAATAATGGGCTTATTATAGTGGTTTCATACATTTATACATTTTTATCATTATTCACCGTATTACTTTCTCTTGTCCCCTATTGCTCCTGCTACCCCTTTCCCTTTCCAGAGTCCTCTTTCTACTTTCATATCTTCCTCCTTTCGTGTCTCATGTCTGTTTCATTCTTTTTTTTTTTTTTTTTTGGTTTTTTCGAGACAGGGTTTCTCTGTGTAGCCCTGGCTGTCCTGGAACTCACTCTGTAGACCAGGCTGGCCTCGAACTCAGAAATCCACCTGCCTCTGCCTCCCAAGTGCTGGGATTAAAGGCGTGCGCCACCACTCCCGGCGTCTGTTTCATTCTTTCTCTCACCCCCCAGCAACCTTTAACTGAGGGAGGCATGGGCGCGCAAGAACCCGTGTTCCCCTGGTGACAAAATGCTGGTGGGGCCAACCTTGAGAAGGTCTCCTGTGCAGGTAGTCACGGGTGGAGAGACTGGAAGATGGTGGTCCACCCAGCCATCCCTTTCTCTTGCTTTTACATTCTGTCTGCTTCCTCTTCTGTGGTATTCCCTGAGCCTTGGAGGAGGAGTTACACAGGCTGAGAACTCAACAGCTACTAATTCTCAGTGCTCGAACCATTTGTGAGGCCCAGGAGCGGATTTAATGCTAAAGCCCCTATGGAGGGCAGGGATGGAAAGAGGGTAAAGATTAAATTACTTTGTACAGCAATTAGCGTTCTAGAGAACTAAGAGGCAACAGTGCCACGTAGTGGCCACTGAAGTAATTGCTCTTAGAAGATTCTGTTTTGAGTAACTGCCCTGCTATTTGCTCTTCAGCTTGGGTGAAACCAGACTATGCTATAGATGAAATTTCTCATTCTTCCGTTGGCCTGCACTAAATGCTAAGGCATCCCTGTCATTAACCTCCAAATAATCGTTACATTTTGTTCTGTTGTTTTGCTTTGCTTTTTGAGACTATTTTGGCATGTATCCCAAGCTAGCTTGGAATTCACTGTGTGGCCCAGGCTAGCCTCTTAACTAACCACTCATTTTCTTTCACCTATCCAGTGCTGAAATTACAGGTGTGTTCCCGTTACTCCTGATGTAAACTATGATTTTCTGTGTATATGTACATACTCATACGTTTGTACCTGTTGAGATGTGTGCAGATGCCCATGTGTTTGGGGGTACATGCACATGTCAATATGGAGGGCAGAGGAAAACGTCAAAGTATTATTCTCTAGACACAGTCCACATTTTTTTGCTTTAAAATGTTGTATTTATTTATTTGTATGTGCATGGGTGTTTTGCCTGCATGTATGTCTATTTGTCACATTCATGCCTGGTGCTCATGAAGTCTAGAAGAGGACACTGGATCCCTCCCGTGGAACTGGAGTTGCAGATGGTTGTGAGCTGCCAGGGTGCTGAGAGAATCGAACCCCAGTCCTCTGGAAGAACCTAGTGCTCTTAACCATTTAGCCATTTCTCCAGTGCCCCTCCCCTTGTTTGAGATCGTTATCTCTCAACTGGCCTGAAACTTGCCAAGTAAAGTGCTAGCTATCCATCGAACCCTGGCTCTGTCTCTTTCCCAGTGCTGGGTTGGAGGTACATGCCACCACTCTGGGCTATTTAAATGAGCGGTTTGAAATCCAGACTGAGATCCTCATGTTTGCAAGGTGAGCACTTTACCATCCGTACACGTCATCATTTGGATAGCCTGCTCTCACCCTTCTCAGGAGCATCGTTGTTCATCAGTATATGCGTGCTTAGAATCGGGGTGAAAGAAAATACAAACTGCTGATAGGAGCTGAAACAGACAGAGAAGCCTCAGCCTCATCCTGCATGTGGGGCCTTTACTTTTCTGTAACTTACTTTCTTCACCTCATCGTAGAAAGAGCTTGTCCTTCATTCTCTCAACATAATATTTGTGAGGACAAGATAAACAGAGGGAATTGCAAGGGCTGTACAACACTAAAGTCTTTTAACTTCTTTGTATTATATGTGATCTACTCCAGGTATAATAGGCATGGTTAGTCCCCTAGAGAGCATTATGTAGTTTCCAGCTTGGTCTGGGTATTCATGAACTCAGAAACCCTGACTGTTGACCAGTCTGGCAAGTGAATGTGCACGTTATAACTTCACACCTGTGATCATAGGCAAGGAGTCCCCCTTGCTCCCTATTAAGCTGGCAAATCAGGAATGCTCATCTTCTAAGGTAATGGTTATTGCCAAGAGACAGTACCGGATTGGTTTAATAATTCAGCAAGCAATCTGCACGAGAAGACGCCACCTTTCTCTTGCTATAGATTTGCTTTACACATGACTGCACACATCAACAAGAATAACTTTTATTTATAAGAACATAATTGAAAGTGAGATGTCAGACATTAACCTTATTAAATATTTGGGGGAAGTTCTTGCAAATGTAATAAAAAAACAAAATTAAAATGCAGAGGAAGAGAAGGTGAAATCACTTGCATCCTCAAGCTGATATAATCCCCTAGGAAACCAGAGGAACTTAGCAGAAGACACTAGAATTAAGGCTTTGATTGATGGTGGAACATGAAATAAATTTGCACAAATTGACAGTTCTTCACTCTCCTAGCAATAACCAGCTAGAAATTTCATGAAACTCTCATTTATAATGTACCTTATTTTGCAAAGAAACTATGGGCAAGCTTAACAAAAAAAAAAAAAAAATGAGATGCATAGAATAAAAAGTATGCCATGTCAGTAAGCACAGAAAACAAGACCTAAACAAACAAACAAATAGCATGCCCAATAGCTGAACAGGATGATATTAACATAGACTAGAATGGAGTGAGCAGGGCGTGAGTCATGGGACCAGCTGAGAAGGGTACCAAAGGCCATAGATTGGCTCAGAAATGTGTTGACCGTGTTCACGGGCACTCCTGGGCATGAGCTAGCTTACAGTGGGAAGCTTCGGTTGTGCTGAGGTCCCCACTGCTGTCCTGCACCCCTGCAAGCCTTGCTGGGGTGTATCATCATATGATCACTGTCCTACCCAAGACTCTAAGAGATTAGCTTTGTTTTTATGGAGGCCAGGCAGTCTTCTCCCTGATGATTACCAGCGAGGTCGAGTATCTTTTTAACAGGTTCGTTTAGCATTATATTCTCTTGTGTGAACTGCCTGTCTGTAATGGTCAAGCTATGTGCTGCTTACTCTACTTTATACAAAATAGTGGCTTCTAGGCTGTTTCCTGCTCTAAGTGATTCATTTTATAATGCAAGAGTTTGCACAGTGAAACTGATCCACCATTCCTAATCATACACAGGTTCAGTGCTCACACATTCACCTACTTGCAAACTCTTATATCTAATCCAAAATCAATATATTCAATATTCAAGGTGCCACTGTAGCACTTACAGACACCTACAGAGAGGCAGAAGATAAAGGTTGTCCACACATGCCTCTCCAAGCTGCCACTGGATTGGAGGTGGTTTTTGCTTTCTTGTTCCGGCTTCACACTGTAAACAAATATCTTCCCCACAGTCTATTCTGGGCTGGGGTTTTCACGCTTTTGTGCCTTTCCAAATGCTTCCACAGCTACAAACAGCCCTCTAGTGTAGTGCCAAAGTATTTTCAGGGCTCCCAGAAAACTGTGATGTCCCTGATGAGACAACATGTGTGAGGTGAACTTTATGAATAAAACATTCAAGGTGGTAAGGAAGTAACTCCTACCTGCACCTGATCTCAAACTTTTATTTTATTAATTGGTTATCTTATTTATTTACATGTCAAATGTTGTCCTCCTTCCCAGTCTCCTCTCCGCAATCCCCCATTCCATCCCCCTCCCCTTCACCTCTAAGAGGGTGCTCTCCAACCCACCCACCCACTCCTGCTTCACCTTCTAGCATCCTCCTTCGCTGGGGCCTCCACAGAACCAAGCGCCTCCCCTCCCATTGATGCCAGATGAAGCAGTCCTCTGCTGCACATGTAGCTGGAGCCATGGACCCACCCATGTATATGCTTTGGTTGGTGGTTTAGTCCCCGGGAGCTCTGGGGAGTCTGCTTGGTTGACATTGTTGTTCTTCCTATGCGGTTGCAATCCCCTTCAGTTCCTTCAGTCCTTCCCCTAGCTCTTCCACTGGAGTCCCTGGGCTCAGTCCATTGGTTGGCTGTATCTGCATCCGTCTTAGTCAGATGCTGGGGCAGCCTCTCAGAGGACAGCCATACTAGGCTCCTGTCTGGGAGCATTTCTTGGCATCAAAAATAGTGTCGGGGTTTGGTGTCTGCAGATGGGATGAATCCCAAGGTGGGGCAGTCTCTGGATGGCCTTTCCTTCCGTCTCTGCTCCATTTTTGTCCTTTTATTCTTTTAGACAGGAACAATTCTGGGTTAAAATTTGGAGATGGGTGGATGGCCCCTTCCCTCAACTGGGGGCCATGCCTATTTACTGGAGGTGGTCTCTTCAGGTTCTATCTCCCCTCTGCTGGGTATTTTGGCTAATGTCATCCCCATTCAGTCCTGGGAACCTCTCACTTTCGGGGCATCTGGGACTTTCTAGTGGTTCTCCCATTCCCAACACCCCCCCCCCCACTGCTATATATTTCTATTCATTCTCCTGGCCTCTCTGGACTTTTCTCCTGTCTCTTCCCATACCTGATCCTGCCCCGCCTTTCCCCCTCCCTCTTTCCTCTCTTTCTCCCAAGTTCCTCCCTCCCTCCACCTTCTGTGATTATTTTGTTCCCCCTTCTTAGTAGGATTGAAGCATCCACATTTTGGTATTCCTTCTTGTAAAGCTTCATATGATCTGTGAGTTGTATCATGGATATTTTGAGCTTTTGGGCCAATATCCCGTTACCAGTGAGTACATACCATGTGTGTTCATTTGGGTCTGGGTTCCCTCACTGAGGATAATATTTTTTAGTACCATCCACTTGTCTGCAAAATTCATGAAGTCATCGTTTTTAATAGCTGAGTAGTATTCCACTGTGTAAATGTACCACATTTTCTGTATTCAGTCATGTTTTGAGAGACATCTGAGTTGTTTCCAGCATCTGGCTATTATAAATAAAGCTTCTATGAACATAGTGGAGTGCATGTCCTTGTTATATGTTGGAGTATATTTGGGTATATGCCTAGTAGTGGTGTAGCTGGATCTTCAGGTAGAACTATTGCCAGTTTTCTGAGGAACTGCCAGATTGTTTTCCAAGTGGTTGTACCAGCTTGCAATCCCACCAACAATGGAGGAGTGTTCCTCTTTCTCCACATCCTCACCAGCATCTACTGTCACCCGAGTTTTTAATCTTAACCATTCTGATTGGTGTGAGAATCTCAGAATCATTTTGATTTGCATTTCCCTGATGGCTAAGAATGTTGAACATTTTTTTAGGTGCTTCTTGAGAATATTTTGTTTAGCTCTGTACCCCATTTTTAAATAGGGTTATTTGGTTCTCTGGAGTCTAACTACTTGAGTTCTTTGTATATTTTGGATATTAGCTCTCTATTAGATGTAAGGTTGGTAAAGATCTTTTCCCAATCTGTTGGTTGCCGTTTTGTCCTATTGACAGTGTCCTTTGCCTTACAGAAGCTTTTCAATTTTATGAGGTCCCATTTGTCAATTGTTGATCTTAGAGCCTGAGACATTGGTGTTCTATTCAGGAAATTTTCCCCTGTGCTAATGTGTTCAAGGCTATTTTCCCACTTTCTCTTCTATTAGATTCAGTGTATCTGGTTTTATGTAGAGGTCCTTGATCCACTTGGACTTGAACTTTGTACAGAGAGATAGGAATGGATCAATTCGAATTCTTTTACATGTAGACTGCCAGTTGAACCAGCACCATTTGTTGAAAACGCTGTCTTTTTTCCACTGGATGGTTTTAGCTCCTTTGTCAAAGATCAGGTGACCGTAAGTGTGTGGGTTCACTTCTGGGTCCTCAATTCTATTCCATTGATCTACCTGCCTGTCACTGTACCAATACCATGCAGTTTTTACCACTACTGCTCTGTAGTACAGCTTGATGTCAGGGATGCTGATTCTCCCAAAAGTGCTTTTATTGCTGAGAATAGTTTTTGCTAACCTGGATTTTTTGTTATTCTAGATGAATTTTAGAATTGCTCTTTCTATCTCTGTGAAGAATTGAGTTGGAATTTTGGTAAGACAGCCATTTTTACTATGTTAATCCTGCCAATCCATGAGCACTGGAGATCTTTTCATCTTCTGAGGTCTTCTTTCTTCAGAAACTTGAAGTTCTTGTCATACAGATTTTTCATTTGCTTGGTTAGAGTCACACCAATATTTTACATTATTTGTGACTATTGTGAAGGGTGCTGTTTCCTCAATTTCTTTCTCAGCCTGTTTATCCTTTGTGTAGAAGAAGGCTACTGATTTGTTTGAGTTAATTTTATATCCAGTCACTTTACTGAAGCTGTTTATCAGCTGTAGGAGTTCTCTGGTAGAATTTTGGAAGTCGCTTGTATATACTATCATATCCACAAATAGTGATATCTTGAGTTCTTCCTTTCCAATTTGTATCCTTTTGAGCTCCTTTTTTTTCTATATGCTCTAGCTAGAACTTCAAGTACTATAATGAATAAATAGGCAGAGAGAGGGCAGTCTTGTCTAGTCCCTGATTTTAGTGAGATTGCTTCAAGTTTTTCTCCATTTAATTTGAAGTTGGCTATTGGTTTGCTGTACATTGCTTTTATTATGTCTAGGTATGTACCTTGAGTTCCTGATCTTTCCAAGATTTTTAACTGAAGGGGTGTTGTATTTTGTCAAAAGTTTTTTGAGCATCTAATGAGACGATCATGTGTTTTTTTCCTTTGAGTTTGTTTATATAGTGGATTAAGTTGATGGAGTTCTGTATATGGAACCATCCCTGCATCCGTGGGATGAAGCCTACTTGATGATGGTGAATGATCATTTTGATGTGTTCTTGGATTCAGTTTGTGAGGATTTTATTGAGTATTTTCGCATCAATATTCATAAGGGAAATTACTCTGAAGTTCTCTTTTTTGTTGGGTCTTTGTGTGGTTTATGTATCAGCGTAACTGTGGCTTCATAGAACGAATTAGGTAGTGTTCCTTCTGTTTCTATTTTGTGGAATAGTTTGAGAAGTATTGATATTAGGTCTTCTTTGAAGGTCTGATAGAATTCTGTGCTAAAACCATCTGGCCCTGGGCTTCTTTTGGTTAGGAGGCTTTTAATAACTGCTTCTATTTCCTTAGGGTTTATGAGACTGTTTAGATCCTAATTTAACTTTGGAACCTGGTATCTGTCTAGAAAAATCATCCATTTCATCTAGATTTTCCAGTTTTGTTGAGTATAAGCCTTTATAATAGGATCTGATGATTTTTCTAATTTCTTCTGTTTCTGTTGTTATGAGTTCCTTTTCATTTCTGATTTTGTTAATTTGAATACTGTCTCTGACCACTTTACTTAGTTTGGCTAAGTGTTTATCTATCTTGTTGATTTTCTCAAAGAACCAGCACTTCGTTTCATTGATACTTTGTATAGTTCTCTTTGTTTCTATTTGGCTGATTTCAGCCCTGAGTTTCATTATTTCCTGCTGTCTACTCCTCTAGTGTAGGATCTCTCCAATTTCTTTATGAAGGCACTCAGAGTTATGAGTTTTCCTCTTAGCATTGCTTTCATTGTTTCCCATAAATTTGGGTATGCTGTGCCTTCATTTTTGTTAAATTCTAGAAAGCCTTTAATTTCTTTCTTTATTCCTTCTCTGACCAAGTTATCGCTGAGTAGACAATTATTCATCTTCCATGAGTATGTGGGCTTTCTGTTGTTTTTTTGTTGTTCCTGAAGACCAGCCTTCATCCATGGTGATCTGATAGAATGCATGGGATTAATTCAATCTTCTATCCGTTGAGGCTTGTTTTGTGTCCAATTATATGGTCAGTTTTGGAGAAGGTACCATAAGGTGCTGAGAAGAAGATATATTCTTTTGTTTTAGGGTGAAATGTTCTGTAGATATCTGTTAAATCCATTTGGTTCAAAACTCCTGTTAGTTTCACTGTGTCTCTGTTTAGTTTCTGTTTCCATGATCTGTCCATTGATGAGAGTGGAGTGTTGAAGTCTCCCACTATTATTGTGTGAGGTTCAATGTGTGCTTTAAGCTTTAGTGACATTTCTTTTACAAATGTGAGTGCCCTTTCATTTGGGGCATAGATGTTCAGAACTGAGAGTTCATCTTGGTGGATTTTTCCTTTGATGAGTATGCAGTGTCCTTCTCCATCGCTTTTGATAACTTTGGTTGAAACTCTATTTTACTGGATATTAGAATGACTACTCTAGCTTGTTTCTTGGAACCATTTGCTTGGAAAAAAAATTTTCCAGCCTTTAACTCTGAGGTAGTGTCTGTCTCTGTCACTGAGGTGTGTTTTCTGTATGCAGCAAAATGCTGGGTCCTGTATATATATATCCAATCTATTAGCCTATGTCTTTTTATTAGGCAATTGACTCCATTGATGTTGAGAGATATTAAAGACCAATGGTTATTGCTTCCTGTTATTTTTGTTGTTAGAGATAAGATTATGTTTGTGTGGTTCTCTTCCTTTGGGTTTGTTGTGAGATTAATTTCTTGTTGTTTTTTCCCTTGGGTGTAGTTTCCCTCCTTGTGTTGGGCTTTTCCTTCTATTATCTTCTGTAGGGCTGGTTTAGTGGAAAGATATTGTTTAAATTTGGTTTTGTCATGGAATATCTTGGTTTCTCCATCTATGTGAATTGAGAGTTTTGTTGGGTATAGTAGCCTTTGTGTTTTCCTAGAGTCTGTATGACATTTGTCCAAGATCTTCTGGCTTTTAGAGTCTCTGTTGAGAAGTCTGGTGTAATTTTGATAGGTCTGCCTCTATATATTAATTAACCTTTTCCTCTTACAGCTTTTAATATTCTTTCTTTGTTTTGTGCATTTGGTGTTTTGATTATTATGTGACAGGAAAAATTTCTTTCCTGGTCCAATCTATTTGGCATTCTGTAGGCTTCTTGTACATTTTTGGGCATCTCTTTCTTTAGGTTAGGGAAGTTTTCTTCTATGATTTTGTTGCAGATGTTTACTGGCCCTTTGAATTGGGAATCTTTGCTCTCTTCTATACCTATTATTCTTAGGTTTGGTCTTTTCATTGTGTCCTGAAGTTCTTGGATGTTTTGGGTTAGGAGCTTTTTGCACTTTGTATTTTCTTTGACTATTGTGTCAATGTCTTCTATGGTATCTTCTATGCCTGAGGTTCTCTCTTCTATCTCTTATATTTAATTGGTGATGCTTGCATCTATGAATCCTGATCTCTTTCCTGTGTTTTCTATCTCCAAGGTTACCTTCCTTTGTGATTTCTTTACAGTTTCTAGTACCATTTTTAGATCATGGAAGGTTTTGTTCAATTCCTTCATCTGTTTGATTGTGTTTTCCTGTATTTCTTTAAGAGATTTATGTGTTTCCTCTTTAAGGGCTGCTACTTGTTTACCTGAGTTCTCTTGTATTTCTTTAAGGGAGTTATTTATGTCCTCCTTAAGGTTCTCTACCATCTTCAAGAGATGCAATTTTAGATCAGCATCTTGCATTTTAGGTGTGTTAGGGTATCCAGGGTTTGCTGTGGTGGGAGAACTGGGTTCTGTTGTTGCCAAGTAGCATTGGCTTCTGTTGCTTATGTTCTTGTGCTTGCCTCTTACCATCTGGTTATCTCTGGTGTTAACTGGCCTTGCTGTCTCTGGAGCCTGTCCCTCCTGTGAGTCTAGTTATTTTAGGCCTCCTGTGTCAGGCTGTCTCTGGGTGTGGGAGGGGGTCTGAAGCACCTGATCTGTGAGCCTGGCTTTGGCAGAACTCCTAAGAGTCAAGATGACTCTGGGTGTGGGCAGGGTGGGGAGTGCTGGTGCACAGGATCTGTTCTTGGTCAAAGTTGGGAACCGGAAGGAGGGTGTGCCTCTGGGGGGGAGGTCCTGCATCCTCTGGGCCAGGTGGTTGAGGGTCCCAGTTAGAGCAGCTATTAGGGCGGGGGGGGGGGGGGGAGAGGAGATTCACCTTTGAATGTGGAAGTAGCTGGAGCCTGATCTCAGACTTCTAACATCTAAACATGTAAAAGAAAACAAATTCTGCTAGTGAATGCATGCTGTATATGGTATTTTGTTACAGACATCAGAGCTGAGACAAAAGAATAATCCCAAAGTGTTAAAATTATCTGATGAGACAAGAATAGGGTGTTCCACTCCAAAAATGTGTTGCTCTCTCTAGCCTTACACACCCACCTCCTTGACAGAAATGGCTAGCTACAGAATGATTACTTTTTTATTTTTTCATTGTGTCTTATAGTCATTATCAGGGTTCACCAAAAGCAACAGTATTAATCTCTTTCTTAAATGTGAAGTCTTTGTGAGCAAGCAATTCCCTGCTCTTTTGACCTTTTTTTCTTTTGCTCAACTGTAGTAACCCAAGATGGTAAAATGCTTCCAAAATAACTTTGAATAAAACTAAATGGAACTTTGTACAATCAAATACTCCTGACCTTACAGTCATCTGTGCTCTTCAGATATGACATAGCAAGCACACACCCATGCTTTGAATTCCTGGTCTCTGACCTGGACAAGATGACCTGAGAGTCATTGTCATTGACTTTCTTTATATTTTTATATCTAGATTGGCATGGAGAAGGGAACATGGAATTTCCATTCACGTTTTCAGCTGTCTAGCTCTCTACTAACACTGGACAATCTGGAAAAAGAACACAGAGGAGAAGTGGGAAATGAGACCAATTATTGCTATTTGATGAGAAGACACTGACTTTGACACCTGACTTCATTAGCATTTTCAATCAGAATGGGAGCTGGAGCTGGAGAGATAGCTCAGTAGTTAAGAGTGCTTGTTGCTTTTCCAGAAGACTCAAATTTGATTCCCAGTACTCTCATTGGATGGCTCACAAGTACCTTTAACTTGAGCCTCAGAGCATCTGATGTCCTCTTTTGGGCTCTTTGGGCACACACAAATGGCATACACACACACACACACACACACACACATACATACAAATAAATCTTTTAAAAATACATTTTCAGAAAATTTTTTTCATGATATCATACTTAATCATTAAACATTGCCCCAACATCTTATAGAGGTCTGCTTTCTAACAGGCTTTGCATTCAGTATAAAGGCCCTAAAGCCCCAGTGAACGCAAGCTCAACTGGAGCAGTGGAGACAGCAGCCACAGAATGTACCAGGGTCCTGTGTCAAAGGGCATCACCTGCTTGGCAAGCAAATGACAACCTGCATCACCAGGTGAGTCCAAAAGAGAGAGGAGCAAGAGAGAAGCACAGCATCCACTCTATAAGGAAGCACCAAGGCTTGCAAAACTAATTAATCCCAGATTAATGTAATCAATGAAAACTATGGAGCCATGTTTTCAATCATAAAATATACATGTTTTTGTTTGTCTTTTGAGACATCATCTCTCTTTGTAGCCCAAACTGGACTAGAACTGAATCAATCCTTGAACTTCTGCCTCCAGAGTACCAGGATTACAGATGTGAGCTACCCTGCCCACCCCCTCCCAGGCTATACAGTTATTACATAAAATTTGTAAAAATAAGTAAAAAATGAAAATAATCTATGTGTACGCATCATTAACATTTCAATAAGCGTCGCTCCCTTTGAATATTTTCATTTAGACCGTACTTTGAGATGTACTGATTAAACTGTCAAAGTGTCAATGTAAATTATATTGTGAACATTTTTCCATTGTCAGAATTCCTCAAAAACATCTGCATAGTTATTTAGATAGACAGAATGCTATTCATTTAACTCTTTTTTGACATTTAGGTTGCTTCCAATTTTTACTGTAATTTAAAATTTACTTTTAAAACTTCCTTTCATTATTCTTTGTGTACAGTTTACTCCATTGTCTCCCTACAGTACGTTTTTAAAGTAAGATTACCAAAAAAGGTCATTGAAAATATGTTTAAGGTTTGTCGTGCTTATTGCAAAGTTGTCTTTTAGAAAGTTATAGCAGATCATACACCCAGTGAACCCAGCTCCCAGCTCACTAGAACCTGGCTAAAGCTGAAATGAACTATTGCCATATTTTAATTCTGCCAATTTACAAGAAAGTAAAATATAATTTCACTTGCCCTGATTTTTCTTAACTTGAGTGAGACAAAGCTCCCACCCCCCAGTGTTTTGGAAGGCATGACATTTTGGCCCTCCTTCCCCTTCTGGAGTCTCACTTTGATATGTTGATATATTTAAACTTTGCCTCTTTCAGCTTGGCAGAAGCAAACCTTGCATCCTTTAGTCTTTTGAATAGAATGACTTGCTTTATGGATTTTTTTTCTTTGTAGTTTCTTGTACTTTTAGCTCTCTGGTAGAAAACCAAATGATTCTTTAAGTGTATTTTATTTTTTAACATGCTTCATCTTGATATTAAAAATTTAGATCTATCATGATTTTATTTAGATTAATGATAAGTGACAATAATTTCCTACTCTTGATTTTTGTTTAAATGGCCCCTTTCTTATTATTCTCTGTATCATTGTTGACACGCACTGGAATTTTCACAGTTCTAGGATGCGTTGTCCTGTTTCCTGCTCAGTTTAGTTGCTTCTCGTTGTGTGTTTACATGAGATATCACTTGATATTCTGGCTTTATGATACTTATCTGTGTACGATATAGCAAGAGTCTCCCTTTGTTGTTCAGCTACTCTATTGAAGTATTATTGACATATTAAAAGTGGCACATATTTAATTTGCCCATGAAACCAAGACCACCATCCTGGCCATGAAATGCACAGAATCTGCCCATCACCTTCTAGAGCTTCCTTTCAGCCCTATTGTGGTTAGCGTTCTTGGATTTAGTGTTATTACTAGTGTGGGAGGTAAAGATGTTTTCCATTAAACACTACACTCTGACAATATGGCAGATGTCTAGGACTTACTTATTTGACATAAATACAAATCTATCCCGTATAATACCACCTGCCCATTTCTTCCATTTTTTGTTATTTTTTTATGCCGCTGTGAAATAATTATTCTTCTAAGAGAATATCAAAATGTTCATCATTGATGCAGTCTAATTTTCAAGGGGCCATCAGGGGGTGATCATTTATAACACTTTTTAATACATTTAATAATCAAGGGAAAAGATTTGTTTCCACGAGACCGCTGTGCTAAGTAGTACCATGCCTAGAGAGTGAGTGGTGTAGCCATCAGTGCTGAGAGGCTTGGAACAAGGTGCTCTGGGGGGACCGTTAAGGGATCAGAGGCAGCCACACCTCGTGGTGCACCCAGCTGGTTCCTCTGTGGAGAACTAGGAAACCACTGCTGTTTCCTGCTTCCGGTGAGCTTCTGGAGAAACTGCCCCTGCTTCTGTTCAGGTTCATTTCACACTTTAACAGTGACTTATTTTTTTCCCTGCTGGGGATTAAAAGAGGCCTGCTATGTCTTCCTCCCTCCTTACCTTTCTCTCGTTTGTACTTTCTCTACCCAATCTTATGCTTGTAGTGCATTTCTGGTTTATTTAGAATAATTTTAGTAGTACAAGCAAGATGTGAACTGAAGTTTAAAATACTGTACCTAAAATTTAGCTCTTTTCAGCCATAGGAACTTTGTCCCTAGCTCCCCAGGGGTAACCTATTTGGGGTAGATCTTTGCAGTCCTTTTTCTCTACATTTGTGTGTGAGGAGGTATGAACACATGTATGTGTAGGTCTAACTCTATTAAAATGACAACCCAAAAACCTTTCACATGTATACAAGAAAACTACACAGTTTTATTTACTGCATCTAATGTTAAATAATTGGAAACAACCTTAGGAGTCTGGAAAAGGGCTCAGTGGGTCACTTGCCATGTAAGCCAGACAGCCTGGATTCCATCCCAGAGTCTGTCTTCTGACCTCCACACATGCCCCATGCACAAACATGCCCCATCCTCTGTGATGAATAAAAAATTAATTAATAATACAAGTTTTTAAAATTAAAAAAAGTTTTATGTTCTTTAATGGAGAATGACTCAATAAACTATGGTATCTAGCCTGTGAACATCATTGTATATTGACATTCAGAAACCTAAAATATTTGTCAATTACAGAAAAAATGTATTATATGATAATATGGATGCAAAAATTGTTCTCAGTTCTTTATATTAATAATGTAAAAGTCATTACATTGAATATTTAAATGAAAATAACAGGACCTGTCACTCAGAAGCAACAGAGAGTCTACACAAACAAAAAGGTGATTGTATGGGTGTATGTAGCTCATTTTCCTCTTTCTGTGGTTCCTGTCCCCATCCCCACCTTTGATCATCTGAACAGTGTTCCTCTGGGCCCAGGCACTCTCTGGGTCATTTTCAAGAGGAGAAGAAGATTTAGAGTAAAGCCACAGTTGTCTAGAAATGTAAAATGGGAAAATGCATGTCTTACCCAGATGGGAGGGAGCCATGAGCTGGGTCTCTGTACTGTATCCCAGCACTTGGACCAGGCCAGGCTGGGTCAGTGGAGATCCTTACGTGGTAGCTCAGAAAGCAGAATGTGACATGAGAAAGTTCAGTGAGGAAATCCTAAAGAAGAGTAGACCCACTATCATTCATTCAAAAAGCGGTGAATTCAAAGGCAAGCAATGGCTGTCAGTAGACGTCCAGGTAGGAGACAATGAAGAAAGATAAAGTAGAACACTGAAGGAAACAGTAAGAAGCTTAGATCAAAGATAAAAAAGGACCCAACCGTGTTTTGTGGATGACTCTGGGAGTAGCTGTTCAGAGAAGCAGCTAATGGAGGCAGAAGGCTGTTGTAACTTACCCTTTACACCTTAGTATTATATATTAATATATATGAACATATTATAATATAATATACTAATATTAATATATCATTAACTTTGTGAATTAGGCTGCACGACTGTACTTTTCATAAATATTTGCATCATCATTCTCAGACATAAATCCAAACATCAGCTAGTTTGTAAAATATTCTATTTTATTTGGAAAAAAATATCATTATTGTGCTCATATGACAACTTTTTAATGTGCTTGAGTTCAAACTAAAACATCATTTTCCCAATTTCTTGCTTCTCTAGACCATAGTCAACATTAAGAACGAACTGTGGAGGACTCGTGACTCTGTCAATGCTCTGCACAGGGAAAGAAGGTACGAGCCACATGTAGACATCTGAGAAGACAATTGCCTCGTGTGGCTATGTGACAGCAGCTCAGACAAGCCAGGAGCTCTGCCCTGAGCTCTTATAGAAAAAAAGAAACTCCCTCTTTTTTAATTGAAAGAAATGATTTAAGCAAGGAAGTCCTATATTTCAGTGTGAAGATTTTTTCTTTTTTTAAAGCAACCAAGTGCTGAGTGAGTACTCAGGCATGAGGAACATCACCTAGCTGGTCCAGTACAGTTCCACCCCTGATCACCCGAGGTCATCACTTGAAAGAAGGGCAAACGGGGCTGTGTAGATGTCTCCGTTGACAGCATACTTGCCACATAAGCATGCTGACCTGACCTGGATCCCTAGGACCCTCATGGTAGAAGGAGAGAACTGACTCCTGCAAGTTGTCCTCTGACTTCCACATGCTCGTCATGGCACATGAGCACACACACACACACACACACACACACACACACACACACATACACACACACACACATACACACACACACATACACACACACACACACACATACACACACACATACACACACATACACACACACACATACACACACACACATACACACATATACACACACATACACACACACATACACACACACACATACACACATACACACACACACATACACACACACACACATACACACACACATACACACACACATACACACACACATACACACACACACACACACACTAATGTAATATAAAATGAAAATTCTTGCCAAACATAGTGTTGCATGCCTTTAATCACAGCACTCAGGAAACAGAGCAGGTAGATAGGTCTCTGTGAGCTTGAGGCCAATCTGGTCTATAGAGCGAATTCTAGGACAGCCAGGGCTACATAGTGAGAACCTGTCTCAAAAATAAATAAAAAATCTTGTAGTTTTTCAAAAATAATTTTAAGCTATGCTATTTCCTATATGTAATCCATATCTGCTGCATACACCATTGGTAACCTAATAAAATATTTATCACTACAAAGCATACAAAAGTATCAGACAGATTTAATTAAAGAAATGAAAACCAGAGGCTCCATTTTTGCTGTGTGCATCAGCATTTTTATTGATGGTTTGTATGAAACTGTAGACAGCACACATCTCGGATGTATGTGTGACATGATATAAAAAGCACCAATAATAGGTTGAATTTCGGATTATTAAGATTTAGTTCCTGAAACAGTAGAACAATCAATAAAGACATACCTTCGAGGGATTGAAAAGAAGCCGAACAGCTAGAGACCAGGGCTATTAGGAAACAGCAGAAGTGGCCTGAGAGGGACAGTTAACTGCAAGCTCAGTAGCAGGCAGTTTGAAGTCCCTGGTAGTGGAACAGAGTCCTGTCTTCGTCTCTGACCATACATTGGCAGAGCGCGACAACTCCTTACTCCAGTATCTCAGGACTCAATGAAATTGTGTTTCATCGCACAGCATGTGCCCCTTCTGGGAGCATTTTGGGTTCCTTCCAAGGCCTCATACACATGGAATTCAGTGTGCTCAGATATAGAAAGCAAATATGAAACTTTAAAAGGGCAGTTTCTAGGTCATTTGAAAGGAATTATTTCTTAGGTAATATGAACTTGGTATCATAGATTTGCTTGGAAAGTACCAGGGTTCAAACTGCTAGAAAATACTTGTTCCAGGTAAATTATAGCTAGTAGCAACAGTTTATGAGAATTCTCCCTCTAAAATAAAAAATTGGAGAGCTAGGTGTACTCACACATACCTTTAATTCTAGCACTTGAGAGACAGAGGCTAGTGGATCTCTTGAGTTCAAAGCCAACCTGATCTACTTAGGTAGTTCTAGGCGACTATACGGTGAGATCTTGTAAAACAAAACAAAATAAAACAAACAAACAACAACAAAAAATGGAGAAAGAACTGTTTCTGATAAGATTTGGCTTGGTTTCCTCTGGGCTATTGAAGAATGAGGATACTTCAGCTCTCTAAACATGGTGAATAGGCCAAACAGGAGGAAAGGATGTATAGTCTGGACCACATGGGACAAAAAGAGAGATTATCGTGATTAGTGAAACACAATACTGGTACTGACAGTCTGTCTACACACCTTTGAGAATGCTGCCTTACGAGTTATGTAACCCCTGGACTGACTCCTTTCTGAAAAACCCACCATATAAAATGCTTAGCACTCCAACTATAATTAGGAGTTTTGGATCAGACGTCCTTGTGACTAGAGGTTTAAAGGTGGCTGTTTGGAGACACCTGCTTTGTGTGGGAGCTCAAAATGTATTTCAAGACTTTTCCAGGCATTATGACACTTAGGAATTTCAAAGGCTCTGATCTGGAAGAATGTCACTGTTCACCATAAATGCTGGTAAAATGCCAACAGGACTGATAAAGAACAAGACCGTGTTAATTGTATACCTACTATGTGACAGGACCATGAAATGTGGTGATAAAATGGAGTTTCCAGAATTGGAAAACAATGTGCAGTGAAGTAATTTAGTAATGTATAAATAAAACCTAAAGTATATGAGTGTGTAAGCTCAGAAATTAAGGCTGGAGACTAGATAAAAACCTGAGATCTCACCTCACCAAATTTGCTAGCAATTGGACATAGAGAAAAACTACACAGAAAAATAAAAAAGAGAACTATCTAGACAATGGCAGGGAGGAGACTGGAGTTCTGCCTTGTAGGGAGGTAATGGGGAAGTCAAGGAAGGCCTTGTTGAAAGTATAAGTGTTAGATAGATTCAAGGAGGTGACTGAAGCAATAACCTCAAGGGGCAAAGGACTCGAGGGGAGAGTATAAGCAGACAGATCTGATTCATGGACTGTATGCTTTCTCTGTAGCCTTCATTCTAAGTGAATTGCCTTTGCAAGTAGGTATTTCTAGACACAATAATGAATAAGGGTAATATGTACATGTAAGTCAGTGCTAAACCATGTTGTCAAAAGTAATCCAACAGGCCTGGTGAGTTCTCTGAAGATGGTTAAAGCCAGTGAAATATTTAGTTGAAAGGCATAGGTAAGGAACACAAAGGGTGTCTGCCCACAGAGACACCGCAGCGAGGCACGGCTGTACACCAGGAGGACCTGCGACGCTCTCGCTAGAGTGTAGGTGTGATACTCTGCTCTTACACAGACCCGTTTCCTTTTCAGGCTCCTTAGAAAGCAGTTACATAGATACAAGCACAAATTGCAAGGTACATACACCTTACAGGAAGAACAGAACTGCAGATTTGAAACAAAGATTCGGGAGCTCACAACCAACCAAGATAACCTATGGACCAAGCTACAACAGATGAGGCAAGACCTACAGGTACAAATGTGAGAGCTACTGTCTACCTTGACTACCTGGAAGTCTAACCTCAAGTATCCTCTGCCCTGGCCAAAGACGAGCTGCTTTCCAAAACCTCACACATCACTTGGAACAGCCTCTTGCCCTCCATTCCCTTCCATTTCCCCCAGTCTGCACCCACTTCCACCCACCATGCAGCCAGAGGAAATGGCAAAGCAAAGTATAGCATCCTGTATAACATCAGGCCTCAGGATCCCTCTGTACAGTGTTAAAGGTGTTGAGGACTTCCCTAGGATGCCTTCTCTCTGTGAGTTATATCTGTTGCTATTTTATCCTGTCAATAACAACAGCAAAGACTGAGAAGTGTTTCAAAAACATATTTATTAACTGAGATATGAAATTAATCGACTATTATATGTATAATAGTTTCAAGCAATAACTGGATGTTTTTAGAGCCTAGAAGAGTGTCAGTGATTTGTGTCCTTTGTTAAACCTCTATAATGTGGGACCTAACGAAAGCTGAACTTTCCTCGCTGTAAGCAATCTATTAGGAGAGGTTTACTTAAGTTATGTGAAGAAATCTAGTCTTGCATAAAGGTGCAGTTTAAAAAAAGAAGAAAGAACGAAATCTTGCTGCATTCTTTCACATAACTAAGGTATTATCTACTGATACAACATCAAACATAAAAAGCAATTGTTTTTGAAAGGGTAGGTGCATTATGAAATCTAAAACCGTGTTTGTTTCATACTCGACTTTATTAAAATCTCAGTGTTCTGGCTGCTCTCTGAGTGGAACTATCCATGTTTCATTTTGTAATATATATTGGCCACGTGGTGACTGTTGACTCTCTGAGCTGTGCTGAGCCCCCTGGAGCTTGCCAATTTCATTATACAATTTTTTTTAGAGAAAGGAAGATAAGAAGAAAAAAAAATCTCATTCAGTTTCACCAGTTGTTGTCAGAAAAAAAAAAAAAACACATTTAAGAATTGAAAAGCTATCCAGCTCACCTATGGCAGACACAAGCTTTCTAAAATTTTAATTATTGCTTAAAACCTTGACTGTTGTAAATGACCACAAAGTTAATCATTTTCTCTGCAGTGTCACATTCATCTTCTTTCTTTTCCCCCCAGAAAATTGCCTAATGTCCCAGTCTAACATAATCTGTCAGGATTTCCTTGGCATGAAAGGCAATGCCTGTGTCTCAGGATGCATCTGAAATACTGTACGGGTGCTCTCCATTTCAGTACACACAACATTGAAAAGACAGATTATTAAGAAAATTTGGAACTTTTGCTATGCCAGCAGATATTAAGTTAAACTGTCTACTATTTTATTATTTATTTATTTACATCACAAATGCTCCCCTGCTCCTGGTCCCCTCTCATAGAGTTCCTCCCCCACCCACCCCCTTTCCTTCTGAGAAGGTAGCCCTTCCTGGGTATCCCTCCACCATGGTGCATCAAGTCTCTGCAGGATTATGCATATCCTGTCCCACTAAGGCCAGACAAGGCAACCCTCTGCTACATACGCGCTGGGGACCTCAAACCAGCTCCTGTATGCTCTTTGATTGCTTGCTCAGTCTCTGGGAGCGTCCAGGCATCCAGGTTAGTTGACACTGTTGGTCTTCCTGTGGTGTTGCCACCTCCTTAGGGCCTTCAGTCCTTCTCCTAACTCTTCCATGGGGTCCCTGACTTCTGTCCAATGTTTGTCTGTGGGAGTCTGCGTCTGTCTCAGTCAGCTGCTGGGGAGAGCCTCTCAGAAGGATGCTATGCTAGGCAGCCCTCTGCAAGCACAACATAGCGTCATTAATAGTGTGAGGGGGCCTCTGCTCCATCTTTGTCCCTGCATTTCTTTTAGATGGGACCAATTTGGGTCAAAGTTTTGTAGGTGGGTTAGTGTCCTCATCCCTCCACTGGAGTCCTGCCTGGCTACCTGAGGTAGTCTCTTCAGGTTCCATATCCCCACTGTTGAGTATTTTGGTTAAGTAGGGGTTAAGTCATCCCTACTGACTCCTGGAAGCATCCATCATCCTGAGTCTCTGGGACTCCCCCTACCACCCACCTTCAGCAGCCTGCATATTTCCATCCATTCCCCTGACCCTCTAGGCTCCTCTCCTGTTTCTCCCCACACCTGATCCTGTCCTCCTATTTCCCCAACCCTCTCCTTACTTCCCCCCCCACCCAGGTCCTTCCTTCCCTCTGCCTCCCATGACTATTTAGTCCCACCTTCTAAGTGAGATTCAAGCGTCCTCACTTGGGCCTTCCTTCTTGTTTAACTTCTTTGGGTCTGTGGGGTGTATCATAGGCACTCTGAACTTTTTGGCTAATACCCACTTATGAGATAGTACATACCATATATGCCATTTAAGTCTGGGTTACCTCCCCAGGATGATATTTTCTGGTTCCATCCATTTGCCTGAGAAATTCATGATGTCCTTGTTTTTAATAGCTGCATAGTATTCCATTGCGTAAATGCAACACATTTTCCGTATCCATTCTCTAGTAGAAGGACATCTGGGTTGCTTCCTTTTCTGGCGATTATGAATAAAGCTGCCATGATTGGTTTTTTTTTTTCTTTCAATTTGTTTATATGGTGGATTACATTGACGGAGTTTTGTATATTGAACCATCCCTGCATCAGTGGATGACATCTTTCATGTGTTCTTGGATTCAGTTTTCAAGTATTTTATTGAGTATTTTTGCATCGATGTTCATAAGGGGAATTGGTCTGAAATTCTTTCTTTGTTGAATCTTTGTGTGGTTTAGGTGTCAGAGTGACTATGGCCTCATAGAATGAGTTTGGCAGTGTTCCTTCTGTTTCTATTTTGTGGAATAGTTTGGGGAGTATTGGTATTAGCTCTCCTTTGAAAGTCTGGTAGAACTCTGCACTAAAACCATGTGGCCCAGGAATTTTTGTTTGTTTGTTTGTTTGGGGATTTTTAATGGCTGCTTCTATTTCCTTAGGGTTATAGAACTATTCAGATGGTTTACTTGATTTTGATTTAGCTTTGGTAATTGGTATTTGTCTAGAAAATCATCCTTTCATTTAGATTTTCCAATTTTGTAGAATACAGTCTTTTGAAGTAAGACCTAATGATTCATGAAATTTCCCCAGTGTCTGTTCTTATGTCTCCCTTTTCATTCTTGATTTTGTTAATTTTGGTGCTGTCTCTCTGTCTTTTAGTTAGTATGGCAAAGAATTTGTCTATCTTGTTGATTTTCTCAAAGAACCAGCTCTTGGTTTTGTTGATTCTTTGTATTGTTCTCTTTGTTTTTAATTGATTGATTTCAGCCCTGAGTATGATTATTTGCTACCATCTACTACTCCTGGGTATGTTTGCTTCTTTTTTCCCCTAGAGCCTTCAGATGTACTTTTAATTTTTTAGTATGAGAGATTTCCAATTTCTTTAGGAGGACACTTAGTGCTATGAACTTGCCTTTTAGCACTGCTTTCATAGTGTCCCATAAGTTTGGGTATGTTGTGCCCTCATTTTCATTGAATTCCAGGAAGTCTATAATTTCTTTATGTCATTGAGATATGATCATTGAGTAGAGATTTGTTCAGTTTCCATGAATATATCAACTTTCTGTTATTGTTGAAGTCCAGCTTTAAACCATGATGATCTGAGAAGATGTATGGGGTTATTTCAGTCTTCTTGTATCTGTTGAGGTTTGCTTTGTGATCAATTGTATGGTCAATGTTGGAGACGGTTCAGTGAAGTGCTGAGAAGGTATGTTCTTTTGGTTTTGGTCCATCTGAACCATAACCTCTGTTAGTTTCATTATTTCTATGTTTAGCTTCTGTCTTGATGATCTCTCCATTGGTGAGAGTGGGATGTTGAGGTCTCCCACTATTCATGTGTGGAGTTCAATGTGTAATTTAAGCTTTAGTAACATTTCTTTTACAAATGTAGATGCCCTTCCATTTGGAGCATTGATGCTCAGAATTGAGACATCCTCTTGGGGGGTTTTTCCCTTGATGAATGTGAAGTGTCCTTTCCTGTTGCTTTTGATTACTTTCAGTTGGAAATCTATTTTATTAGATATTAAAATGGCTAGTCCAACTTGTTTTTTGGGTTTATTTGTTTAGAAAATCTTTTTTTCCAGCCCTTTATACTGAGGTAACGACTATCGTTGCTGAGATGAGTTTCTTGTATACAGTAGAATGATGGATTCTGTTTACCAATCCATTTTGTTAACCTGTGCTTTTTTACTGGGGAATTGAGTCCATTGATGTTAAAAGATATTAATGACCAATGATTGTTACTTCCTGTTATTTTGATGTTGGTGGTGGTTGAATGTGTGTGTTCTATTGGTTTTAACAGTGTGAAATTATTTATTTCTTGTGTTTTCTTGACTATAGTTAGCCTCATTATGTTAGAGTTATCAACTGTAGGGCTTGGTTAACATGTAGCTATGGTTTGAATTTGATTTTGTTCTGGAATATCTTGGTTAAGGTACAGGAAACCTACAGAACACCAAGGAGATTGGCATTCCCCTATTCTGGGGCCTCTAACACCTTCAGGCCCAAGGGTCTCTCCTCCCCCTGATGGCTAACAAGACCCTCCTCTGCCACATATGTGGCCAGCACTATGGGTCCCTCCATGTGTATTCTTTGGTTGGTGATCCAGTCTCTGGGAGCATCAGGAGGTCAGGCCAGTTGACACTGTTGTTCCCTCCATGGGGCTACAGACTCCCTCAGCTCCTTCAGTCCCTTCTCCAACTCCTCCATCTGGGACCTCACACTCAGCCCAACAGTTGCTGTGAAGTGAATCTTGGGTATTCCGAACTTTTGGGTAAATAACCACTTATCAGTGAGTACATACTGTGTTCATTCTTTTGTGACTGAGATACCTCACTCAGGTTGATATTTTTAAGTTCCATCCATTTGCCTGTGAATTTCCTGAAGTCATTGTTTTTAATAGCTGAGTAATATTCCATTGTGTAAATGTACCACATTTTCTGAATCCATCCCTCTGCTGAGGGACATCTGGGTTGTTTCCAGCTTCTGGCTATTATAAATATGGCTGCTATGAACATAGTGGAGCATGTGTCTTTATTACATGTTGGAGCATCTTCTGGGTATATGCGCAGGAGAGGTATAGCTGGGTCCTCAGGTAGTATTATGTCCCTTTCTCTGAGGGTCCACCAAACTGATTTCCAGAGTGGTTGTACCAACTTGCAATCCCACCAGCAATGGAGGAGTGTTAATCTTTCTCCACATCCTCGCCAGCATCTGCTGTCACCTGAGTT